>OV656734.1:12400000-13600000 GCA_927399415.1 Macaria notata | reverse complement strand
TTGGCAAAATAACTAATCGCAACAAAATCGCAACATTTCGCGCGCCCGATTAATTAAACTAAGTCGCAACATTGCAGTCGCAATATATTTAGCAATTTCGCCGGTGTACTTTGTAAATCCACTGCTAATGATGATAATTTGTTAGTTTGTCTGTAATCGGGTAAACTGTACTACAGCGCCGTAACGAGGCCTTAATTCCTCGTAAACTGCGAGTTATTGTCTGACTTTGACGTGTAAATTTATTTACTACTTTACTTATTTATAGACATTGCACACAGTGTAATTGACATTGATATGTTTTTCTAATGGATAATTTCTATTTGTGCTCTATTCAGTGTAAATGGCGTTAGTTTGTAGATTAAATATGTTTGTGCACTGAATATTTTATCTAGCACACAAAATTTGCATGAACTATTAGGTGCCAATTTTCTTTTCATTTAAATAAAATATGTGTCTAAGGCAAACATATTTATCGCTTGTATATTGTGTCATTATCGTTCATTACTAAAAGACGCCAACAAAAAATACAGTCAACTACACAATTATAAATTTATACAACTCATATGAACCAAAAAGCTAATTAACGTCCATTGTAAGTGTAATAATAGAGCAACGACAATACGCAGTAAATTAAAAGTTTCAACTTTTTCAACGACTTAAAAGACAATTACAATTAAAAACATTTCTGTAAAGAAACAATTAAATATCAAGCGACATTTGTTGTAACGTTAATAAAAAAGTATACACTGAATACTCATTATGCTTTAATATTACTTTGTTTTAAAGTTTTATGTTTATTTATGTAGTTGGCAATGTAAAAATGAATTAATATTAATGACAAACGGTCCATTGTTGTCTGTCATACGAGTATGTAGTTTAAAATAGGTTTTGTTGCGGAAAATTACGTAAACTATTGTTACTGAATGTTTCAAATATGTATGGAAACAGTGGTGGCTTTTCATAGAAGTTTAAGTTACGTTAGACAACTTTTACTATTAAAATCCTTAATAGAGAAGGAGCTGGTTTCCGAGACACAGATAATTTTCTAGCCAGAGACTTACAAATTTCTTGTGTCATTTGTATATTTCTGTCAATAATGAATTGATTGTTTGATAATGACTGATACATGACGTTATACATTCACAGAAAAAACGAAGCCGGATTTTAGTATGTACTTAATTAATATGTATAATCTAATACTGATAAAGTTGGCCTTGGATGGATGGATGAAAAACCATAGACATTCAAAGATTTAGTCGTGGGTAAAAAATGTCCTAATTGAAAATATATTAAAGTGAATTCGCCTACCAAATAAACAAACCTAGTTAAAACTTCATATTTATTAATTTGACACACATACTCACCTAGAGTTCATCAAAACGATATTTCGAAAGCAATAGCCAGCTGACACTTCCACGTCCAGTAAGTAGGTATGTAATTACAAGTTGCTCGTATAATTACGAAGATAAATTTTCAATTACAGTTGAGTAACAGCAGCTACCTTGAGATGGTCCGATACTGTCAGTTTTAATGTCTAGCTGTGTAATAGAGTTTTTTCTGCATCAGATGGTAGATTAGTAGTTCCTTTATTATTTTTGAGCTACTTCACTTCTCGACTAGGTGAAGCAATGGAATAAATCGCGGTGTTAGTAGAAAGCATAGAGAATGGAGCCAAGTGGGACTAAAATATGTTCCAAGCTTTAAAAGTTATTTGTGTATTTATTATTTATATCTTCTCATCATTAGGTTAAGTAAGTGGTTAAACAAAAGATTTTCTCTGTTAAATAAATTACTTCATAGTATAGTACGAAGCAATGATACCTGAATATAGAAAAAAAACGTACTCTTTGGGCAAAACCTGTACCTACTAATATATTAGTTAAAATTATTATAGGTTCATAACATAAGTACTTAAGTAAAATACCTAAGTGGATGTACTTGGAAATTGTAAAGAGTTGCTAATAACATTAGGTACGAAGATAATGAAATGTATAAATAAATATTTATGTAAGTTCAAAATCCAATTTATCATCAATTCAGTAGTTTAAATAGGTGCCTAATGTATATTGTATAAATCCAGTGTATTGTATTCAGTATAGTTAAATATAATGACTGTGTTTTGTATTTTTAATTCATCGACGGAAGTTTTTCAATAAGTCTGCTATTATCAAAAAAAGACCTTCAGTCGTGTGACAGGTAGTGCCATTTTGTTTTAATTAAATAATTAGACTTTTGTTTTGTATGATCTAAGTGAGACGAGATGGAGTAAATAAAAAAAAAAAAAATTTTACTCGTAGGTAAATAAGCAAATAATATCAAATACCACGTTTCATGGCTATTGTAATGTGAACTATTTTATAAGAAAATATTTTGCTAATATCTTCCCCATCAATAATTCTATGAGTCGTTACTGATATTATGATGTTAGGCATCCGTCAAGTTTTTTTTTAAATTCCACTTATTAGATAGTGAAATAGGGGCTGCAAGTTTGTGCCAAACTTTAATTGAAAATTGTACCTCTTAAAGCTTCATTATTATATACACAAGCATTTGCTTAGCGTGGGGCTAGATGGCGCTGTGTGAAATGTTCCGGAATATTTACTTATTTATTTATTGGATCCCTTCCACCTGACGCTTTCACCTATAACTTGTCCCCCACTCTCCAACCTTGTACCTAGTCCCAGCTGTCAAAGTAGCAACAATTAACACACCTCACTATTAAACGCGTATCAAACGATATTATCTCCATTCCATTTGTTACAATTGTCACCTGGCATGTGGGAAATAATTACTAATTAGTGAATGTCAAATGAGTACGGGCGTGGAGGATGTAGCTTGTGGATAAAGTTGGTATTAAAACTTTTATTGGAATGAGATAGTGAATGTGATAGAAGTGCTGCTATCAGTTACAAGCATTATCTTTGGTAGTAGGTAACATTATTTGACACCATTGTGACTTACTAATTGGTTGTTTAATTTATTCAATATCTAGCTTTGCTATTAAGTTTGTAATATTATGAAGAATACATAATGTTATATTCATTAAGAATTAAAATAAACGAATGCTTCCGTATGCTTTATACCTATGTTATTATGATTATCGTAGCCCAGAGACAATAGAAAACAGTAACATTACTGAATGTCGCTCGTATCTGTATATTAGAAATATTATTCTCATTTAGAAATTGGTTTCGAACTTTAGTTTCGAAAATGGCCGAAGGGATTATTTTCCAAGACAAAATCAAAACAATATCAAACTGCAAATATATAATCATCATTATCATTATTTACTCTGTACACATACCTACTCCCTAACCTCAAATTGTATTATATTAGCTAAGAATTCGCTAATAACAATAAACAGACAGACGGCTGAACAAAGTTCCAGCGTCAACAGTGCGGTGCGCTCTGTGATAACATGTAGCAAGCAGGGGCGCCTCGGAGCACACAGACCCGGAGGGAATTCGCGTGTTTGTGGAAAATTAATGCAATAGATATACTCGTATATATTGTTTTGTGGCCAAATATGAACTGATTATTGTATGATTTTCCCTATTTTATAAATTTAATTTAGGCAATTGTTATTGAATTGAGTTAAACTGCTAAATGATGCTTACAGTTTGTTTTCCAGAAACAGAACTATGGATTTATAATTTTTCTCCCATTTACCTACCATAATTTAATTAATAAAGGTTTAAACATTTTTTCCCTTTTTTAAAATTACGAAATCAATATCTTGTTTATTATGTATTCAGTATGACTAAAACTACATTACATAAAAGCTCATAAGACGATCTCGTTACGTATATTATTCATGAACATACATTGCCAATGTTCCTGCACCATTAACAAGATTCCATTTTCTAAAAGCTCCCAACATGAATAAAGGAAGCCCCATTTATCTTTCCAATAAATCAACTGAAACCAACAACACAACACACGCAACATTTGATTCCCACAATGCCCTGAATAAATAAAATCCAATACAAAACGCATAATGTCACTACTGGAATCACAATAACCTATCATCGTAGAGAACATAAATATCAAACGCGCCCTTTGTGCGAGATCTTTATCAATCATTCATTGAATTCGTTCATACGGTCACGCATCGTCGAGTTTGTTGAATTTTATTTAGCCGCCAATAAAATTGTATCAGAAATCTATAGAATGAAATAATTCGAGCAAACCTACTTTAAAATTGTATTTTAAATTATCTTGTGGGACAATGAGACCCGCATGACATATTTATGGTTAGGTGCCATTGAAAATTTTAAACGCCCTAATGCGCCAATAAATTTATCGTGTATCGACACCCTTAGAATTTATAAAAGCCAATGAATTATGTATGAAGTGAGAATGGCGTGTCATGGCAATACTTATGTTTAGGCATTTTTGTTTACAATAACTTGAATATATTCATATTTCTTACAACTTATCAAGTCACTGAAAAACGTGCATATTTAGCTAGCCTGTAAGTACAAATCGTGGCTTTTAAGAGCGTGAAATTGTAACTCCAGCCTACTGTTTACAGTGATCTGGTTTTCTGTATAAGCACGTATAAGTAAGAATTATTATATTTTCACGGAATGGGTATGCACTGCATCATAATTCGATATAATAATTGTATTTTTTAACCTAGAATAGGTTGTTTTTATGAGATGTAAATTATAATTCGTTTATTACCGCATGTTCGCGTTAAAAGCCCGACATCATATTATTTGAATATGGTTACTGATATCACAACAAATTCAGATCAAACAATCCATATCAACAATAAATAATCCCATCGCGGGGTTAGCACCATTTCCACATTAGGCAGCCAACTCTCTAATTCCGCCGCGGGGTCTACAATACCTCGCATGCATTATTCATTTCACAGATAATATGATAATACACCTCACCTTATGTTTATGCTAATCTTAATTGGTTATTTCTCCGCACAGATTATAATTCTGTAAAGCATCCATCTTGTGTACACATCTGTCACCTGTCAAACGTAATCTACGAGACTCGTTTTATTTTAAAACATTTAATAAACCACTTTATTATCTCAATTAATATCTCGAGATTTATCGCCTGCCCTTTAAACTTTTTAATGCGATGATTAATCAAGTGGGTGAGTTAAATTATCTTGATAATGTTAATTTTCCTTCAGACATGTTGGCGTTCTTACTTAAGTGGGCAGTTTGAGTGTAATTATTATGAGTGTGAACTTCTGACCGTCTTATTAGCAATTGTATTTAAAAAGTTAATTTAAGCGTTACCTTATTTTGTAACAAAAACACATAACTTTTAAATAAAGAATAACTGAAATGAAAAAAATATTCAGGCAAACTTAATTCAGCTTTAAGACATATTCATTGTAGCTAAGTACCTAGATGTAATATTGTTTTGGCCCAATAAAAGCTTTGTATTTGTTGTATAGCTTTTATACTCGGGTGCTACTAATGTTACCGTTTTGATCTAGATGGCGCCACTGGTATCGTTTTATTTTGTTTCGCTCTACTTGCAGTTTGAATTTTAGTCGCTAAATTATGTCAAAGCCGTGTCATGCAGTATTATTTTACTAGAGTAGAGGAACTTAGTATCAACATGATTTATGTGAGTCGATTAAAATCGGTTTTAATGCCATTATCAATCATAACGCGTTACTCGGGTATTAACTAAAATCATATTGCGTCCGGCTGCTATGATTAATTATAACGCTTTATTTTAATGATAAGCTTATCATAACTGGTTTAGTTATGAATTTTTATTTTAAATTAGTGATGAAACCAACATAATGTATGAGTAAAAATGTCTCGCTCGACAGACCTAATAAAGGATTAAATTAACCAACTTCATTGAATACCTAAATGATTAAAATGTATGGCTTAAGTTATCATTTATAACCGAGAAATTAAAATGTTATATATGTATATGTAGTTTATTTTTTAAAATTAAAATGTTATAGCTGATGTCCTCCATAAAGTTACGTATGTACAAAAACACACATATAACAAACATAAATTCGACTTTATCGTTTCGATGCTATAGAAAGCGGTCATACATTTTATTAATGTGCCTGTCAAATACCGATAAAATACTAATGGGCTATTTGACACAGTTAATTCTCCAGACAGCCAATTTCAATATTCGCGTCGACGGCATAAGTACAAAAGCTGTCGCCTCCGCTTGGAATTACAGCCACCTGTCTTTCTCCTTTCAACCGACCAATTATGCTTTTGACAGTTGAATTTTGGACATGACACAGGCCTAATCAAAATAGCATTTATTATAAAAAAAAACTTGACGTTAACAAAGCTGACAGCTCACGGTTTTGTTATTAATGACTCTCTACGTCGTTTCGTGTACATTTTCTTTTTATGCTTTTCAATGTAATAAATTATTTTGTTAGTCGTTTTTGTTCGTGTTGTGTGGGTGTAGGTATGGAGCGTGATCGCATTTGTTTTATACGATGCTCCGGCGGGTGATTGACGGCTCTAATGTGTGTTAGAAGGTGTATTAATCAATCAAGCCGAGCTCAGCCGCGGCCCGCTGCGAGCGACGGACTCGACTGCGAGATCACTTGTCGGCAGATTTATGCGGTGTGAGATGTCAATCATTGCTTTATTTTCATTTCCCTATAGTTTTTAAAAGATTTAGTTAATTTGGTTATAAAAAAAATTGTTACCTAAGAACCATATTATTTTAAAACAGGTTTCGTCTCAAATCAAAGAAAAAAACATATGTGATATTAAGTGATATTATATTTGAAATATTCCATTTAATATTAAACATAGAGCTTATTATTTACACAATGATTTGGCTGTACAGTCCCGGGCGCTCTGACATCACTATAAGCAACTCCATCGGCAAGTTCACTTACATAAATATCTATCTTTAAATTGCACTAATCACTAAATTTGTCATAGCGGTTCACGCCTTACAACATTCATTTAGTCTATCGATATCACAGAAGAAAATTGGACAATACAACAATTAAATACAGTCAGTTCAGTCCAAGTGCACTTCACTGGTTCATTGATGCACGGCGGCGGCTCCGAGGCGCTGGCCGTACATCGCGTAGGGAGAGTAGAAGGGCCCGAGCGCGGGGTTGAAGGCTCCGTAGGGTGAGCCCGCCAGGCTGGCAGGCAGGCCCGCCTTCGAGTACGGGTGGTAGCGGCTCGCCGACAGCGGGCTCAGAGGTGCCGTCGGGTAAGCGCCTCGCAGACCCGCCGTCGTAAATAGTGGGTTCAAAGGATTCAACAGAGACGGCTGGGACGACGAAACTGAGGCAGGTGTCGAGCCGTCAGTCGTGTGGCTTCTCAAGTGCTGCAGTAGCTCCTCGGAATTGCCGAATCTCTTTCCACAATATGACTCGCCGACAATCCAGTTGCACACGTACGGGCGGCTAAGCTGGGGGTACGAGAGACCGCCCGCGGCGGCCCCCTGCTGCGAGAGTGCCATCGCCATGGCCAGATTGTACTTTTGGTGTTCACACTGAGTGCAACCAGCGGGGCAGGATCCGTTGCTCATTAGTAAATGGTGGTTGTTCACTGAGAACTGGCATCCAGTGCAGTAGGGGTCCTTGCACACCGGGACGAGGCTCTCGCCGCCGGCGGCGGTCTTCACTCGCGCATATCCAAGGTAAGGGTTCGAAGAGCCGGGGAAGCCAGCTGCGGCAGCTAGCATAGCAGCGTGGTGGGCACTGAACGGGGCTCCAGCGTACGGGGGCCGGAAAGCAGGGTTGGCATGTTGTTCCATTCCCGGCGGACAACAAAGTCCAGCCAGAGGGTTGAAAGGCAGGCCGGGAATATTTTTGAAAGCTCCGAGGTGATCTTTGCCATGTCCTAACACTTCCAATCCTGAGCGAATAATAGGACTGGTTCCAGATGAGCCCACGGGCGATGATTTGTTGTCACTGGATGGGCTGCTCTTGCCATTTTCTGCCGTCGGCGGTGTAGATTTGCGTCCAGGAGTGCTTTTTCCTGATTTTTTCTCATCAGCGCTATCTGAGCTTGCTTTGGAGGACGGTCTTGTTTCTTCTGGTTTTTTGGTTACAACATTGAGTTCATAAGGCTTGAACGCTAAATGTTTATTGTCCGGGGTAGAGCGCGGTTTGTCTTGTTTCACGACATTGCTGGGTGAGGTACGACTAATAGCATCACTGTTAACACTGTTCACTTTCTTCTTATCCAACGGAGGAAGCAGCGGCTTGGCCGGCGAGGTGTCAGCTCCGATCTGACTGCAGGTCTGCGCTAGAAGCGCGAGGGGGCTTTTCTTCGAGTCCAGCTGTAACAAACAAACAAGATATTAATAATATGTAAAGTCCCTGTGTAATAATTGTAAATAATATAATTTTTCATTTAATATTTTTTTAGATAAAAATTATTTCTACTTCCAAGTTTTCAATTAAATACTTACAGTGGACGGAAGAGGAGCCAGATAATCAGGTTGCAAATACTGGTTAGGGTTGGTAGTCATCATTCCACCGTCTTCAAGCACCACCATTTGGTATCAACTTTACGATCACTTGCAAACTTTACTGTGAGGTAACGTCACGAGTCACTTCTGGCAACAACTATTCTGTGCCACCGGCGCGCGGAATACAAAACGAGAACGCGTGTGTCCGTGGCGGCGGTCGAGAGAACTGTGAGCGAGCGGACCCCACCAGCGGCGCCGTGCCGCTCCCCCTCGCCCCGCGCGCGCCAGACAGGGACGGCCATATCTCAAGTCTCCGTTAGAGCGAGCGCGCTATGTCTCACGCTCACCGCTGCAACGCCCGGCCGTAAAAAATAAAGCGGAAACGACACATAGCTGCATTGCGGTAGGGGAAAAAGGAAAGGTGGTATGGCCGGCAGCCGGGCGCGGATTGAGACGTGCCGCGGTGTCGCTCGCTCGCCACCCATGATGGGCAGCGCTTTGAGCGCGCCGGCCGCTGCTCTACCTGACCGCGACCACGGCGCGACTTGTTTCACGCCACTTTTATTACGCCCCCGACGATGCTCTCTGCTGGCGTCATTGCACTTTGCCGCTGACACATTCCGACTACTTACTCTTTTACGAGGCCCTTTGTTCTATGCACCGGCAGCCGCCTTCAAAGAAGAAAATTGATCTGTTCGCGGACGCAGGTTTTCTACGAAGCCGTTTGATGTGTCAACGCGTCGAACTGAGGATAAATAAACGTCCCGTACAAAGGCGATATTTCAGTGTATCGACAGAGTTAACTCCATAACGTAAATGTTAATCCGACACTAAAACCTGTCAAACACGGGATCGGACCCTCCGTCGCGATCAAATTAAATATGTCAATTTGGGAACCCATATCAACAGCTGCGAGCGACGGCGGCGGCCCTTTAGAAATATTGCTTATTGTGTCCAAACAAAGATACTAAGTATAACGTATGGGCGGACGACAGAGCTCGTAAATAACCCGGCGGGTTGTAATATATTTGACAGTGCGCGGACATGCGAAACAAAAAACATGTATATTGCGAGATCGGGTCTCGCGCGCACCGCCCGCCGAGCTCGGCCCACATAAATTAGCCGGCCGCTTTAGTGTTAACTTTGTTTGCAGTTTTTAGGCGACGATTTACAGGCTTAGTTTCTAGATTTGCGATTTGGATAGCCTATTGCGTTTAAAGTTTGTAACGGCCTTAGTTTCTGTTCAACGTAGTTAGGTAATTTGTGATAAAATTGTGTTAGAACGTAATAGGACATAATTTTAACTTCGCTCGTAGGATTTCAATAAAATTAATACAGTATTTTTATAACTCTTTATTTAATGCTTTGCATACTGACTCTACGTTTTAAGATACGCCTATCAACGATGTTAATAAATTAGATGCCGATACAAAACCGCTGAGCCATATTAATGGCCTGAGATTAATCCGAGAGATATCCTATTTGAAATTTGATTTATTTGTACGAAAACTGGTTTACTTGTACTTTATAATGGAACCTTTTCAATTGTAATGAATAGCTTTGTATTTTTATACTTGAACGAGCTAAATGGATTATACTGTGAATGTCGGTGATTGTTGCTAACAATAGTGGCTGGTAACAGTCGTGTTGAATGATAGGTATACATATATTAGAATATTTTATTGTACCTAGGTAAGCGATACGCTGGTTACTTATTTTTGTCGAACAAATTTCTAGAGTTATTTTGTTTTAGTTACGATGTTATAGTATATAAGTAAATAAGATAGTTAGTAAGTAAATAAGTGTCTGTAGCACATAAAGAATTCCTAATATTCTGGGTGAATAACGATATTACCAATTTTATTTTAACAACGCTTACAAAATAGTTTTGTACTCAATGATCTTCTATATAAACTGAGGTTTGTACTTCGATCATAAGATCTAAGTATTATTGAAAAAACTTCTTCTTAAAATTGCGTTTTCTGAACAAAAGCTCTACAAAACTTTAATCTTTGGAGCCGAGATTTGAAACCATAAACCCTAAAGAAGACTTCACATCTCCAAGCCAGTTTTTTATAAGGCCAGTTAATAGAAAGTTGGACTCAACAGATTTACAATCAGAACCGATCCAACCATATTTAATCCGTTCCCAATTATGCGTCAATAACAATCTATTCGGGTGTAAACAACCACAGTTTAACAGGCGGCGAGAAAACAAGCAAAAAATAATGTAAGAACTGCCACAGAAAAGTAGCAGTCCAGTAGGAACTACAAAAATAGATTTTTCTGTACCTAAGGAATAATGGTTAACGTATTTTACTAATGTCACTCGCATATATTATTATAATTAGTATTATTTGATGATGAATATTGGAAATTACCTAAGTAGGTAATTACCTAAGTAATTACCTAAGTATTTCATGATGTTCTCTTAAATGTCTGTTTCAAATTATGTTAGTTACAAGGCCATTTCTAAAAAAGAGGAACAAAACATTCTGCAACACCCATAAATCATACCTTCTTCATTATAAGCTAGTCAAAACACCTGAACCAAGTTGACTGCATGCACTCCTCTGTGCCTGACACCCGAGCCTGCAGCATAGACCGTCATTGTACTCAGCGGAAGCGGCGAGATCAAACGCTCACCTCAAAGGCGCCGCCATCGCCGAATCAGTGTTTACAGTGGGGCGTAAAAACTGACTGGTCCCAAGCCGCTTTGAACACTTTGATGAGTCATTGACGGCTGTTAACGAGGTAATAGCTTCAAAGATTGTGAATGTAGGAACGAATCCGATCAATCGCTTCACGGTTCGACTCCGGTTCTTGGAGGGACATAGAGCTAGGAAAGTGGCGAGGAGCTGAGAACTGTAGAAGTATTTGAAGAGGCTAAAATAGAGTCACGATTTTCCAGAACCAATGTGACTTGGTAAGGAATTTTGTTGTTGGAATAAGCTTCCTATAAAGATTGGCATTAAATAACTTATAAAACCTCGTAGGTATTACATCGTTTCTGGCAAAAACTTGATACTCTGCCTAGTCCGTTTCTTTTTTCTTGGCTTTCAAAGTCTATCATCTTTAAAAACACTACAGCAATCATTTCTGACTTCTATAGCAAGTTACTGCCTGCATATTGATGAAGCAAAACAACTAAATGTGTTTCCAATCTATAACTCTTTCTTCCAACACAAACCAGCGGGGTTCAGATGTGTCTAGGCAGGGGTCGATACCCACTGGGCATGCTGATGGTTTCCTTTTAATGGACACAATACTTACAATAGTACCGCAATGTGACTGCTGACTAGCTACTTTGGTAAATGGAAATTAGGTTTTTTAGGGTTTGAATTGATTTGGTCTCGTACAAAAAAGGAACCGATACATTGATACAATAAAATGTAAGGAATAAACAGTGTTAATCAATATCGGGACAGAGTGTCATGTTGCCTTCTGAACCCATATTATCGCAACTTTAATGACAATTTGTAGGAGCTTGAGTATTTCATTTCGTAATATATTTATTGAAAGACAACAGCCAAAAAATCAAAATATTTGACCTATTCAAATGCATAGTAAACAACATCTAAGCATATATTCTAGTAGTCCATTTCACCAATGCTGAATTTCTTACGAGCAGAGAAGCAACAGCTGAATAAGAGCTAAAGTGAATTAAGCTAGAATCGGCGCTTTGTCGGTTTACAATGGATCATGAATAATTTAGTAAGCGTTCAAACACGACAAGTTCACTGAAATGCTGAACCAATAGAAGGTTAGAGGTTCACTTGGTGTTTTTGTTGGAAATTGCGTATTGAATCGATGATAATATGCGAAAGGTTATATTTAAGAATACGCAATTTTTATTACTTGTTCATTGAAAACTTTGGCTTTCGTGGCTATATAATGACGGTCTGCATATTGATTGTCATGAAAAGCATATAGGTTAACATCATGTTTATATTAAAACTAACAAACATACAAATTTGTATTTCAAGTTTCACAAACACAAAAGTTTGTAACATTCTGAGTCACAAAACGTTACAAAGAATGGTTTTTTGTAGACCTCCATAGTAGATAGCGCCATCTTTCCCTTCCCTAGTGCCCTACCATAAAACAATTCTACCCAACCCTAATTGCAATAGTAAAACAGACTTTTATCGCACAGATAAGAATAGGGTCTTAAATCTGCTTTTGTTTAACTTGTATCTCCACAGCGAAGTATATGACCCCTTTACCTACATTTTGCTGCCAATGGTAATTTATTAGGGATCTTAATTGCGATAAAAATCCGATTAGGTTTAGTGATAATGGGGAATTACTGGATATGTTTATTGTGGACTGTAAATGATAAGAAAGGAAGTGTGAGAGCTCTAGGAAAGATGGTAATAGTTTATTGTTAGTTAGTCAGGTATTATTACTTGCCATTACTAACTAACTATGCAAGTAAGCTGGTTAATAAATTGTAGTTAGAAATCTGGCACTGCTGTTCATTTGTTAATACATGGATCTATTATATCTAAATAAATTGATGTACTAGTTTTTTTTAGTGTGAATTGGGTTTTCAAAGGTTCTGGTCCTACGCAGAATTTGAATAAGTTTACTCTCAGAAGAGTCGACAATCAGTTCCTAGCTTTCAACATTTTTCTGGTCAAAATGTACAATTGTTCATAACGAGTTCACTTTACCTGTATAGGCAACGTTGTTTACCAATCCCTAATCTCCAATAACTCGAATACTTCATCCACAGACGTGTCAAAAAATCTGGCGCACGGGAAAACCAGAGCACGGCACTAAAGTAATAAATAAAAGGTGGAAGAGAATAAATTTCCCCGCGTTGTATTAGTATTTATGGGCGCTATAAACAGGCAGCTTTTGAAACGCCGCGGTGGTTGTAAATAATTTCAGTGCTAGTCACCATGTAACGCTGTCCGGTGGGGGCAGAGATGGAGCGAGCAGCGGGATGGAGTTGCTGTGTGGAGAAGCTACTTTCATGTAACATACTCTGTATTATGTAACACACTTAGATAAAGTTGCAACGCGATATTAAAATGTTGGTTAAAATAAAATCGTCAGTCATGAAGTTTCTTAGATAACTTACTTACTACTTATTTTCAAATTGAGCTGAGCTTGGTGGGTACTCTGTACTCTTAAGAGTATAGGAAAAACTCAAAGTTGGAGACATTGTAATTATAATTAAGAATCTCATTCCTGCATTACATTTATTAATTAAACGGAATCTAAACCCCTTTTTCAAATATTAATTCCCGCCGCCAGTTCCACTCCACCTTTAGCCGGCGAGCAACAAAGGGTGACAAGACAATACTAAATGACGGTCATAATGATTACATATTGTAGATTTTGGCTGTCAGCAAAATTACAACATTTGTTTAGACCCGGCGCTTATTCAAACAAAACCTCAATGAATGACAATGGATTGAAAGACACCGCTATTTTTTGCTCCGCCATAGTCCGACTGTTCTTCAAAGGAACCGCTTTTTCCTTAAAAGCCGCCGTTTTTTTCTTATTGCGAATTAAAATTTCGTTCCGTAGCTATTTGATTTATTGCTAGCCTACTTGTTGCAAAATATCCGTTATTTATTAAAGGTGTTATTGCAAAATCCAATTTCGAGTAAATTATGGTGTTTGGGGTAGTGCAACAGGTAGAAAAATGGTAAAAATTTCAAGAAAGCCATAAATAATGTGACCTTTGTTCAATTTCATGGTCGCCTTTTCATAAAATAAAAGTATATCCTGGTTTTATTTTTGGAGAGAAACACATTGCTATATCTATTAATTTCTCTGTTAAATGTTTTCTTGGTAAAATAACAGATAATTAAACAAATACTTGACTTAACAATTGCATATTCAGATCTCAGTAGAAATAGTTTCTTTGATAAAACATGAAAATACAGTGTGTCATTTTAGGGGTATAATGTGTATTCTGTCACCACATATTCCTTGACTAGATGGAGAAGGTAGGTATATAACTAACACCCATGTAAACTTCTGTTCTACTTATAAATTGGATACATATTTACTATCAATATAATCACGACATTATTTTCATTGTCAAACCACGTAGCAAATACAATAAGGTGCTTATCAGTACTCAGTTAGCCACACCATTAAAATGTATGACCATCGGACCCCACAGCGCGCTTAAGAAAACAAAATCGTTCACTGAATAAATATTTTCCAATTATAACCTAAACACCAGTAGCCATTTCCAACAACAATGCATTTAAATGTGTAAACACATACGCATAATAAACACCCCACTCTTAACACACTTTCTCAGAAATACGTTGACAAAGTTACATTTGCTATTGCTATTGTAATCTCATTCTTAAGTCTACTGCATAGGATTGCTTTGAACGCATGTAGGAATGTATATAAAACTTGTACAAATGCACCACAAAACACCGTTTTCATAATAAATGTGATGTGTGACCTCCGCCGAACAGTTGTGTTAAGGGCTTATTTGAAAGGGTGATTCTGTACTATTTTCTTAAGGGGTCACCTTTTAGACCAGTACACATACTTCACTTTAATAATAGTTAAATATAATTTTTAAAAGGCTCGATAAAAACCTATCTGTTTTGTGGAACTAAACAGCTTGTCATCATTACATGATTTGAATGTAACGTGAACTACAGTGTGAATGTATTAAAAGAAATATACATAAGTATGTAAATATGAGCTTTTAAAAGCTGGAGGGAAACCTGTAGTTGCAGTTCTTGTAAAATTATTTAATTACGTTCTTTCACAAAACAACACACCTAGTTCATGGCACAACGCAATAGTTACAATACTGCATAAAAAAGGAGACAATTCCAAACTTAGTAATTACCGTCCCATAAGTCTTCTTCCTCAGATTTATAAACTCTTTGCCAAAATTCTTACCCACCGACTTACTCGCCAACTTGATGAATGCCAGCCCATCGAGCAAGCTGGTTTTAGGACCGGATTTTCTACCATAGACCACATTCACACTGTGAAACAGTTGATGGAAAAGTGTGAAGAGTACAACCGACCTTTGTTTTTCGCTTTCGTGGACTATGAAAAAGCCTTCGATAGCGTTGAACATTGGGCTGTTTTTCACTCACTCCATCGCTGCCGCATAGATGCACGATACGTTAACATCCTCCGCAATCTGTACGAATCAGCGTCGATGCAAGTACGGTTACATGCTCTTACAGATCGCATTGTGATTAAAAGAGGTGTACGCCAAGGGGACACCATTTCTCCCAAGCTATTTACAGCTGTCTTGGAGGACGTCTTGAAGCTTCTCGACTGGGAGAATAGAGGCGTCTCAATAAATGGTGTTCACTTATCCCATCTTCGTTTTGCCGATGACCTGATTCTTATTAGTGAAACTGAGTCTGATCTCCGAACGATGTTAGAAGACCTTCACCATGTCTCTCTTGGAGTGGGCCTTAAGATGAACATGTCCAAAACTAAGGTGATGACCAACGCTTCTGGAGATTCACAACCAATTATCCAGATTGGTGGTGAAAAGTTAGAAGTAGTGGAACAATACACTTACCTTGGACACTGTTTGTCCTTTGGCAGAGAGCATAAACACAAGGAGATCAAAAGACGAATCCAACTCGGATGGGCGGCATTTAGCAAACTAAGCGATATTTTTAAAGACCGTAAAATGCCTCAATGCTTGAAGACACGACTCTACAACCAATGTGTTCTGCCCACAATGACGTATGCTGCCGAAACATGGACGCTCACCAAGGAAACCATCGAAAAGATGAGAGTCGCACAAAGAGCAATGGAACGGTCCATGTTAGGCATTACGTTACGCGACAGGGTTCGTAATACTGAGATCCGAAAACGTACGAAGGTGGAAGACGTCGGGTCTCGTATTACGAAACTCAAGTGGCGATGGGCTGGACACTTGGCGAGACGTACTGACGGCAGATGGAGCAAAGCAATAACTGAATGGTACCCACGGCTAGGTAAGCGAAGTGTAGGAAGACCTGTGCAACGGTGGCTGGATGATGTAAGAAAGTTAGAAGGAAACATCTGGGCAAGAACAGCGCAAGACAGGGAGTATTGGCGTAAGAGGGTGGAGGCCTATGCCCTGCAGTGGGTCCCATTAGGCTGATGATGATGATGATGTAAATATGTATTAAAATATGTAACCTATCGGGTTTTCATTTCTAATAAAGTACTTACCATATTCACGTACAATGCAGTCAACAGAACCAGTTGATTCTATTGAAGAAGAGCTATTTAATAACCCTATCTCTCCCATCAACGTCATTCCCATGCTCATAGACACATTGCACCAAAAATTCACGACCCATTTCAAAAGAACTGTGCCTTAACTCAAAATGTTTATTATTCCTAAACGTATTATATTACCAGAGTTACACGCATGAATACAATATAAATAAATGTGGCCCACCGTAAAGATAACGATAAACAAAATTCAGCCCTATGTGCCTTCCCTTTTTTATTGGCAGGGGGCAATTTGAGACGATGTATTCTGCCACCTTTACCAAACACAATACACCATTCAATATCCTAATCTTTCAAAACACTATTCTCTAATGCACATACAATAGAGTCTAAAATCTTTCAGAAGTGAATTTCGTGAATGGTAAAAAAGAAATTGGTGTTTATGTAATTTATATTCCGGTGACGGTTTAGTTAGAGTATACGAAATTGTTAAAGACAGATAAAAGGGAGATATTTACATTAGGGGATGGTTTATGGGAGGTCCCGACATCTGAAGCTAGTACTAAAATGACAGACATTACGCCTGTCGCTAATCTAAACGAATAGCCGTTTTAAAAATATATTTCAGAGTTGAGCGTCGAGTTTATCGTGACATATGGGGTGTGTAAAATAAATTGGATTGTTTTTCTTGACATATTTATTTAATGTTATATTTAGACGTTTGGTTCTTTGGCATTAATAAAACGAGTGAAATAAGCTTTTAGGAAATGAAATAATCGGATACTAATAAAGTATGTCGGGAAGAGATATAATCTGCCTTAATTATGTTAAATCTTGTGAACACCTTCCCATTGCCACATCCGTACAAGTGTCGTTTGACGCGGAAGACTTACCTTTCCTTATTTGTGTCCCACATACACAAAAAAGCGCAACATTATCAGTGCCAATATTTGCGATCCTCTATCTCCGCTCGACAACCACATTAACTCAAGTTTGACTAAAACAAATACTTTAATGCCGTCGAGGTAATTAAACAACGTTATCTAAATATTAAAACGTTTGCACAACGACAAAAGTGTTTGCTCTGAAATAATAAGCGCAAATATTATGAGCAATTACATCAAAATTTACTGACGTGAGTTTCAAGATATGTGAGGAGAAACTGAAAAAATTGCGACGAACATTACTTACATTGCGAATTTGTTATTTTTTAAAACAAACGTTTGGTGGAAATGATGAAATGGATGATAAAATATTAGTTTACCACGATACAAATATTTGTGAGCTGACTGACGCGGCTGAACTATAGAGGCTAACAAACAGGTGTACGTGACAATGTATGTACACTTTTTGAGTTTGAATGATTAATAGTTTTTATCATTCAAGGCTGTTTAAATAGCGGAAAGTTAAAGTGATTTAGAACCCCTGTTAAATTTTACTGCTATGATTTACTTGTTAAGTGGTTTATATCATGTTTTTCATTGTCACATGATGTTGACTATTGTTAAATTTCGTAATCTGAATTCTATATGATATATGTTTTGCATTTGGCATCACGTACGTACTTACAGTTTTTAAAGTATTTTTTATTTCACTTCTTTTTTTAGGTACCTATGTTCTCTTTTTTCAATTTAATATTTATAAGCCCACATTTCATTTGTTTTTTGTTACCTCTAGATTTAATTTTTGTCTTCACCTTGATTATATGCACGTTAGTTAAATAATCACACAATAATATGACACCCATTAAAATTTAATCTACTTATCAACTGTCACAATTATCATAAACCAACTCCCCGAACATTTTATTATTTAAACCAAAATCGCAATTCCAAGGTGACACGTATTTTATTAGCAAACAGTACCACGTAAATGTTTGTACAGTCAATATTTTGAGGGTTACATTGCAGTACCAATGGCATAAATCGAATTTTCGCCTCACAAAAAATTACCAACATAAATAAACTCATTCTCCTCGGCTTCGAGCAAACTCCAAGTGAAATTACCGCATCTCAGAACGACGTGTGCATGAAAAATTCATCGGAACACAACAAGAGGGTGACGTGGAATAATAATTTGAATAAATATGAAGGAAGGTCCCACACGAGTGACGTGACAAAGAGCTGCTCAGCCAGCCGGCTCATGCGATGTGATCGCGTAATTTGCCAGTTACAGTTGGCATATCTCGTGTTATTCGCCCCGACATCTCCTCATACGCAAAAATGTTATTAACTTTTTAAGGACTCGACCGAGTGGGCACGTCGTAATGTAATTCTGCGTTTCGTTTCGTATTACCGCTCGGTTCCCAGGGGTGATTATTTTTTTACCCGATTACGCATTGTCTTCGTGGTCCGCTTAACCGATTACTATTCTATTCACATGTCTGTTCACGGAAAGATTGCAGTAACGAGCCGGTTTACTGCTCACACATCCCCTGTTCCGAGAAGGTCCGCCACAAAGGGGTGCTAAGTGTGCTCGCAAACACAAAAATAATAACAAAATCCCGGCGTATTTTGACAACATAATACTCGACGGTCACAAAAGGCGTCACGTCACGAGCAATCGGTTTCGCTTCCTCGCCGCCCTTTGAAAAGGGTTCCAATTTCTAAACAAGTTCCGCAAATAATTTATTAAAATGTTTTTTGTTGCGCGTCTGCGGCGGTTGGCCCTCGGTGTCGGTGCGCTACCGTTTGACGCTCCCGCGATGAGAGATTATAATTGACAAGATCTTTGTTGGCGGTGACAATGGGCCGGAGTATAAATCGGCCCATTGTGCCTGTCGGAGATTAGCTGAAGTGGGCTGCGCTATTCGAGCCTTTATTATATAAATTAGAAACGGAATGCGAGCTGGATATTGTGCTATTCCTGCGAAACTTAATTCCGATTGTGCTGTCTTCCTCTCCGATACAGATTAGAGATATAATGCGGTTAAAGACCGGTTGTATGATAAATGAGAGTAAATTGAAAATGTTGCCAGAAAGGGCTTATCCGGAGCCCATACAAGGTTTACAGGGGACTTGTATAATGCAGGTTCTGGTGAATTTATAAGCAGTAAAGCAGTAAAGTGCTAATAATGCAAATATTTTCTGCTTGCTAGCATATCAAATTAACTCATGTATAATATTACATGTAGTATCTAATGTGCAATTTCTATTTAAAACTTTATGATCATTAATGTCATAATTTAATTTTTTTTTTCTCAACGCCTGGTATAGGTATTTATTTAACTTTTATTCTACTATTCATCTTTATAAACTAGTGCGGTTCATTTTATATTCTTTTTTGTTTGTGACAGACGTTTTCAACCGATCCTATATTTGCAATCTGGTCCATGAATTAATGCAAGTTGTACACATTGTTTCACACCATAACTTGCGCTGACCACCCATGCAGCTCGCTTGGTCGCCGAAACAAATGCAAAGAATATAAATTCCTGCAGAGCTGCTGCTGCATACTAATCTTACACACATCGTGACATAGTGATAAAATAAAATATTTTTTATTTGAATATAGGTAATTGTTTAAGACTTTCTGTAGCCTAATTCCCGTCGTGTAGTTTTTATCAAATAGATTTTTGGTCAACCACAAGTGTAAATACGTACCTAAATCATGTGAAAAATACAAACACAACTGACTACGATTTATACAGGAATGTATGGCTTTTATTTTTACAGTTTAGTATTTTCGCTTTAAAAATTGAATAACTGATTTTTTTTTGAAAAAAAAAAAAGGGAAAACTATTTGCTGTCCCAGAATTAGAGTAATTAGAGTTTTTAGGTGTATTTTTTATCCATTAAAACAGTATAGGCTATATATGATACATTTATCTTTGGAGTAGAATAAGCGAATCCATTAAATAGCAATAACAATAACGATAATCTAAATTATGTACGAATTGTAGTAATAAACATTAAAACAATTAAGTACAATAAATGTGACACATTTGGACTCGATAAACATCCACGGCAGAAATAAAATATATGTGTCATAAGATACCTACCTAGTTAAAGTTACATACTTAGGTACTTAAGTTTATTTTTTTCCACAAATACGTATGAATTTAAAAACTCGAATGAAGTCGAAACAAAATTTGGTCTAGACATTTGAAAATGAAAAACCTATTTGAACGTCAATTTTACATTCAGAGCTAAATTGATTGACGTCAATCACGAACTTTAATTGCTCTTAAGTTATCGTGGAGTCTGGATACAGATGAGATTAGTTAATTCTTGTGTGGAGAAAGTTAAATTTTGGTCAAAACCTTGGAATTTAGCTAGTTCTGATAGTATGGTATTTTAACATTATTACGTACCTTTATAATTTTTGATACATAGTAATATTTATACAAAGAAAATAAATATTTAAAAATAGTTGAGAATAATTTTCACATTTCATCGCATATATACTCAGGTTAAAACCAAACGTAAACACATGTGAGTAATGAATTGGACCAAAAAGATTTTCCGATACCGGGAATCGAACCCGAGCCTCCTGGGTGAGAGCCAGGTATCCTAGCCACTAGACCATATCGGATATGAGAACGAAAAGAAAATTTTGGCCCAATAGAACTTTGATTCAGATTCAGAGTTTCAGAGTTGGCAATAAAACAGAATTTAATTTGTTTAGAGTGTTTGTTCAAAACATTATCCTATAAATTATAATGAAAGCCCAAGTAATACAGACGCAAAAGAAGCAAAATATGCTCAATTCACTTCAAATATAACCAATCGATATCATTCTATTCGAAACAATCAGCATACCAAAACCGAAATGTGAATTTCAAATCAAGCCTGATAATACTCGACTTATTATATGGTAAACAGTGTCATTACCATGTCTGGATGCACCGGCAGCGCGCATTTCAAATTAAAATAGACCTTATATAGACATGATAGGGTTTCTATAAGGTTGTAACGTCAAGAGATATCTTCAACTGTTCCTGTCACTTGGGGCATAAAAAGCGCGGGTCGTTCGTCATGGAAACTGGGCTCTAAATCATAGTCGTTAGGGTTTATTTTGGGTGCTCGGGGTTGTTGGAGCGGTGTCATCCGCGGGCCGTCCGTCAGTGTCAGTCAGTCGATGGCCGACACGCCGACATGCTCCGACGACATCTGACGACGGCCGATTGACGTGAATGTTTATCCCGGTCTTTGTCTCCCGTATACGGCAACCAGAATGGGCTTTGTCGAGCTTTTTTCTTTGAAAAGTATTAATTATCATAAATAGGGCTGTTGTTCGGAATTAGATACGGCTGAGTATGGCAGGGCTGTTATTGAAAGACTGTTCAATGGATATCTTGACCTGATTCGGTGAGAGCTTTGTGTGCTGCGATGTTGCAACACGAACTACTTCTTTTGGATTTTATAACGCAGAAAATCATTTCTAACAACCAAGCAGATCAATGACAATGTCCAGAGACAAATAACCTGACAAGTTATCAAAGTTTTGTAGACTATAAGTACTCTAAAATCTGCAAAATGCTCGCTTATAGTTATTATATAACTTTAGTATAAAAACGTTTACAGCTAAAGTTCAAAGTCTCACAAACTTAGCAGAAATCAATTAGTTACGTGGTTTTAAAGAAATTAAGCGTGATTAATGCTCCAAGACACTGCGAAGGTCAAAACAATAAAAATAAAATGCAAAGCTTTGCAATTTGTTTTATTTATTGCTCCACGTTCAGTGTCATGATTTGCATTTTTGATTGATGGCAAAAAGATAAATTCGCAGCAATTTTGTGGTTAAATTTATTGGTTTGTTGCAACTAGACAGGTACATGAAGGAACATATGTTGTAATTTTAAATTATGTAGTAAATGTTGTGCTTCCCCCTCTATATATGTATAGAGCAAACAAACTGTAGGCCCTAAATTGTATTTTATGCATAATAGGCTAAGGGTTGATTACATTCACATCATTGTGTGCGGCTAACGACCTAGTACGTTTGCCTAAAAGAAACATATCCTAGCAGATCGCAAATTTGGCAAATGTAGAAACGTAAAGCTTCGTACAGGTTTCAAAACACTTTTCTCTCTGAGATACTCGTATTTTAGCAAGCATGCTAGGTTAGACTACAGTTTCTAGTCATCAGGCCAGTTTTAATTCTCATCGTGAACCTAAGCGGCATACAAGAACTAATATACCTATAATGTTGTACGTACCATGAATCAAATACTATACAATAGCAATTCATTCAGACTACTCCTTTAATTCTTCCCTTCGATCAAATATAACCTAGATCACGCGAAAGCGCGCTAAAAGTAACCAAACTAAACAGTGCTTAAATTCACACTAAGCACTGTTTTGCCGTCAGTGACGCGCCGACCGTCATGTGAAACAATGCCGAAGTGTGCTGAGAAAAGTTGCAAAAATAACACGCTTACAAAGAGAAAACAACATGGGATTTCGTATTTTCGATAAGTTTTATACTTTTTACTAATACTTACAGTGATTAATATTCGAAATAGTTCAGTTATCATCTCCAAACTGTATTTCTAGAATTTAAATCATTTTGTATTTGCTTCGCAGTTGTCTCTTTCGCACGCATTATAGATTTAACACGCGAGACAAAAACAAATTAGGCCTAGAACTTATCTAATGGAGTCGCCGCATTCTTTTATTTTTCTTAGACTGTCAAATGGATGTAGTTTATATATATTTTATAGTTTAAAATAATTAAAAAAAAATTAATATCTTTAATTTATTGTGTTAAAATAACATGCAAGATTTAGGTAATACTGTTTTAATAAAATAATACTGTAATAAAATTTATTTTTGTTTTTTAGTATTATAAGAAAAATAAAATGTTTGTAGTACCTATACTAGCAGCACTCTGCAGTTTCACCTGCGTAAATCCGGGATATAAAGTAGTAAATGTAATATAATTCGGAAAACAAAACATCAATTCTTTCCTCTTTCTTTTTTTTTTGTGATATTAATGTAGAAGTGTAAAAGAATTATCCACCTTTATATTAATAAAGCGACTCTATGAATTCTATGTTCTATTATATCATGGTAAGTTATATACCGTCACACGGCCCTACGACGGTTAGAATTTAAGCGTTATCGCTATAGCAATACGGTTGAATTTTCTAACTCTTACTGCGTATGGTCATAAAATTTTATTAGCACTCGTTGTTATCGCGGAGCAAGATGACTTATGATGTATACGACATTAGTCGAAACTCAACCTTATTATGCAGTAGTAAGATTGGCTTTTATATAAATATTTTTTGGGACATAGTCATATTTTGTATTTCTGTGTATATCGTAATCTATACAGTATATAGTAAACTCATGCCACTTTTTTGAGGCGTGTTTGTAAGCAATGCTGAATCTAGTGCATTATTGATCGAAGATTCTTCCACTATATCTTCTATCAAACACGTTTCCATTGTCATAGATATCATTGGTAGATAGCGTCATAATCAACCCGACGTGAGTAAGGAGCTTGTCAAGACTGTCAGCTTCTAACTCAGTGAGGTCGTGTTTCACCTCTAGCCGGCCCTTTTGTGCTTCCTTTTGTACTCTTTTCTTTTCATGGCCGCCTGGTAGCATGTGTTGGTAATGGTGGATAGGTGAGAGATTTCAAACTTGAGTGGCATCAGTTTTATATTTATATATTTATTCACTACATAAGTTACAAGCCTTGCAGACTAAGTTCAATTCACCTGCCTTAGTAAATATTATATAACATTACTTATACCTATACATGTTTTTTATACGTGTTTTACTTAAGTAAGGTTAAAACAAGCAAAAAATAAATAACAAATAAACAAATAATTTAAGACGTTAATGTAGGAAAATGAAAAAAAAATGCTGTTAATATTAAATCCTCCGAATACCAAGCTATGGTAACATTAACTAAGACATCAAATTCACTGTAGGTATATAAAGACTATAAAACTAAGAATAAAGCTTGGATACTCAAATTCTCTCATACAATTATATACTACTTTATTTGCATGAAAATAAACTTATCTTTAGTAACAGTAGCAGACACTGTACAGAGTATTTCTAAAAAGATTATCTCTCTTTGAGTCGTATTTCCTCATGACTGAGGGTCGTGACTCCCCCTCAGAATTAATTCGTTAGGGCAGTTCTCTTGGGCAGATACATCGTGGTGGGCGCCCAGGTCCTTCCACGGAAGACACATGTCCTTGGATATTGTGGTCCTCAAACATGTCGGTTTCCTCACGATGTTTTCCTTCACCGTTAAGCGAGTGCAAATCCACACATAACTTGAAAATACAAGTCATTGGTGTAGGGCCAGATTCGAACCAAATGTGCGTCTGAATGAAAAGCAGACACTCGAACCGCTGAGCCACGCTCGCTATTAAAGAGATTATAAAGTCTAATAAAAACTCATATAAAACTAAAATTAAGTTTCATAGCATTACTAATTGCAGCAATCATCCATTCATCAAGCAACTTAATTAAAAATGTATTTAAAAAACAGAATTAAAGCCAATTACTATAAATTCTAACAAACGTACTAAATTTCGAACCTAACGAGCTCAAAGGCTATGTAAACGGTATTTTATGACTGTATATAATCGTTTAGTTTATTTTTAAAACGAGTTCTCTATTTACGATTATTGCTTAACAATTAAACGAGTTCAAGTTACAGCATTACCAATTTATTGCTTTAATCAATTTACATTAATTAAATTTGCAATTACTTGACATAAAATGTAATGGTTTCCATATTTACTGACAGAGCGCTAAGTGCACTTATCATGAACTTATAATAAGCACCGAGTGAACTTTTTTCGCGTTAATAACAAATGGGTGCATGAACTTTTGTTTATTAAAGCACTTATCGGGTAATTTTCTTAATGTGAAGTAATTTGTAATCGTGTGAAAGTTAAAGTTTATTTTTCTTATTTGTGTATAAGTAACATGGTGTTTTCGTATTTCTAAACACAATTTCCGTATTTTTTAATTAGTTAAATACCTAATGGCCTAATAAAATAATGACACTAAAATGATTAAGATGATTGATCTTTATTAAAATGTAATCTAGTATGTACGTTGCATCATTTAATGTGCAATGTACTACATCAAAATGAATTGAATCCATTACTAGTCCACCGCAACCAAATCCACAAAATCTTTTAGACCCACAAAATTTCAGAAAACCAATAAAGATAATAATAAGGCAATGACAAGGCACCTTTCTGTTAAATAACAAAATAATACGCCTCCATAATGCAGCCGACTTCTGTAATCTTGGACTCTGACTTGACGGCTACCGGTTTTTAACTCTTGATTGACGGCTGTCGGCTTCGCTTACTCTCTTACCAACATACTTATACCATCATTCACACCTTTATTACTTTTAAATAGAGTTTATTTTCCCTTGTTTCGATTTACTTTGTTATTCTGTTCATCTGGAGGCCCGGCGCCGCTCGTAGTGGCCGGTTCTGGGTTATCATCTACTCCTTCATTACACCCGACTCTATATTAATGATAATCAGTACTTTCTAAGTCTTTAAAGTTGTTAAGTCATTGCACAAATACGGGTGATAGTGATTAGACTAGTTTATTTATGTGGCGGGTCTGAGTTAGACTTTTTTGATGCACGTCTGTTACTTTTTCAGACGAGAAAAGTGTTATTTGAGAAAATTGTGTACTGAAATATT
This sequence comes from Macaria notata, assembly GCA_927399415.1. Classification (NCBI taxonomy): domain Eukaryota; kingdom Metazoa; phylum Arthropoda; class Insecta; order Lepidoptera; family Geometridae; genus Macaria; species Macaria notata. Next base: position 13,573,761 of record OV656734.1, on the reverse strand, counting down.
GAGAGTTCGCCACCCAAGGCTAAACAAAGTAAAATGCTGTAACAGTGAGAAAAAGTATTAGTTTCATAAATTTATTACTTTCTTCTTACTCTTCTAACGTCAGGTTTTCAAACCACTCCAAGAGCCTCTCAGTCACTAATCACTTAACGATATTGTACGAAAGCATACATAACATAAAATAATATCACTATTAATTATACTGTCAACTGAATATTACTGTTGAAATATTTAATTGAGCAAATAAAATTATTCTAACAAGATTTCTCCAATTCGTGGAATAAATCGTGCCAAAAGGTTTATTGCCGTAAACCAAGCTATTAAATAAAGAGACAATTCAAGGTCTAAACTCACCGGCCATTGCGTTGATCGCAATAAATATATTTAATTTACAACCGTGTTTACATAATTTATTCGTCTGATTATATGGTAACATTGTAAGTTTACGGTGTTGTAGGTTTTATGGCTTTTAAATTGATTGATTCCGTGGGCTGAACTGTGTCGTTGGCATTCATTATGTAGTGAAGGTTGGTTTATTATGTTCTGAATTTAATTACACACTTGCTGTGAATTATCACTAGATGTTTGCATCGTTGCAATGTTAGGTAAGTAAAAAGGTATTTTTCTTTTCAAATACATAACTTAAAATGTGATGTCTTTATGATTGTGCCTGAAATTTCGCCAAGTGTGGTTTGTAATAAAATCTATTGTAAGGATAAACACTTTTTACTAAGACTTAATAACAGTTTAGTCTGAAATTTGTACGTTAAAATAATCCTTAGGTATTTAATTTAGTTCACAATATTTAACTTGCAATATTGAACTGTTGTGATGATGAGCTCTCCGCACCAACATACGTTATTCTAACTGCAGAGTACTTCATTATGCAAAATATTATGATCAGTTTCGCAGAGGTTGTTAGCTAACACTTTAGTAATCCTATCATAATAGGCAATGAATATTTATCACTCATTCATGTGCCGGTGAGGCCTCATGTCCGGTAAATGATGTCACAAATTATAATCCTCAGTTAGGTACTAAAATGGCATTTAACTTACTACATATACAATATGATAATACAAATGCTATGTATAATCACAGGTTTCTCTCTTATGAAATCCTAACGCCTACAAGAATATGTGTAAGCAACAGCATTTTGTTATTGTATCTATGTACATGTATTATTAAAGCTGAAAATCCTGAAAACCGTCTTTAGGTAAGGTAAACCTTAATGTGGACAATATAATGATGAAATAAAAAGAGTGCTCCCAAGGAACTGCTCAATACTAATGTATTTTTCATCAAACAAGGGATAATACAACTATATTTTTATTAAAACAACACAAAATTAAAATATACAATAAAAACTTAAACTACATCTAAAACTAAAATACTTAATCTAAAATGCCCGTACTAGAAGGGAAGGTCCCCAAAATGCTGGCGGCATTTCCGCGTTGTATGGCAATGCTCACCTTTTGAGCAAAGTAGCAGCCAGCATTCTGGAGACCTGTCACTTCCACCAAACGCTTGGCCAGCTCCCGATACAAATCCAACGCAGCTGGACCCCATGGCCCCAATGTCTCCACCGCAAACGGCACAAACATATAAACGCGATCGAGTTTTGAATATTTATTCCGTTTGAGGTTCTCGGCTTGGGTGGCCGCGGCGCCAGCCTGAGCACAGGTGGAAGGAAGGTGAGACGGTGCCATAGTGTCCACACAAGTAGCATCCCACACTAATGGCCGCCCCATCTTCCAGGGAATTAGGGTCATACCGTCAGGTCTTTTACCGTCGTCGCGCATCAAACCACTGGGTTCTAAGACCGATGGGACGCCAGCACTGACAAAAGCCCGACGGATAACTTCATTTAAACTTGCATGACGCGGTAAACGCCCTACACTCTTCTGACATGACAGTCCGTGGTGGCCGAACCGGTCAACATTGTCACCACACATGCAACGATGTGGGACCTGGCAAGCGACACCAACTCTTAGGGATACGCCTACAGAAAAACTATTGTTATCAAGAAGTGTTCCTAAATTACGCGATGGGATTGCATGAAGCCAAAGACCCGATTCCCATCGAGCCACAGCCAGAAGGCGAGCCCGCTCTGCGGTAGATGTTGCCGTATTTACCAAATTCTGGTATTCTAAGGAGCAGAGCGGACCGTCCCACAGGCGCTGACAGGTAGGGACTTTGGGCAGTTCTTCCGAAGGGCAGGCATCTTTCCAGGCTTGCAATGCAGGGACAGAAAAAGTGATGGGTACGTTTTGAAATGACGGGGAAAGAATTGATTTTACTAAATTTTGAACGCTATATGTAGATGACAAAAAAGCCGGCAAAGCTACTGACGAAATTCTGCGTATGCCCAAACCACCAAACCTAATGGGCAATGAAGCTTGAAGCCAGCTACGGTCATCAAATGGAGCATTAAGAATGGTGGTAAGTGTGTCCCTCTGCATGTTGTCAAGCTGCTGTATAATTTCATGTTTTTTCCAGAGTTGACAACATCTGAGGACACACATAAATTTGGGCACAAACAGACAGTATTTTAAAATAGTGAAAGCTACGTGATTATTAATTTTGAGCAGATGATGGATACAAGATTGAGACTGGTTAATTTTTTCCTGAACGAAATCTGAAATTGAGTCATCTAGGATGGGTGACCCTAGGAGGTGTAAACTTCTTTCGTTTAATAATTTAATATTTGGAGTGAGATTTTCAAAACGGTGTAAGATATTATTTTGAGTCGTAATTGTTGATTCAGGAATATAAATTTCGCATTTAGAAAAGTTTAAAGATAGGCCTATTTCATTAAAAGCTGGGATTATTTTGTTTAAATCGTCATAAACAGAATCTATTTGTCCTCCTATGGTCCCATCGTCTAGATACCACACGTTGAATTTCGATTGTAGTTTTTTGATAATGGGGTGTATTGCCAGGCTGAAAAGAGCCGGCCCAAGAGGGTCACCTTGTTGACAACCTAGCTCAGAAGAAATTTCATTATTTTTATATGCTAATTTTGTCGGGTCACCGTAACATTGGGAAACGAAATTAAAAATGTGTGGGACTTTTTCTTTAACTTCGTTCATAAACACAGACCTCTTTACAGAGTTAAAAGCATTTCTTACATCCACCTTCACCAGAACCTCACCTCCTTGGTGATTCAAAAAAGTTCTTAAGGCATGTACCGCTGCCTCACAACCTCCTCGTGAACCAAACCCTAGTTGTATTGGGCTAAACTCCGCAGAAAGAAACTCTTTAATATTTTTACAACAGATTTTAGCTGTGAGGCGACGGTACACTGTTCCTATCGCTATGGGTCTTATGCCCCCGTCTTTTTTGCGAAGGGCGCAAAGATTAGCCCCATATAAAACGTTTAAAACATCATGGTTAACCTTGCCTTGCAACAACAAGTTAATCAAATTCGTGAGCTCTTTTAACAAGGTATCCCCGACTGCCCCACACCCTGCACCAGTCAGATCTTTTAAATGCTGTGGTGTTAGACCGTCGAGCCCACCTGCCGACCCACTAGGGAACGTGCTGAGAGCAGTGGCAACGTCATCAGGTGTCACCACCAAGGACTCCTCCTCTGCTTCCCCTGAGTAGTGAGGTGTTGGTGAAAGCGGATGTTTGTCTTGAAGCGCCAACAAGGTGTCCTCATTGTCGGGTGCTATTGTGTCGCTAGAAAATAAAAGTCTGGCTGCACCTCGAATATCACCCTCGGCCATTTTGTTTTCTACTAGATTTAGGTTTTTAAAGTTATCATTGGATGGCCGAGTAGTCATATGAGGTGAAATTGTTAATAAGGTGCTTGTTCCTGCATTGATTTGGCAATTGCGTTTAATTTTTTTTACTAGAGACATTCGATTAATATCTTCCTTTGTAACATGTAGAATGCGGTATGGAAAAGACAAGAGATGAGACCAGGCTTGGCTTGTATTTTTTGAAAGCACTTGTTTTATGTCATTTAAGAGACATGTCGCTACTGAAATTCTTGCGCCGCGTGGTATTCTTTTCACTAAAGGTAAAGATTTTTTATATGTTGATAAAATACTACATAAACTTGAGTCATCATTAGCAGCATTACTTGAAATTGCAACAGAAGGTACAGAAATGTGGACTTTACCCTGATGAATTTTTAAACCACGAGTTCCTTTGAAAAACCGTAGGCACTGGTCACATCTCATATTATTATCCAGCGACGTATTAGAATTTTGAATTTCGATATCAGGAAGTGAAGCCGTATCCCTCGAGTGAGATGTTACACAAAAAGCTGTCTGTGATAGAAGCTGCCGCCTGCATCGCTGACCCTGCTGGGGCAGCGCGGGCAGCGCGGGCGGCGCGAGCGGGGGCGGCTGAAGTCCAGGTCCATCCGGTGGCGTTGAAAAAATATCCTGCTGGGGCAGCGCGGGCAGCGCGGGCGGCGCGAGCGGGGGCGGCTGAAGTCCAGGTCCATCCGGTGGCGTTGAAAAAATATCATCTCTTGGTGATGATTGCATTCAGCAACATCAAAAGATGTAATCGTTTACAAATTTGATATTTTTTATTGTTTTGAATTCATAACTGTCACTTTGGGGCTCCCACATAATATGTTTATAAATGTTTATCTGAAATGATTTTCAAATTTGAGTCCGACATTTTGTATACTAGTGGTGACTCTTTTTATTTGGTTGGGCGAAGTTAAGAACGTGTCCAGTAATGTGTCTTGCTTAAGAAATCTCAATTTAGCTACAAAAATAGTTTGTCGACTTGAGATCCGAACCCGGGGTCACGCGCTTGAGTCACGACGAACAACCACTCGGCTACTCAAACATTAAGTATTAGTTCGAAATATTTAGTCGTATTTTGCTTTGTAGGTTGAATAGTCGTTACAAGCAAGATTTTTGTTAGTCACTGTTGTGATGTCCGGGTTCAATGTCCAACAAGCGGTTTTGGCCGTTAATTTGGTTTTGTTTACATTGTATTCAGAAATCACTACGAAGTTATTATTGACTGTATTGTTCTGAATATCACTTTTTTGGCACTGTTCCGTGATCTACCGGATATCACTTGTCTGTTTTCTTGTTTTCACTGTTTGTTTTAAGCTGTCTTAACACGCACTTTCTTGTGAAAGTATTTTCTCAAATTTCTCCACAGAGCATTGATTTTTTGCGAAGAAAACACTTTCACAGTATAATCACTCTTTATAGTTCACACTTATAGCGTTTTCGTCCACTAATATTCACTTATTTATTTTTAAAAATTAATTTAATACGGAGCCGATGTTCACTGCCACACGCTAATTAACAACTAATTCATTATTACCACGATCTTCAGCCATCATTATTGACATTAAGTAACAATAAACAGAAACAATGTTCTGGTATTACTACCCACGTAAATAATTAATTAGTAACTGTCAAAAGCGTCTAAATACAGGCATAAAAAGTTAACAAACTCGGGCATAAATCATAACGCGATAAACAAAGGTTCGAGAAAAGCGTCAAGGTAGTTAAAAGTCGGGAACGCACGAAAGTCTTTTTAAAAACTAATTAATTAAACACTACGTCTGTTCAGACTAAAGATTTTATTTAGACTGCACTTATTCTAACATGCAATCTTATTTTATATCTAACACCTAAGCCGAGCCTTATCGGCCGGATGCTGAGTTGGCGACATGTAACCTGATCCGCGTGGTACGAGGATCGTTGGGTGGTCTGCGAATGTTATGACCATTGTGTGCGAGTACCAGGAACATAACGCCTTCCCCCTCAGACTCGAAATTATCGGAAAAGGATTTTCCGAGAATTTCGGTTTACATACATACATTTTCTTATTCTATATCTTAAGACTATTGCTGCTTGCAATACCAGGTCCTGCTCGGAGGGGTTTGTAGAGGCAGCGAACTTATGCGAATAACATTCTTAACTTACAAGTAAAATCGGATTTTCATTTACATTTTCATGTTCAATTACAGGGGTTGAGGGTGTCTCATAGATTTTCCGGATATAAGGTATAATTTTTAACTGTAATGTGTATACAAAAAACACCAATAAGATTATATAGAGCACAATTGTGGCAATGCCAAGGCTTTTCACTTCACTTGAATTTTGAACACTTTTCACACTTTTCTTCAACATATAATTGAGGTGTTGCACGTCATCTAGGTTAACTCGTTGCAGGTTTATGGGTTCCATATTTTCCATTTTGTTTTCTGATAGATCAGGTAAGTTTACAATAGGTATGCGGTTATAAGAATTTCCCAATTCGTGGAAACGGTTTGCACGGAGTCGCAGAGTGCCAATGGTGACATCGCATGGTTTCTGGATAGTGAGAATGTATGTACCTCTCAGTGGCTCCTGTATGACGTCGTCGCTGCATTGCTGCGTAAGCACCTTTTTAAATTTGGAGAAGATAATCCAAACGTTATCAGAGATTTTCTGTGTCTTCAATTCTTCTGTAATGACCTTGTGCTTACTACATTTTGGTAGATGTGCTCGGTATTTCATTAACTGTTCCACACAGGTTTCTGCGAAATAAGGCGCGATGCTGCTTTCAGAGCACAGGTACTCTTTGGCGGTTATCTCTTTACACTTTTGGGCAAGTGGGCGGTAGCTTTTCTCATCCTGGAGTAAATAGGGATATTCAGGAATTATGGTAAAGGTATCGGCGGTGGTATGGTTAAGCATGGGCAGTGGGTACAATTTATAATATACATAACATTCATTTTCAACTAATGGAACATCAATTATAAACCTAACATAACTGTCTTTAAGGTATGCTTTAACAGAGAATGTCTCTTCTAAATTTATTAGGTTTTGATTATTTACAGGATACATAAGCTTACCATATGTACTTATTTCTTTCAGCAATGTTATAATCTCTACAGAATCTATTACAGTTTTATGGAGTACAGACACTTTACTAAGGGCTAAAGCCGTCTCTACATCGCCGAGTTTAATGGAAATGGTGCGGAAATTACTAATAAAGAGGTTGAATACATTTATAATATGGAAAGTTAGAAGTTCCTCGAAATTATCATGTGATCTTAGGTAAAATTCTATTTTATTAACTCTATCATTCAGAAGCTTTGTGTTTTCATTTACAATTTCACTTGAGTTTACGATGTGATCCAGCATTTCGGTAATAATAGTGATTTTATTGGAAACGGCTTGCTCACGGGTTTGTGTGTCAGTTAATAATTGTTCGAAATGAATAGCGTCATCGTTATCTAGATTTCCTGTTATTACTTTGATCAAAGAACCTAGAGGGTTGATAAGACCTCGTTTTACGCGTTTGCTAGGTACTAACTTCTGTAGTTTTTCTGTAGCCTCATCACGGATGTATTCAATTTGAGACTGAAAGTCTTTAAATTTAATCATGAGGGAGGAAACATTTTTAGAGGCTAATATAACCTTGTTACAAAACTTTGAATATTGTTGCGAATGAAATTGCAAGTCGGAGGAGATACCTGTTAAATCTATAGTTTTTATTATAGACCAACTATCGTACTGTAGCGAGGCACGACCTTGCTTAACTGGGAGGAGGCCTGGATTTTCATTAATTTCTTGAAGTTGAAGGCCCTGGCTCTGGAGACCTTGGGCATGGACGCACGTCACCATCACCAGGAGGAAGCACCACCTGCGGAGGGCGTTTTACATTTTTAATTGGGACCTTGGTGTCTCTGTCCTTGATTTTTATGGGTACGACGTTTTGTTTAGCTTCACCAGTTATTATAGCTTTTTGGTACCTAGGTTTGTCCTTGGATTGTCTTTTGTTTACTGCCTTCGCATATAATGCCTGTCCTTCCGTGAACGGCGGTACTATTTCTCCACCGCGTTTATGCTTCACCTTTTCTTTGTCTTTTCGCAGTTTTTCCGAGATGAATTTATATAATTCATTAGTTCGTTTCTTATGATCTTTTATCAGTTGTTGTTTATAAGCTTTGTCAAATTGTACGTCAAAAGAGGAATTTAATTCTGTGTGTCCAAATACAACTTCGAATGGTGTTAAATCTGTAGCGCTATGTATGGTATTATTGTATGCCATTATAGCATAGGTCATTATATTTGCTGCGTCTGTGTATTTCTTTTCGTATTTGGCTAGGCGATAAATTTCAATTATGGTGGAATGGAAACGCTCTACTATGCCGACAGAATTCGGGTTATTTGGTGTAGTTATGTGCAGTGTTATTTTGTGTAATTGTGTAAGTTCTCGGAGTAGGTCGTTATTAAATTCGGTACCGGGGTCGCAGCTTATTTTTCGCGGAATGCCATAGAAACTGAAGTATTTAAGGAGTGCTCTTACTACCTCGGGCGTTGACCGTGATGGTATCTCTATTGCCTGTGCTAGCTTGCTGAACGCGTCTACTATCGTGAGGTAGGATTTGGAGTCGATGGAAAATATATCCATGAATAATTCTTGGAATGGGGCATCCTGTGTTTCAGTGAGTTGTAATACTGGTTTGATTGGTTTTCGGTCATACTTGGCGATCCTGCATTGGTCGCACGAGTTAATTACTGCAGAGACCGTTTCTTGCATGTCGGGCCAATAATAAGATCGCTTTATTCTTTTAATTGTTTCTGTTATACCTCTGTGGCATGTTTTTCCTTCGTGTATCTTTTTGATTATCAATTTCTGCTCGTCTTCATTTTCAACGTTAATCACTCTCTCGGTGCATTCATGAAAATTGATAGTGCCTTGTTTGAACATGGAAATCACAACGTTGCTAAATTCTCGTCGGTGCTGTGTGGTCTCGAAGTAAACGAAGTATTTGTTCTTGGGTTTAATGTATTTCTTTAGGAATTCACATATAAGGTCTGGTTTGCCGTGAGGTAAGAAAACCTCTAGAATTTTTTGATGTTTCGTAGATATATCGGTTACTTGTAGTCCGTCAGTGAATTTTTGAAACACGAGTATTTGGTTTGGTTTTGTGTCCACAGCTTCATGTAATATAGGTATACCTAGAGATTCTAAGTCTCTGCCTGAATGAATCGTTTCTGTAGCGCTGGAACTTGTCTCCGATGGTACGAGACATTCTGGTTCCTTACTCAAAATTTGGTCTATGGAATCTGTGTCTGAGATAGTTATAGGACTGTTGGTTGCCGTTCTCTCTGAGTCGGATATAGATATGGTGTCAGATTGCTGAGAAGGATTATCTAGATTGACAATCATTGATATATCGTCAGGTTCTTCTGCTGTAGTCAATGCATTAAGTTTGAGACGTGATAGTGCGTCAGCATTTGCATTTAGTTGTCCATTTTTGTGTTTTATGTCAAAATCGTATTCTTGAAGTCGTAAACGCCAACGTGTTAACTTACTGCCCGGCTCTTTTAGTTGATATAGCCAGAGCAAGGGTTTGTGGTCGGTAACAATGTCAAATTTCCTTCCGTATAAGTACGGCCGGAAGTGTTTTGTGGCCCAAATTATTGCCAATAGCTCTCTTTCGATGGCACTGTACTTTCTTTCTGTGTCCGATAAAGTTCGACTGGCGTATGCAATAGGTCGGTCAGAGCCAATTGTCCCTTGGGATAACACGGCTCCTATTGCCACTTCCGAAGCGTCGGTGGTCAATATGAAGGGCTTGTTCATGTCCGGGTATTGAAGTATCGGGGCGTTGATTAACAGCTCTTTACACTTTTGAAAGGCTTCGATGTATTTTTCCGATTTTTCAACAGTTTTTCCTTTCCTTAAACAAGCTGTTAACGGTTGTGTTATTTTTGAAAAATCTTTGATAAATCTTCGATAGTAGCCAATAAATCCCAGGAATCTTTTTATTTCTGTCTGAGTCTCTGGAATTGGGTAGTCAATCACCACTTGGATTTTGTCATTATTTGGTCGGAGTCCGTCTTTAGTTAGTGTGTGACCAAGATATTGAACTTCTCTCCGTAGGAATTCTGATTTGTCTAGTTGGACCTTGAGGTTGGTGAGTCTGAGCCTATCAAAGACTGCGCGTAACTTCTCCAGATGCTCGCGGAGTCCGTTAGAATATATAAGTATATCATCTAGATATACCAAACAGTGTATACCTTGCAGCCCTCTTAGTACGTTGTCCATGGCACGTTGGAAGGTTGCTGGGGCCGTTTTTAAGCCAAATGGCATGCGAAGGAATTCATAATGACCATTTTGGGTAGAAAACGCTGTCTTTTGTCTGTCCTCTTCTGCTATCTCGATCTGATGATAACCGGAAGCAAGATCCAGTGTTGTGAAATAATTGCTTTTACCTAATTTGTCGAAAAGGTCACAGATGTTCGGTAGAGGGTAGCGATCGTCCGTCGTTATTTCGTTAAGGCGCCTATAATCGACTACCATTCGGTATTTCACTTGTCCGGAAGCGTCAAGCTTTTTAGGGACGAGGTGCACCGGAGCGCTCCAGGGTGAGTGTGATTCTTGTACCACGTCGTCCTTGAGCAGCTTTTCTACTTGATTTTTAATTTCTTCAGCTTGGGCTGGGGCCTGTCTATACGGCTTTATGTATACAGGGTTGTCGCTTGTTGTTCTGATTTGGTGTTTAACCTGATTTGTGAAGGTAAGGGGTAGGTCTTCACAGTAGAATATGTCTTTATATTCTATACATAAGTCACGTATAGCTTTTCTTTCTTCCGAGCTAAGGTGGTCCAAGCGTAGCTTTGCTAGGTTTTCCTTGAGTAGTTGATCAATTTCTACTTCAGTTGATTCCGTTATGTAATTCAGGTCGCATGCTATTACGTCATCCTTTCGGACTGGCCGTACAACAAAGGGTTTCTTTATAGTCATGCCTACTTCATTTTCAGATGCATTTTGGATAACTGTGGTGGCATAAAAATTTTCACACTTCACAATAGCGGCGGGCATCCTGACATTTTCACAAAACTGTTTGTATTCGATAATTGCATCTCCGTTTTCTACGGACACTGGTATCTTTACCCGGGTTTCTGACCTTGGTTCTAGGGTCACCGAATGATCCTTGTCATAATATATTGGGATGGTTGCGTTTTGTGTTTTGAAAGTTCTGTCGTCTAGATCAATTTTGGCTTTCAATTTAAGCATTAGGTCCCATCCAATGACTCCATCATATTTGGGGTCTACGTCGTATACGAAAAACTTGTGGTCCATTTCTTCGTTGAATTCTTTGAATAAGGGTATGTCCACCACATGATTATGTGAACTGGATGCGTGAGTACTTGTTACCTCGAAGGGTTCATTTCTTTTGTATTGCTGGTAATGAGTGTCTGCCTTCCTTGGGCTGATAAAACATCTGCTGCTTCCTGAGTCTAGCATAAATTTTGCATTTATATCGTTGAATTTTACATAGGGTAGTTTTCGGGTGGCGTCGTAGTTGAGCTCAATTACCTCGGGGGTTTTGAGCTCAGGGTTAAGCAAAAATTTTCCACTGTATCGTCCTTGGTCTCTTCTTCATTGATTTGTTCTTCAGTGTATTCAACCATGGGGTCGTAATACAAGTTAGGGTCCTCATAGTAACCATAACCTTGTTCCTCATAATTAGGGTTGAAGTCGTCGGCCTGTTCCTGTGTTATGTTTATTTCATTCAGGGGTACCTGTCTTGGTTGTACCGTTCTCATGGTGACGTCACTGGTAAATGGCACTGGTGGTTTGTAGCCTTGATGTTGGGGTTGCTGGTAACCAAACTGTCCCGGTTGTGGACGAAAGCCTTGAGGCTGTGGCGGCCTGTATCCGAATTGTCCTGCTTGAGGGCGATACCCTCCTTGGTTAAATGGCTGAGGTGGGCGGTACCCAAAGGGGGTCATTTGAGGTCGCGGTATGTTTGTTTGAGTTGGGAAATTTGGCTTGTAACCAAACTGCATAGGAGGTCTGTAATTATTGTTAATATTAAATGGAGGTCGTATAGGCTGTGGTCTGAATGCCATTGGGGCTTGATTAGGGATACCGAATTTGAATTGTGGGTGTTGCATTACCGGAAGAGGTGGAGGTTTTGGTACTGTCAAGTGCTGTAGCATTTTTGATCTTAATTGGTATTGATCCTGGAAGTTGACTTCCTCCAGGACATGTTTAAGGGCATCTTCTAGAGTTAGGGGTTGTTTCAACCGAATCACCCTAACCATGTGTTCAGGTAGGTTGTAGAGAAAGACGTTCAAAGCCGTGTTATTATGAATTATTTTCTTCGCCTGTTTCACGTCTTCGCTATTTGCCGAATTTTGGTGAATTTTCGAAAATAATATTGCGCGCATGTCCTGCACACGTCCGCAGAAATCTAGATAGGACTCTCCGCTTTTCAATTTAAGGGATTCCAGTTCAAACGCTACTGACTCTTCACTACGCGGGTCTCCGAAATGTTGGATCAATAATGCCCTGAGGTCGTCATAACTTGTGAAGTCACCCCGCTCACTGATTAGGGCGGCAGCTTTTCCAACGAGTTTGCTGGTGAGACATTGCATAAGGAATTCATTTCTTTGGGTGGTACCTTGAAAGTACTGAATGACATACTCGCATTTTTTAAGGAAAAGCGTCAAAGTTTTAGTGTTGCCGTCGTAATCAGGGACCAGTTTTAACATGTCCCTAAGAAGGGGCGGTGCTATGGTAGCTGCTGTGGCTGCATCCACCATTTTTACAACTATCTATTACTATTCCTTCTAAATTAAAATATTTTATACTTAATTATAATTATCTGTGCAATTTTCGTCACAATTTACCTAATTTAACCTATTGCGCAATTTTAATCGCGTATATATCTAAATTAATCTATGTTGTGCAGTTTTAGTCACAGTTACCTTAAATTATCCTAAATTGTGCAATTTTAATCACAATATAACTAAATTTACTTAAATTGTGCAATTTTAATCACAATAAAATAGGCTTATACTAGAAAACAATTTTCGTGGATGGGGATGGGGTAAGCAGGAGGATTTTACTCCAGAGGATGCTACTCTATGTACTTACATGCCCAGCGCCATCGTAGTCCGCTTTAACAAATTTGTTTGGTTCGGGGATACCGGTGTCAGCTTCCGATGCTAGGGTGCTGGCACACTGCTGCCGCTCGAGGATCGCGGAATTCACGCGAATATTCACACGCGCTGGCTAGCAACTGATATCCGGCCCGGCTGCGCCAGTTAAAAGTCGGGAACGCACGAAAGTCTTTTTAAAAACTAATTAATTAAACACTACGTCTGTTCAGACTAAAGATTTTATTTAGACTGCACTTATTCTAACATGCAATCTTATTTTATATCTAACACCTAAGCCGAGCCTTATCGGCCGGATGCTGAGTTGGCGACATGTAACCTGATCCGCGTGGTACGAGGATCGTTGGGTGGTCTGCGAATGTTATGACCATTGTGTGCGAGTACCAGGAACATAACGAGGTTTTGACAACTGCATGGCAATAACAGTAATACAACTCATTGCAAATAGCAGGAACGTACAAAAATACGAACATGGAAAATTTAAGGAAAGCGCTAAATTCAGGTGGTATATGAATTCGTTACTCATGTTATTTTAACCATAGATTACTTAGGTGAGCAATTTTTTTACGCTTTATAGATTTACTTTTGACTACAACCTGCATATTACCAGTGATAATACTAAACATTGTAAAGGACCACTGTATAGTTTAGGAAGTAGCACGCTTGCTAAAGGTAACTTATTAAAGCTGAATTTGAAGATCCTTGGACTGTATATCTCCGAAAACAGCGTTAATTGTAAAAAGTTCTAAACATTTGCTGTCTTTACTAAGAAAATGTTAAATTTGTCCATATCTCTCCTTCTGCAGTTTAGGAAGTAACACGCTTGCTAAAAGTAACTTATTTCAGCTGAATTTGAAGATCCTTGGACTGTATATCTCCGGAAACAGCGTAAATTGTAAAAAGTTCTAAACATTTGCTGTCTTTACTAAGAAAATGTTAAATTTGTCCATAACTCTCCTTCTGCAGCTATACCCTATACGTTGTATGACTGGCAGGATTTATTAACGAAATTACTCAAAGACAATGGAGAATATTTAGAGGTGGCGAAGACAAATTGTGCGAAGCATTGTGTGGCGTATACAACCGACTGGGAACTGACGGATAGCTTTGGAAAACCATGGAAGGTATAATAAAGTGGACTTCATAGATATATTTAAGAGGCAGGACAAAGAGGAACTAAAGGTGCTACATACTCTGTTTTGAGTTGGATAGTTATAAAATTAATAAATTATATTTCACACAATAACAAAGATCGCGATACAAAGTCGAAGCTCGATGCCAGTTGGTAATTAGAAGTGTGAAATATACCAAAAATTACATCAATTGGAACGTGAAAACCATAGAAACACAAATTTGCGAACCAATAAACTTTCACGAATGATGAGTATCATCATCATTGTCGTCTTCAACTCTTGTCGACCCTCTGGTATCAAAATTAAAAATAATACATGACTCTTTTGCTAATAAATAAATAAGCCATGAGCATGTAGATAATACCACAGTAGCTTGACAGACCACCATCAAAGCTACTCCACCGGAGGTTCAGTCGGCGACGTGTCGCAGCACCCCATACATCACCCTCTATCTGTGCCTGTGGATAATTACTGCCTGTCTGGATACCTGTTGTATCTGTATAGAGGAGAATATTAAATATACCTTCACATATTTTGTATGTACCTAAAGTGAGACTGAATATGTGGATGGGTATTATAAAGTCAGTAGTAAGTTTTGATGTCCTGAAGATATCTGTTCTATCCTACTCTAATATTTTCATTTAGCTTACGTGTTTTCAATAGTTCAATAACAAAACTACAGAAGTTTTACAAATGCGTTTGTACAATGGTTATTCTTTTAATTTTATTATAGAATTAAAACAAAGCGAAGTAAGGCCAAACGCATAAAAACTGACATAAGTAATTCGATATCTTTGAAATGTATTCCATAAAACTTAAATTGGCAAAAAATTCGCTCCCGTGTCTGCAGCTGCCGCAAACATTTCGTAATCCGCGGCCATAACAAACACAAACACGTTTCTAAAATAAACATTCACACGTCAAAGCTGTCAACTTATTCTTTACAACACTACTTTTAATGATTTAACACAGAAAAAAACTCACAAAACAGCTCGTTACGTGTTACCCTCATCAAGAGCTGTCTTATTAATTGACAGCTCATATAACAGACAAGTATTGCCGGCCGCTGGATTTAAAACAGAATTAATTATACAATCAATCAGACGACATGTCATGGCCGCAAAGGTGTTGCTTTTCGCGCGGCAAAATGCCAATCAACGAACAAAATGCTCACCCAAGCGGTACAACGAGCGCGAACACTGAAAATGCTATCTATAGACCGATGTAGCTCTCGAATAACAACTTTGATGGCTGCATAATAGAGTTGAGTGTCGCTCGAGGATGCAGCGGTGTTTAATGTTGTCCGGTCGTGCTTGCAGCGGTAGTTTAACAGCCTGATTCGCCACACTTTAATCGAGTCACTCAATAAAGTGGACTCGCTCTCAAGGTGAGAACGGTCGAGTCAAAAGCCGCATTTCGCGCGGAGAAATTTTTATGTGCCGCCGTCATTTCACGCGCATTTAACGTTAATTCGCGCATTTCTTGTCTTTTGCTGAATGCGTTTTAATTCTGCGTCGGAAATCGGGCGCGGATTTATGCTCGCGCATGTTCCGTCCGTCGCCATAAACTTTACGATGAAACGGTCACAGAAAAAAAATGAAATTGAGAAATAAAACTGTTCTCGTATTCAAAATAACGTAATATATTTTATCGGCAACGTTTATGATGTCGGAATTTATGTTCGATTCATTTTCTTCAATATAAAAAATAATAAATCATGTTACGGAACTCGTGGGTTTAACACGTTTTAAAAACTTAAAATATGGCTTCCTGTGTTATGGATGACCTTTTCAATAAATTTTATGATAATATTAATTTACGTTTGTTTGATATAATCTTTACGATCGCTTTCGGTCTGTACAAGGCCGTGGTTGGACAGTAAGTTATGTCAAACACTTGAGCTCGCGACCTCTTGACAGGAGTCGTGGTATTTAGAAGTCAATAAGCGATTACCATATGATAATTTGCTAAATTTACTTATGGTATATACTGTATTACAATTTTATGTTCAATGAAAATGTCTTATTAGCATACTTTGCCACAAAATACGAGTGAAACTTTACACTGAAAAACACGTAAAGCGACTAAATTTTAACTTAACGTGTTACTAAAAGTTTCCTTATATTTTCTACAATACTTAACATTCAACAAATTCGCTGTTTATTAATTCTCAAAATGGTTTCACCGTAGCGATCATCTGCCAACTATTATACTAATACGCTCGTCTAGAAGCTATCGCCTGACTACTGATGATCTGATTAACATTAATGAACGCCACAAATTAACTCAAACATCGTTTTAGCGTAAATTAAAATGTTAATAACACTTCTTAGATCCTGACGCTCACGTCGCCGCGTCGGTGGAATTTATAATATTCAATTGCGTTGAATTTTGTGAATTTGAAGATAAGTGTTTTGTAGAAAAATAAGGTTACATAGTTCACGCATTATTGTGTCAATTTAGGCATCTTCAGTGGCAGATTTTTATGTTTCTAATTATATACGTACGTCTATGAAGCCAAATTAAGACTGAGTGGTATGAATTATGATAGCGTTTTATTCAATTGTTTTATTTTACTTATCCGATAGGATATCCGAAATATGTATATACAAATAATATTTCAATTTACACATATAGAGGTAAGATAAGCTCTGCCACAGCAGTGCCAAGCAGTGATACTGCCATTTTATTATCGCGGGCTGAAAATTACTAAAATAGATCTAAAAACCGTAATCCGGATTCCGCCACCGATCGGCAAATATCCATTATTCATAGATTCCACTTTCTTGCACTAGGGCTGCCACTGGAGGCGATTTTCTGTAAAAAATATCGAACAGTGACTTTGAATGGCCCACTGATTCATTATTCATCGGACATAACCCTAAAAACGACATAATAAATATTTTATGTTAAAATTTTCGCTTCCAAGGGTTTTGTGACGATTCTGATTTCGGAAAATTGAAACAGAGGTATTTTCAGTTTGGAACCTTGTTTTTGTGACTTTAATCTTGTTATTTTTTTATTAAATTAAATTGCAACGTGTAATTTAGTTTCGTTTCTACACAAGCATGCGCATTGCATTTATGCGTCAATTGACTCAGACTTGTATTCTGTGCCTACACTAAATCAAGATTTAAAAAAATAAACTAAACAGTAGGCAACCCTATATCTCGATTTACCCCGCTATCAGTGCATGAATCGATTTACACTAGTTAGGTATCGATAAAATCGCTGTCGGTGTCGCAACTCGAATTATCGACCAATTTGTTATCCGATAGAAGCGAGACAATCGACGTCTACTATCGACGGGATAGTAGGTACCTACATACCTACCCAATTTCACTTGCACGTATTTTGATCGTATTTTTCAAAATATTCGCATTACTTATGAAGTAAATTATATAGTTTTCACGTAAATTTAATTGAAAAGAATACTGTTTTTTGTAAATTGGGTTAGTTTGTACGTATTAAATTTGTAGGGTCAAATCGTCTAAGTGCTAAAACTAGGTATTACCTGTTCAAAAAAGTTACACAAACAAGTACGACTATCAAATATATTTATGTATGTATATGTTGTTTTTCAATGCATGATTTAAATAAAATATCGTACCATAGTAATACAACAATAGTTTAAAACACAATGGGTCTTACTTCGTTTCGTTCAAGTTTTTGTGCCAAGGCCCGCCAATTATTTCGACACAAAACAACTTGACAAGCGTAAAATTAATACTCAATACTGTAGCTGCCAAATTAAATAACTTTTTCGCTTGAAATGACTATTGTTGTACGTTTGTTTTTTTATGAATTTGCAATCAAATGATTTAGCTTTAACTAGCAACATACAATCAAAGATATTTCTTAATGTGGAGGTACCTATTGAAGCAGCTGTGGATTGGATAACTTATTAATCATATTTCTAATTAGTTATTGTTTCTCAATAGTCTGTATGTACATGTCAAGCAAAATCAATGATGTATATGATAGAGTAAAAGTCTAGATATTAATCACAGAGGCAACTATTTTCTGAAATCTTCACTGCTGAACTGCGTTCGACTGTGCAAGGTATAAATCTTTTAGTAGTAGGCAGGTAAGTACTTTAAAATCATTTTTCTGCTTTATAACATCTGTAGCTAAACAGATCAAATAGTCAGAATGAGAACCTGCATTTTTTATCTTTTTTTTAAGAAGCCTCTTTCTTAACCAAGAATAGTTCTAGATATTCTAGCTTAAAAAGCGTTAATCTCTCTAAAACAGCAATCTCGTATTAAATCCCTTCCACCGCTGAAGCATTGCAATCGTCTAATAACCGAGTATAAACCAAATTAATTGGCCACCATTTTTCATAGTCGTGCGTATAATGATGATTGCGCAAACTAATAAATCAGCAGCTAATCAGGGGGCTACTAAATACAAAATCAAAATATGTTTATTTACAAAAAATCTTTAGATTGCAACAATTACGTAGGTATAATTTTAATTCATACAAATTATGACACATGCTATTAAATTTCATTTCTAAAAATTTAGGAATTTTGATAATAAATTTAAATATTCAACAGTTCGGAGTAGTTTTCGATTTGTATTCAGTGACTTTGTATGCCTTAACAAAGTGAATTTTATTTGCTTACCTACTGTAGTGAATATAATTATCAAGCATAGAATAAAGGTGATGTGATGTACTTAGTGAAAATTTGTACTTACATTATTGTAAAAACCTTTAGATAGTTTCTTGGTATTGGATATTGTTACAAAATTATGCAATAAAATGTAAAGCCATAATACTGTATGTATTACAACAATAAGTGACGAGATTTTATAATTATATATATATTTAAAGGACCACTTCTTCGTTTTATCAAATGAGAGTGGCAGACTCTGGTGTGGAGAGTTTTCAAACCGCCCTAAGGGCCTCTGTCATGGCTTAACGACTGCCGTACTTGATACTTGGTATTGTCCTAGTACTTGGTACTACAGCCGGGACCTACAATTAAACGTGTAAGCCGACCCACGGAAGCGCCCAAATGATGCCACTTTTTGGTCACCCATCCGAGGACTGACGTAATGATCACTTACTAAACAAGCCCAGACTACTAATAATATCTATTACACAATGGTTTTTGTATTATTGTAGCCCCTTGCTGTTAATAGCTCCATTTGTAATTGTTAATTACAAGTTTCATAAGCTGTCCGCGGCTGTTAATCATTTTGGAAAGGTTTGGGATAAAGTGGGTTAGGAGGCTGTATAACTTGTGTTACGAGTTATAAGTAATAACTCAAAGAGATTCATTACCAACATAATAATGAATAGGTGTCATATAGAAGCAAGTAGGGCATAGCTTGAATATTAACACTAATGTATTCGAGAACTTCATAAGATTGCAATAAAAATAACGAATCATTACAGAAAAAATGTACCTAAGCTTATAGTGCTAACTAGATGTACCTTATTTTACTACAAGAAACAGTGCGTTTCCAACAACTTGTATTTTTCAAGACAATACACAAAAAATAATGTAACGCTGATAAAAAGATCAAGACTATGGGAATGTTTACGAGAAGATCTCTCTTGTTATACGTAATGCTTTCTAAGAAGCAATTATGCCACTAGTAGTTACGCCTTACAATTTACACCACTTTCTTGCGCCAAAGAGGTCCGCCATTATAATAATAGCCCGGCTCATAAAATTCATAAAATTAAGTCCGTATTAGCCCACATAACAATTCATTGGAACAAGAAACCGCCTCCTACATTACGTGTAATCATTACAAATCATAAGTTTTACAAACATTTATAACGTTAGCTAACATCAGAAGTGGGATCATTATAAAACTATTTTGATTCTAATCTAAGTACGCTCCAGTAAAGTGAATAGTATCTGATACCCTTAAATTAATCCATCATGGCGTATAATCTGTATAGCGTCGGCGCGGCTTGTCAAGCCTGCTGTCAAGCGAGCTGTCAAGCGACCTGTCAAAATGATGACGCATGGTTGCGCCCACCACGGAGGCAGCTTTTTACTTTTTCCCTTATTTGTTTCTCTCTAGCGAATGACACTGGAAACTGTGGAGATTGTTATCGTACTTTTTAGGAGCATTTTTTGCGGATTAATGTAATCTTTTGTGCGTATTCTTGGCATTTATCTCTGGTGCTTACTGAGCTATGCCAGTTTTTTGTTTGAAAAGTTAATGAAACTGTTTTTTTTGTCTTTTGTCCAGGTTTTTTAGTACCTATTTAAACTGAGATTTCTTGGTACAACGGATAATGCATAGTTAACATAACGTCAGTGATCGTGCCAATTTATCGTCCTTATCTTTCTTCGTCTTTATTTATCTCATAATATTATACACACTATTTCTAAAATAAAACAATTTGTTTTATGAATTAGGTTATTAAATCTGCTTTGTGAATCCTTGATTTTTGTAGTACCTACAATCTCAAAAACATTAATCCGAGCTGATGTAACCGCTGACACCGGGGCTTAGCTTGGCTTCAGTACGTCGGAAAATGTCATTCAAATACGTTTTTATAAAGCACGCAAAGCGTTAATTTTATTAAACCCCGCTGACGTTTATATTTCCAGTCAAAATGTTTGTTTTAGCGTTAAAAATATAGTGGAGCTTTTAAGCTTGGCTTTCATCATTTTGACAGACAATTTTCATCTCAAATTTTAAGATTATAATAACTTCCTTGTAAAAAAATATGTTTTTATTCAAATACGCTTTCAATGAAAGTCTTAAGTCTAAGATTGAACGTATCGTACGTTTTAAATTGTCAGGAATTTGACGGTTGGCTGTGGTAAATTACAATAAATTAATAATGATATACACAACCACAACTCATTGACTATTAGTAGACTTCCCAGAACAATATAGTCTAAGTTAGGCTATCACGATCCTAATGCCTAAGATAACCTACCACAATCAATCTCCAAGCAGTATTCAAGCCCCCGCAACATATTTCCGCATCGTGTCGCAACTGGCGCGTTATCACAGTTTTTATCCCCGCTTCATTACCGCGGTATAATATGACATAATCCGCGCGGCCGCGATCTGTCAAAGCTGTCACGCGGCGTGTCAGCTGTCACCGCGCTCGGACGTTTGTGGATAGTGTAATTGATGTTTATTTGGTGACTGTTAATAAGCGGGGAGCGGTTCAACACGATGTTTGTGGAGACTGATTTAAGTGCGCAGTGGGTTGTGTAACGGATGCCATTTCTATGTTGGATTAATGTTGATTTGTTAAATGTTAATGGGTTGAATGATGCGATTTAGTTGTATTGTGTGTCGTTACTTAAAAAGTGATTAATTAATTTTTTTGATCTCTTTCGACCCAGTGGTGCTAGGTGAATGTATGTATAGTATAGTCCTCTTCCCTTTGATGTCACTTATGCAAATGAATATTCTCCTTTAAAAAGTAAAAAATGTACATATCATCCATTACTGAATTTTCTGTTTATATAGACCAATCTTCAAAATTTCGCTACATAGAGGCCGCGACATGTAAACATCAGCTCCGCGTCAAATATATCGCAAAAATAAAAATAGTGGACTAATTAGAGCGCAAATAGTGTTGTTTAGTGTTAAAAGTGATAATAAACATTATATTATTGTGTAGACAAGACATTAAAACAGTGCTATAAAAAGATATTTGTGAATTTGGTAGACAATATAAGTCATACAAATAAGGACCCAAAAACAAGTATTTTGACAGAATTGACACTAAAATATCCCGTGGAAACGGTACAGTGAACCAATAGTGCATAACAATAAAACAAGTAAAATAAATCCAAAAATAGTGAAAACAATAGACACTTTATAGTGATTTTATTCTACGGTCATTCCTGCAAATCAATGAAAATAAAATACTACCCACTTTCAACCAGCAAAGGAATAAAAATAAGTTAAACACACCTGTTAAATTAGAATCAATTGTCAAGAGCCGCAGTAGCGTAGTGGCACAAGGCACGACTTTGAAACCGGCGGATTACTACCAAGGTGGATCGAATCCCAATCATACCAATCTGTCTTTTTGCTATTTTAATTTTGAAAACATCGCAAATTAATATATTTGGACATAATAAGCACCCAATTTTGCCATAAAAATTATTTCTGACTACTTTAAAAGACATTTTTGTAGCAATTTTTCACAAAAAGTTTTTAATAAAGTCAATATGTCAGAACAATTCAATATGATGCAAATGCTTCAGAACTTGAGAGTACAAATTAATGAAGACGGTCAAAACAATTTAAAAAATGTAGAAGACAGGATTTATAAGAAAATAGATGATGAATTTAAAACAGTAAGGAAAGACCTCAGAAATATACAAGAAACTCAAGAAACACACGAAAAAAGACTGGATGAATTTGATAGAAGACTTAGGAGCAGAAATTTAATATTTTTTGGCATACCTGAGAATGAACGCAGTTACACAGATTTGGAAAATTTTGTAGTAAACATTGTCACAGAATTAGGGGTTGAGTGTGAAAAGCGAGACTTGGAGTACGTGGGCCGAATAGGCCAAAATAACAATAAGACTAGACCCATAAGAGTAACTTTAACTACATTTGGAAAAAAAGTTACCATACTACAAAACAAAAACAAAAATAACGATCAAAGATGGTAAGTACATCAAAGAAGACTACCCACCGAAAGTTCTAGAGAAAAGAAAATCACTACAAGATGAGCTAAAGAAGATGAAGGATCAGGGAATAAACGCGGTTTTAAAATATGATTAAACAGTTACACTGAATAAACATCACCCATATTCAACGTCACATTATCAAAAATCCACAACAAATAGCAACAAAAGACAACATTCCAAGACGCCAGAGCAAAAAGAACAAAATAAAGACCAGAAGTACATACACCAGACCAAGAAAAACAAGCCTACAAATGACATAACCTCATACCTATCTGGTGCCAAGATATCATCACCAAAGCAAACGGAAACACATAGCCCAGGAACCGGCAAGAAAATAAGAAACAGTTCAAAAAACTAATTAAAAATAATCCTCCTCCAAGCCGGCTGGTCACCGTGGAGGAGTAGACCAACACCCTCCAGGCTCACAATAACATTGAACTTAATAATGTGCCCTGACTGTCATCAGTGATACAGTGTCTGGAGGGGGCCTACGCTATTCCAGCGACTATTACTCAGAGATATTAAACAGTACCTACCTTTAAATTTTATTTTATTTGTGTTTTTCGGAGTTGTACTTAGTTATAATAATATTTATACTTAGGTCGTAAGATCATATCGTATATTATCATGTATTTCATTATTTTACTTTATCTATCTTTCCATACCCTACAACTGTAACAGTCAAAAATAGATTGGTAATATTAGCATATTTAAGCATTGTGGGTAAAATATACCAGATATAGTGTGTGTGCATCATTAAGTTTACTTTCTCTTTTGTTTTTATTATACAGCAATTGTAAAGTTAAGTTCATTAAATGATACCTAACTTTACAATTGCTGTATATACAAATTTTATATATTTCATATATTTATTCCATATAAAACATAGAAACAAATAGGCAATCAAAAATGAAGTACTTCTTACAAAACTTTTACTACCATAAAATAAATGGTTACTCATTAATGATGATTATCATAGTCGTGTTGAAATGCATTTGTACATTGTTAAGAAAATATAATCGGAATGCAGAATTAAAATATAAAAAATCTAAGACATGTACTTTGCTAATATAATGTGTGTCATAATAAAATCAGAAGTATTGCATTTACTTAGTTACCTATACTTGTGTATCACACTATATACATGTACTATGATAGTAAACTTAAAAATAGATGTACTTTGTTGGTAAATAAATATGTATCTAATATAATAAAATCAAAATTTTGGATATTGTATAAATAAATTTCTGGTGTGCACATTGTAAATATTATGTACTTTGCTGATAAATTAAAAAAAATACTGTGCTGGTAAATAATTTCTGATATCAATAAAATCTTAATTTTTTGTACTTACCTAAACTTAAACAAAAACTTGTTAGTAAACAAACATTATATGTTTAAATTCTAAAATGCACATTGTATAATAGGTCATAAAGAATACTTAAATGGTTCTAAATATAATGTATATTTACCTACTTATTTTGTACCTATTCTTTAATGAGTAATAGAAATAAAGGCTTTTTTATTTTTATTTTATCTATTTTATTTTTATAGACCAATCTTAAAACTAATTCTCTCATTAATTATATGTGTGTCACATGTAATTAATATTCATTAATCAAACTAAAACCTCAATTTTCAAGATAAAAATACCACATGCTCCCTATGTTTCAACAAAGCCCATCGCCAAACCAATTACCACCTCATCGCGACACCCAATCCCTGTCCACATATATAGTGACAATGACAGCATTGCTCGCGTCATTTTTAACCCGCAGTGGAGCTGCGTGACGTCACCCATGTCACGCGGAGTGACGAGACATGACGTCGGCTGTCAACTGTCACGCCCGGTCGGGACATGGTTGATATGAAGCTTTGCGTGGCTAATTCTGCTACGAGTGGTGTTCCTGAATTTGGAATCTCTACTTTTGTTTTATAGCAGAAGGATTACAGTCGCGATAGACAAGTGGTGTGTAGTTTTCAAATAATTTGGGTGTGATATTTGATTCCAATAAGATTGAATCTGGCAAGAAAAAGTAGGGTATAAACCTAATAGGCTTATAGTTGTAAATAAAGTTTTTGATTACTATACTTAGTCAAAAAATGTCTCATTGTTTCTAGTACATTTTTTGTACAAAATAATATCCCGTTACAACGCAATTACGTGCTCCAACAACGTTTATACAATTGTGTAAGTGCCGACTGACATAACAAGGTGCGTGTTAACGACCACAGTTAATTGGCGACATTATTAAAAATTATACGAAGGTTAAATTAGCACCACTCGTATTTTACATAATGTTGACATTCTGTACCGAGTGACCGCGTTTTACTTTTTATACTTCTATCAATACAAAGGACAAATTTTGCTTGTCTTAACCACGTCAATTTGAGACGAGAAACAACCTTTGGGTAAATCAGTCTGATATTTATATACATGTAATATTACTTCAACTGAAATAAGTTCAAATGTTTCATATTGAAATCGGTTTTGATTTTCAGTTTTTACTTACGAAATCCTTTGATTCCATCATCAGCACACAGTATACGTATGGTGGCAAATGACAAAACTTTTAACGATTAGTTGTAATTATCCTGATAGTAAAATGTGTCTGATCAAGGACCTTGAACCCATATCATAATAACTAATATTTGTCGTACAAAACCAACAATATAACATGCAACATACAATTCCGCGGCGCGTCCCTCCCTGGGAAGTAATAAATCAGCGAGTGAAGTCGGCGCGACATCACTCATGCAGCCTGACAGCCGGCCACGACGAGTCGCAGGGTTGTACAGTGGTGGGAGTGTAATTTGATGATTATGGCGTATTTATTACATAGTTGTGTGTGATAAAAACATTATTGTGTTATGTTGTGGATTGCCAGTGGATTTGCTGGCCTAGTATTAGGACGAAAAGTAGCCTATATCACAAACCTAACGCTATATTATTACCATACTTAGCAAGTCTCTCCGTTATCTGTGTAAAAGCAGTACAAACAGACTAACTGCCTGTTAGTATAAAATGATGTTCTTACTCAGGTAATTATAATTGATATAGATTTTTTATACATTATTCCAATTTCCTACACAATGTGATGTAATTGTCTTCATTTTCATTTTATTTTATTTTTTTACGTCAGAGTCGCTTATGTACAAGTTATGTTGTGTGACCCCATATCAGTTTGGTTAGCTTGACAATTAGTCAGGCGAAACATAATTTTGTTGAGCTCAAGGTTTAATAACTGTATGTTATTTAACCACAATTTGAGGCCAACTTCAAATCGTTTCCTTCACATCTCAACAAAACTCCTTTCGTCAAATGTCAATCTTAGTATTATCAGTACCAGCCCTAACACAAGTCGAGGTAAGTGTGAATCATGCACTTAGTCCGCCGTGTCTCCGGGCTTACTGTTGACAAGCTCACAGCTACAATCCACGCCAAATAACTCTGCACACGGATCCCATCAGAACTAAATCCTCCAAATATAATGATAAGTTAGTAATACACAGAGAAAGTGCTGCCCTTATTTGTAGACAGTGTTATCGTAGTCGCAACTAAGTCCTGTGCCCGGCGGCTTAGCGTCTCCGATGGTATCGTTACAGTATCAAGTCTTGGCAGTAGGACTACTGGATGAAACGATGGGCGGGAGTAAAATATGTAGGTAGTAAGTAGTCAATAAAGTAGTGGTAGGATTCTATTGAGAAGATTGTCCGTTCAGTGTCAATGGACGAATCAAATCTTTGTCAGTTAATTGTTTGACTACCTACTAAGCAATGGTCAAACACGTCAACCAGATAAAAATGTATATTAAAATCCTAAAAAATAGCTATGCGTTCGTATGAAACAATAAATAGGTACAATGTGGTATTCGTTGTTCGGTGGTATGTGGTTCGTTCGTTCGTGTGGTACCGTACAAATTAAATCAGCAAACTTGTAAACTTGTAATGTATAGAAAAGCAATCATGCTTTGAACCATTGCAATTTTTGAATGCAAACATTTCACTCAAGAAAATAACTTATTGTAAAAAAGCGTGTAAATATCATTCTTAATAACAAACATTACACTTACATGCAAACTAATTTCGCGTGACACTGCCTTGCGTTTATTATCATGTCAAATAACGCAATTAAAAAATCAATTATTAAAATGAACGACTTATCATAGAAACTAGAGCATGACGCTCGCTAGTAATTTATCTACTGCTTTTAATTTGTTAATCTAATGGCGAGAATAAAAAAGAACCAAGTTATTTATTATTTATTATAATCTACTACTTGCTAGTCAGTGTCTGCTGGACTTTGTTGTAAAACCCACTTAGAATTAATCAACATAATTATTTGCTTACATTAAAGGCTTTTTGTTAGACACGCAATGTGAAAAGTATTTATTTCCATAAAAACCTTACTTAATTTAAATTTCTCAAAGTATTTTTGCTACATATTCTTGGCACATGTACTTTAGAGGTTACGCCGGTAACATGATACGACAAAAATTTATCAAAGGCTTTGAGTTTGTTTACCACGGGATAGCAATGTTACAGATTTTTTTATTTCTTTCATACAATATATACCACTTTGTTCTTCTAATATTCATGATAATAAAGGAAATTCCGTAAAAAAATACAATAAATAGGTTATGTCAAGATCAATGCAAAACAAAGGACTACAAAGAACTTAGATGAAGCAATCAATCTATCAATCATTGTGTCAGCTGCAATAAAGATGGTCTTTAAATTACTGTTGCTTTTTTATGAATAATAGATAAAAAACTTATCGTTAATTTTAAACTATCATGACTTAAATGTAGTTTTTGTCCTATTTAGAAGCATCAGTTGGTAAACTTGAGCAAGTTTTATCAAATTCATACTCATTACGTAAAAATATAGTTTTTGTAAAGAATACAACCACAGACTCAAACTACTGAAATAAAGTTTATTTATTACTTTTGTAACCATTTAATCTTTTTTATCGCCAATAGATTCCCGTAAGCTTCCAACACTTGAACCTTACAATACAAATCCGAACCCATTGTTGTCTCGAACACACCAAAACACAAAACAGGTGTAAGACTTGCAACAAGGATATGTTAAACCTGTAACTTTAAATTCGATGCTTTGTCGGATGCACTAAGCCTGCATATCTCTCCTGTCAACTGCGCTGTCACGCACAAAGCGGGAGCGTGACAGTGACAGCTGGCGCGCCGTATGACAGCTCGCGCCGAGCGTGACAAGTCATTTACTGGTATTTTGCTACTGAATAGTTAAACACCTGTGTACCTTTGTATTGTCAATAGAGCTCTTTGTGAATGTTTTTGTGATATCACATGTTTATGAAAGTAATCGTTATACTTTGATGGGATCATAATATTAATCATCAATGATCTAATTTGTTTTTTAATTTTATACAATTTTTAATTTTTAGTTACTTTTTATTTTTTTAATATTCTTTGGTAAAGCTCAAGTAGTTTTGCTCAAGAGGAAAAGCTTCACGTGTGCTTTTAGTTTAAAAAAAGCCTACCAACAGATTTCAAATTCGATCCCATCTTCTATCTCCCACGTAAGCAAAAACCGTATCGAATTTCGATCGTCAATACAAGTGAGTTCCGTCCATAGCACGCTATAAACGTCCGAGCGGCAATCTACCACCGCGTATATCATTCTGTTTTATGAATTGTAAATTTTACGTTATACAGTCTTTAGTGAGCCATATTTCAAGTTGTATTAATGCCCCGCTGCCTTCGCAGGGCTGGGAGCGAGGCGTTTATTAAATTGTTTAAGGGATAAATACATTTTGGACGATTTTTTAAGTCTTTGTTGGGCAATAATGGTGGAAATAGTGGTAGATGCTGTTTTGAAATGATCAATTTGAACGACAAACGTAAACATAACGATGAAAATTAGTATAATGGTAACGGGTTAATTTCTTATGTACAAAATTTACTACGAAAATTTTATTACCTTGTAAATTGTTGAAAGTTGGCCACTCTCATTCGATAAGAAAAAGACCTAGTATGTATTTCATTACACCTACGTCGGTGCTATAATTTTGAATAACTACACCGTTACCACAAAAATTACAAACAGATGGTCCGATTTTCATTTCAAAGTTATTTTTTATTGGGTATTTCAGCAAAGAATCAATAAATATCGATATTAAATTTAAGAACAACGATTTATTAAATACTTAGCTAAACATAGGAAAAGTTACCAAGTACCCGTAAGTGAAAGCGTCAGTACTACTCAGTGTATTTGGCCACGGTCATATTATCCATAGATAATATTACTTACCATGATTTGGCGGTCCACATTTTGTTCCTCTTTCAACGCCACGCCACAAAGCGACGTGCCATCGTGTTTCTAAAATGATAGCACTAGGTCCTGAAAATGAGACACATTATACTCATATCATGAAAAAAATGGGAGCATTGTTACAAATATTTGCACGCTTATACAGTAACATAATTATAAACCTAAGCAAATTTAATAACCTTTATTTTGAATAAACAAACTAAGGTTCTTCAAAACTAATAAAAACGTATTACATAAGGCAAAATAATATTATAATTAGTATCTAGAAGCATTATGACACACAATTATGATTATAATTACAAATGCAAATAAGCAAAACATGTCGGCAGTAAATATTAATTTTATTGTGATTAATTACACTTTTTAATTGAGTTTTTAAGAATTTATGTTTGTTAGCGGTTCAAAATAATTGAATAATTAAATAATGTAATCTTGTTTGCAACTGGTTATTCCATCAATCAATGTCAAACAAACTTAAACCTTTCACGATCATTTGTTTTATTTAAAAGTGTGATTAATTTTGTAGAGTTTTGCATATTATCTCAGACCTATCAGAAACATAAATTTAAATTTGCATCAAACTATACTTAACTATTAACATATGACATTAAAATCTGGTAATTTTCTAAGATTTTGGCGTTTATGGGCAATAATACAATGATTTAGAGTCGATATTTTATTATTTTTAATATTTGCGTGGCTTTTTCAATAATTTGTTTATAAATTCGTGTTTGAAAATTAGTCATACAAAATGTATTCTCCGAAAATCATTTTTGAGAACGTCTCATGAATAAAAATGGTCAATTTAGAAAATAACTACTTATTATGGTTTTAGAAGAATAAGTTAAGGTGAGGAAATTAAAATATTTATTTAATTTTAAGACCAAATTGTTCATAAGATAAAATAAATAAATAAATATTTCAGGACATATCACACAGCGCCATCTTGCCCCATACTAAATAATTATTATGTTTACCAGAAAAATATTTGTACTTCTACCTGTCTGCATCTACTCGTACTAGTAATGTTTCGAATTGATGTAAGAAGAAAAGACTCGTGGAATCGATAGAATTAAAACAAATATGCAAATTCTCAATTTACCCTCATAATGCCATTATGTTTTACGAATACTTTTCGGCTATAAAATTATGAACAGAATAAATCCTTGAAACTATAAAACCACAAATGTAACCTTTGCATGACTGTTTATTTACGATGATTGATTCAAAGTCATGACAGACAAACATTAATGTTGTTTACATTATGATTGATTGTTTCTCTACCATAAAAACATAATCGTAACACGAAATTAATATATCATTCACCAAAATCGTTACTTTGAATCACGTTCAATTTCGAGCTATAATTTTTTACATGGTCACGAAGTTCAATTAAAAAAAGATTTATTAATTAATACAAATATGGTAATCATAATTATCATCAGGCCATGTTCATAAATTCTCGTAGGTGATACCATTATAAAATCACTTGCGTCGATGGCTGGCAGTAATAAATAATGCAGGTCTATAATATGCGCCGCGCACTCCGGGGGACATTTGTGTCGTGATTCATGGCGCTATTAACGTTCTCGCTCTAAATAATATAAAAAAAGAAAATTATGATGTTCGTTGTTACGGAGCAATAAAATAAAAATATATTAGCAACCCTACGCGAGTCGTAATAAACAACTTTTGTGTGGAAGGCAGCTCTTGGGCCGATTCATAAATTTCGCGGCGCGCCGTTTAGTTTTATGTACGATATTATCTATCTGCACGCACTGGCAACACCAGGCTCTGTACAGCTTACAGTCCAGTACTTATATTTCATTCTAATACAATTCTAAAACATATTCATACATGTGTAATATTATGCTTTTATATTGTCTATTTCGTTATATTAAAGTGTCGTGATGGGTATGAATAACAAACTATAAAGATACTGTTTTGAAGGGTATACAATGAATATGTCCAAGTTGGTATATGAACATGTTAAAATATTTATTTTTTTAACTAAAAGATTTCAAGGATGTCCTGCCGTTCCAATTAAACCTTAGAAGTTGCGTTACCGTAAGTTCTATTCACAATCTAGCATTTTGAATGTACTCGTATAGGACTGACAAAATATGTATAGTATGTGATACGTTTATTCTATTTTAGTAAAAAATATCAATTTGTGGTAAGTATTCCCACTGTTAGCCTCCTCTACTGCGCGGCATCCGCATAAAAACACGCACACTGGTGACATAAACATGTGTTATTATTACAGAATGTCGCCAAGTGTCAGCCAATATAATAATGAGACGTTCACAGTAATGCCGGCACTAAAGTTTCACAATGAATTAATAATAATTACAAGTAATTACCTACCTCGCACTTTAAATGTACGAGTTATTACCTAAGTGGTACTTGTTTTTAAAGTCCAGTTGCAGAAAAGAGAAGGGCTTTTATATTTAAACAAATGAATAAATAATTGTTTAAAAAAACTGTACATTAAGCGGCTACAAACATGGTATCTGAAAATACCTTCGCCAATGATACATCATAAAATTAAACTAAATAAGATGATAAAATTCCGCTCGGGACGGTTAACAATCCATTAACGGTAGCGGACAAAGATGGCGCGCCAAACGAGCTCCTTGTACGGACAGAATCTACATAATCAGACACATTCGACCGAGTAATGTATGTATGTAAAGAAGTTTAATGAAACGTCTCCGATAGTAAGCCGGCGAGTCATGAAATGACTATCATTAAGACGGACACGATACGGACGATAATCATCGTTGGAGCAAAAAGCTATAGCGTCGGTCGTGATGCAAATTGCACATGCCATAAATCAAGCAGTTAATCACCGAGCCAGCTCTCCGCTAATAATGAGATTACTCGAAATTACACACAATATTCTCAACATTCAACGCGATGGGAACCGACGCGACACTGACAATGTTGGAGCTGTAAAAAATATACAGTTTACAGATGAAGCTAGCGATGTCAATAAAAAGATACGAAACGATAAACGTAACGTCAGTGAAGATGTAAAAGGCGATAATAAGAAATTGAAGGCAGCGGAGCGGAGCTTGAATTTATCGTCTGCGGGAGAGAAGGAGCGATGACGATAACTCACCGCATACAATAAAGAGCGCTATTGATCTCGCAGAAAGCGAATCGGCTCGTAACAGAGAACAAAACACGCTACCGCCGAATGTCGCATAAATCTTTATTATTGCGGCAACAAGCTCACAGCGCACTCGCTTCAGGTGCTCCGACCGGATCTCGCGAGAACCACTCACGACTTGGAAACGTTTTTTCACTCGATGAAATATGCCGTATTGCCCTCGGCCCTTAGGAAGGAAACCCATAAATAAATAATAATAAAACCATTTATATTACCAAAGGGTTTCGCCCGACGTGTCTATTATCATCTGAATTGTTTAAATATGATAATGTATCAAAATAACAGGCCGTCGGTTCACGGCCGCGACTTCTGTTCCGACATTAACATAAAGATTCACTTAATAGACTGTTTCGAAATTATTATAGTCTGACACTGCTTTATGGCGATTACGACTTTTTGCGCACGAATATATTTACTGTGATTGTAGTTGTTTTGAATGGAAATGCCAGGACCCAAATTACAGCTGTCTCGCATCACGTTCTCGCCGCTGATAGCTAACTCGTTTCTATTTACATAACGCATAAAAAGGTGTAATTTACGGCTATTAACTCCGTAATAAGAGATCAACGCTCAAGATTTGGTTATAATTTTATCGAGTTAAAAACCTGCAAAGATTGCAAAGTAATGTCGGAACGGAACATGTAATCACTCGCTGATTAAAATCAACTTTTAATTATTGCTATCCGCCGCTGACGATACGAAGCTCGTTCGATGTTTCTACATTAAGGAGTCGTATAAAAGGGTAATAAAGTACCCCTAATAAACCCCGAAAAGCACCGAGCTGCCTCGCAATAACCGTACGTAGACTAAACAAATGATTTTCACGATAATAAAAACTTCACAATAAAAGCGTTCACGAAATGTCGGTCATTAAGTGTATTTACGCAGCGAAACGGATATAGGGGCCGTAAAAATGTAGAACAGCTTATTGAGACGTTGGCAACGGTCGCAGCCAGATCCGACTTAATCTATAGCCTCGGAGTGGTCTAATTCGGTACTCCTCGTCGCCGCGGATTAAACTCGGCTTACGTTTCTGACAAATTAAAATTTCAAGTCACAATACCTGAGAACTTATCGAGATCGCATAAAGAACCCGAGTCCTTTGTATTCCGTATTTACGAGCGATGCAGAGGAAAAATCGTTTAGTTGAACACGAGCGCAATAAAACCGAGCGGGCATGCAATTCGCGTCCGTGAGCGGCGAACGTGTACCGTATTTAAAACCACAATTTATTCAGTTGCTTTATCGCTAACACACGAGTTTACACTCGCTGGTAGCGCCAATTAAGCCGGTTGAAAGGCGAGGCAATAATAACTTTATATGGATTAACTGTGTCAGATGCATTTACAGATAAGCAGGCGGCTAGACGAGCGCTGACGGCGCGCGCTCCGCTGCTCGCTGCTCACCGCTCCTCACTTGCATAAATTATGGCTCTTTGAAATTTCACTCAGGGCTGTGACTAGTTTAATAGCAAACCCATAGCGATGAACTATAATTTGCCTTGAGAGTTGAATTAATCTTTACAATAGAGTTATAATGTTTCTTTTTTTGCTTTTTTGTTTCTGTAACCGAACGGAGACTCACGTAGGTACCTATTTTATCTCACTCAGTTTAATTTGTCGAAATTCTAGTTTTGTCTGTTCAACTTAAAACCAGAAAGTTTAGTTCCTTTATCCAACTTTAGAATCTAGGCTATTTTAAACAGCACCCTTACTAGTAATACAAGTGAATCAATTCATGCGTAAACAGTATAAAGGCCGTTCTCGAAGCACAAAAGATTATTACAGGAACCAATATTTATAGACCTATTGTTGTAGACAGTTTTTGTAGTCCGATACCAAACACGACAATCGGAATTGTTGATTCATTCATAATTTATCACTACAGTGAGCTTTGTATTTAAATGGTGGTCGTAAATTGATGCGTTCAATCTTCAGATTAATGTTCTTCAAAATCATATTTTTCATCAAAGCATGAGTTGACGTAAAACATGCCCGTCATTGCTCGGTTTTCTATTACGGAATATGTAGACTTAAGAAGAATAGAACTGAACAGGTAAAAATACTAATGTATTTAAAACTTGTTTTAGTTTGATAAAGGAAATTGAACATGTTGACGATGAAAGATCATTTAGTAATAGAACTGCCTAAAACTTGTAATTAAACCACATTGTAGAGATGAAGCATGTTTCTTAATAAAAAAATTACTACCTACGCTAAATATGGTAACCAATGTGTATACCTGTGTCAAACATGCTGTTTTAATGTTAGTTTTTCCTTAATAAAAACTTATTAAATGACGTCACTATAAGACATGTTCCAGCATGCTGCATAAGAGAGGTCATTATTTTGTTCTGTGAGAGATTCATAGTCGTTATCATGTGACGCCAGTTTCGGATTACGAAGCCTAACGATAAATATGTGCAGATAATAGTAGTATGGGGTATTGCATAAGTACTCTTTGTAAGGAAATACACAACATTCTACTATGGACCTGGAAGATAGGAGGCTTAATTGTAAAATAACAAAATTCATAAGATAGTCTTAGTGCAGTTACCATTAATAAATTAATAGCAACAGATAGGAAGTAAGAAATTTTAATAAATTAAATAAAAGCCACGTTGTCAACAATGGTCAATGTGCCCAAAGTAAGTAATTATTGTAAGTCTTATGCAAAATTACATGAGGGCTTACAATTTGATCACGTGGACCGTTTCTTTGTAAATAAATGGTCTGCTGCTGTGAACTACAAGCAAGTGTACGTTTTACAAACTAGCATTGCTTCATAAAGTAACTCTGGGTTAGTATCCTTACTGCTCGTTCCCGTGACGAGGCAATAGTTTGTCAGTTCTAGGCGGTTGTTAGGTGTAGGCGGCGCGGCGTCATCAATCACGCCTGACTCTTTCAACCTGCCGCCCGCCAGGGTTGCCACACGCATAAATTATGCCCGTTTTTGTACTAGCAGTAAGACATGGATCGTGGAATTGACAGTCTCATCTGTATAGAATGGCTTTGGAATTAGATTTACGCAGTTTTTTTTAAATCAAGCTAATATTGGACGAAATTTATATATTCTACAATATTTAAAGCGAAATTTGGAAATGCCAATAAGTGCATAATGTCTATTACCATTTTTGGATAAAATTATTGCTGTTTCTAATTTTATTGTAATTCTTCGTCAAATCCGTTTTTTAATAAAAAAAATGTAATACCTGTTAGGGAAAGCTCGATTTCTTTTAATTAATTACCTTAGCCATTCTCGCCATTCTTACAAATCTCCGGGTAGACACGAAAATTTGCTGGCGACACTGTTAATTAATAGCTCGCTTGCAGTGTTTATCGTCGCATCGCATTAATTTATGTCTCCGTAATTGAGCTTATTGTTTTTCAGCTAATTTATATTATGTTTTGATGCTCGCTGGTAACGAATCGATGCTAGCGTTTGTGGGCAATTAAATTCTGTCTGGAATGTGAGGCGCTGGTAGAAGCTCTAATTTAGTTGGGTGGTTTGGGTCGTTTGTGTTGCGTTATGGAGTTTGTCTCAAAATGTTTGCTATTATTAGAAAAATATGTGAGTAAAATAGTGCTGTACAACTAGCCTATACGTGGTATGTTAAATACCTACCTACTGTATGTATCCTTACCCTTAAGATCAGAGTTTATTGGTATTTCTAGCTAAGATTTGATGTCTCATATCATTCGGTTTAAAGACTTTAATGTAGCGATTTCATTTTACTCATAATAATCTAATATGATTGCATGTCAAGAAATCGTTACAATATCGCAGATATGTAATTGTATTGTTGACAGTTAGAACCAGCAGGGCAATCGCGCTAATAAAACACAAACGAAGCGCAATTGGATCGTAACTGAACCTGATACGTTAGTCAAATTTCGTATCGCGCTAACAGTTCGGACCAAAGTTCAACCGTTTATGGATCGTAACTGAAACGTTCACGCTGTCAAACTAACGTGTCTGCTTCAGTTACTACAACACGACTTTTTTGGATCGATAATGGAACGTTGCTGAAACGTTAGTCATTCTTATAATAATTTTACTGAAAAATCTCGTAAATATAAACGCTTAAGTGGATTTATTGGACCTATATCATGAAGTGAATACCTACCTACCTATATTATGTGTTGCACGAGCCCAAGCAAACAATAAAATAGAAGTGCAAGTGTCTGGAGCTTTTGATATGACCGACGCAAGCTTTATCAAACGATATAGGCTGACGAAGGAATCTTACCAACTAATACCTAGCTGATGGTTTGGATGTTGAAACCAAGGTAATATCTAGGCGTTGTGTGCAATGAAAAAGATTGTATGTCTTGTGTATTCATAACCTCATATTTACTTGTTATATTTGTATTTTAGTAGAGAGAAAGTTGCATTACACTCCTCAAGCTACAGCAAGAATAGCATGATACATGACATACGAGTATGTAGCTCACAGAGAACACTTCCCTTACACCGCACTGGAGGCGCGGCGCCGGAGCAGCAGCGTGGCTGGCACCGGGCGGGAGCAGCCGGGCCGGCCACTACCCTCACCCAGCTGGAGCTGGGGTGAAGTCGCACGGAGCCAGTCATTACAGCTTTCATTTACCATAGCCTATTTGATGGAATATTTATTTGACTTGTCAACAAGATGATATACCTATCTCTAAACTAAAGCAACATACAAGTAATCTTATTCAATAAATTAAATATTAAAAATATTTAAATATATTTTTATTTATATGTACTTACTTAGGTACCTAGTTTTTAGTTTACATAGTCTCTCAATTAGGTTTGCCAACTTTATATAGGTAAGTGTATGAATAGGAACTTGATGCAATATGTGAATAAAAACCCATAACACAGTGTCTCAACATTAGTTATAAACAATTTTATTAATTGACCTTTTTATAAATAAATGTAGATGCTGCCTCCTATACAATAAGCCCATTACACAATTTTAGTAAAATTA
Source organism: Macaria notata (assembly GCA_927399415.1). Lineage (NCBI taxonomy): Eukaryota > Metazoa > Arthropoda > Insecta > Lepidoptera > Geometridae > Macaria > Macaria notata. The sequence continues at coordinate 13,536,631 of OV656734.1, read as the reverse complement.
ACACTTAACTTTAAGTCTTATTAAAACTAAATACAATCAAATTTTAAATAGATTGTAGATACATAAACATCATTGAATTTGTAACAAATTTTGACATAAATATGTACTTTACAAAGATAGCAAGCATCATACGAATTAAAGAACAAGTTTATATCTTTGTGGAATTCATGTAGATAACATAATATTATTGTTAGCTTAGAAATACAAACATAGTTTACTAGGAAGACAACAATAACATTAGTAAGTAAAACAAAAAGCTTACAATAATGTTAATATATTTTAATTTAATTATTCCTGCTTCACGGTGGCGCCATTTTGTGGGGTTGGTGTCTGGAAATACTGAAACAAAAGTAAATATCATTTCATTGGCCATGCATGGTAAGTTAACACATAATGAAGTCTTTTGGTAGTAAGCAGACAAACATTGTGGAAGTATGACAGCTTGTTTCTGTAATGACTTGGGTAATGCAAAAGAATAGGAAGATAATTAGTTTCACCTTCCCATTGCTTGCTTGCTGGGATTTGCAATGTTATGTGATATATCCAGCATATTGATAATATCATCAGCCAACAGGATTATAACAACTTGAAGGATTTACTTCAAAATTAAACAGGCAAAACTTAACTAACAATAGGTTCATATCTTACATTGTGTTCATGCAGGTCCTGTGATGGGTACACATGGATGTAATACATGCATACACTTGGTGAATAGTGAGTTTGGTTTCTTCTCTGACTTCCTCTTGCACATCTGATGCCACTACCTGCATGGCATGGAGGATGCAGGCGGTGCTAGTTCTAAGTGTGAACTGATGGTTGGTGGTGGGGATGATGCTGTGTTGCTCAGGGACATCAGTATAGAGCGGGAGCATCAAACTGAAATAATAAGTTAAAATTTTGTATTAATTATGTTGAATAGGTACCTACACCAAAAATATGACAGTAATCCGAGTGAAATGTATGATATAAAAGGACATTTATACATTACTTTCAGACCGTACATTAATGTAATGTTATGCATTTCACTAATTGTAATCAGTTTCTTCCCAATCACATTTCCAATTACATTGTTTCTGAATGAGCTTTTTCATAATGTTATACTCAATGTTGCTGTTCGCCTACCACATTTACTATTACATTACTAATCTAAAGCATTATAAATAAAATATTGTACAAATATTAATACATCAATACTTTGGAAATATTAATCTTACATATTTATAAACTTGTGATACTTACTATATCATTCCAAGCAACATGATCTTGCCTCACATTATGTAGGGGGCCCAATGTCCATGTCTTTAATTTTCCCAACCCTGTGCACTGCTTCCGCCGCCAGTTATAAGCTGAATATTTTTAAAAAATTTTGCACTACCAAGTTATTCCACACCTGAAATAAATATGATATTAAATTTTTCGAATCCCAAAGTTTAAATAAAACTATGAGTAAGTAAGTACTCAGATTTTTCACATCTTAGAAGTTGTAAATACCTGGCTTATTTCTTTCCTGTGCTCGCAGATCCTTCAGATATGAGTTTCGGTGAACTATCGCCACAACCTAGTTGAGACTGCTCGAGTTTCCTTAGACTTTATTCTCTTAGAGCGAGGTTATCGTGGCCTTCCATAAACGATTATGTATGTACGATATTCTTTCATTATCAGCGCTTAAACTTTTTCACAATACACAATAAGATCTGGAGCAAGTCAGCTACAATACAACCGACCAACACAGAGCACCGTATGAACACTGAGTCCACTGATTCAAAATGAAACTTAAAGTGGTTTCTGACTTTAATAAACTCAAATTTCAAGGCATTTGAAGTGGTAGTATTTCAAGTGATGTGGGCCGCAGCTTTAACTCATTTGGTTTAATTGCTTAACATTTTTGTCACTAAAACACTTGACAATATTTTATAACAAACTTCAGAAAGGTTATATATTTGTTTATTTACTTTCGGCGTAGTTTTGACATTGAAATACTTTTCGTCTGTTTTGCACAGATAATATTCAAAATAACCTGCTATTAGCATGATATAACTTCATGTTTGCTACAAATGATTACATCACTAGTAACGGTCGAGACATGGGAGTGTTTACGTTACGATTTAGCTTCGTTTGAAATTTGAAACTTAGCGCAATACCGATTTAAGCAAAGTTGATACAGAGTTGAAGCGTAACCGTAGCGTAACCAAAACTGGACCACTAACGTTAGATGTTGTTTAATATTAGCGCGATTGGCCTGATCGCAATTAGATCGAGCGTTAATAAATTATCATTGTTTAAGAAATTAAGTGACCGCCTTTTGCAGAATTGTTTCTTAAGAATTACGGGTACTATCATTATTACATTGCATTATAATAACACGCATGTTAGTTGGTTTTATTCACTTAGTCTAATTTCCGAGTTAAATGGTATATTATTATTATATTTTTGTCATTTTATGCCTTTAAATAGGTAACTTATCTCTTTAAACTGCTCTTAAAATATTATCCCCGATCACATGTTTATAAATATCATTCTACCCTCATTTCGCATCATGTAAAATTCAACGGTATTTTCGCGTAATTTTATTCAGTGAAAGTTGGTAGCCCTATTCATAAGGGCAACACTTGATCATAGTCAGCGTTGGCGCTAGACGTTTCTGTGCCGCGATGGATTGACTCTGTCAGGTGCGCACGAAAAATTGCTTCTGAAACCTTCGCTCCAGGATAAATAATAGAAGCCTCGTAAGCTTGAGGTGTTACTTTTGAGGTTATATCTGATTTTTAATATGTAAACATATTGAATGTGTAAAGATTTTAAGTACAAAGACCGGAATAGAAAAATAATTTTCGGTACACATTTATAGGAAGAAAGCTTAGAAGTAGTAAGTACTAATTGTAATATTGAGAATATTTTTTACGTTTATAAAAAAACTTTAAGTAGTTTAATCCCTGCGATTACAATCTAACCAAAGTTATCTTCAAAAACGCAACTCACACAACCAATTCCATAATACATTTAAAAAATCAATACAAACAGCGTAGGCTTTATCCCGAACAATGAAAGATTAACCCGGGGCCGGGGGCGTCAAGGAAGAGTAATGAAGAAAAGAATGCGCTTGACAGAGCCGGGAGTGAATACAAGCCATTGAATATTTTAAAAGCACGCATCAACAAGGGAATTTAGATCTCACTTTGAATTTTACAAAATAAAATACCGAGAAATACAAATCAGAAAAAAAATAAGTAAAGCATTAGACGCTATCAATGAATAAAATAGATGTAATAGATTGAATCCGAGATAAGAAAGACAAGAAAAAATAGAATTAAGTGACTCAAACGCTAAAAAAGTTGCGATAAAAACGCAACCAGTGTATCAAGTAGCAGTTGAAGCGTAATAAATTATACTTACTCAACCATTTAAAGCTCACGATTTATTTTATCTCGTGTCAAAATCAAATGGTTGCGGACAAAACAGTGTTTTATATGTATGCAAAAGAACATCCTTTGTGAGGGTGAGCGGTACAATGCCCGTTGTTTCGTTGGAAATTAAACATTTGATTTAGTACACACATCCGCCACCGACGTGACATCCTGACTGTGTCACCCCGTGGGACCCCGACACACATTTGCCTTTTAAAATGTTCTACATGTATTACGCATTACGACCTCTCCGTACCCTCTGAGTTATGATTATAAGGCACTGAATCTTCCTCGTGTCAAAACTTTTTACGCCACCGCGGCCGTTTTATTTCGAGAGCTAATTGCCCAGAAGCGTGGGACGTCTCATAAAACGTAAAATGTTTTCGACAACAAATTAAACGATCCCGAATGATTCAGACGCTAATGACTCGACGACCATTCCGAGTATGTCCGTCGCTATAAACAACGATACTATCGAGACCCTCGAATAGCTATAAAATATTTTTATTTATTTCAATGGCGCTTTGTAAGATGTCAGATATAATGAATATATTACCGGTAGCCGAGACGGGGTATTCTTTTAAAAAGGTAATTATTTACAGAAACGATCTTCGTATAGATATAAACATGCCGATAACAATACATCTCCGACAGCGTTCACGCATTCCCTATCCCCATCCATTACTGTTCCGACTTCAATAACACGTCTCGGCTCGCGAGTGCCGCGTGGTGCCGCACGCCGCGTCGCGCCAACAGCGACCTTATTGTCGTCTCAATACAACTCACCCTGATACTATCTCGGCGGCTTTGTGGGTGCGCTAACTCTTTCATCTATCATAATCGTTCATGCTGAAAACAATCAAGATTGATTTTTTCCGCAACCAAATATCAGCCTTCTCTACTTCGCTCTAGAGTTCAGTTTAGGTTGTGATGGAAGTTACATCTGTTAGTAGCTAAAGTCGGAGGCAGCGGCGGCGTAACGAAGGGACTACGGCTCCAGGAAAATGACAAATGACATCTGCCTACCGCCTGTCAAATAACGGACAGATAATAAATGACCTCGATTGTTTATCATCAAATATCACATATATCATTATCGTGTGCTCAGCTTTCGGGGCGCTTTGACTTGGGGAATATGATTAATATTGTTTGGTTAATTTCGAGTCGGTAATGTAAATACTTGGGGGTAGTTCGGCTGTGTCATCGCAGGTTCATTATGTTGATGCCCCTGAGGCTATTGTTTGATTTTTAGACACGATAAACTTTGATAGATGCGGGATTGGGGAGTCAATCATATCCGCTTTACTTATTTTGATTTTGTGGTTAGATCATATACTTTAAAGTATTGACGTAGACATTTATCACAAATGATTAAGTAAACCTGAAGTAAGAATAATAGTGGACCATAACACCATAAGAAATAAATTTTACAAATTTTCAAAAGTTCTTGTTAGTAAATAACGTAATATATTATCTCACTCTTAAGGGTAATTCGACACAACCTAACACAGGTTTTCTTAAAAAAAAACATGATCGTTTAAGATGGACTTCTGGAATATTCTGCGCGTAAAATTTATCACTGCAATAAATGCGGTTGTTAGCTTTGCTCTGATTTATTTATGGTGCAGGAAACTATTTTGATTTAATGCGTTATACCTATTGTTAATTGATGTGTTAGATTTATGAGCCTGTCGGGAAATCTGAACTAATGAGATTTATTTATATCAGAAACGCTGCTGCTTGTAAAGAAGCATCAAGCATTTGAATTCACACTCATTTATAAGAGCTGTTTGTTTGTGCATGTGAGAACATTTGAGTAATAAGCGATTAGTCTTAGAATTCAATTTACATTAATGATAATTAATTAAATATTTAATTACTATTGTTATTTTTTTTAATGAATTAACATTGTTTATTACTTTCGTCCTTATAGAAGAATATTTTCGCTTCAATAAATATATACACTCAAGGATCAAAATTAATAAATCACAATCAAATTAATATTATAAGAAACCCAAAAACAAAAACCAAAAATACACTACCTTTCGGCTTAACTTTTTGTCCCTCATCTTCGATGCTCCATAAGTCAGGGTCTCGTTTGCTAAAGTCCTTTGATTGAGCCGTAGCGTTAATTTCCAACATGGATCAAATAACTAATGGATACACGATAGCTGCCATTTTATGGACGACATTTTTAAATTTAGGACCTATTAAATAATTATGGTGTTTTTGAACTATTGAAGCCGTATTTTATTTCTATGTTGAGGTTGAGTGATATAAGAATATTTAATTTTGATATACTATAGACGTTAAGTTATTTTTAGAATTTAGTCAGAATAGGAATAAGGAATAGCAAATAATCGTAAGTCTGAATAGATACGGATACAAGAAAATCAAATTTTGTTTATTATGGGTTGTACGACATCTCGTACTCCATTGTTCTTATTAGGTTAAAAATCTACACAATTATACCAAGACAAGCAGCTAGTATTTTTTCAAAATGAAGGTCACACTTCATATTTGGGTAATCTATATTCTTTAATGATCTGTGTGCAGTGAACTAAGCTTGATAAACGAGCAGAGTTTCAAAGGAACAATGGAGCAGATTTAGAGATCGTTAATCAAAAAACGCGGTGTCAAGGTAAAATGGTATGAACAAATACCTATATAGATGCAAGAGGGACTAAGTATATGTTTGAGCTATAATTAGAAAAAATATGGCAATAAAGGTACCACAAATAAGCCATGGAGGTCCTTTTTAACATTTTCTATAATTTATCTGAATTTCAAGCTATTGCTTAGTCACAAGTAAAGAAAGCTTAGTCGTATAAATAGTTTTCAAACTACTCTAGAGCCTCTGATATGTTTTAACGACTGCTGTTATACTGTGACAAACAGCCGGTACCTGTAATTTAACATGTCCTGCAACCCATTATAACAAAGTATACTAAACAAGTAAACAAAGCTTAAAGAGACGATGTACGCCATAAAACATAAAAGCAGCAAATCCTCAAAACACAAAGCCCACAAGCTGACCAGTTTACAAGAGGTGATTCAATATGTTTGTAACCAAGTCATGACATATCTAGTCTCCTGTCATCCGCCATGATGAATCGAGGCTTACTGTCAAATATAATGCGATTAGTGAACGTACCCTCATTGTCGGGGGTCCAATGAAACGTGACGTGCTGGACGAAATATTGACTCCATCTGTTACTTGACAATCATGGCAATAAGTAGGATTATATAATTTTTATAAAATTTTACAATTGACCAAATGCTGGCTTGTATTTGCTCAAAAGATTAGTCTAACTATTCAACGCAGGCAATAATTCGGGTACACTTCCTTTTGATTACGTAGATTAGATTGTTTATACTGTGTATTTAAAAGCATTTTGCTATCGTTAATTTTGTTGTGTAATAAAGCAAGATATTATGTTTTTGTCAAATGTATCTATTTATTGAAGTGCATCTTCTTTATACTTCACAAGCATGCAACTAAGTCTCACATGGAACACATGCGTGACGATCTATATCACATTTGAATCCTTTCGAGCATTCGTAGTCGTCTTCAAAGCAGTGGATGTATTCTGTGAAATAAAAATAGTTGTTTGTTATGTGTTTTTTTACGAATGACATATTTTTTATTTTATTTTACGAACATGGTCGACTATATGACTTTTTATTTCTTTTTAACACCGCGCTTGTTAAGATCACTTAAAGCTGGAAAATGTAGGAAATGATGTATGAAACGTCGTTTATACCGACGACCGTAAAAATCTTGTAAGTTTTTACTGTAATAATAATATAAAATATATAAGGCAGATACATATATGTACGTACAATAAGAATCCACGAGTGATTAAAATTAGGACTGTTATTCTATGATTAAATAATTGTAGACATTGTTAATAATTTAATTTTTTTTTTATCAGTTATTTGATAACTTTATAACAAGACATAACAATATTACCAAATTAGAGTTACCAATCGGTAACTCTAATTTGGTAATATTGTTTAATCAGAATTATTGATGTTAAGACATAGGTACTTTATTTAACAAAATATTTCAAATAATATATGATTATTTTCTTTATTTACAATAATAAAATATAAAAACAAGGGAAGAAAAACTAAACATACTTACTTACTTCTAACTACTGCAAAAAAGGGGCACTTAGAAAATCTTTAGATTATTAATTTCTTAGATTATCTTTAGGCTTTTTTAATAATATATGATGAAATTATAAAAGCTTTTACAAAATGGCAATATAGGTTAATTTATTAAGTGCTAAACCTGCACTAGGGTTGTTTTGAATTAAACTTTTATTGGAAAATGAGCAAAAATAATCACGACCGGCAGGATTCGAACCTGCGTATTTCCGATCACCGGTTAAGGCGTTCTGACGGTAGCAGAAATACGCAGGTTCGAATCCTGCCGGTCGTGATTATTTTTGCTCATTTTCCAATAAAAGTTTAATTTAAAATGGCAACAGATGTAAATTTACTGGTAACAGTAATTTTAACTTTTTTTAATAAAAAATTACAAAATTTTCCTAAAGCTCTGTGTTTTCCTAAAGATGCTCACCGCTAAGTCCGATCGGTATGTAAGTACGTTCTGTATATACGCAGCCCATGATGACAACTACGACAAAAAAGACGAAAAGAAGTTTCATAATGATCACTAAAAATATGCGCAACAAATATCAGAAAAACTACTTTTCCCACACCATTACATACCTTTTATACTAGAATTCATTAAATAAATCTAACGTGTAACAAATTTTACATAATTGTCGCTAAACATACATAATGCAATATGCATTTGTTTCCACGGTGTTACAGAAATTATTGTGTGGAAAATTGATATTTTCTTTCGCTAGAAAAAAGTGGATTAAATTAAATTATTACATGCGTAAGCAAACTATGTAATTGATTAGGATTTTTTAAATAATGCAACAGTAAGTACTAGATTCGTATCATGGCGTAAGTATAAATGTATTTCATTTATATGTACACAAGTCGAAAATTTTAAAGCGTACTAAGACGTATCGTATGATTGAACGAAAGAACCTTATTGAATAAACCATCTTATTTATTATCCGGTTTTTAACAATAAAAATGTTCATTATTTAGAAGTTCTTTATTGATCGCAAGTCATTGCATATTTGAAATCTCAATTTAGCGCCCAATAAACTGAAATTTAAACAAATGTTAATGTTTTCTCGAAGCCGATGGCTTCTTTATCGTTAGGTTTCGTAGAAAGCCCCATACTAAACAAACAGGATGCTGACTGTAATAACAGTATGGATATTACAGACCGAAGTTTTATTTTTAGAATTGTTGTATCAGTTGGTTCTTTTCATATCATATCCAGCTTATCCAGCTGTCAATATATTGAGCAATTCTGTAAATATTCCAATAATATTTCATATAAAAATAGTGAATTAGAAAGCACTCTGTATGATGAAGTATTTGAGGAGCTCCATTTAACCTTATAATATCTTTTAAATCTTAATACAGCAGCAATATTATAAAATCACAAATTATGATTCAGATATAATTTTTGTATCGTCTTCAATTATCATCGAATCCGATTTACTGAGAATGAACGTCCATACTGTTGTCACTATTAGGATGCTTGGAATAAAGTGAGACCGGATACGAAAATCGCTCTATCGACAAATTTATGCAGTTGTAAAGCAGATTTATGTGTGGCGAGGCGACGTGTGTAGTCTCCACATATTGCTTCACTAAACAAAGAACAAGCTTTTATATTGCAGTTTTGCTTGAAATAGTAAATTAGATCAATTTGAATGATACGTAAAATATAATTACAGAATTACGTAGTAAGAGTGGTGTAAAGGGTTTACAAACCTGCTTTAGAAACCTCTTCTCTATTGTCATAAGATCGATACAAAAAGTGACTGAATATAATAAAGTAAATGAAAACCCAACAAAAACATTAACTTTAATGCTGAATGATATAAATAAACCTAGCCCTAATCTTGTCCCGACATTACAATAAACGTCAACACTGTCACTTGGCGCGTCTGGCGACAAAGTGACGTTGACAGCGGGTGACAGCGACATGACAGCGTGATAATGAGCGACCACTGCCCGCCTGTTTGATGTTCCCTTGTGTTAGACGTGTCCTTTTAACTCTGCTAATGACAGTTTTTCTGCCACAAAAAAAGCATGGGAAGATATTTTTTTATCAGTTAATGAGTCAACCTAAAATTGTAGTTCTGTATTTTAAATTACCTATTTTGGAAAGTCACCTCAGCTTCCATGATTTGAGTTTAAAATGCCTTCACGATTGTAAAAATATAGCAGCTGGTACTTAATGGATATCTCAGTGGTTCAATTACCATTGGAAGGTTGAAAACTGTCATCTACAAAGTTCATTATTTCGATGTCTTAAATTGTTCCCTTATAAACTAAACTGTATTAACTTTATGTGAAATCTCAAAAACGCGTTATGACTTATAACGTGTTGGCGGTTGGTATACCTACGTCACACCTAAGTGGTACCTGAGTAAATCTTAACATTAACTTGTCCCAATTTATCGCCTATACAGGTAGGTGCGTCTGATACTACACCCGGCAATTTAGTTCAATTTTAGTTCAATCTTGGCCTTAATTATAAGTCTGTCGGATTGTACCGTGGCATTACATGCCATTACGTGGTTATTACAAACCTACGTGGACTTGAGGATAATTTCAATAATTTGAAGGCGAGGAAATGTCGAATGTCTTTGTTAGACTTGAGTTGGAGAATTTTTTTGTTTGGTTTAAGAAAAATAAATGTACTCATTAAATGTGTCATTATATATTACTGACTAAATAAAATAAAAATACGTTCTCTAAATCTGTAAATCCATTGTTAAAGATTTCTCTCTCTTGAGTCGTATTTCCTAACGACTGAAGGTTGTGACTCCCCCGCAGAATGAATTCGTTAGGGGAGTTCTCTTGGGCAGATACATCGTGGTGGGCGCCCAGGTCCTTCCACGACTAACGTTAAAGAGTTACGTAAGTATAATATTATACTGAAGGGTAACATTACTTAACATGTCAAGAATAAACTACCCATTAAATTTTTAAACGCCAAATGGAAAGAATGAAATACACATAAATCCACAATCAATGCCCAATAACTTTTTATACTCAAAATTTATGTTCGCAAATAAAATATGAAACTGATAAGGCTTAATAAATTCTAATGTTTGAAATTATAGCTCGATCTAAGAAATAAACTCAGACGCAATAAATAAAGTAAAGCAATAACCACGAATCCGAGCTATAGATCTAATTTTAATGCGCCATTATTATTCACTTTCGATGTACAGGGTTACAAGAAAGCTTCACTTCGCACACTATTAAATATTGCTTAGAAAACTTAAACATCAGTCTGACATTTTGAATGAAATGTACCTAATGTAGTTAGTTTATGCACCATAAACTTTTGCATGCAATTTTGTATTTCCGATACACAAACGGCAAATAGAAAATGAAAAGTTTGTTTGTTCATATTTTAAGCTATAAAGCAGAGGCAGATGGATGTGTGTGTGTACATTTGATCTTATAATATGAGTTTTTAATACTTACGGAAGTGCACTGGATATATAATAATTCTAATTAGGTATTTCTAATATTTTCTAAAATATTAATCATTATCAGTAGGAAATTAGCTAGCACTAAGCAAACGCTTGTGTCGTGGGAACTAGATAACGGATATAATGCTCATATACTTTTCTTTTGTAAATACATACTTGTTATGTATATAGAAACGACCAGACTCGACACGAGATGTATAGAGTTTTTACTTATTCGATTTATTTCTTTAAAAGCTCACGTAAAATTGTGTAAGCTTTGTTTATTCCTAACTCTGTACGGCTTTATGCAAAATGCTCATTGTGTAGTCCCAATGTTTTCCAATTCTACTTTGTAGTAATAAAGCAGCGTTCTAGTGGAAGAATTTAATGATCAATTTGAATTTGAATCCGGTGCATCTACATCTGATTAAACCATTATTTACGATGAAAATATTTTGTTCACCAATTTAATGATGTGTAAATGGCCTTAACATAGTCGTTTGGAAGAAGTCATTTAAATAATGGCACTGCTTTTGTTCCGCTTGTTTTTGTGTGTTTTCACGCAGTGAACGACTGCGCGATTCAATAGAAATTATTATTTTACATGTTCTATTGGGGTTAACACACGACGGTGGATCATGATAAATAAAGAGATGTAAAAAAGGTGATGCTGGAAATATGTATATTTTAATATTTCATACTCTGCTAAGATGGATTTTATTGGTTAGACTGATTCACTATTCAACTATTGTAATTATTCACTTAAATGACTTTCACAATTTAGGGCATCTAATTATTATATTATCGTTCAATGTTTTACTTAGTTTTTGAGCCTGACTATACTTACACTACTTTGTAAAAAAAATAACCACATCAAAATAATAATATAATTACTTTGTAAACACACATATTATACATACATAATTACATACATTGTACAGACACTAGCCAAGCTATAACTAAAGCTTGCTAAGTCTAAGATTAAGGTCGTTATATTGTAAACTGCATTTTATTAAACATAATATTTCTGTAACTTAACTCCAACATGTTATAAGTTTATGCATAAGTAGTGACTTGATAAACAATAAATTGAACGTTACTAGGATTAATACTTACACTAGTAATTGTACATAGTCTGATTATTGTTATTGAATAAAGATATTTTGAAATTGAAAAAAAAAATTGTACAGACACTTTATACCTTCTGTTGTCATTTTGATGTATGGAAATGTCTATCTATCATGCAGACATACATATGTTTAGGTTTTAATTTCGAAGCCGGCTTCATAGCATGATTACAATGTTTGTTATCACAAAATCTAATCACCTAAGTAATACCATCTGCCTTATTACATTACTACACTCAATCCATAATAAAATAAACAAAGAATTTATTTTCGGCCCATTCCATTTCAGTGAGCGGAGTGGAAGTGACCAAGAAAACAATACATATTCTAAACAAATCATTATGTATAACTTACTTAAGGTTCTATTATGTGTGGAAAACTTTGCGGGTTTATTTCGGAACTACTACGCGTTTAACAAAATACCAAAATCTCTCATGAGTTTTAGCGTAATTTTTCAAATATTTATACAAATTTTCTGCATGTTTTTATCCTGTATTCCAGATATTGAAACCGTTCATTATATGGCGATACATATACATACGATTTTTATTATGTTTTTTACAATGTTTAAGTCGGAAAATTTTATAAACATGTTGGAGTCAATTAGAAGGAGCGATCCATTTTCATTTACTAGAAGCAGTTTAAAGATTAGAGTACGGTCTATAATTATATTGAGTTTGATATGTTGGTACCTTTTGATGTCCATAAGTATTGCTGTTTATTTTATTTTCTTTCTTAGTTCTAATAAATCTAAAGCTAGAGCCATAGTGGATACGTATGTGCGAGTAGTTCGTTTGTTCAATAGCTATAGGTGTATTATCGAGTACGCAGTCATTTGGACTATTTACATAAGTATTGCAGACCAATTACATTATCTTGTACAAGATGTTAGTAGAAATATTATGAAACGGAGATATATGAATAATATGGGTTCGAAGAGTTACATGTCTATGTATAGAACCATCGGTTTTGTGGAAAAATGGTCGGCGTCTTATAGCAGAATTAAAAGTATGGGCGATGTTTGTAATAAAACTTTTAACTGGGAGGTAAAAATTTTTACTTTCGTTACACTGAATAAATATTTTATGATAAAAACATGTTGTAATTAGTAAGTGTGTATTTCTTTAACAGATGGCTGCCCTGACAACGACTACTGTGACTTTTTACATTATTAAACTGTTTAGCGATATCAAAATGATCAAATTCAAAACAACTAACCCGCAGGTACTGTTTTCGAGAATTTTAGAAGTACTAGTGCATCTAATATTTATTCTTTCAATTACTAGAGAGTACAAAAAATATATCGAAAATCATGTTACATTAGTGAATCTTGGTGTAATATTTGTAAGACAAACCTTACTGCGGCGAGAAATACTGTAGCCCTGCAACACAAGGTCCTTGTGATTGGTGAGTCGTAGTGCAGAGCTCAGTAAACTTCATCAACGTACCTTCAGAACTTGCTCGTTTTATATTATATTTAAGAGGTAGGTACGTATACACATACGATTATATTTTTTTCAGAATTCACATGTATGCTTGATAGTAATGACGCACATGATCCGCTGGGAGCTGCTGCTCTCCATCTACGGAGTATCGTTCGCGGCGCAGCAAGTCCGGACCAACCACAATAAACTGAAGCAACTTATGTCATGGCTGCTCAATGATACTAGCGAATGTAAGCATTTTCATACATTTTTACATGCCACAGTTTGGCATAAGGTCGCCGCCTTAATTAAGGCTGCAAAATTGAAGATGTGTTTAAAGAAGGGGCGTAATGTATATAACCGTATTAAAATGAAACTGTTTTTTTGATAAGCCATCAGCAACACAATCAACTAATTAAAATTACAGTTAGCATTAAAACGTCGTGGGATTTAATTTTTAACCCACTTTAAAAAGGAGAAAAATATTAATTATTAATCTAACCTAACTATGGGATAGTAAAATGGGAAGCATTTGATTAGGAGGTCTCCTGAAGAGACCTTTGGACACACTACACTGTTTTGCGACACTAAATTTCAAAACAGTTACACACTTCTTTTCTTAATTCACTCACCTCATTAGAGATTATGTTAAGATCGATCTCAGACTAATGTTAGTCATGGATCACTGCTTAGCTGTTAATACTAAAAAATATGAATATCTATTCATATTCCAGGTGAGCAAGAATACAAAGCCACCCGCGCCTTCCTCCGCCTGCTGGAGTCCCAGCCAGTCCAGATCCAGGCAGTCGGCTCCGTAGTGGACATGACGCTGGTGCCGGTGTGTTTGAGCCTCATTGTCTCCAATGTGGTGGCCATTTTGCAGTTCTATAATGTTGTGTGAATATCTAACGTAATGAACTACTAGCTTATGTAACTTAAATAAAAGAAGTGAATATGTCAAATATTTATTATTTGTATGTGAGGATATTGTGTTCTTGGTTTCGTAAAGGTATTTGTTTAAATAAGTAAAAAAAATAATCGAGATTTAAATGTTATTGGTCGCAGTAATTTATTTGTAGCTTTTCATGTGAATATACATAATGAAAATTATGCGGAAGTGTGTAATATAACATAAACATTTTCGCTTCAAATCCCGACCATTATACTTCGAACAAATTTAGCATTATATTATGTAAGCAAACAACTTTTGTTTGGATATTCTTGTAAGAAACCACTACGATACTACAATATGTAACAATCATAGTGTATCATCATTTTGTTATATGTCTAAATTTAACTATATTAATATCCTTCTGTGGGTTTTCATTTACTTTATGATATTTTCTGCTTTGTATTCACGTAGGTAGTTATATGTATATTTTCCTTAGATTTTGATGATATGAAATATGATAATATTTTGTTGCTACCAAATGGTAATAGTAGACTTAATAACTTATTTATTCAAAACTATTACAGACATTACAGTAAGATTGTTTGATGCATAAACATGCATCAGTTATAAAACGCGATGTCAATAAACTTAACTAACCTAGCCCTAAGCGATTTCATAAACTGTCTTCGAACCAGATCAAATATTTCACGCTAACTACTCTTATTTATAAATAGAAACCAGAAGTCAACATTTCCAAGGATATTTATGACCAATTACCGTAACGTTATTTATGAGTTAAAGTCATTATTTCACGAGATAATTCGCTGGCTGTGAGTGTAAAGTGTCGCAACATGAGGGTATGGTCGCAGTGCCAGCGGGACAGATCAGGATTGATTCGAGAAATAGCGTTCAAGTTTTAAATGTATATAAATATGTGTGATTCATAAAAAACTATATCGCTGTTGTATCATTTACTATACATTGAGGTTATTTTATATTTATCTATGCAAAAGCTTATGTATCGATGGCTGAACACTGATAGTTCTACACTGAAAACACTACATTCAAAAGTCTTTATTGACATCTGTACCTACTACGAAAGCGCTTCGTACATAGATCTTTATTGATGATAGTTCTAGATTGATGGTTGTAAATTGATAGTTCATTGTACTCACAGAAAATAAACGTAAAACGCTGACATTTAAACCCCACCAAATCCCACTAGCATTCACCAGCTAATGGCAGCGATTAATGTTTTAATTCACGTCGCAATAATTCAATAATCTCGCGCACTCGACTCTGTCAATAATTCATTATTTGAGAATAATTCATTAGTTGAAATGGCAGCCGGTCGTTGTGAAATCGGTTAACAGTTGAACGGACAATGAGGTGTTTGGTTTACACTGTACGGGTAATTGCAGTACATGCCATGTTGGGAGTGGACGTTGTTGGCTGTAAATGGGAAGTAATTAATCGATTAATAATTTATTGGGTTCCAGAATTTGACACATACTTTCCTGTGCTGTCAATTGTTATATGTTAGGCTCTAGCTGCCTGTCAACAATGAAGTTCAAAATTTGAAGAGGTCAACAACGTGTCCAAGGGAACTAGATTAATTACTTAACTCTGCGAAGAAATTATGACCCTCAGTACAGAGGAGACAAAAAAAATTTTGAGCTTGTTCCTAACTGTATTAATGTAATCAAGATCACTGGAAGGGACTAGCTGACATAGCACGGGTGTGCCCTCACCCAGTATGTTAGGTAGTAATTAAGAATTATTGTAACACTTATTCTGAATAAATGAATTTGAATTTGAGGATTACGACATATGGAAAAACTCACAGCCAGTAAAGTAAGCAAACGCTTGTGTCGTGGGTACTAGATAACGGACAAATACATACTTAGGTATACATAGTAACGACCCGACTCAATTATTAATTAGAAATTGTTATTAAGTATAATTCAATTCAATTTCAAAATATCTTTATTCAATAACAATAATTAGACTATGTACAATTACTAGTGTAAGTATTAATCCTAGTATTAAGTATAGTTGATTGTGTTATGCAGGAATCGAACCCGCACTCCTAGGTTAGAAGGCAGAGCCACTACCAACTAAGCTAACAGGGCAGTCTCATCAAAAGCTCTATTTTCCTCAAGGAACCCTAAATGCAAGAACTAAGTCAGCTGCCAGGAGGCGTGCTATAAACATGATATACATTCACGTAATTAATAAACGACGTATAAGTTTATACGACACAGTTAATGGGCGCGTGAAATTAAGGGCAATTCGTTTTATTATGACTCGTGCAAACGAATTACATACTACCTACTGTTATTTACGGGAATATATTTTATGCGCTATGCTAAGGTGCGATTTATTCATGGATAGGTTTGGTATAAATCTTAATTTGGGTCAGACAACGTTATTTGTACAATTAAAAGAACTTAAGAAAGATCATCCACGTACTGTGTATCTGCTCATTTAATATATATTAATTTTGTTACCTATTTATAATTAAACCAGTTAATTTTGTCATGTTAGTCTGCAATCGCATTATCTTATAATTATATTTTTTGCTCGTGACTTTGTTTTTATTTCATTAAGATATATTTTTAACAATACACGAGAATTACCAAAGTCTCACCCACCTATCGCGTATGTACAGTAATAAAGACGCCATTACAATTTCACTAATAAAAACTACAAACACAACCGTATTTTTATGTTCAATAAAACATCCTGGCTCATTAAAACGTCACACACACACACACATGCACAAACCCTAAAGTTATTATCATACAAATTATACGATTACTATGTACCAAATTACTAGGTCGTGATGAATTTTAAATTCACCGAGCAATAAAGACATTACAACTCATTATAATAATACACTCCTCTGCTTGCGTGGATCTGTAAAACTTGGTAGAATGGCTTTCTTTATAAATTATGTAATAAAGCAAAAGTAGACAATACTCTGCCTTATAAAATTAATTCTATGCGTTCAGAAGGTATGTGTGTTTTCTATTGTCACAGAATACAACAATAGTTTGATTTTAAAACTAAGACAGTTGCCTCTCCTTTTTTTTTTTTTTTTTTTTTTTTAACTTGAACGGGTTTGCACTTGACCATAGTTTACCTGATAGCAAGTAAGGCTATGGCCTAAGATGGAGCGTGCTTACCCGATAAGAACCGATTCACTCTCGCTTTGAAGATCGCTGGATTATAGTGCGTGGGGAACAGAGAGCCAGGCAGGGAGTTCCACAACCTAGCGGTACGAACAATAAAGGTGGAAGCGTACCGTTTCGTGCGGGTCTTAGGAAGTATGTTAAGAATTATTATTATCTCCTTATGTTAAGAATCGTCACAGACCACGATCTAAAGCAGTACATTGGACATAGATACTGGAGGTTTTTAAAGCTCCTATCAATATTTTATGCTCAACATGATAATGTAGAAATATAATTAGGTATATTATATATTTTAATATTATGTTTAGGACTTGTAAATATTAGTCAGTTACTTTATGTTTTATAAGTTATGAATAAATATTATGTATATTGAGGGAATCACAAGGATTTTCATCCCTCCCATGGGGAATCCTAAGTCAGAAATGATCACTCAGAATATTCATTGTGACTCAATCACGTAATTCACTGACTTTTCTTTCCAAAAAAATATTCAGAAGTTGCTCATACTTTTTACTGACCAACATTTCTACATATCTGTGGTTTGTTTTCTCTGTTCCATAACGATGGGTCGTAATAACAAGGAGTCATAATGACGAGTGCCCATAATGATAATGAACATGCCCGATTTTTGTACAATTGAAATACTCGGAATTGGAAATTTTACACTTGAGATCACACGAATGAAATTGCAGGCATTTTTTTTTATAAACTAGATGTCGTGAGAAGAATAAATTATGTTAATCCATATTTTTAATTGTTCTTTCTATAACTTATTTGGCATAAGAAATCTAAGTACAAAGAAGATAGAATTTTATATAAACAAGTTCTATGCGCTAAACGATGTGTTAAACGTTCTTTTGACTGATTATTTATCTATGTTTTGTGTTAGTATTGATTTGCATAATACATTACCGTATTTACTTAATACTATGCTATAATTGACATTTCAGATCTACCTTTATTTAACTTTCGCTCAAAAGCCAGTAATTATGTATTAAAAAGAGAAATGACAGATGTTTTTCGAAATTACCTATTTTCGAGTATCAAAATGTATATTTATTATCTTCGAAACCGTTAAAAAGAAATTGCACAACCTCAATAATACACATGCTTCGTAATATGTACTTCGTAATATAATCCTGACTTATAATGAAATGAGTGTAGTTGAGATAAAAATTATACACCAGAAATAATAAATAAATATTCCGGGACATTGCACAAAGCGCCATCTATCCTCACACTAAGCAAACGCTTGTGTCGTGGGTACTAGATAACGGATATAATACTTATATACTTTTCTTTTGTAAATACATACTTATTATACATACATACGACCAAAATAGAAATGGAGTTTTATATAAATTCACCGATGATACAAAAAATGTCGCTTTACAAAACAACAATGAGTTGGTTTTTTGTTATACACAGAGTAAAGCATGTGCGGCACAGCTAGAGCTCTATAAATACTAACAATACAATTAATCTAATCTAACCTATACCCAAACCCAAAGCCATTTGTCCCTAAATTATAAGATCAAAATAAAAGCCAATTTTGCTTATGGATATGCAACTTGTATCCTAGATGAATGCCAGAAACACCGCGGGACACCTCTAGTCTTCAATAAAGGGTACTCCACACCTCTCGGCCACAATGACGTCGAAGTGACGCATTTATTGAGCAATGACAATGTGGTCGGACAAGTGGACGACACAAAGCGGACCGGAAATAATGTGACGATGGGACTAGAGCCTTTACAAGGGTAAAGCAACTTACTCGATTTACAAGTATGAGATTCAATTCAATTCAATTTCAAAATATCTTTGTTTACATAAACTTAAGCTAAATGTACAATGCCAGTGTAGATTTTTAATCCTAGGAATACATTGCAATAACATTAATATATTCTTCAAGTTGTAACACCTATCAATTATGAGATTGTTACAGGGTGTTGTTTGTCGACATTGGTTTCACTTGTCCAAACTATCCATTAAAGAATGAGTTAGATTGAGTTTTATCAAATAAGTTGGAATCTCTTGTTGTTGAGAAAGAAACAAAACAATTTAACTGATTAGTTCGAAAGTAAGTTACAAACGTGTTTGATATTATACTAACAAAGCACATTTACACAGCAAAATTGAAACCCGAGTGCCACGCTTGTTAAGTCCCCAATAATATGTTAAGCCTCTATTGAGTGAGCCGCGCCTCGCTACAAATAATACTGCCCCCTAAGCATGTCACAAAATGTCAACAAAGTGACAAGTATGACAGTGTGACGGCTGTCGAGAGTCGAGTCGAGTGTTTGGACAACAATGGTGTTTGACAAACATTCAATTATTGGTCTGGCGACGCGACGTGGTGATATGAAGTCACGAATAAAAGCTGTTTTTGTTGGGCTTATTTCATGACGGACTTGTAATCCTTTCTTTGTGAATGGTATACATATTAATACCGAAGAATTTTTATATTGATTGCACAAAACTAGATATTTTGGGTGCGATTGACAGCCAGTTCTATTGCAATCTGGACATGCGTCATCTGAGAGCCCAGTGTCGCTTGTGTTGTGCATGTGCAAGTGTGGCGACAGGTAACATGGTGAGCAAAATTCTCTGCGCAAAGTGAAAAAAACTGTACTCAATTATATAACCAGATCTGTATGTACAAGTGATCTGCAATTTACAAAATTATCATTATAATCATCAAACTCTCAAAATTCTAAATAACCATTGTTTCGAAAGCAGTTAAACGTGTTAATTGACGTTAGCCTGTTATTTTGTTGTTAATTACTTTTACAAATCATGAAACTTTAATTAGCAGTCATAATTATTATTCAGACTATGATTTAGCAGGCATAATATGTGACCCAAATGTCTAAAGTAAAACAATATACTAATTATAAGGTAATATTACATACATACAGTCATTGTATGTACTCAATATAATAATTTCTTCTCTGTTTAAAGAATTGATTAACTACGAGCTTTTTTCAGTAAGATATTTTTTGAGATATAGTTTTTTTTTTGATATTATGATGATATTGTAGTAACACTAAAATAATCTCAAAACCGAAGTAATATTTCAAACTTTAGCTATGTTCATATTCACGTAATTTACCTTTTGTTATATAACAATTTAACTACTGGTAGTAATATGTTACGACTTCCATAAACAATATATTTTGAACAAAAGACAATAATAATTAAAAACACGCAGAGTCACAGGAATTCTAATTATCCCTTTTATTTTTTGAAATATTTTTATATGGCGCCTTTATGGGTGCAGAATTAACTGACTGTGTCGGAGCAAAAAAACACGTCAAATATTTTAATTTTATCGCCGAGGTTAATTTTAATTATACAGCGCCACTGGTAATTTTGTTTGATACTTTGTGTGAGTATTTAATGATTTTCCTTCCTTACTCGTATTCCTCATTACATTACTAAGGATCGTGACTCCCCCACAAAATCAATTCGTTGGGACAGTTCTCTTGGGCAGATACATCGTGGTGGCCGCCCAGGACCTTCAGGATCATGGATGACTATTTGCCATCCGTGGAAGGACCTGCGGGGTTCTTGTGGTCTTCGAAGATGTCAGTTTCTTCACGATGTTTTCCTTCACCACTAAGCGTGTCACACACAACTTGCAAAACAAGTCATTAGGTAGTGTATCAAGACACAAACCCGTAAATTTCAACATTCCTCTAAAGTTTTAAATATATTGTATTTTTGATTTGCACACAGAAACTTTAGAGCTTTTCAATTTAATTCAATATAACTTTATTGCACACTAATAATATATTGAACCAATTTTTTTAAGTTTTGTTTTAAATATGTTTTTTTTTTCAGTAACCATGAACGCAGAATGCCAGAAGTATGTGATGATAAACTTGGCGGTATCATTGACTGAGCAATGAATTGTAATTTTAAAGAAAATAATGTACTCAAATTATTAAAATATTCGTGTATGAGTGGTTAATTTTGGGGAATGTTATTTTTATATTTCACCAACAATAGCTCGTAAAAAGTTAGTTATTTTTCTGATTTAGTATTTAGATAGCCTAGATTAGTAGCATTGCTGTGTTTACTGTGCAAAAAATAGGAATAACTATATATATTTTATGATGAATTTTTGAGAGGTTTCATTAGTTTGTGTGACGTTAAAACTATTTAAAAGAATCTAGTGTCTCTTTGGACACCTAAATGTCTCTATTTATAAATATTTTTATGATGGACATCACTATACTTTTAGTAACATTGTATAACAAAATATGTGCTTTCTGTTGTAAACGTCCTCCGTCATAATCCTGTATTCATTTTTCTCCATCCAATGGTTGGCTGGAAGAGATAGCTTTTAGTGATAAGGCCGCCACTTGTGACACTACCTACTTTAAGTTATTAATAATCTTTTTCTTTGTTTTGTTTATGTTTCGTGTGTTATAATTAAGAATTTTCTATCTACCAGTTTGATCACACTCACACATTGCCTTACTCTTGCTCAATTTTTTTTTACAAGAAATGGGTTTGCACTTGACCGTAATTCGCCTGATGGTAAGCAATCATTACGGTCTAGGATGGAACGTGCTTACCCAGTAAGAACCGATTCACTCTCGCTTTGAAGATCGCAAGGTTATATTCCGCGGGGAACAGGGAGTCAGGCAGGGAGTTCCACAATTTATTTATTTTATATAATTTCAAATAACCAAATTACTAAATGCAATATGGTAAAACTGCTAGATCATCACATCAGCCCTCCTTAGACATCATTCATCATCAAAATCATTAATATTCATACCATGTATCATTTTGAGGGTAGTTTCCCGGACACGAGGGGTCGCAAATGATTAATTCTTTCACCGAATGTTTTACGGAAGCCCGTTATTTATGACTTATTATCTGAATTATTTATCGTCCCGGGTTGATAAAAGCTTAATTTATTTAATAGTTGCTTAATTGACGTTTTGAGTTATGGCGACGTTTTTAGTATTTTATTGCTCTGCTGTAGATAGGCTAATGTTATTTGTGAAATCACAATGGAGTTTAAATATGTATCTAAGTAGATATCTTTAAAATTTACAGCGTTCAATTCACAGTTTAGTTACATCCCTATGGAAACAATTTAAAACTCATATAAATTTGAAATAATTTTTAACACATTTAACTTAGAGGTAGCAACTAGTTTTAAATATAGGCTGGCAAATAAGTGGTTGGTACGTCAAATAATATTTCTCTTAAGAGGTAAATATAATTTTACAACAGTACATACTAAATAGATGTCAAGAGTTAATCTAGAGTTATTAGGTATCTTCTAGGAAAGCGTGTTACACCCTAGGCTGCAGCAATGCTCAACATCATGCAGGCTGTAGTCAAACGTAGACCTATCCCACGTAAAAAAAAGATGTCAAGTTCTATGTACTAATCAAGTCTCTGTAGCATATTTTCTCACAGCAAGTAGGAATCAATCATACTTACCATAAACATACACGTCAACAAAAAATCTTATAACATTACAATCTCACAAGAGAACTCATTGCACGTACATAATCTTACCAAAATATTTTCAAAACCATGAACAATACAAAAAACACTAGAAATACTCTTAACGTTAGAACTGCTCGTGGCAACTAGCCCTTACGCCGGTAGTCGGTGTGTCGGCCATTACGCGATATTTACGTGACGCCGCATAAATCATGGTGCACGGGCGCGGGCAAAAAGCTGCGGACATTGGGCAAGCGAGCGGGAGGTGGTAGGAAGGGTTCTGTAAGTAATATTTAGGTGTTAGCCTTGATGTTTACACCATAATTAAAATAAGAAACAAATTGACGAATAGATATTTACTCGCATAACAATTTTAAGTACTTCTGCCACAAGTTTCTCTGACCGTGACTTAACTAAGACCAAAAACTTATTGTTGGTTCTAGAAATGCATAGTTAAATGATTACTTTAAAATGTTTGCATTATTTTCTGAAAAAATAAATTAAAATAAAGCTTTCAGTTAATTTACAAACATAGTCACCAAATCATATGTGAATGAAACTCTGGAGAAATATGTAGTGTTTTTACGCTGCGACTACGACTGTACAAAAAAACGCCTGATTCAATATCAAATCAGCTTAGAATTATCCAACATTTAAAGAAAAAATTGCAGTTATACCTATTATTGTTCGGATTTTACCACAGTAAAAAACAAGGAACCCCAATCCATAAATTCTAAAATCGTTTCACCGTACACAGTGTTTATGACACACGTATATGGAGTCCGCTGCAATATGCACATTTTTAATTTTATCACCACGCTTCGAAAGGTTCGAGCCGACAATACATATTTTTTACTTAAAATGCTGCTGTTGACGAGGAACCATTTTGACATAAGTCATATAATATATTATGTTAAAATAAAAAATTAATGTTATACATATTATGTATAACATTATTTTTTTTGTTTGGTTTGTTAGTACAATATATGTACTTACCTTATTTACGACTTACTGCTTAAAAAAGGCTGTTTGCAATAAAAATATCGCAGCCTGAAAATGCACCGCTTTACTTTTCACCTCCGTAGTCATATTCTTCAATACTAAGAAGGAAAGGTTTCAATGGGCTCCTAATAACTTCAGAGGCATAGCCCCGTCAAAAACCAACACCACCAATAACATATCCCCAACATATGGAGTCGGGATAAAAAGTAGCCTACATCATTCTCAAGATCCTATGCTATCATCATACCAAAAATCATGACGATACGTTGCATTGTGAAAGCAGAGCAGCCCAACTAATGTTCTAGACTATATATGTAGATTCCAAGAGATTTCTCCTAACGAGTTATTTCTGCGTTGGAGTCACGACGTTCACTCAAAAGGAAATAATACGTTGAAATATATATGTTGACTCACTTCCACAGAGTGTCGGTAATGTTCCATCATGTGCTTGCTGGCGTCCAGCTCCGCTAACTTCTTCACAACAACGTCCGCTACGTTCTTTTCCGTTACGTCTATTTTGTCTCTGGAATTAGCACATGTATTGAATGATTACTACGTGAATACTACATAAACAAGACACAGTACAGTAATCTAGTGATTTTTTTAAATAATGGAATATAATGTAGGTAGTAGCTTGTAATGAGCAAGGTATGATATTGAAATATAAATAAGTATTCAATGAGACGAATTAGTACCATTGTTTGCTAGCTATAGTTTTACAAATATGGAAAGTTGAAATAAAATAAAAAAAACTTCATAATTTTCTTTCATATATGTAAATCACCATGCTGATCCAACAGTCATCCCCTGACGCAGTAGCCAGCGTATCTGACGCAAGGGCCGTCAGTATCTGACAACTGTCAACTGTCAGTGCAGTGACATACGTCAGCTGACAGGAAGCCGGGCCGCCTTTGAGGCTGATCATTAACAGCCCACTGACACTTCAAAGAGCTACTGTCAAGTGAGGGTTGGAACTGGATTAGAGATAGAACTGCACTTGGCATGCTTATTGTGGTTTGGAGGTTGTGATTAATTCAGATTAGTGTAGGAGGTGGTGAGAGAAAATTTATTTGACTGGTAATTTTATTGTTTTACTTTTATCTGATGTGGTAAGTATTAAGATGTAGTAGCTTAGTTTGTGGAGGCAATCGTATGCAATCGCCAATGTAAAGCAACGGTCGACGCGGTCAGTCATTAGATGGTTGACCGCTGAAAACTCGCATTCCAATTTAGGCGCTTCCGTGGGTCAGATGACAAGTTAAATCGTAGGTCCTGGCTGTTCGTCATAGTACGTCAGTCGTTAAGCCATGGCAGTGGTCCTTGGGGCGGTTTGAAAACTCTGACACCAGATGGCCACTCTCATTCGAACTTTCAGTATTAAGTACTCCGCCTCTGATATATATAAATAAAATAGCAATATAAGCCAGTTTCGCCTAATTATAAACGAGATACCGCTGCCGGCTGCATACTTTATGTTCAAAAACACTTTTGTGTCAACCTAAACTAATTAAGAGCACACGACAATAAAACTAAAGTTATCGACAAGTGAGTCCCAACCCTACCCACATCACTAGCAGCGTTCAGACATAAATTACTTCAAAAGTGATTTACTCGCGCTATACAAATCGCCGTCGACTAGTCGTTGCGGCCCGTCTCCGCCTGTCCGCCTCAAAGGGGCGACTGACAGGTGTGAATGATGGCCCGCTAGACGCACACAGACTGACAAACGCAATCACCAAAGAGGTTTTGCGTGTTCTTTGATGCTAATGGCTCGTTTTTGTTGTCGAAAACCGTTTATGAAAGAAAACGTTACTGAAATAAATGGCAACCATTTAGAACGTGTTTGTTCGCTACAAAAATGTTTATAATCAAATTTTCCGTCGGGATTTTAAAGCGGCGACTTTTTTGCCGTTCTCTTGACGGCCGCGTCACGTACCGCTCACAAAATAAACCACGTGCGATGGCGGCCACAAATCACATTTTTTAATCGAACTCACGTCTCTGAGTGCGGCAAAAATGTTTTTAAATTTCCTTTAACCCTTTGCTGTGGTATTAAAAGCTATTTCCGCTGCGGCGGCGGCCGATCGGTCGTGCTCGCATCGCTGTGTGCATCGCGTCGTTCCGCGCGGAATGTTATCGACATCCGCTAAACTATCGTGGCGCAACACTAATTGTTCTTTTTGTTCGGCCATTTATTTCTCACAATGATTTACGTAACCTTCTTTCAGAGCGTAATCGCATCATTAATGCTTCAAATGACTTTAACGGCCCATTCTGATGATTTAGATTGATTACACATTGTAAAGATAGAGCGAGGTCGTTTAATAGTGACGCGATCAGATTCTTCATTACTTATATCGACGACGAGAAATTTTCTGATGCGGAAATTACATGTCAATGTTGTGAAAATCTTAGGTTGCCAGAGAAAATTCGAATATATACTAATGTTTCGTTTCGCATACAATGTATGAACTTCTTGGTTATTCTATGATTTGTGTTTTTTGAAATAACTAAAGATTTATTGACATGTCTCAATGATTCAGTATTAAAAAATATTTGAAATACAAGTTCCCTGAAATCTCCTACAAATTCTTTCCATAGAAATACGTAGAATGAACAATTATTATTTTTTACATATAAACATCATATTTACGCGAAAATAATATTAAAATTAAATTATCGAGTATTTCAGTCACATTAATCGAGTGGAAGGCTGCTGGTGGATACATTTGTCATGTAATGGATAAGTCTCAATGGTCGCAATTAAAAATGTATGCCTTGAGAAACCGACGTAATTAAGATATCTTACTTGTACAGGGTTTTATGGTAAATAAACGTTCTTTACTATTTCTTTTTCTTATCTTTCTACTGTAGTTTTAGTACCATTAAAACAATGGTATGTATCAAAACTTAGTATTTTTGTATAATTATTAAAAATATTACGTTCGAAGCAAATGTCAGAAAACGTGTAAGTGTACAAGCTAGCAATCTTGAGACATAGATATAGTCTTGCAAAGTACTTACAATATCATCATTACACGATTTTGAAAGATTTTATGCTCACTATAACATACTTTAGATCACAACTCGTTTAGTACTATGAAAAAAAATCTAATTGCGCTGATTGCTTATTTATAAGGTCATGTTTTCTATTGTAACTTTCTTACACTTTTTGTGAATATAATGTATTTTTTTGTTAAAATATTTTTCACCTTTCACCGGTCCTGAAATCGGTCGTGATCCTGACGCCAACGGATCTTTCCTTCCTTTCTTTGTTTTTAAAATACCTACCTTAACATTCCTAAAAATATTTTTATATAACCGTGTAGATAATCTCCGAGTCTCGTATGTTTATCATGTGGAAGTGGGTGTAGCCTCTATCTCGAATGTTGTGTGTTATCGAACAGGAGCTGGAGCAAGCCTCACTGGCAATTAGTGTCGGCTTCACTTTGTGGCTCACAGGTGTCGCTGTTATAAATTGTAGGTTTTCTTTAGGTTTGTGACAGAAAAAACAGTTCTTAATAGGTATTTACATTTTTCTTTATTTGAGACCCTAATTTCAAGTTTGAGATATAGTTATTGTTTAAATTGAAAAATAATTATGATAACAAAAAAAATATCTCAATCCCAAGCAGTTGGAGGTAAATATATCCTATTTACAATAAAATTATCCACCACAAGTCGATTTGTCACCAATTCAAATAGCCACAAAACGACTTCAGCAAGTAAACGATAATTGCAACTGGCATTGTGGCAATTTCCGTTAAGCAGTTAACTTGGAAATAATTACGCTGTCAAGATATAAATCATTTTGACAGCTGACAAGTAGTTCGCCTTAAGTGGCGCATGACACTTGTCAACTTTCAATGGCTAACTTAACAGGTATTTAATTACTTGTCTGGGTACATTTTTGTACCTTTGCCGTGTTAAGGACACTTGGCTTTAAACATACCTAATAATTTATATAAACAAGTTATGTAAAGCCCTGTGTCCCCCAATTTAATACTTTACTCTAGTCAATCTTATTTTGTTATTTGATTTAATTCTTCAATAAATTTAACATCTAATGGAAAACTAGAATATTTAAGTTGATCAGTATTTTGATATTTTCCATTTCAGTGTTATTATAGCATAAATCACGCCTCATTACTGTTACTACTCACTCATTATCTTATTCTGAGAGCAAATAAGAACATGAAAACAAATTTGTTAGTCCTATAAGCCTTTTAAACTATAAAGGTCTATCAGCACAAACGTTGTGGCCATAATGGAAGATTTAAAGGTAATTTTCTAGTAATATGCAATTCAAATCAATAGGTACTGGCCAAAATTACTCCCTCAATGTTATTTAATATATTCTAGATATGTATCGCAATACAGTGCGGTGGCTGGTGGCATAACTGTGGCATGCCGTGGCGGTGGCAAAAACTGGCCGCATCGGTAGCTGCTATCCAGCACATCGTGACAGCGCCTGCCATGGCCACTCAGCATGTAGGAATCAGAGGATGCGGTACAAATAATAAATTTATAGCATGTGGGCCTTAGATCAGTGGTCCGTGTCCGTGTTGGAAGAAATCAGCGTTTCCAATAATGATATTCTTCCTTTTGGATGAATTAATTATAAGTCACGGTCACGGCCGTATATATTACTATTACTACTACTATTAATTGTAAAGGTATTTGCGTGGATCTCAATGGGCCCTGATACACCATAAATCCTTTTTATTCAGCTTAGTACCCATTAAAACTTAAGCGAGTGTGGCTCAGCGGTTCCAGTGTCTGCTTTTCATCCAGACGCACCCTGGTTCGAATCCACCCTACACCAATGACTTGTATTTTCAAGTTATGTGTGGATTTGCACTCGCTTAACGGTGAAGGAAAACATCGTGACGAAACCGACATGTTTGAGGACCACAAAATCCGAGGACATGTGTCTTCCGTGGAAGGACCTGGGCGCCCACCACGATGTATCTGCCCAAGAAAACTCCCCTAACGAATTAATTCTGCGGGGGAGTCACGACCCTCAGCCATGAGGAAATACGACTCAAAGAGAGAGAGACCCATTAAAAACATAATCTTACCAACTTCATACGAGTTTACCTACACTTTATGCATTTACACATGTTTAAATAAAAATCAATGCACTTGTATATGATTATAGGTACAAAGGTATTTGTGTTTTAACATTTCATTGATTACGTAACAGTTTTACCTATATGCATACCAAATTCAGATTCGAATAATTTAAATTTAATATGCAAACAAGGGACAATCAATGCTTCGTTTAAAAAACATACTACACTTTGTAAAAACTTTGTTATCTATAAATCAGAGCAAGCTTGTCCGTCTAAGCACCGCATCTGATTAGCATCGATCAATGTTCGCTCGTAAATCAATGTATCGAGTGTAACATGCCTCATCCATTTGACGCGTACATCCTTCTCAACTATAGGGTTGTCATCTATTTGTATTTTTTTTGTTTAGGTTTTATATTTTAGACCTCCTATCCTTTGCACATTGTTAAAAAAAATACTTACCTTTGACTACAGCACAGCTGATGGTAAGCTATTCTGTAGTCCGTATGTATCGTTTGTAACCCGGTGGCTTACATGAAACCTGTGTATTTACTGCGGATTAGAATTCTTTGCACATATTTACTAAATTCACTTGTATAGTGACGCCCCGTCTTATCCGTTTTAATCCGATATGAAAGGTATTTTATGAGTTTATTCAGTACATAATGTAGGTACCTCCATACCAAATTATATCCGAATCGTTTCATCTTTCAAAAGCCAAATTGACCGCCGTTTCAGCACGAAGAAAGAATATGTCATAAAAATCAAACGTAATCATTAATAAAGGTTGTCCATACAAAATTAGTTCTCCAAAATTACGTAAAGTACAGAAATGATTTAGGTATAGTTATTCCAATAATATAATCTGACTCACAAACGGTCACTGAGCAAAACTTACTTCAAGCGAGTGATAAATCAAGATTCCACTTCAAAGTTGAATACCACCATTCGAATGATTCACTCAACATACTTCATCGTGGCTTCAACTTGCTAATTTGAGGTAAAGACTGAATTAATCCCTGCTAGCTGGATGGAATTAACAATAGTCTTGATAATAAGTTTTTTTTATAAATATTGTTGTGATGGAATTATCATTGCTCAAATTATTGTGCAGCAAGATTAAAGGACTTGTAGTTTGATTCTTAAAGAATATAATAATGCATATGATTCATGCTTAATTTGTTCCAATGCCAATACCTACTCTTCAAAGTATGGCATAAGAAGGACACAAATTAAAGATCTAAATAACTATTTATATAAATCTAGGCGTTTTAATTGGGCTACATTGTAAAGAACTTCTTTTAAAAATAAGTTGAAAGTGATCAGCAATATCTACCATTTGATCATG
Organism: Macaria notata; assembly: GCA_927399415.1. Classification (NCBI taxonomy): domain Eukaryota; kingdom Metazoa; phylum Arthropoda; class Insecta; order Lepidoptera; family Geometridae; genus Macaria; species Macaria notata. Next base: position 13,506,095 of record OV656734.1, on the reverse strand, counting down.
TACAAAACCGTACCTGCAAATTAATTAACGTCACTAAAAAGATCATAAAGCCATCAACCCACACATTAATTCAGGTATCCGACGTACTTATATAAACTTATTTGTACATGTACACTCAACCCTATACTCAAGGCGTATAAATCAAGATGTCCGCGATAACAAGCCACCTCTCGTAAACGCAGCGAGAACGGTTTTACGATTCATAATTGTAGTTTATCAAACAACCACCACTTGAGGTTTAATGGACGCGTTCTAGCTTGAAAAGATGGACAGTTTTAGAAAATATAACAGAATTATACTCTTACTAGTGAGTGCTCGCGGCTTCGCTCGCTTTATTAAGAAGTAAAACTTACATCCCCTATTTCACCCCTTGGTGGCATTTTCAAAAATCCTTTCTTAGCGGATGCCTACGTCATAACATTTATGTGCCTTCATTTCAAATTTCAGCCCAATCCGTCCAGTGGCTTGGGCTGTGCGTTGATAGATCCCTATATCAGTCAGTCAGTCACCTTTGAGATTTATATATGTATTTAGTTATTTTTTTTCAAATAGATAACTTATATACAAGTCTTAAATATAATATTAAAATATACAATATACCAAGAATAAATTAATATTTTCTGAAAATTAGTAGCAGAAACTATCAAGGAAAACAAAAGTCAGTTCCAGTTTCCTCTCGACAAGCTTCGAATCACAACAATTTGTTGACACATTTACAACTCGAGCGCCAAGACAGGTGCATTCAGTTTATTCAACTAATTGTACATTAAATCTTTCATCCGACGCTTTCACGCTGAGAAAATGACGCCGGATGACAAACAAACTGACCGTTTTAATGATAATGCTGCTATATATTGGTATGTTTGTTTTTATTCATATTTTGTTAAGTTTTTTTTTTAGATAGTTTTTGGAATGGCTTAATTGAAACATCACAGCTGGTATGCATAGGCTTCTTGAGATATTAAACCATGTGGCACAAATGGTATTAATGTTATCGAATATATTAATGTTTTGTAGATATAACAAAACTAAAATTATAGGATTGTCATAACCATTCAAGCAGAGCCTATTTCGAAAACAAAAATACTAACTAAACAGATCCTTTGTTAAAATTTGTTGATTTATTGTGTTTTTAAGAGAACTTCATTTTATACACAAAACATACCGCATGAAAGATAAAATGTATTCGATATTTAATACAGATAAATCCAGATCTCGCGTTTTACTTACAGTTATAATACTTCTTTGACTTTGACTGCTCTGTTCTGCCTTCTAATCTAGGGATGCGGGTTCGATTCCCGCGTAACACAAGTACAATTATGAATATTAAAATTTGTAATTACTTGTGTTTAGTCTGGTCGTTTCTATGTATAATAAGTATGTATTTACAAAAGAAAAGTATATATGTATTATATTCGTTACCTAGTACCCATGATACATGCGTAAGCTTAGTATGGGACTAGATGGCGCTGTGTGATATGTCCTGAAATATTGAAAAAAAAACTTTATATCGTGAAAATAGAAAATCTTAATCAAGCTATAATAGGTACCTTGATTTAACGCCAAAACACATAAACAGTGTAGAATGATTCACACCTACCCAAGTTAATCTGCATTAAGAGCGCAATAACCATAATTTCGGGTTATCGGATTAGAGATAAGATACCGTTTTGATTTATATCACTTTTAATTACTTCCCTTCATTAACATGGTGAGCGGTGCAGAGCAGGCTTTGTTTTGACGCGGGTGCGGACGCGCTTATTTTACGAGTAACAATAACTTAATCACAACATTGTACAGTCAAAAAATAATGTTAAATATCGTAAATGTTATATGAACCGATATATGGCAATGAAAATAGTAGAATATAATTTATTTAATTGTTTTTTTAAAGTGAAGATTATTAATTGCACATACACAGTATTTTGACCTGAGATTTTTTTTCAATTCACTGTAGGTACTGTTTTATCCTAAACGTGGTAGGTATTTCAACATCATGCCAAGTATCCAATTTGCAATAGATTATAATACCATCATTTTTTCATAGTTTTACAAATACGTCATATTACTGTATAAAGTATAAACTTTAACTTTTAACTTTTTACTGTTTTTTATGTACCTAATTTTTTTTGCAAAAAAACAATGACTTCTTTTGGATAATAACAACGCAACCGCGTTACATCCGCGTCAGTATGATCTCGCCTTAATAACTTTCAAAGCTCTCGTGTTAATTATTGCAGTCATATAAAGTGTCATAATTAGATGGATCGTTGCCATAAACCTCATCAGATTTGGGCGAGCATTATGTACCACTCGTATTCTGATGATACATATATATGATAATAAGGGATTTCCGCTACGATATAATTTGAGAACCAACGATCTACGTAGCGGAGGGTACTTTATAAGTTCTGAATTTAGTAATTCGATGATGAAATAATTTTTAATTGTATTAAACCATGTATAAAACTGTTATTGTTGACAAAAGTCTCTTTGAAATAAAATAAACTATATGATTTTAATCCGCAAGAAAGCTATGTACATACATATCTATGTATGTGCTCATTAAAATGCAAGCAATCATCATTTTGTATTAAATTATAAATGACCAATGCAGATAATAATTATTGAAATAAATTAGCTTTATCTTTTGTAAAGAACTAATCTTTTTACTAGAATTCTTAGTAAACGATAATTTCAATAAATAAATACTTACATAAATATAATAAATACTTGATAGTCAATCCTATTATAGATTAAAAATTGAATAAAACTGAAATAATTACAGAAGCAATCAATAAAATTAATTACTAATTACACTAGTTACTTGTACAATTACGATTGGCCCAATGTCTTTAATTTATCTTTTTTTTCACATCGCGCGGCTAATTCATTATGCCTCGGCAATATCGTGATAAAAGCCCGTTTTTCGCAATATTAGCATATCGGAATTATTCCATTACAGTGTTAATAATTTAAAAATAATACGCCTTTGAAACACGCCACCTAAGTTATGAGCCTCTGGAGAGGTTGCAACTTACATTTCAAACATTTAATTTTCAACCGTAAATGCATGTTATTAAGATACGATTTTAGTTGAGATCATAAGTATTCTTTTGCAGAGGTGGTAAACATTTTATTATGTAAATAAGTTATGTGAGTAATGGTATTTTTTCAATAAAATTTGCATATTTGAAAGGGTAAATGCTATGTATGAACAATGTATTGCTAATTTGGTGTTTCATAAATAATAATATAGTTTTTATAGCACAGTCAGAAGTAATTATACTGGTAGCTAGAGAAAAAATGTATTCTTGTTTTTTGTAGTTCGTGATCACGATGAGGGATCCATACAAATTGTACTGTAATTGTACTTGTAATTGTACGTTAATTTAATTTAACCATTCTGGCTCATTAATTATTCTGTTATGGACAACTACATAGATTTCATCAAAATTTATTCAGGCACTAGCCCAAATTTATCTAAATACATATTTGATTTTAAATACATACTTTGAAAATATTACCACGTTTGTAGTTATGATTCCAAACTTTCACTACAAGAACGAGCGAGACAGAAGATGCAATAAATCTCACATGAGAGCGAGAGAGGCATGGATATAAATCAGGCAGACGTGCAGGTGGTTGCGGTGAAATATTGCGCCTGAGAGGTGTTAATTAAGACAGGACAGGACTCACTGGAGGTGGCGAGAAAATTACAGACGGGGCTTTTCCATTACCAGTTTGCAGATTTGAATTAAAATACTTACTCTAATTTGAGTTATTGTAGGATCAAGTTTCCGTGGAAGGACCTGGGCGCCCACCACGATGTATCTGTCCAAGAGAACCACTCTAACGAATTAATTCTGCGGGGGAGTCACGACCCTCAGTCATGAGGAAATACGACTCAAGAGAGAGCTTCAAACCTCATACAATCCCCGTAATATAGTTTGTGTATTACTTGTTTTCACCCAAATAGCTGAAACGAAAGGAAATTTTGTACGGATGAGTAATAAACACAAAGGCTAATTTTGGTCCTTTGGACCATATAGATACGGAATTATAAATTAATGATATCCAAAAACTCACAAACTTTTTCCATGTTAGTGGTGTCACCTTATTCCACCCAATGCTTTAGATCATGATAAACGATTACAACTTTCTTACTCATTAATTAAAAGTTCCGATCGTAAAATTAATCATATTAGAAAAAATATAATTAATATCTCTGAAATCGGTTCCACTGACATAAAAACCGTACAAATTTCATTAACAATCATTTCACCATACATTTATTATGGCTATTATACGCCTACGTATTAATAAAAACATTTATCTTTACTTACAATGGTAAAAAGAAATACTAAAATAGCATCAAATTAGTCTGCAATTAGTATGCAGTCTCGTTGACTCTTATTTCTTAAAGTTTAAGGTTTATTTTGCAATGTCAGAGGTTGTAAAACTTTTTTGTATGATATATGCATGAGTACCATACATCATTGCTATAACAGCGCATCATAAATAACAGATTTGGGATGGCGGCTTCTACTTGTGACTTGTGATTTCTTTTTTCGTTCGTTTTTCGTTAGGATTTTCAATTAAGCATGTTTAATTTATTTTTGTTCCGTGATTAATGTAGTTGTTTTGTTTGTTTTCAGTAATTTATAGTGTTTTTTTAATTCGTCGCGTCAATCTATTTTTATCCTATTTAAGTTAAGTACATGTACTTTGCTTAGATTTGGCAGTCTTTTAATCGTTTGCAGTTTTTTTATTGTATAAAGCCCATTAGACAATAAAACAAATTATTAACCATTCCTTTTTTCCACTTTTACACATATTTTACTCTTATTTAAAAAAATGGTAAGAGCCAAAAGGAACCCACAATTTAACATCCATTCACAATTCATAGCTGGATAGCCGATAACAAGGTTATATTGCGACCATTATCCGCTATTTTACAACCGCTTTATTGAGCTTTAATGAAACGCGCGTTTTATTGCTCGCCCCAAGGTTGAGAACCACTGAATCAGCTGTGACGTCATACATATGAAGCGGGCAATTAATTTCAATATTTCTGAAATCTAATTTTATAAAGGGATCGGGGTAAAGATCGTTCTTGATGAACACTGACATTAATAGTGATTATTTAGTGATCTACAATATTCCTTAATATAAAATATGAATCTACAGAATAATAACATGTTTACACATGCCAACTTATACCTCATCTCTGTTTAATTAGAGGTATAAATATGTAATAGAATCAGTGACAAGACTAATAAGAAAGTTTCAATGTTTTACATAATTAATAATGCATCCGATTTATATCTGTTTTTTTTATCGAATCAGAATAGTCAATTCAGGTGTCAAGAGTTTTTAATCACACGTATCGCCTCATATTTCTTGGAACCCCTCCTATTTGTCACAAACAAAAACCAAAACACGCACAGCAAATAAAGTAACAAAACCTATACAGCATTACAATTGCAGTGGAACAAACAATAGGCCATAAGTTAAAGCAAATTGAATTCCAAACATCATTAACGATAAATACGATAACCATACACATCCGTGTGCGATTGCATTCATAAACTATCGATATTGTCTCGATTCTAGCTGATTCGATCTTTATACATGAATCGATTTTAATTGTGTCAGGGTTCGGTGATGAGTTGTTAAAATGGAGCCATTGTTTTTACATGTAATATATGTATTTATTTAAGGTATCTACAACATTTTATGTAAGAGATATTTACGATATCATGTTTTACATTTTAATATTTTAATTTGGAAATTAAATAGCAAAATCAAATTGGCTGTTCGATGGTTGCTGTTGTTTGGTTTTTCTTTGTATGTAAGTAAGTTGTATATACTTTCAAGAGCCAAAATGAGATTCCAGGATGGTTTTACATGTATGCAAATTCATCATAAAAATACGTTTGAAAAACTGCAACCATTTATACGGAACCATGCTACAACTCAACTTCTCAAACTTTTCCCAATTTCATTGGCTCAGTGAGGCGGCCCGCAATAATTCACCGATTTAAAAACACATGCGGTTTTTATTCGTCGATTTGTTTCGCATTCAATATTGTCTGAAAGAATTAATGCTACTGAGATCCACTTTTTGTCGTAAGTTATGGATTTTTCGTAAAAAAGTATAATAAACACGTTGTAAATTAATGTCAAGACACGAAGTGCAGGGTGTACATATAAACGCTATCATATATTTATCATCATCATCATCATCAGCCCGTTATCGCCCACTGCTGAGCATAGGCCTCTCTTCTAGTACGCCACTCGTCCCGGTCTTGTGCAGATTGAGTCCAGGTGCTCCCTGCGGTATATCATATACATATAATATGAACTAAAATAAAGGGTCTAATTTTTATGTAAGAATACTGAACATATTTACTAGAGTTCTTAAAATCTCAAGATCTCTCAAATAATGGGTACCTACCAGTGGATAAATCCCCCTATAATTGCAAATACTGCGTCTTGATAGAACATAATAGAAATGTGCAACTACATAATAAGCATCATGAAGAGTAATGTCATCTCTACGTTGGAAAAAAAATGTTTTCATCATTTTTATTTCAATTCTAAGGTCATTCTAGTCATTGCGTATGCCTTGTCATCACAAACTCATAATAGAACTAATTTAACTTCAAACTCAATAAAGAAAAACTTTTAAAACGTTGGCAATAAAATTGCTGCGTAGGTGTTAAGATGGATTGAGAAATTTATTGCAGCCAGAGATGAGAAAACTAGAAGATAGCGTGTAAATCAGAAAAAGTATTTTTAGAGCAATTTTTTTATTCTATATTCAAGATAATTCGTATCAGTAAATTCATAAACTGAACAGCACATAGCTCATAGAAACACATAGTTGTACAATTTTTTGTAATTATTTATTAAAATATTTAGGTACGCGTTAGTTTAAGCACAGAATACAAGAGGTTAAGTAGTAAGATGTAAACTTTTATTGAATAAATATGTTTTTGTCCTATGTGAAGTATTAGAATACAAATTATATCGAAAAAATACCAATTTAGTTATTGACTTGTTCTTATATCATCTGTGGTCAAATAACCAAATGTTAGTCTTTCAAAAGTTTAACGTGACACGAATTCATGAATGCTGAATTTATCGCATTTTGATATCTTTTTTACGCGATTTTTGTAGGTGACACCGATTTGTTAGTCTCGAAGCATAGCAATGTACCCGACTTTGCCTACAATGAGTAACTGATTATTTTTTTGGTTTTAAAATAATTAATATACCGACGGATAAGTAGAAAAAGATAAGTGCTTAGTGACAAGCATCATTTTTGCCTATTCTAGATGCAGTTTTGGCTAACCATACTTCCTACATTTCAAATTCCAAATTTAGTTTTTAAACTGTAAACTGTACCTACTTTCTTAAGATTGTCTCTTGATAATAATTCTGCGAACCACATACTGACATAATAAATTAACGAATTTCTTGTTTGATTGTAGTGTGATAAAGTTTCTTCTCTGTATGAATGTAGGCATTATTAATCATACCTTAATAATAACAAAATAAGACTAATTAATTATTTCTACTTAATTATAGACGCAAGAGCTTAGTACCTAAGCTCCAGGGTGGAAGTGTTAAAGGGCATAACGCCGCTAGTACCGCTCAGAGAACGCGCAGCACACCTCTCGACACCCTAAGCCACTCACACCAATGTTGCCCTTCCGGCGTCATCTTAGGCTGCCTTTTGTGGAGGGCCCATTTAGTGAGTGGCAAGTCATCACCCGCTATATTTTATTATGAATGAGGCATAACTGGCGGGTGCCGTTCCTCGTACAATAGACCAGTTTAATTAAGACAATGAACAACTCAACACAATAGCCTGTAACATTAATACCATGTCTGCAATAGTTACTTTATATACCTAACATCCTCTATCTGTAATTTTTACTTAATTTTAAGTATAATATTGTAAAAGGCCTCTCAGTGTTGGCTCCGGCCCCACTGATGCCTTAAAAATACCGGGCGTAAGGCCCGAGAGTCTGTGAAGAGAAATAAACAAAATAACATTCATATAATATAAACAATTTTAATTTATATATGTAAAAAACTGAATTAAATAATTAATAAATTAAAGACCACAGGGTGCCCACCAAACCACTTATTGGCTCTCGGAGTCATAGAAACGCCATTTCGACATTTAAAAACCATTTTGTACATTTTTTATTGCCATTATCATAAAAAATATCTCGTTTAGCAAACTTGATGACGGTAAATAAACTTCGGCCACTATGTTATAAAGTAGCGGATTAACATACGAATTACATTAATTATTACATTGACAATTGACACTAAAGCTAAATAATTGCTTTAAAATTATAATTTGGTTTCGAAAATTGATGAGGTAATATCTGAATGATACGGACTTATGGACTACTTACCTACATTTTAAATCATGGGAATAATTATGTACAAGAAAGAAGGCATATTGGCAAGTTATTAAAATGTATAAAGTCTTTTACAGGATTCGAACTAAAGCATATATATGTTCGTTTTGTGTCTCCTGGTTTTATAAGGCGGTATATATTATTATTCTTATTAGTTTTTTTTTTGTGAAAAACATTATGTATAATTTAATGGCACTTTAATCACCTTTCTCTTGCTATTTTATATAGAAAACGTCATTCAAGAATATACCTACCTAATTTTATTTTTAAACCCACTAAAAGCCGACTTCGTGTTGTAATTGAAAGAGCACCGTTCTCAGGTCCATAAAGCTGTGAGTTTATTTTACGAGGCATCTGTACAAACACTATTCTTCGCGTGAAACCCGATCGTAAACTAGCCAGCTCACGAATCGCCGCATAAATTTAACAACCGTTTTCTAAAATTAATTTCGCATAATTCTTATATAAAACCTTAATGAGTGGTGAATAAAGCTATAAACTTGTAATTTATGAGCCGACACGGCCAATAAAAATCTCAGATAGCAATCTGCCAAATGAGAATCAATTACTTTGTTTACGTCGCGTCTGTGCGGGTTTTTTTATTCACTGATTGGATTTGTTTTATTACGAAATTTATGACGCGTTGGAGAGGATGATTTTTCTACGAGTAAAATAATTTGATACAAACTTACACCCTTAGCCGGCTATTTTAACTAATACTAGCGGCTCTGCCCGGCTTCGCACGGTCACATATGCATGATATAATAGACTTAAAAACCGTTCTCTTAAAACACCATTTGTTAAAAAAAACACATCAAAACCCAAAATATTATATTTTTTTCGCTGTAAAAACCATCCTGAAACTTCAACAAACATTTGAAAAAAGATTTGGCCAAATTGGTCCAGGCGTTGTTGAGTTTATGCGCTTACCTTTTGCGGTTCATTTTTATATTTTAGTAGATCGTACCATTACTCAAACAAGTAGTGAGATCTTGAATGATTTTAAAATAAAAAACAGTACCTAAGTATCCGAGAAATCTGTATTACAAACTAAAACATACTACTTACTTATTATTACTTTAGATTAAAAACTATTTACTGAGCCGTCTCAAAAAGCTTACATCCACATCAAACTTTTATTTCAACATCATTATCATCAGATCACAAGATAACTGACATAAAAATAAGAACAGTATTCGCATGTTTACAGATAAGACCGACCATTCCAATTCCATTTCACTGGTGTAAGTGAGAGGTGTAATTTGGTAGCAAGTGGCCATTACCCTCGCCAAATGTAATGTCAACCGATATCGGAGTGGTGAGTAAAATGGCAGAGTGGCGTTAGCATTGTAATCGTTGTTGGAATTGGTGAATTGAAGTTTAGTGGTGATTCAGATTTTCTAGCAAACTTATGTTTTTTTAGAGTTTAATGTATGATATTTCTTTTCTGTAATGTACTTACTATTTACTACTTAGTAAAAAACATAACATCCTTCTAAAACAGAATATACTGTCATATTAAAACAACATGCTAGGTACTCATCCGCAAGCTATTTTGAGTACAAGTACATACCTGTGTAATTCAGTAGTAATCAATTGAAGTCGTAAATGGATATATATTCAGAATTAAAAATAAAAACAGCATTCAGATGTCCTTTCATTTATTTATTTATTTATTTATTTATAACGGTACACATAACAGAATGAGTTCATATATAAGCCAAATACACATTAAATATTCTATTATTATATTATATTATATTATTATATTTTAATATATATTTTATTTATTTCGATTAAATATTTCTTTAAATATAATATCTAACATTTATTGCCTTTTTATAGTCTAATTTTTATTACTACTCAAGGGTTAATTTCCAAATTAGCCGATAAACTTACAAGCCAATTCCACTTACAATAGCAAAAAATATGTAAGTGCAGACATTCTCGTATCATTGCATTTTGCTGTTGTAAATGTTATTTTTTGCTATAATTACACATACATACATTACATTACATACTTTAACAGCGTTGCTCAACTTACTAATATGGATTTTGTAGAATTTTTATTGCGAATACCGACATCTGACTTTATTGAAACGTCGTGGTGGACATTCCGACGCAGAATATTACAGATACATTTGTAGCTTCTGCTAACGAAACAGTAAATACACACTAACCTGTAAAATGCTCCATCCAAAACATTGGTTTTCCTCTATGTCAGGTAATACTCGTAGGTGACTATTTCAGGAATACACACATACATTCATATTGTTCTCTAATGTGCATACTAAATTATCGTTTCAAGATAACTCTTTTATAACTCAAAAAATATTGTGATTTTGATGCTTGTCCTCAAAATCTTTGTTGTTACAAAAATAAACAGAAAGTTACAAAGTAAAAGAACTTACCGTCTGTTGGCAAATGATCTCTTAGTTTTATTTTCAGAAACACGAATAAGATCCAATTTACATACCTTGACAAGCTATTTTATAACAGTTGTCCATCTGCCATTTCTGATCTGCTTCCAAGGTAGCTATGACACGGTATCCATCAGTTTTTTGCACGTAGAAAGCTGTAGTTTATAACATGGAGAGTTTTTATAACAGGTGCTGGTAATATCTACTTGTATAATTTTATAGGACTTTACATCTCGGGAAGGAGGTGGATCGATGTGATGTCTATATTCGAGTAATAAGGTATGTCGGTCTGTAGATGGACTAGGTTTCTAATAAAGACTGGCCTGGGACAGAATGAGTATGACAGCTACATTAGTAAGTACATAATGTTTCCTAATAGTATGACGACACCGTCAATGAAACAAAATTGAGTTTCTCTGTAAAAGAAAAGATTTATTGTTAGGTTTACATGATCATTTGATTAACAGTATTTTCAAGAGTCTTCTATTACAAAGTAAACTTTACGCACCTGTACCTAAAAGAAACGACATTTAATTTTACAAATTCGGTGTCTGTTTTTAATAAAGGTTTTTAATTGAAATTTTGTATTTTTTTTTTGACTTGAATATGACGACGTAATTTTTATATTTTGAGGTCATGTTTCTGCACAGACTACAGATAGTTATTATTAGTTATTTACTAATAGTATGACGCAGCTCGGTGACATTTATTGCGCGGGTGACTTTGAGTTAAGGAAGAGTATAGTTTTCTTTACAAGTATTAAAAAGCTAGTATATGTCACAAATGCCCAATGAACTAACATTGTCATCATAAGCGTAGTGGTTAATTTCTCTGTGATTGTCATGACTAAAAACGCGTGGTTAGTTTATGCAAATAACCCAATACTCTTGTTCTTATAAATTACCTGCTTTTAAATAATCGCAAAAGGTGATAATGATGGTAGTTTCGAATCTAGACAAACGAAGAAACAACATTTTTTATTGAAATCAAATAATTTAATGTATGTTTGTATGTATCTATATTTATATATCATCCGCTTTGAGGCTACTCAAAACGAGCCCAGCCATAAAACCACAAAAGCTCAAAACCTACTTTCTAACAAGGCTTGCAAACCTCATTTTTATTCCGCAGCATAAAGTAATAATTAACGACCTGTGTGCCGCGAGACTATAATAATAAAAGGCAGTAATAATTCATAATAATAATTATAGAGGCACACAGCGCGCATTATATTATACACATTGTAACTACATTGCGATATCTACATAATTATGTACATTTGTATGTACTTGTTTGGCCCCGCGGTGACGCCTGTTTTACTCAACGTTAAATAAGTTTATGCTCATACAATTGCATTATTGATTATTATTTTACTTCCTTTTGACTTTTTAATTATATACATATATTTTAATTATTAAATGACATTGTTTGTTAAGTTAAGTGGTTGTAAATATTGTGATTGTAAGGTATTTGAATATTTGTAAATGAAATAAATAATGTAATTGGTTGCGTTCATGTTAATTATTATTAAATAAATAAATAAATATTTATTAATACATTTATTCTCGTTCTTAATGTTTTTTGACGATACAGCGTTTTTTATTAATAAATAATGTATAATATGTACACCAGTTTGTTATTCTTAGATGTGGAAGAGGTAAACTTAACTTAGATTTATTAGAACTGCTTTGGATGATTGGAGGTATATTTGTTTAGTGGACGTGACAAAAGTTGTAATAATTTTGTAAATACAAACCAATTCTCGTCGACCTTAGTGTGGTAAACGTCGTTACAGTCAGTATAATACAATTCACAAGCAATTTAATAAAACATGCGCTTGCGCACATTGTAATGTGGTTAGGGATCCGTGACCGCGTGCATACGCCTACCTAGTTGTAATCTAGTTCATATTATTATCAGCTTATTATCATGATAAGTTGCTATCTAAGTGATAATACATAAGAGCCTTAAAAGTTGTGACTTTGAATGAATATTAAGAGCTATAAGATTTTTTTGTAACTATGGGTTAAGCCTGAAACAGAGGTCTCTTATTTTATTTATTTAAGCGAGCTTTTTGTAGTTAATGATTTGCAGGATTGGATAGTCTTCTGTAAATATTGAAAGTCGTATGACGTATGTTTGCTTTAATTTGCTATAATAGCTCAGCAAAACATGTGAGAGAAACGGTTAGTTCGTTTTTCTTCTCGAATTGTATACTTCATTTCTATATAACGTGATCATTACATACTTACCAAAATATCTGATCTGAACATCAAGTTACAATAGAATTATATGTACAGAACTCTTCAATAGTTTTTCATGTCCTTCACATACCCCACAGGCCCGCCAGTAGTTGTCAAGTTTTTGCTCCGTCTGTCTGAATAAATCATACCATTATAGTTTAATTATCAAAGTCATTACATTTTTTTTGCTTGCGACGAATGTGTGAACATAAATTAATACTTTTTGCTTGACGTTCACGTTTAATTGTTTTGAGTGGGCATGTAGGTAAGTGTATGTTAAATGCTAAGTAAAGATTGGCACGATACAACTAGCTGATGTCGCCGAATCCACTTGAAAACTTAATCGGTCTTTTATGGGTAAAATTTGAATTGCAACGAAATTTATCATTAATTTGTCAAATTACAAACCAGAAAGAAAAAGAAAATGTAAACTTTGGGTGTCAATGCAATTTTACATTGTGAATCTTACGCTTTATATCAGCAGTCTTGTTTGAGAGCTAGTTCCGTTTCAATATAATAATAATATATAATAATGCTCCACCCAGGGCTTCAGACCGTGCATCAGATAACCTAGTATAATGCTTGTTTGTCTCGACTAAAAATAGGAAAATAATAAACTGTAAATATTTTATAAACTTTACCTTAAACTACGATATAAATATCGTATTTAAAACACACTCAGATCGCAGATAGACTAGATTAACAAATTACGTCCGTAATTATCTCGTGACATATCCGTCCGAGGGCTGCCACATAAATCTCCATCGCACTGACAGCTTGCATGAGTGCGCACATACATACATACATACATACACAGGGAGGTAGCCAGGATTCTTGATAGTTATTTATTGTTTTTTTTTAATATACTTTCTAAGGATAAGCAAAATAATCTCTGAAGATACAAAAGCAGTTCAAATATTGTGTCTTTCTTGCGTTTACATTACATTGTTTCATGTTTTTTTTTTCAAAATTTTAGTTAAATGACTGACAGATTGCTATACCATTATTCTCCTATATTTTTAATTATGTATTTAATTAAGAGTCCAGGTATTGGTAACTCATAATAAAATTTAAAACATTCATTAAAGATACGCGCGAAATGGAATTAAATCTGGGGATTGAATTCCATCCACTCCTGGACACGATCTATTCAAAAAGTGTGCAAACCGACGTTCTCAATACAGGATGTATGCAATTATACAAGTTAATTTGCACATTGCTCTATCTAGCCACGCTGTATGACGTGGCTAAAATAATCAAGTTCTCACTGTCACTTCTAATAGCTGTGAGAAATAGTCAAATAGTAATATGTCTATTTGAAAAAGAGACATAAAAGAAAAAGATCTATTCATATCGCACCCTTCCTAGAAGAAAGCGGTAAGTACACTTGCGTCAATTTTTTTTATTACATCAAAAACTCAAGCGTAAAAGAATACACCTCCTCAATTTTTTTCACGAATTTAGGGGCAAAAATGAGGGAATAAACGCAAAAAAACGATTATTTTGCAACATCGATAAATGTCTCTCTTGACTGTCCGACTGCCATATTAGACTTCAAGATTCGCCAAACAGAGGTCCGTAAAATGCTACGCGTTCTAGACGTGAACAAGGCCAGTGGTCCTGACGATATTCCAGCTATAGTACTGAAGACTTGTGCGCCTGAGCTGGCTCCTGTGTTGATGCGCCTCTTTCGGTTTATATTGAGACCGGTAAAGTACTGAGTTCATTGGCTTTCTAACATTGGTGCCCAAAAATTCCCCACGCACTTTAATCCAGCGATCTTCGAAGCAAGTGTTAATGGTTCTTATCGGGTAAGCACGCTCCATCTTTGCTTAACATTAATAAATTTGCAAACTATGTCAAGTGCGTAAGTTTATGAGTAAGGGTAAAATATGCTCGAGTTAAGCGAATACTTAATATGGACGACATAAAAGAAGGTAAGTTAGTTACTTCTTCTACATTCATTTTTACCTACTATCTATGGACTAAGTTCCTAACTATTACTAAACTAAATGACACAACACAATTATGTAATTGGATTCTAGTTTACTAATATAAATTGGGTACCTATAAACTTATCTAATTTCCCAAAACACTCATTAGGGGCGTGACAATGACCTAACTAGTAGTACTATGTACTTACTGTATACCTAATAGTACTAGGTACAGAGTTCACACGTTAAGTTCCTAAAGTGCCTTCAAACAGGGATGTTACACAAAAAATATAAAAAAATAGTTCTACGAATTAGTCTCAAAGCATCTGTATTACGTCTGTCTTGCATTTATGATGGCATAACAAAAAAATGTGACCGTGAACAATAAATGACAGCAAATTGTTCAAAATATGATTTGTGAGTGGATATTTTTGTGTTTACCCTTTAAATTTTAACGGAAAATAATGTAAATGGTTCAGATAAAATTTGGTATAATTTAATAAAAAAAAATATAAAATTACACCTTAGTAAATAATTGATTTATCTTACCAAAATGTAGAAGAATTTATTTTGAGATGACATTGATTGACAACAATTAATTAATTACCTTAGTTAGATAGTTTTTAGTGAGATTACCTAGTTCCATATAAACGAGTATTTTCATAAAGCATGATACCTACCTCTTCATGCAGGTAACACCACAGGTCCCCCTAGTTTAGCCTCAAATACTACGGTGAACTACGGCTCCCAGTGGACAGTCTACAATTATAAAGGGGTGGGTAATGGATACACTTACCCTAATTATATTTATTTGTCTAGTTTTTGTGCGTGACACTTCCTAGTCTCCTTTTTGCGAGTGTCGAGTGTGGACGTCAATATGAACAGCGAGTAAGCTTTTCAAATATATCTTTTCGAATTGTGTATTTGGATAGTAAATTTCTTATTTCCTTCTTACTACATTTGAC
Organism: Macaria notata; assembly: GCA_927399415.1. Taxonomy (NCBI): domain Eukaryota; kingdom Metazoa; phylum Arthropoda; class Insecta; order Lepidoptera; family Geometridae; genus Macaria; species Macaria notata. Next base: position 13,490,089 of record OV656734.1, on the reverse strand, counting down.
TTAAAGTGCTGATCAAATTAATGTGCGAATTCACGTTTCAATCGTTTGTTATTGTAAAATTTGTAATATTTACAAATTTTACAATATTTTGAAATGTGTGTGTATGGATCAAAGGTCTGAAATAAATGACATTTATTTATTTTATAAATAACAGTGAGAATGTACCGCTAAAAATGGTAATTTTACGCAAAATCTCCTAAAAAAAAATTTTTATACCGTCACTAGTATTGCTGGTTCAGCGTCAGCACCAGACCATGTTTAATAGTTGTAATTTCCTACCTTCAATACTTGCGCATTTTTGCAGAAAAGGTGGAATTAAAAACATACAAAAAATTGAATTTGTTAATATTGTTGTCATGTTTTATAAGATCTCTAACAAACTAAACTATTATTCATGTTCAGGCTAGAAAAGATAGCCTACGTGTACGGAGACATCTGCGTGCGAAGAAAGAAGCAGCGACGGAAGCGCCAGCGCCTGCTGGTGACGGAGCTGCTGATAGACTACGCCAAAAACTCCACGCTGCATGGCCTGCCGTACATCGCCGACCATGCGCTCACCATCTTTGAGAGGTAGGAAATGTAGGAATCATAGTAGTATTGTAGTGTATTGTACTAGTTAGTGCTTGCGGCTTCGCTCGTATTTAGAAGTAAAACTTGCATTCCCATTTCACCCCTTTAAAGTGGCATTTACGAAAATTCTTTCGTCGAGGACGCCTACATTATAACATCTATCTGCATGCCAAATTTCAACCCTATCGGGTTGAAATCGGGATCGGTCTATTGGTTTGGGCTGTGCGTTGATAGGTAACTAAGTCAGTCAGTCACCTTTTAGTTTCGTATATGTATATAGATTACATCGTTATTATCCTATGATGGCATCTTACCGTCATGATTCATGATGAACTGCATCGATTACTTGTTCTATTTCATTTTAATTTCAATAGTTGTCAAGTGTGTATCTGTTTCTTTATGAGAAATAGTTATTCGCTATTGATTAAAAAAATGAGAAACTCAAACTGCCTGTTTAACGTTGAGCTGAGGAAAGGAGTGATGTTGTCAGTCACTTGTGTAAATTAAATTATGTTAGTTTCATATATATATTTATAAATTGTTTTAGGCTATTCTGGTTCCTGACTGTAGTGGGGAGCCTAGGAATATGCTCCTTCTACATTTACAACGTGGTTCAGAAATGGATAACGAGTCCTGTCATTGTCACTGTCAACGGACAGCTGTCATCTGTGGGATCGGTAAGTGATCAAATATAAATAACCAACGAGAGATTCATGAATGCTATACGGCCTATATAAAGATAACTTTATTTAGCAAGGTTCTAATACATTTTTGTTCGTTACACTCCACACTAGGATGTAATGTACCTACCTGTATTGCGGAGTGTAGGCTTTTGCTTAGTGTTTGACATAGATTTAAACAGTTAAGTCATAATAAAATGAATTTTACATGTTTTTATAAGTGGTAGGTGATTTTCTTAAGTTGCAGGCCAAAACAGGTAAAATATTGCTGTGTGCTATACCTACCATGCTATGTACTTCAACTCAAATTGCAGAATGGCACGAAATTTGTACCGGCATTGAAAAAGCATTAAGTTAACCTAAAATTGTGTTTCTTTTCCAGGTGCCGTTTCCTGCAATCACAATATGTCCACAAACAAAAGTGAACCCTTTAAAATATAATTACACGGAAATGCTTGGAAAGCATTTCACAGAGCAGTAAGTTTTGACTAAAATCGAAATATGGCGTTTAACTGTACGTACTGTCCCACAATATGGGTTTCATAACAAATAAATAATATTTACCTAGTTTTCAAATTGTCACGTAGTGGTAAAAACAATAACCCATCAATTGTACTTACAATTTGGACATGAAATCACGGAGTCCAACCTTTAAGGTTCAGATTCAGAATTCGTTATTGTTAAAACTATGTACATAAGGTGGCATAACATTGCGCTTTGAAAGCAACAATAACTGTTATATTTATTTAACTAACACTATGATACAATTTTATCACGTTTCAGAATGGATTTCGAATCTGAAGAGTATTTCCAGTTTTATCATGTGAACTCCCAATGCGACGTACCTGTATATTATTCTGGATTGAGAAGAAACACAAACTCTTCTTACGTAGAAGATATAATAATGGTAAGGACATTACATAAAATAATCATTATTTAAAAAAAAAAACAAAAAACCGACTTCATTTCTACTGTCACTTTACTAAACAAATCTAAGCCTATTAAAGTAAACTGCATAAAATCAGGCTAGTTATTTAGAAAATATAATATATACAGCAGCGCCCCCTGGTGAGTTGTCATCGTTACACGTAAGTAACTAGAGAGATGCACCAATCAAACCTCACCACACGTTTTGGATACATACATAGGTAATATTGGCTTGCAAAAACTTTATCAATTTGTTGGTTTATTGTTTTTTTTTTACAAAGAGTACTGATATGAATGAAAAAAAAAATAGTGGGACCATCTCGGAAACAACCCCATTGAATTTTTTTTTTAAATATAACGGAGTAATCGTGTAACATACCCACAATAAAAAAGAGAGAATAAAACTCTCAGACCTGTTACCTTTTTTTTTGAAGTCGGTTAGTAAGTGATGTATGAAAAATGTAAAAAATGTTTTAAGCGAGTTTGGCTTGGTGGTGGAAGCGTCTGCTTATTATCCTGATGCACCTGGTTCGAATCCAACCCTACACCGATGACTTCTTTTTAAAGTTGCGTATGCATTTACACTCACTAAACGTTTGAGAAAACCCACATGTTCGAGGACAACCCAATCAGAAAACGATCTGACCGCTCACCACGTTATGCACTCCTAAGAAAACTTTTCCAATTAATGAATTAATGTTGCAAGGGAGTTAATAAAGAAGAATGCGACTTCAAAAAAGCGAATTGTTTTATAATTACTTGGAACCGTTTCCTATTGGCGTACACAATTTAAATACCTAGTGAATAAATGGCAAGAAGGAAAAAAGGAAATAAATAATAAATAGTTATGTTATAAAACAAAACTATTTAAACCAGTCGTCAGCAGCTGAAACTATCGAAGTAATTTTAAATTGGTATTGAACTCGACCCTTCACTTAAATATCTTATTGATTGCAGGCAGCCACAGATCATAGCGATGTATTTTTAGGATGTCAATGGCAAACGACCGTGGATGCAGAATGTAAGATGTTCAGTAGAGTGATTACTGCAGACGGTGTTTGCTTCACTGCTAATGGCTTAGCAGCCAACGAGATCTTTAAAGATAGGTAAATAGCATAGCAAAGAATGTTGAATGTTCTACCCATCTAAACAACTTTTCTCTTTATTTAGGTATGGGTACTCTTTACATCTATTTCTTAAAGTGGTTAAAAATTTTGCAACTTACAAACCAGCAAATTATTTACATAGAAGAGGTGGTAGGCAAAGCTTTTCAAAAGAAACTAGAGTTTCTTGCAAGCCAACAGGATGTAGGCAGGTCTTACTCGGATAATATCCCTTTTCATCTTAGTATGTGCATATGTAAAATGTAAGAGGAAGTGTTTATATTGGTTTGTTATTTTTACAGCATACAAAAGGAATTCAACTATACAGACAGTGAAATGCCTCAACATGGTTGGTCTATGATAGATGGGTATAACTATTCGTCGCATAATTTTTATCCAAGACGGGGACGAGTAAGTCAATGATTTGAATATTAATTTCCAAAATTAGATACATTCCATGTTTTAATACGTGAATGTTTCAGGTATCTACTTACGAACCTGATTTAGTTATTGAACTAAAATTTGATCCAGATCATCAAGATCTGGAATGTAATAGTGTGTTGTCGGGATATAAGGTTTGTTTTTTTTAATCCTTGAAGTAGGTAGTATAGTTTTGAATATTTCAGGTGCAATTAATTTTGGATTTATCATTTTTTTTTAATTATGATTAATTATTAATAATGCACAGTGTTTGGAAGCATTGGCAACATTGATTCTTTGATGTACGTTGATCAAAATTTTGTTTACCAGCACGTGAATGGCTATACTAATACACAATTAATATGAATGAATCTGGATGGAGTTCAGTATGGTTTGTGTGCTTTCCAGATATATTTGCATCATCCGGCAGACAAACCTCAGTCTTCTAGATATTATTATGCAGCTATCCCTGGTCAGCTCTCATCCGCAGCTATCAGCTTCAATCAATTTAATTCTGACAGTGGATTGGAACACTATGACCCTAAAACGTATATTTAATTAACATATTCATATATAATTAATTAATACCTATAAGTATATTAAGTATCCTGAATTCCTGACGTTAACAACATACTAACACTTTATGTAAGTTTTGGTACCGACTACATCAATTTCAACCAATTCCAAAAACATTCGCTATTCCGACGTTTTTTATGAATTTTCAAAAGTCGTATACCGCTAGCTTTTGCAGATGTACTTCTAATTGATGTACCTTAATCATTCTTAAAAGGCCCTTTGTAATATATCTGATAACCTAATGATATTTATTTTCAGACGACAATGCTATTTTCCAAATGAGCGACAATTACGCTACTTCAAAATTTACACAGCTAAGAACTGTCAGGCAGAATGTTTATCAAACTATACATATAAACATTGTGATTGTGTTGGTTTTCATATGCCAAGTAAGTTTCTAATGGTAATTCATTAGTACAGTTACGCATTTAATCTTTTAAGTAGTTTTAGATGTAATTAAGTCTTAATTCTATGACACCAGTAGGTAAATCTCCTACACGTAAAAGTATAGGTATACTCATATTTACAAAATCATTTATATTTCTAGCTTAAAAGTCGTATCTTATGTTTATAATTATTCTTGTTTCAGTTCACAATAGCAGTGAGATATGTTTTCCAAATCTAGACACCCAAGATTGTATGATACAGGCTCAAGGTATTTAAATACTTAAAGATGAAATATACCAATTTATGCTATAATTTTGGATAAGCTAAGTTTTGTTTGCTGTCACATAAAGATCTTAGCTGTCCGCACAGGACACAGGTTGTAAATGATAGGGATAAAGAAAGCTTTCAATTCAATATTTGTAGTAATTTAGCAATGCAGTAGTAAAATGGAATCAATTTTCATACTTCCCAGATATCATGGCCACACAAGAAAGGAAACTGGATCTCGGCTTAATCGACACAGGATGTCAGTGTTTGCCAGATTGTAATACTATCGAGTACGATGCAGAAATACTCAAAACGGAATATCGGCTAAACAAACTTTACAAGGAATATGAAGATATATTCGGAGTGGCTCATTCTAATAAACAGTAAGCATATATTGGTTTTGAGTATGTCAATTTATTAAAAAGACGTGTGCCAAATAACGCGTGCGTATTTTCATGTTGTTTGTATTAATACTTGTCCACGGATACCTAGAAAACCACAATAAAATCGGTTGGTTATTTTTGAATCAAATCGAATAGGCATGTTTCAATATCAACCTAGGAGGCTGTGTAAGTTTTGTCAAAATAGGTTCTGTGGTTTTTGGAAAATGCTTAAATGAACAAGGATTTTTAGGCAATTGGAACTCAAAATAAAATAACTGTGTACTTAATATAACCCCCTATTATTCCCTATTTGTTGTATTTAATCTGTCTTATCCTCGCCAGATTTTCAGCAGTAGAGTTGTACTTCAAGAAGTCCCAGTTCGTATCGATGCAGCGCCGCGAGTTGTTCGGAGTCACCGACCTGCTCGCCAACATCGGCGGCCTGCTCGGGGTGTTCCTCGGCTTCTCCTTCCTCAGCCTCATTGAGATCATCTACTTCGTCTCTGTCAGGTATAACAAACACATTGGCAGAGGTACTTAATCCTCCTTCGCCAATAGTTTTCCTCCAATTACTGGGGATCGTAATCGTGACTCACCGCTGAATTGTTTCATTCAATGCTGTGGAATCGTGGTAGCCGTTGATCTTTCTACGGAAGACGACGATAACCTTGTGGGTTTCCGCCAATTTTTCAAAGAAACTTATAAATTACATGTGGTATATTCCTACTTCCTTCTCATATTATAAAGGCGAAATTTGTTGGTGTTTGAGTGTGTATGGTTGTTACTTCTTTATGCTAAACAAAATTTGGTACGGATTTGAATTTGCTTAATACGTGGGCTACCTTTAACCTCGGAGTAATGCGGTGACACCGTTAGGTACTGCTAGTGTTTTAATAAAGTATGTTTCTCGGTGAACTAATGTAAATTGTTTTATTTGTTTCAGGGTTGGATTTATTCTAAAGAGAGATATAGAACAAGAAAAGAAAAAGACGAAATTAGACAATGATGTGAAAACTTATTAGCGTTATGAAAACATCTTTATATTTAACATTAATTATATTTGCTTATATTAGTTGTTTCTAAAAATACATTAATACTTACTTTTGATTGATTCTGCATGCAATAAAACATTTTTTAAAATTACAAAATGATTTATTACACCACAAAATTCCACTTACAACTCCAGATTAGAAATAAATTTGGAAGTGAACAATGAGTAAGTGGAATAACACCAGTCAGTGTGGTTTATATTAGGTAGGAGCAAGACAATATCCGTAGTTACTTCTGCACTTATTTTTTTTACTTCGTAGAATACTAAAGTAACACTCTATTTTAAGTTTTTCTCTTAGTATACTGTACGAATTCAAATATGTATAAGAAACGTTATCAACTCCAGGCTATTTTAAGCTTTTAGGTGTCATTTGTTATGGATTTATAGCACTTATAACAAAATTACAGGATAGTTTTTTTTAGTCTCCTGTAAAGTTGGTCTCAACTAGATACTGCTTTCTTCCACGAATATTTTTTTCCAATCATCAAAATATGTATGCGACCGGGCAAGCGACGCGTAAGCATTATATATCAAGCTGTTGATGATAGCAAAACTTTTCCTTCTTGTTAATCATTTCATATGCCTGCCTATCAATCACACCATGCCTATAGTGCTTATATTAGTTTCTTGTGACATCAGTATCCTAACAATTTATTTACAATTTAATAAAACGGCGCGAGCCAATTACATTAATTAATAAATGACGATATAATAATTACAATACAGAGAAAAAAATTAATAATACAAATAATTAAAATTGAGATAAAATAATATTATTACAATTTGTTTAATATTACAATTTGTTTAACTTACAATACAACAATAGTGTTAACTGTAGACCCCAAACTAGGCGTTAGCCTGTATCTTGGTGGTCCAATTATAAAAGATCCTGTTTTCCAGTAAGAAGTTGACGCTAGTAAAAGAATAATTTCAATACTATCTAGAGATGTATAAAACAATAATAATCACGGCCATGTACATAGTTTAGTTACAGAAATGTTCATCCATAGTTTATAAAAAATCTTTTTAAATAAGATATCTGTAGTAAAACTTTGTCAAAAAGTTTAATACAATATTTATGATCACAAAAATTACATTTTGAAAATTGAAAATTGAAATCAGTTGATTGATGTTTACCGCAAAAGGTCATTCTGAATTCTGAACAAAGATCTTGACTACTTGACTACCAACAAATCAAACAAAACTGACTGCTTCTGTCACCAAACTGAACTTTCAGAACAGTACATACATCCTCACAAAAATATAAAAAATATGTATATATTTTTTTAAAATCCATAATTTTATCCCGTGATTTGATATACCTCATCCTATTTCACGTACATCCGAAATTCCCTCATCATCTTAAAATACAAACATCATCATTTATCATCGGTGACCGTTTGATCCCCATCCGGCTGTAAATCCTGCGCGGGCGCATCATTTGACAGTTTAATGCCGGATCCACAGAGGAAGGAAATAAATAAATGACCACTTTCATATAAGTACATCGTATACAGCGAAATCTTTCTGCTATCTTTATAAATATATCTAATGATTTAAATATGGCAATGTAATTAAGGTCATCTTAAATTACCAAAAAAGATTTTGTCATTAGTAAAAAGATAGTAAGGTTTGGATAATTTGATATGTCAAAGGTATCTTATTGAAAAATTGAATATACTCTTTCTCGTTGTTACTCATGTACCTATTATGGATATAGAAATTTGACGCAAAATAGAAAACTGTTTTAGAAACATTTAGGTAGTCTTGTTTGAGTGCCATTTCTATCAGAATTCAGTAGCCCCAATGCTACGCATAACTAATGTAGATACTAGAAGATCTCTAGTCAAATACATGACTGCTATGACATGTGGAAAAGTAGCATATCAATAACAAACTTATTTTTTATTCAATTACTTACATCTAGAACAGAAAAATACATACCCAAAGCAAACATATAATTTAACATACAATATAAGCTATAATAACGATACAAAGCTAGATAACTCAAACAACATAACACAGCAGATTGGTATCATAACGACCATTTACATACAATGTGTGACCCAGTGGTCTCGTGTTTATAACAGGATGTGCTTTGATAGACTATCTCATAAAAATAAACATAGTTATGATTGTATTATCATCGGGTAAATAGACTTCTGTATGGGCGTTATAAAAAACCAATAGAAACTGGTATTTTAGTAATAAATCGCTGCATATAACGAGAAAATATAGCTCATGCGACCAAGCAGACAACATGCCACTATATTAAAACTAAAATTGTAACCGTACGAACTAATTGTACCTAATTGTAATTAGGTAGTTTTTTTTTGCTATCTTGACACAACAGAGCAAATAATCATCGTATTTTTTGGCATTATGATAGTAAAAGATCATAAAATTTGCATACACGTAGGCAGCTTTTAATCTCAAAATAACATAAAAAGCTGTAGGTATCCTCTTCTATAAAAATAATTAGTCTTTTGTGACATTTTAATTTAGCTTCAAAGAGTTAAATTCCAAAAATAATTTTATTTTATTGCTCAAAAAGTCATCGAAACATTTCAAAAACACTAATATTTCATGGCACCTAGATCTCTGACACGCAGTTATAAGAAATCCCGATAATTAATCGAATAACACATCATTAAGCAAAAATATAAATATTAATTCTCAACGACCTATTCTGTACAAATTTATGAGCTGTAAATTCTAATTTATTGCTCTCCGAGGCTACCCATAAAACAACTAAACATAAAATCATTAATATAAATCGAGACATTTACAAAATATTTATATTTAATGACTTGTGTGGCACTTAATCCGATAATATATAACGATTCATTAATATTCGAAATTTGACATATAAATTTAACCTATCATAAATAAATTTCGTAATAAATTTTGTGAAGACAGCGAAACATGTTCGGTTTTAATTAGGCATCAGTTTCGAAAATAATTTATGCAAATTTAGTTGTAACTGGCATATTTCATGCGGTTGAACTATAGAAATAACAATTTATTATGCATTTAGTGGTATTCAAACAGTGTAGGCACAGGAAGTGAGGTGCCTAATTAAGCAAGTTAAATATTAATTACGTTATATTATATTCGGTAAAGTCCACCCACTTGACGACCAAATCACCTGAATATAAAGAAGGTTACCTATTTCTTTCCACTAAATGTTTATTCATATCAAATTGTGATCATACATAAATATATTAAAACGCCAAATACCTACTACCTAACTATATCAAAGCGTTCAAATGTGTTTGTAGATTTGTTTGTTTTAATGTACCTTTATTTATTTATTTATTAAAAGTCTGCAAAACAGGCACTAAGCTAAAACACACATAACAAACTTAATGAGTAGAAGAAAAATTACTAGCACTTAATGCCCTCTCGATGCAGACCTAACTAACAATTTTAAGATAATTACTTACTTACAAAATAAATACATAATTATTACATGCTACTTTAAACAATTAAGAAAATAAAAATTACATAAATAAAGAGTACACAATACATATTATTATAACTAAATAATCTAAGCTTATAAAAAAAACATAATAAGATAACCAAAACATACAACAAAGAAAAAATAACAATGATTCTATAATAATAATCCCATTGACACGAAACTTATACAAATATAATAATAAATTTATAGCAAACTACTTAATGATTTTTGATATTGACTTTTTGAAAGAAAATAATGACGATTTTAAAAATATATCGATATCGTCTTTAATTTTATTATAAGATTTACGGGTAGTTCTTCAGAGGCAAAATTTTCGATGTCTATGGATATATTTATGTAAGCAACTTACATAACGGCACGAATTATTTTTTATATACAGTTTAGGTTTGTCCTTATGTAGGACAAATTATATTTTAGAAATAATTGCAGTCTTTATACAAAATAAAAATATTTAAAAATGGTTCTTCTGATTCATATAGCGTGTCCGCTTGCCATTTTCCGGAACAAAATGGTCGATGACGCATTTTATTTTTAATAAATCAATTTAAGACTTAATTATATCGAAAGAAGATGAATCGGTCTCTTACCAAAAAAATGGTTATTAATTAGAACTATGTAATTGTGTTTGTAAATAAGTAAATAAGAAGTGTCCGGCGTATAGTACTGATTAATATGGCGTAGGCTGCGCTTGACCGTATTTGATCGTATTGTATTGTATTAATCCCGAGAGGCTGCACTCCCGCACGAGGCGAGGCAGTCCTGTAACGAACGACCTGGAAGGTGGACGTGCGGCTGGTTGGATTAGATCGCAGTGTTACGAAGGTAAATGTCTGATTTATCTGTGCTTTGTTCAGGTGAGCTACTGATTACAATGCCTACTTTATTAAATTTATCTGAGTGTTTTACAACTTCAATCTGTGTTTCGTATGGTACTTTTGGGTTACAGATTCTTGTAGAAAAATGACAATACTGAAATCAATATGTGTGATGAGTTATGCATGATTTAAGGCAAAATTCTGATTCATCTGTGCCTGATTGATATGGTAAAAACACTATATGAGTCATTAAAAAAATAGATTTTCCCTTTTCTAGCACAAAAGGAGCTGTTTAGTGGCGTAATTCTGCTACTGGAATTCAACCTAGAGAAGATTCAGATATAGTCCAAGAAGACCTCGACCTTCCCGATGACGACAGCTTTTGAATAGAAACTTCTTCAATAGATGAAAAAGTTATAACTCCAAAGTTCACCAGAGATGTCCTATCGACCCTTCATCAGAAAAGTGTCGGTGATCGTTCAAGTTCTGACGATGAAGATATATTTGGGTTATAAAGCATCAATACTGTAAACGGACAAAAGTATCTGACATAATGTGTTGTGATGAAGATTATATGATTACTCCATCTTCCTCAAAAAATTCAAGATCTCGTCATCAAGAAAACGACTTTGAGGAAGACACTGCGAAAAGTAAAGTCATAAGTAATTTATTGGTAAAGAATAAAGTTTACACGTCAATTATTTTATGGTAGATATAGGTACAATATACAGAGACTTTGGGGCCGTGGGGTCCGGGAGCCCATACTATTTTCCAAAACCTCTCGGAGCGCTTGGTTGACGCGACGCATGACCAAAACGCTGGCCTTTTTCTGGCTCAACGTATCAGCATTGCCATCCAGCGTGGTAATGCGGCCAGCATGCTGGGCACGCTGCCCTCTGGTAGTGGGCTGGAGCACTTAGATTATCTTTAGGCTTTTCTAAAGATTTTCTATGTGCCCCTTTTTGTAGTAGTTAGAAGTAGTATGTTTAGTTTTCCTTCACTTGTTTTTATATTTTATTATTGTAAATAAAACTTAAAACTAGATTGACTTATATATACAGCTGATTGTATTTTCATTATTCAAATATAAATAAAACTAAAGACTTAAATAACAACTTCATAGCTATTAATAATAAATTACAGTTCATAAAACTCTTCATAACTGTAGAACGATTGCTCGATCAACCAGCGCTTTAGGCGAGATTTAAAGCTACCTAAAGAAGGCGCCATGATGATCTGTGTCCTCCTCCTGTGGAATTTTGGCAATGGCTCGAACTGCTCGTTTCTGGAGCCTTAACGCCCGCTCCCATTCCGCGGCTCTGCCGAACAGTTCCGCTCCATACTGCAGTATGGAGTGAACGGTGGCAAAGTAGCACATTCTTACAACTTCTGCAGATACCACTTTGGCGACTCTGCTCAGTGCGAAGCACGCACTGCTCATCCTACCGCACACTTTGTCAATATGGCTTTCCCAGGTTAAGCCCCTGTCGATCTCATAGCCGAGAAAAGTTGTCGCTGACACCTGGTCTAACTTTCTACCTTCCACGCTTACCGACAACGGTATGGTGGTATGTCCGGCCAAGTTAAAATAGACAAAATTCGTTTTTGATAAGTTTAGAGCTAGGCCGTTGTTCTTAAACCATCCTGCTAGTTGTGAGGTGGTAATGTTAATTTTCTTCTCCAGAACTTCAGAACTTGGTGCGACGCGTTTGTATCTTCATTTTCCTATGATTTTAGAATTATGAAAAATGAGTATATAAGTATACAGAACTATAATAGTCACTTGCACACAATTAAAGAGAGAGAATTAAAAAATATATGTAGCTTAGTTTTTTTTTAAAATAATATTGTTTATCTTACCATAATGTATACTGTAGGTATATGATAACTTATAATAGTTTTCCTTAAATGAGACAATTGCAGTTGTTGAAATATGATTTTTTTAAATAAAGAGTTGTTTTTTATTTTTGTATTTCTATTTCTGATTCATCTGTAACAAAATCTGATTTATCTGGACACAAAATATTTTAACGTCCCTATCATAATAACTAATTTATAGAAACGAGTCCCTCATCCAAATATATGTTATTTGGTATACCTATTTCCAGTAAACATCATGTTACACACCTAAAAGTAAAATAATTTTTTGGCCAGATGAATCAGTCGAAGAATGAAATTTTGAAGAACTATCCTTACACATTCTGTAAACCAGTGAATGCCTTAATAGATTTGTCCTGAATTTGGGCAGAACAAATGTGTCGCGGTTTATTAAAGTGCTTCCGGTTCTCGGAACTCTAAGTGACAACTTATTCAATATTTCGGGAGAATCTGTGAAACCATTGATACACTTGAAGAGAGTTACAATGTCAGCGATTTCACGGCGCTTGGAGAGCGGCATGATCCGATAGTGTTTCAGGCGCGACTTGTACGAATGCAATACCTTACATTTAAAGTCCATAAACGTTATATGATATAAAAATCGTTTTTGAACTGACTCAAATCGTTCAGAGTGGCATTTATAACAGGGACTCCATACTACACTACAGTATTCCAAAATACTCCTAACTAAACTGTAATAGAGCGTAATGGATAGAGAAGGGTCCTTGAAGATTTTTGTTTGTCTAACCACAAATCCACCCATTTTAGAGGCAGATTTGACAACATTATCAATATGTTCTCTAAAGTCCAGCTTTTTGTCCATAGTGACACCGAGATCTCGGATTGAGTTGAGTTCAGTAAGGGGGACATGGTCAATAGAATACTGACCAGGGTGCGGAGATCGTTTGCGTGAGAATCTAATAAAAAAACATTTTGATGCATTTAATGACATCTTATTAAGAGCACACCATTGGCTAATTAGATCAACATCTCTCTGTAATAAGAGAACATCATCAGCCGATTTTATACTTCTGTATATCTTTAAATCGTCTGCATACAATTTAACGCTCGAATTCAAGATACCTGGGAGATCATTTATGAAAATAGTAAAAAGAAGTGGCCCAAGGTGTGAACCCTGCGGTACACCCGATGGGACCAGAGATATAGTTGACTTGTATCCTTTAACTACTACCAGTTGAGATCGGTTTTGTAGATACGATGATAACCACCTTAATAATGAACCATGTATCCCTAGACAATGCAGTTTAGCTAATAGTATATCATGATTTACGAGATCAAAAGCCTTGCTAAAATCAGTATAAATAGCATGGACCTCGCCACCTTTATCTATAACTTCCATTATGTCAGAAACAAAGCTAATAAGGTTAGTTGTCGTAGATCTACGTGGTAAAAAGCCGTGTTGATTTATATCCAGTAATTGAGTTACATACCAACGAATCTTTTTGACTACTAACGACTCCAGAAGCTTACCCAAACTGGACAAAATGGAAATTGGCCGATAATTAGCAATACTTGCGAGATCACCTTTCTTGTGAATTGGCGTAATGTGTGCAACTTTCCATTGACTAGGGAATATTCCAGTAGTAAGGGACTTGTTGAATATCTGTGTAATAGGTGATGTCAACTCTGCGGCACAACTTTTCAGCACTATAGAAGGTAAATAATCAGGGCCAGCGTCTTTGATTTCTAATAATTTCAAAGCATTCGATACTTCACTGTTATCAAATGTAATATTACTAAGTGGAGAGAAACTAGAATTATTGAAAGAATTAAAACATAAGTTGACACTGCTGATATATCTGTTTGTGCACTGAGTATAGACAGAGTTAAAATGTTCCAAAAACAGATTACATATCTCCCGACCACCCGACAAATTATTAGATCCTAAGTACATTTGATCTGGATGAGAATTAGTATTAGATTTTAATTTATTTACATATCGCCAGAAATGTTTAGGGTTCTTTTTAAGTATGTCAGACGAATTTTGTTTAAATTTAGAAAAACATTCTGTGAGAAGAGAATCACATCTCTTTTTTAGGGTATCATAAGTTAACTTGTCCATTAAGTTTTTATATATTTTGTATTTTTTATGGTATTTTGCTTTTTCTTTAAGAGACTTAATTAAAGATAATGAGAACCAAGTCGGAAAATGATTTCTTCTCGGGGGGCGAAGGGGGGTATGCAATTCAATGATTGGCATAATGACACTATAAAATATATCGAGCATATCATCCACACTACATGAGTCCATAAATTTAGCATCCCAGTCTAGTTGAGAAAGCTGTAGGTTAATAGCATCATAATTGGACTTATAATAATTTGGCATTTTAGTATGCTGATTTTTCAACAACTGGTAATTATAAATCTTGACTGTGATAAAAAGCGACGTATGATGAGGATAGTCAATTTTTACCAGAGGGCTGTGATTATCAGCTACAGAGATGACATCATGGTTGAAATGTGACAGTACCAAGATTTATTTAAGTTGACATTTTGTATGATTACATACCTATTATTATGTTTGACATGATTTTAATAACAAAAATTTTCATTGTTTTATTAATAAAACTAGACATATGTAACTTCTAAAATTTTATAAAAGCCTAATGTTATAAATTCAATTTGACGAGATATTGTAATTTGTGTAGCATATTCTGTGATATTAGTACTTATACCTATGTATGTTACAATTTTACATTATCAATAAAGATTCTTTATCTTTATCTTATCTTTATCTTTATATTCTATATTCGTACCAGAACCCAACTGTAATTTGAGCCAAATGTCTTCACAGACAGACTCCCAAGAGAACATTCTTAGAACTTTGAATTTAGTTAACACCCCCACCATCACACCGCCACCATCCTCCTTAACTGACCCACTATCGGACCTGTCACGTCTAAAAACATTATACCTAGCATCTAGTAGTTCTCCATCGAATACGGAATCGTTCAAATTCGATTCAGTCAGTATTATAACATCATAGTTAAATTTTAAGGCATTCAACAGTAATTCATTACATTTAGTACGTAAGCCGCGGACGTTTTGGTAATATACCTTAAAGGCAACCACTGTGACAGTTTCATAAAGAATGAACAAACTCAATGTCCTTTATGTAGATGGGCTTAGACTTGATGTCTTTGCGAACGAAAATGCGGCCATTGCGCACCCACACGAACTTGTAGCCCTTCGCAGCGGCGGCAGCTCTAGTAGCCGCGTGAAGTTGCTTGTTGGCAGGTGACAGGTGTTCAGCGACGTATATTGCACGCTTCTCGCCACTGATCTTAAGATGAGTAGTGCTGAGTTTATTCTGCTCGTTATTTTTGTTGAAAATCTTAACTGACGCTAGAAGATTATCACGAACGCGGGGTGAAGCCAGGCGAGCTATAATGGAGCGGGGCCTAGAGGAATCATTGCGCAGTTTGGCGACTCTGTGAGCAGTGACCAATTCATTCTCCTTCAGATCAAATGCAACTACTTTACTGATTTTTTTAACTATAGTTAACACATTCTCATTTTTATCTTCGGGTACACATTGAATCTCCAGGTTGCACTCACGTGAGGTCTGCTCTATATTGGCCAGCCGGGAGTTCATATCCTTCATCATAGACTTTAAGGCAGCATTTTCTTCTTTAAGAACATTAATTTCGACAGCCTGCATCTCATTGGTGGCCTTAAGTTCGACTATTTGACCTGTTATGTTCTCTACTCCCGACACCAGGCAACCAATCTTCTCATTAATAATATTACTCTCATGGCTTATTTTCAATTGGATATCGTGCGAGAGACTATTTGTAACCTCCACAAACTTGACGTCGAAATAAGCCTTTAATTCGCTGACTATTGAAGACCCCGAGGCCTGCATAACGGAACCAGCAACCTCCGGAACAGCCTGCTGCTTCATAGCAGTAGCCGTTAGCTGTTGTGCCGAGGGACCACCGTGAAGCAGCGAAGAAGAACCAATCTGCTGCTGCGCTGGGGGCGAATCATCAGCAGACGGCTGAGTAGCTCTGACGGGAGTATTGGTGTTATCACTTTTTCTCTCCTTATTTCTGCAATCTGGGCACCTCCAAGCGACCCTAGATACCTTTGATTCCTTTCGAAAATTTTCAGCGGTAATCCCCAAACATAGGTAATGGTAATGCTTTTCACAGTTTTTACAACTCTTGAGTTCGCTGGTCTTAATTAAGTTATCGCAGGCTTCACATCTATTCATGATGGCAAATACGGCTAAATAGTGTCACAGGTCTCAAGTCAATAAAACTGTAGTGATGTGACTTTGGCAGGAACTTAGTGTCAATGTCAAAATAGTAGTTGTCAACAACAACTGCAAAGTGACAGCTGTCTTTGGTTTGTTTTGCAATCTCACCCTCAAATTTTACTATCAGCGTAAAAAAAAAACGATATCTTCACAGATTTACGTTGGTAGTTCTACAAAACACGAAATTCTCTAGTGCAAAGTGTACAATAAAATGTGGTATTCAGCTCCAAATCAAAAGTTTAAAACCACCAATATATCTTCAAAATGTGGTCTTGGCAATCCTAGCCACTTCAGACACTATTGTAGGCGGCTCAAGCAATAAGAAACTTTATGAAAACTGTAAGTAATTATCAGTAAATAAACACGACTTGTCGCT
Organism: Macaria notata; assembly: GCA_927399415.1. Taxonomy (NCBI): domain Eukaryota; kingdom Metazoa; phylum Arthropoda; class Insecta; order Lepidoptera; family Geometridae; genus Macaria; species Macaria notata. The sequence continues at coordinate 13,472,890 of OV656734.1, read as the reverse complement.
ACCAGAGCGGCGGGGGGACGATACCTATCCAAAAGAATTGAAAAAATGAAAAAATTGTAGCTAGTTGTTCCTGATCTTATAGAAGCTGTCGATGAGTCGATGATGACATATAAAAAAATACATGTACGTATGATAAATCACTAAAGCACGTTTAAAATAGTCCTGGTCTAACCTACTTCCAAGAACTCGGCCTACATTCTACCTACATTATCACCTATTGATACGACCCGCTTCTCCCGCTAACCACTGACATGATGTTAACTAAAGCATTGCACTCAAATTGGCCAAATCAATTATCTGAAGAACTCAGCTCGTGCCTTCATGTTTGAAGAGTTCATACTTGAAGTGGTTATTTCAATTTGGTTGAGTTAGCGACGCTTGCCGAGGATATCGATTTTTTTAGGATGGTTCTTTTACAAGCTATACAAATACAATAAAAGAGGTTCTAAACGACATAAAGTAATTCTAAAAGTTAAAGTCCTCAATTATTATTTTGTTTTGATTTACGTCTGAGACATACGTTTGTAACATTCACGGATATTGATTACTGCAATTTTTATATAAAAAACAAAATCATACAGTACAAACTACAAAACTGGATTAATATTTTGAAATAATTTCCTTTATTTCCTTTATTGATAAGTGTAATTTTAACATATTTGGTTGGTGTAGTGAAATCTTATTCATCTTAGATGTTGTTTTATTTACAAAGGTACAAGTTTCTTCTGGAGGACTGCTGAAAAATCTATCTCTCTCTTTATTTAGAATCCAAAAGGTGATGAAAACATTTATTTAGGTTCGTGATTATGTTATTAAGACAGTCACCAAGCTTTCAAGTCTTCACTAAATGACTTGCGCAATAAGGTGTCGTCAAACCTTTGTCTCAAGAATATATTCATAACACCGCCCGTGGTCTCTGTCCGGTCTCTGTAGTAAGTATGAAAAGAGGTTAACCATGACAATTATGTTCTGATTTAAATGTAACATTTTAGTATGCTTCTTCATTGAAGAAGTGATCGTGATCGTATTGACGACAGTCGAAACTTTGGATATCGTAAAGGGTAGGTATGTACAATATATATGTACAACAGCATTGTAAGTGTTTAAGTGATCACAGTCGGCATGTATATGTGTAAGTGGTGTCCATGTGAAAGGTGTTTATCGCCGTTTATCGCGGACATGACAATATAATTGAAACAGTCTGTTCGGCGCAGCGCCGCCGGCGTCTGTAACTCACTCGCAGGCCGACCCGATATGTCGGGACATAGAGTGTGGAGAAGAAATTTTGTCAAAACATTAATTGACAAAGTATTCAAAACTGGATAGATCAACTAGTAGCTTTTTAAATAAGATTAGATTAAGACGATTTTCTAACTATCGTGTATACCTATACTTCCGTGGAAGGACCTGGGCGCCCATCACGATGTATCTGCCCACGAGAACTCACCTAGCGAATTAATTCTGCGGGGAGTCACGACCTTCAGTCACTAACTATCATATTTTCATTGTATTGGATTACTTTTAACATTGATTTCTAAATAAATCTTTAGCTATCTATAGAACCACCACAGATGCAGTTAAATGTAAAAAAGCGTTATGTTTGATTTTGGACACTCTGTGAGCTTTGGGTTATTTGAGAAACAGTTCACTAATTATTACTTACTACAGAGAGTACTCATTATTTACTATATTAATGTCACTTGGGTTAATTTCATCATTCATTGAAGACTTTGAACTTATTGATTTTCAATCTAAATTATTCAGACATAAATCTACTCCATACCTCCACTGCTCCCTTCAAAAGATTTACTCGGCTTTTAATTTGACGTTTGTTCGGATTATCAGCTCAGAGGGCGCTTTCAGCTGACCTCGCAGTAATTGCGAGGGAACACTTGCCCTTAAATAACGGTGTAGTGCTAATCTTAGCTGATACTTGTTATGGACAAAAAGGGACTTCGCCTTAAATATGGTGTAAGGATAATCTTGATATAGATGGCATGGACGAAACGTGCTTAGTGAATGCTTGTATGTGAGTGTTTATGTTTGTTCTTTCTACACAATCAAGTTGTATTAATAATACATACTTTAAAATACAAGTACATTATCTAAGTTATTAAAACAGTCTACGTACTTTTTATTTTTAAATAATTGAGGCTTTAAATAAAAATCGCTCTTTACAAGATTTTTTAATTAGTTCGGTTATTATTTCAAGATATTACACGTGTAAACCCCGGTTCTATTCCTAGTGCATGTATAACAAAACAACTTCAAGCTATTAAATATACAACACACTGTTCAAATTGACTTGTCAAATGCAAATATCACACATTTTGCCTACCTACATTAGCATTGACGCATGCAATGCACCCACTAGACAATGACCAAACTAGCACCATTAACATAAACATTTGAAGAAGTTTAACATATTCTAATTACCCCAACTTATATTCCGGCTCATTTCCATTCAATGCTCGAAACAGCTAAAACAAACAAATGTGAGTCCCTTTATCGGAACGACTTTACCACACCGGTCGAATGTCGTCGAATTTTTTACCCGCACCTTCCACTAAATTAATCTTTCTTATCGTTCCGATCGCCAGCCGCTGTTAAATAATCGCCGTGCGGACGAGTTTAACATAAATTAAGTTTTCCAAGACACCTGAGATGCCCCCTGTTAAAAACCACAACCAATTTAACGACGACAATGAAACATAAGATTTTATACTTAAACTTCAAAGAAATAGGGATAATAAAGGTGAAACAGTAAATGTGCAGACAAGTAATAATGAACGTTCGTCGAAAGATGTATATCGCAAGCCCGAAAGAAAGGTTAAGTGTGAACATTTGTTTGTTAATGTGCTCGTATAATGGATTCGAGCCTCTTTTTGGGCATGATAAGTTGTTTTTCTTTAATTGATCGATCGGTGATGACTTTAGGAAATTTGATGCCGAAGTGGTGAGAGCTGGAGTTACAAACGAGCTTCGGGTACTTTCACTGCCAGAATACAAATAACGTATGTAATGATGTATGGTTTTGGATAAGTATTAAATTAGTTCTTTTTATAATGGTATGAAAGCGGCCAAATCTGTTGTCAAGAGTTTATCAACCTACCCATAAAGACTTCAGTTGGCCATACGATGTTTTATGGCAAATTAAAAAGTAACTACAACGAATAAAAATCACATGAGTAAGATTATTATTGTACCTATCGTTTACTGATAATGATTACAATTTGTTTGTTTTTAAAGTGCATCGAGCCAATAAACTCATAATACCAATGACAAAGTAATTAAGCGACGGCGATAACCCAGACTCACCTCAAACATTAGCTAATTTTTTGATAATTTACTATTTATTAAATAATCATTACTCATGTTGCATTGCATTGAAGCTCAGTGCATTTGTGCTGATATATTTCAAAAATAATAAAATTGTGAATTAAGCTTAATTTCATGCTGCTGTAAATGAGAAGTGAATTTCAAAGATTTATCAAAATGACGGATACAGTTCAAAGTGAAGATACTCGAAGTACAGACAAATTAACAGAGGAAGAACATGAGGAAGACTATCTAGTGAAATCAATCGGTCCCTTCGGGCTTTGGCAAGCAGGAGTGTGTATAGTTGCATCATCTATGCGATATACTGCTATGACAAACATGTTTTCAATAGTGTTTCTAACACCAAGCACAGAGTTCACATGTGTGTCTTTTCCAGAAAATTATACGTCAACCGCTGAGAAATCGGTGTGCTGCAAAAATTGCACAAAATATGAATACACAAACCTTGTGTTTGAAGAAACATTGACGTCTGAATTTGATCTAATTTGCGATAGAATGTGGATGGAAGGATTTACACAAACTGTGCTGATTATTGGGTTTTTGTTTGGAGTGTCCTTATTTGGATGGATCTCAGACAGGTATATATCTATGCTGACTTTTTAGATAGATATTTGACACATTCCGAGTACCTATATTACAAGTTACCGGGCTGTACAACTAAATGAACATTTAAACAATCTTGCAGAATAATATTGTAACTGATATGTAAATCTAATTTGTTTCAGATTTGGTCGTCGTAAAGCATTTCTCCTGTCGTCATTCTTCAATATCCTGTTTATGATTGCTGCACCATTTACACCAAACTATTGGTTCTTCACCGCTGTAAGATTTCTAGTCGGATTATCATCTGGTGGAGTCATGATCGTTGGCATCGTGTACATTTTAGAAACCGTTGGGCCACAGTACAGGGAAATAGCTGGTACTCTTACACTATTACCTGATGGATTATCTGAAGCATCGTTATCAGGAATAGCATATTATTCCCCAGGATGGAGAATATATCTATTAGGATATAGTATGATCTCATTCGTGATAGCTTTGCTTGTACTATTTTTACCAGAGACACCAAGATGGTTGTTTTCAAAAGGAAAGTTTGATGAAGCGATAAAAATCTTAACAAGAGCTGCAAAACGGTAAGTGATCGTTTCTAAACATTTGAAATCTGTGTTTTTTATGTATATGATATTCATTATGTATTTTTTTTCAGGAATAAGATGAGTACTGAAAATATTCGAGAAAACGTCAGAAATGCTCTGGAAGATATTGAACATTCACACTTAAGATACATTAAGCTCACATACGCAGATCTATTCAAGACCAGAAGTTTAACATTGAGGTCCATAAGTTCAATAGTAATCTGGTCAATAGCCGCATTTTGTTTCTTTGGTATCAATCAGTACATCACTTTTCTTGGAACAAACATCTACATATCAGTGATGTTCTTGGGACTTATTCAGGCAAGACTCATGCATTAATTTATTTTTTTAACATTTGTTTATTGTGTACGATATTAAACTATCTTGTTTGTTTACAGACATCTATTCTACCGTTCGCCATCATCGTGAACAAAGTATTTGGAAGGAAGATAAGTCTCATCGGATCATTCCTTGTGACTTCTATGGCAATGTCTTTAATAATCTTCATCGAGCACGGCCATTGGCTCTGTACAATCATAGCTCTTGCTGGATTAGCTGCTACTTGTACAGCATTTGGGGTTCTCTACGTGTATGTATCAGAACTATTTCCTACGCCTTTGAGGAACATGGCGTATGGACTGAGCTCTGCTGGAGCTAAAGTAGGAGCCATGGTGGCACCGTTTATAGCGTTATTGACGCCGCAGTGGATACCATCATTAGTATTTGCAGTAGGTCCTGTAATAGCTGTGTTGTTTTGTTTGGCATTACCTGAAACAAAGGGAAAGATTTTGAAAGATTCACTTAACTGAATATATTATACCTAATTATACTTATTAAAGTAATTTTATTTACAATAATAAAATATAAAAACAAGTGAAGGAAAACTAAACATACTACTTCTAACTACTACAAAAAGGGGCACATAGAAAATCTTTAGAAAAGCCTAAAGATAATCTAAGTGCTCCAACCCACTACCAGAGGGCAGCGTGCCCAGCATGCTGGCCGCATTACCACGCTGGATGGCAATGCTGATACGTTGAGCCAGAAAAAGGCCAGCATTTTGGTCATGCGTCGCGTCAACCAAACGCTCCGAGAGGTTTTGGAAAATAGTATGGGCTCCCGGACCCCACCCCCCTAATTATACTAATTTATACCTATATAGTAGGTACCTACATGTAATATTAAAAATGTAAGTAGGTAAAGTATTAATCAGAACGCAGCTGTTATGAGTTTAAATGAAGTCATTGTTTTCGTTTGTATAAAAAGATGTTATGAAACTGGCTTTAATTATAACATTCGAACAAAAATAATAAATCAAAACAACGTGGTCAATTACAAAGGTAAAGACGTGAATAGCACTGACATCTAAATGACGTAAAGATTTAAGATAAAACATGTCTTAATTTCTTGTAATGTGTACACTTTTAATAAGGCCATCAAAGGGCAGTTTCATCTCAGTCGGGTAACAATGTAAGCCTGATTAAGGTCAATTAAGTGCAGTTATCGCTGCCATCTCGGAAGGCAGTACATTATCCTGTAAATAAGCAATAATACACCATAATGCTGCAATTAGCTGCACACTGCGCCCTGGAGGGCATCCATCTCTTAGGAAATGAGGTTGAACTGCACTACTACATGGCTTAGATATTGATGCGATTGAGACATATTGTCGCAATATTGATAAAAATTTACAATAAAAAGGTACAGTGAAATTTTTATGTTATGTTTTGAGTTAAGTTGATGTTTAATAAAATTAATTCAAAGTTTAGTTTGATTCATAACTTACATGCCATAACAGGTCAAGACATAACAGATTAATTTTTGACCTGTTGAAGTAAAAAAAAAAGATTTTATAATATCAGATTTTTTCCTTTAGCAGTTCATTTCTATTACAAAAATAACGAAACAGTTCTAATGTTTAAGACCACCTTGCTTGTACTATTTACTTAATAACATAAGCTGATCTTGTCGCATGACACCAAGTTAGTCGCGTCGCATCCCAGTGACACATCCCAGTACACCTCCACCCTGCTTTGCCTGTACTTTATGTGCCCTCCACACGCGATGTGCTCGTAACTGCACCAGAGCATAGATTAAATAATTAATTGCTCGTGTGATCCGGCCTTTTTGCAGGCCTCTCGAAATTATCGCCCTCGGAGGCGCTGTTTCTTGTTAATGAGTGTTATTTTATGGCGTCTAGTGCGACACGATGCGACACGATAGGCTTAATAAATGGACTTGCGAAGACTTGTGTTTATCAAACTTATATGAAAACTTAGGAAAAAGTGACTGGACGACGGTTTTTTTACTTTAGTGGGTAGATTAAGTGACATAGACTAATTTTTGTGCCGAAAACAGAAGTCATATGAAGCGAAGCGTTTTGCTTATTCGAAAATTTCAAGGCACTTACCTGAAATACCAAACAAAGACCGCCTACAAATCATTGCGTGGAATACCCAGAAATAAATCGCACAAATTAAAAGCGCAGCAATACCAACATGCCGCAATGTCGAATGCGATAAAAACGCACGATATTTTATCGCATGGCGGCATTCGTACAGCACTCATTGTAAATACCGATACTGGGATAATTCAATGGGATTTCTGTACCGATGGATTTTCTGTGTCTATAAAATGAGTAGTCTAGTAGTAATAATTTATGAGTAATAAAATATAACGATGCTGATAAGTTTGGTTTATCTTATAGTGACTTTCCTACTTACATCAATATGAGAGATAAAACATGGCAATGTTTATACCTACAATATTTATTACTTATCTACTTAAGCTTTGGAAACCTAAAACCAAGTTACCATTGAGTTTTACTGTCTACCAGGAAAATTCCGTACGAGAAAATAAAAACTTCCATCAAAACATCACTAAAATGCAGTAGCTAACCCATGCATGTCTCCTAAATTAATAAAACCAAATTATCACTTCTACCATGTCCGAGTGTCGTATTCCATAAGTAATAAATCAACTCGCTGCGATAACTCAGGGCTCGACGTAAGCGATGGTGATAACGCTGCGTAGATACATAGAAATATACGATGGAACTTACACTGAAGGGAAGTGGGGATATGTTGTGCATGGGGGGTTCTGTCTGTTCTGTATGTATAGTATAGGTATGTTCATACGATTAGGTAAGTATATCCATATATATAAAACTCAAAGGTGACTGACTGACTGATATAGTGATCTATCAACACACAGCCCAAACCACTGGATAGAGTGGACTAAAATTTGGAATGAAGGTAGATGTTATGACGTAGACATCCGCTAAGAAAGGATTTTTGGAAATGCCTCTGTTAAAGGGGTGAGGTAATGCAAGTTTTACTTCTTAATGCGAGCGAAGCCGCGAGCACCCACTAGTAAATACATAAAGTACTAAATTAAAATAACATATAACTACGGTTGTGTTTTTATGAACCTCGTCCTTTTGACCACAAATTATTTTGGTAGTACATTTTAAATAAGAACCTATTGTAAGAATATCCGTAGCACACGATTGATTATTTTTAGGAAGCATTACCATGTATTGTGTACTTCTGTACGGAATTAAATAACGAACCTAGGTCTAAATGTTCTCTAAATCTAAGCAGTTTCTTTGTATCCCCTAAGGATCTCCAAAAAACTCGGCATCGTTTCAGAAACACGATTTTTAAGCGTCGTCGGGCGAAACATCGACGATTTATTGATATGTAAATCATTTTAATTGGCGCCCACGAACATTTTTTAGTGTAATTGGCAGTTGGGTCGTTATTCACCCGGGTGATACACGCCCGGGTGAGATATTCATTCTCGGATGAGATATGACAGTCCACATGCACTGGCTACTTGGGCGCGGAAAATGTTACATGTGTTTTTTGCATTTGATAGGTAGACTGTTTCTCTTCTTATTTTATGTGATGACTGGTTACAGATACAGTTTTGATGTTTGCTACTGAATATAAAAAGAAAAAATGTGTTCACGCTTAGGTATTTTTAGGATGGTATGTAAAGTGTATTTTCCAGCCTGTTGTAGGTACTTGGTAGGCCGACTTACATTAATAAGCCTACTGGCAGTTCCAAACTTTGCCATCAGAGTCCAGCACTCTCGTAAAATCTCATTTATTAATGTCTAAATGTCTTCTGTCACTTAATAGTCCCTTAAACATGATAAAAACATGTAACATGGTTATTTACTTTGATAACACACATAGTCGAGGCCGGCTACTTACTTACAAATGCAAATGTCTGTGTCAAGCGCCCGAACCTTTCAAAACCAATATTCATAAGATATTGTTTGTCAATAACAATTTTACGACAATTTTATTTGACTCTAGAGAATCTTTATTTTTACGACTTTAAGTTCAATAATAGGTATTCGATGATAATACCCATCAAGCCCACTTTATTGCCTATCGTATTACCTTCCATTACGGTTTTATGTGAATTTTGTACAGTTTATACATACTTAAGTTATTAGTACTTGTTATATCATTTTGCAGGTGTTGTTCTTATATTTTTTTAGAGATGTGTGTAAATTATAATATCGTCCAACATATAAAATTAAACTAAAATATCACGAAGTATTTTTGAAGAGGTTGTGTCAAAGTTTTAAGTAGGTTCTTAATTTAGATTTTTAAGATGAATTGTTGTATACATATTTTATTACATAACTCTTTACCTCATTTTCTTGAATTGTTTTTCATAATCTATACGATTATCTACAACAATCTTCCAAAAAATCCAAAAATAGAACTGTACAAGTAAAACCGTCCCCACAGATCTAAACCGATCCATAGACAATCCATATCGGCAATAGGTTGTAAAATAACACGCTCCCGACCCGGGGTAAATTGGATCGCAGTTGGTCGGTCGCCGGATTACCCCGCTCGTTACAGCGACGTTCTACTGCCGCTTCTGATTGTCTTTGCTCTGGGACACAGTGAGGACAACAACATTTTTTGGTGGACAAACATTTTTTAAAAGGGTGAAATTGTTTTCTTTTAAATCAACCAGTACCTAATCGATATCTAGCTCCAGAAATCGTATTTATTTTTATATTTATTTCATTATTTATAATGGAGTAAATGTAAAAATATATGCAGTGATACAAAATTCAATATAATTAAAGTTTTATGAACATAAAACTATACATAACGTGGCGACATTATCAGCAGTTGATATTTTGTACCCATTAGACATTTTCCCAATTTCTATTTATATATTTTAGTGACGACCAGGAAAATTATCATCAGATTTCCACTGGATAAAAAGAGCCTTTAGACAATTAAGACCAATGCAGATAATAGAGCTAGTTTAAAGAATATACATATTTGAAAAGTAACAATAACAGTAAAAATTGTAAGAATTTTAGTGCAATGTCCCGGATTTTTTTTATATCCTATGTCCGTCCAGTGTAGCACACACCCCAGCGTGCAAGACGCCCCCGCTCTCGTCCATCTATCGGTCGCAGTTACTATCTCCGTAACGACGCCGGTCTACGACTCACCTGCTTTCGCTGATCGCAGCTTTGAGGATTACGTGCAAACTTTCCACTTTACAAGGGGAGCTTTTTCAGTTTTATAGCTCGAGCTTTTTTGTTTGGTAGTTTATGCTTTTTGGTGGTTAAAAATTTTGTATGAAGGAATAAGGAAACTATAAGATACTGTTACTTATAGTGATTGACTGGTGTAAGTGTTTATTATTTCAAGCAGTTGCACAAGTCATCACTTATAATATACGGATTTTTTTTAATGATTTGATACATTTAAAAGGAGGTATTTTTTTTAAACTATGTCAGTATGTCATGAATGTTTACTCATTCATTTTAAGTAAATCTGTGTCAGTAAAATGTCACACAGATTTACAGCAAATAGAAGCGGCACCTTTGTCATCCTTTACAAATTAGCGAAGCCACGTGAAAAGAAACTGATGCCTTTCGCTTCGTGACTTTTCTGTGCCGAACTATTTGATCAATACCATGTTTGATTTTTAAAATTAGAACGTGATGTTTACATTTGATCCTTCTAAGAATGTGACAGAGCAAAAAGGTCAGACGGAAATATTTTGACGTGCCCCTGCTAAAGATGGCTGGCGGCAGAAGTAAAGAAAATTAAATATTTATTTTTGACAGCTATAATGAGTTTTGTAATTCTGTGGAAGGGCGAGTTAGCTACCATTTTAGTTTGTCATTTTTTGTTACGCATACACATAATATTAGATATTAGTGATCTACATATACCAATTTTGTTTAGAGATTATTAATAAAACCTAGCTAGTCACCACAGTGTTTTTTAAATAGTCACTCGACCTTTCAACTTGATGAGATTTTAGAAACTGTTTTGTATATTTGCGTTTAAAACGTCGCACTGAGTTTAGTGCGACGTGTGTTTTTAACGCAATTTTTTTTGTGTGTTGTGTGTTTTTAACGCAAATAACCTGAATTCTGCGTTTTAATAATTGTTTTATTATCTAGCCCGATCAAAATCTTAAAATCTGTTAACATCTCCGCATATCAAAGGTATATATTCCTTTGATATGCAGAGAATTTTAACACAACCCTATTTTTCGTGGTAAAAAGCAAACCAAACACAAATCAATTCACTAGTTCACAAGTATATACCTGACAATGATTCTCTTCAATTCTCAAAAACTAGTTGCGTCAATATTTACTAACAACTTAGCGCTGAGTTTCTACGATCATTAGAGAGGTTGTACTAAAACTGACGGACAAACACTCAAACATTTACATAAATACAAGGTTGAGGTACTAAGTGCTCAGAAATTCGTCACTTTTAACCGATTTCAAAAAAGGTTATGACTTTTTAACTATTTATTTTGAACTTTTGTAATTTAGGTACAGGGTATATCAAATGATGTTCGCTGTGATCCCCACACTAAATAAATAAATAAATATCCTGGGACATTGCACACAGCGCCATCTAGCCCCACACTAAGCAAACGCTTGTGTCGTGGGTACTAGATAACGGATATAATACTTATATACTTTTCTTTTGTAAATACATACTTATTATACATACAAACGACCAGACTCAACACAAGTAATTATAAATTTTTAAAGTGCATAAATACTTGTGTCTTGCGGGAATGGAACCCGCGACCTCTAGATTAGAAGGCAGAGCCACTACCAACTAAGCTAACAGGCCAGTCAACTAAGAACTGTAGATACAAATATATACATACATACACAAACAAACAAATATAATGCCCGACAGAAAAAAAGTGTATGTACATAATTTGTCACAATGTCAAGCTAATAAGATAAATAAATATAATTGATTTGATCGCGTTTGTTTTTCTACCGTTGTGTGGATAATATCATTAGCAATTATTTATGGGAGCCAGCGAGTAATTGACGAACAAATATCAAAATTAGTAACACTCTCGATTTATTTAACGAATTGTAGTATAAAACCCGAACAATACGTTGGAAAATTATTACAGTATTTGTTTAGAATAGAAAGAAATCGTTCAGAAGACATCATGAAAGTATTGTGTTTATTTCTTCTTCTGGCTGTTGCAGTGAGCTGTGTGTATGCAGGCTGTGTCTCTGACGGCAATGATCCGACTTTGTGTGAGTATTCTTAAACATATATTTTTAGCTCATTCTTTATTATCTGTTTTTTTTAAACATTATAGGTTTTTTAATATTAAAAGTTTCGTGAGACATTTTATCAACATGTTAACTAAACGGTTTTTTACTCACGTGTAATTCGCGTATGTTGTTTATGCGTTTCGGATGTTATGACATCCATCTTCAGAACGTACGTCCTGGTGAAAACCATTTATATTATAGGTTTTTTACAGTTTAGTCTACACCTGAAACATTTAAGCTATATTTAATATAATTTATCTGATTCATAAATTGTAGTTGTCTATCCATAACCAATATCCTACAAGACCAAAATCCAAATAACAATTTCTACCTGCAAATTCGGATTTCGATTGTTATTAAAATGTTATACGCTTATATAATGAGGCTGTCAGAGTTACATTATGATCCTCAACAATAAGGATTGAAAATGCCTGAATCTATCCTAGAAAACTATTTTGCTTACCTTCAGGCAAATTATGAATGAGTGCAACCCCATTCGGGATAAAAAAGAAGGTAGAAATAGTTTTTTTCTGAAACCGCAAAATGTACTTTGATTTGAAACTCGCCTATCATAATTTACTTTGTTTTCAGGCCTGGGCAAAAAAATGATTTGTTACTCTTCTGACAGCGAATGCCCTAACAGCTGCAAATGTGACCTCTACACTCATTACTGTGTTCCAAGTGATTATCTTATGTCGTAATCAGTAACTTTGAATATAATTGTGAATGATGTACGTTTTGCAATGATTGTGACGATTCGTTTCAAATAAACATAGATATGTGTCAGAATCTATTTTGTTTGGTCTAACAGATTTGAGCATTAAAAATAATGGTTTCATTACATAGGTTTGAATATTGTGGGTTTATAGGTTAAGCGTGTTTAAAAGCAGTTTAATTAGCAGCGCATCAAATTGCTTTGTTAGTCAATTTGTTCCTTTGTCAGTTCACAACATGTGACGGATCATAGTAATTTTCGACACGCTGGTAGAATAAGATCCTGATAGTGACATAGGCTACTTGGCTTTTTAATTCAATACAATGCGAACGAAGTTAGCTACTGTTCAAATAAGTTACAACTATTTAATAAACTTGTCGTAATGTACGAGTAAGTAGGTACTTGATTTTTAAGTGAGGTTGATACATTTGTTATTCATCTGACATAGAATGTCCCTCTAGCTGCAAATGTGTCTTCACAAAACATACTTAATACAAGATTTAGATTCAGTCGATTTTGGTTTTGAAATGAATTTATTTGTCATAGAACTTGTGCGATCATTGGAAAATATGTTACGAAAATCGTTTTCAAAGTATTGTATGATGTTGTACTTGTTGGAGTTTTTAGTCGCAGTTTTATTAGCAGCCCTGTTTAGTATTATCTGATTATTATTGGCAGTAATTCTTCGTATGAGAGTGGCCAACTTTGGGGCCGCGAGTATTCAAGCCTCAAAGCTAAGGGTCACTGAGATGACTGCCAATAATAATAATTATCCATATTTATGGCCTCTCTATATAAAACTACTCGGACGTCCAGCAGCATGGTTTAACGATATAGTATCTGTTGCGGGTCAAACCTGAATGAGATTGGCACAGGAGTGAGACTGTTGGCATGACACGAGAGAGGCCCATGCCCAGTAGCGGTTGTGGATGATAATGATGATGATGAGCTTACTTTGTTCCCAGGCCCCAAAGGAACGGTACGCTGCTACGCTCACAACTGGGAGTGCCCGCCCACGTGTTGGTGCAACTTGTACACACATTACTGCGAGCCTATATTGCCTCCTCCACCGCCACCGTATATTATAAATTAAAAAACAAGAGAAAAATAACATACTCTAAGAAATTCACTAAGAAAATCTTTAGAATAATATTATAATGGTAAAGTACTTGTTTTAACTTGTTTTTGATTTACCGCAATTTTCATTTTATTAATGAATGAACATCTTTTTCTTTTACATATTTTTTTATTATACATTTTTTTAAATGCTGCTGTAAAATTATGCCGAACAATTATAAGCCTGAAATTTGAAAAATAAATATTTAATTAAGTAATATGAAACTTCATATAAATAAAACGCAATATTTCTTGAACAAGTTAAAAATAAAAACTCGAAAATAAATTACTCAGTGATAAAAATTTGCAGCCATAAAGTCTTAGAAAGCCATATCATATCCGAAACAAGATTTTCTCTGTCAACTATACCATAACAACTTACTGTAGCCAATAAATCCCACCCCAAAACAATAAAGAACGGGCTATATTTTTGCTGCCTTTATACAGGGGTTACCGAGAAAATACCTACATGGCAATTTAAAACGCTAAAAATACAGAATTTTTTAAATTAGTAGCCTGAACAAATCGCTTCACAAACGTATCTATAGTACAGGGAAAATATATTTGTGATACACTATATCCTCCATATTTTATTAATACACAATTGTATTCAAAGTAGGGGTAGAATTAGAGTGGAACTGACCCCCAATCTCCGCTTCCAATTTACACAATTGTATGTTTTTATTATCACTAGGTGATACTGGTAAATAAATACTTTTATGTATCTCACAACTCAATTTAATTTTTTATATTTATTTTGTTGTGTGAATACGAGTACTTCTAACTCCCCAGGCGGTTTATGGGGGAACCTAAGCTACGCTTGCTTTCTAAACTCTTACTCAATTTAATTTGAAAATGTATTTTTTGTCCAAATAGCAAGGATCCAATTTTCAGTACTTACCATCATGTCTGTTAATTTGAAAAAGATATGAAATAAAATGTTTTTTTTTTTATAATACCATGTACTAGCATGCACGCTTTTTGATAACCCTATATACCTCCCTATAAAATATAATCGTAGCAGCGTTAGTTTTGGGCCATAAATACGTATTTTATTCGAGCAAGCGCACGCTGCTCCCCGGCGGCCACTTACCACTGTCCCACGTAATGTAATAGCGGGAGGAAAAAAATATGGCCATTCTGCTATTATTGACCGAGCGAGCGAAGCACAGGGTCCCAATTGGGCGAATTTTCTTTCAAATAATAAAATTTGAAGATACTTATTGTCTATTCGTCAGTGATAATAAAATAATAATCGTAATGATTTCTGTATTATTTGCTAAAAAAGACACTTATAACACCCAGGTAGTTTCCTGATCCTCTAAGCGTGACCAAACAATATGATAAGTAATAAATATGCAAAATTCCTCACCACCGGATCCCCCAACTAAACCAGGTTACTCAAAAGTTATCTAAAAATTCGTTCACCGAACCGCTTAAAAAAGGCAAAGGCCGCTCCGTCCCAATAACTCCTGAAAATTTGCATAAAAAGTCCAAAAGCGATGCAAAACCTCAAAGAGCTGTCAGGCGCAGATCGGCGAATCGCCTCAGGTGTCAGTTTTTAATAAAGACCCAATCAGTCCCCGGCCGGAAGTGCGCTCCGGCCGGAAATGGAGCTCGTGTTTGCAGCGCCCTCTGCCGGCTTCCGCCGGAAGCGACGGTGTCGCCGCCGGCGCGGGCGGACCACAGCCTTAAGTACGGTCAGTTGAAATGTAGGGGTGCTGGAAGGGTGAGTATTTTTTAAATTTTGTTGGGTGACAAAACAACTTGCTAACAATCTACTGCAGACTCACACTCATTATTATCCTCTTCTATATTGTCTCACATGAGTTGATACGGATTTTTAAACTACCTACATATTTTTGCTATAACATGCTTGCTTGTTAGTGTTCGAGAAATAAACTATCGTTAGGTAGGTACATTGTTCCTACACAACATGTTTTTTTATTTAGATCAATGCATTGTTACCATTTCAGGCAACCTTTTGATCCCGTATTCAAATTCAATTCATGCACAAAAGGTCGACGAGGAACATAAGGCAGCGCGCAGACTAGCTGCAAACGAGTGACAAATGAGAACTCACACACCCGCGAGCGCCATCACTTATAACTGCGACACAGAATAAATAGCAGCGACACGAGACGGAAACTTGCGAATCTGTCATGGCGACGCAAAATGGCGGCCGACGCGATTTACGAGCGACACTTGTTTGGTATGAGTTATTTCATTTCTCACTGTTTTACTGGGTTATTGATAATCAGGAAACTTTATAAACAGTATGTATACAAGGCTATGAAAGATTGCACTACGGTGAAATAAAATTATATTCTCTCAAAGTGGTAAATCTGTCAGCTTATAGAATGTCAGAAATGTCAGAACCATAAAAAAACAAAAGTATATTTGTTGGCGTGTCTGTTCCACTGTCTCACCGCAACGGAATGACGGATCATCGTGTTTTTGCTGAAACAGATAGGTATAGCATACTTTTGAACTCCAAACAACGTGACCGAAGCCGCAGGCATCCACTTGTAACGTTATTTTATAACGCTTAAATATAAACATAACATACACTTAAATCTCGCAACAACTTAACAACGTTAATAAATTGTTGATAATAATCGTCTTAAAAGCAATAGCAATAAATATTAAAATGCATAATGATTCAAAGTATAAATATCAGTATGCCAGTACATTGTCAGGTTGTAAATCTATCGATTGTGAAATTATACTCGACCACCGAATTACTTCGTTACACTTCTTAAAAAACTGGAGGCCCTGGGTGTGAGAGGCCTACCACTAGACTGGTTTAGGTCCTACCTTAAAGAGAGGAAACAGAAAGTACGCATTGGTGAGTCTTACAGTAATTATGCTAAAATTGAATTTGGAGTGCCACAAGGTAGCGTATTGGGGCCTACCCTCTTCTTGGTATACATCAATGGCCTCTGTAACTTAAGTCTAAATAATACGGAGGTTTATTCTTTTGCCGATGATACCAGTCTAGTTTTCTATTCTAACTCCTGGTCTGACGTCACAAATGTAGCTATAACGGGGCTCAAAACAGTTGCTAAATGGCTACAAGAAAATCTGCTTACCTTGAACACATGTAAGACAAAATTTATGGCCTTTCGTATTACGGACCGTACTAGTCCACCGACACCAATTAAACTTCAACTACATCAGTGCGGCCACAAAGACAATGCAACATGTGTGTGTGATGAAATTGGTGAAGTTGATCATCTTAAATATCTTGGAGTCATAATCGACCACAGGCTGACATGGACACACCAAATTGAGACACTTTGTAGTCGCACCAGAAAGTTGTTACATATTTTCAAAAAGCTTAGCAAAATTGCAGATACAGAGACCATACGATTAGTTTACATGGCTATATGCCAATCTATTCTGAGTTACAGCATAGTATGTTGGGGAGCAGCTGGTACAACGCTCCTAATTAAACTTGAACGGGCCCAGAGAGCAATTCTAAAGGTAGCTTACCAAAAACCATATAGACACCCAACTGACGAGCTGTACTGCGTCACTAACCATTTGAACGTTCGTCAGCTTTATATCATGGCCACTACCTTGAGATTTCACAAAACATCCCTACAGACAGTGACTATGACATCACGCTATCCCACTTGGCATAGGACATGTTGTTACATGAAATCACAATTTGCTACAAGATCGTTTAAGAATAGGGGTGCGTATCTTTACAAAAAACTGGACAAAGAATTAAAAATTCTAAATGACTCTCGGTATACCTGCAAACAAAAACTGAAGAAATACCTAACGACCATGGGGTATAAGGAGACCGAGTCATTTATAATTCCAGATAGATAACATTAAGGGGTCTGGAACTCTTCACTGAGCCTCCAGACCCCATATAATTACCCGGACGTGACACTCCTACCAAAGAAAACCAATAATAAGGTTGTACTTACCACAGCGGATAACTATCTTGGTATCTATTATGGAACATTAATGCATTTTTGCATACACAGATAGAAACTTTAAATCGCACGAGCACAACCACACACGCAGACACACACATATGTAGACACACACACCCACACACACACACACACACACCCACATACACACACACACACACACAAACACACACACACACACACACACACACGCACACACACACATACACACAAACCTTAACCAACCAGTAATAACTGACCAGTGACTTATTAGGATTGTAATATTACCTTGAAAGTAGATAAAACAAAAAACAAGTAAACAAATAAGTAGTAGATAAACAAGTGATACATGCAAAGTGCATACAAATAAGATTCAAATAATTGTCTATGACTTTTTTTTTAATCTTTTAAAAGCTAATTTGTATAAAGACTAACTTTGTGGTAATCATTTTCTCCTTTTGCGTATCATAAAGACTAATAAATACAAACCAATGGAAAAAATGAGTACCAAACGCCTGAAAGAAAAATGTAATTACCTAATTGTTAATATACCTTAATGTCTGGAACGAGATGGCAATTACACCGCGACACAGGTTCGCCTAGTGCGGTGTTTATAGTGCATGTATGTATAGTTTTATTATTATTTTGGAGCAATAAACGAAATTTTTATTATTTATTATTATTATTTACTTCTACCTGTACCTGTGCTGTCAGCAGAACAGTGGTAACTGTGGAGCTGTGCTTTAATAATTAATTATATTATAAGCATAGTTTAATCATAAAAAACGCTTAGGAACCCAATCAAGTTAAGTCGTCTTTTTGTAAGATATCGGGAATAGGGTAAATATATACAAATCATCATAGAAGAACGATAAAATATTTGTTCATCACTTTTTGAACGGCAGAACCAATTTAGAAGAAATTTTTATAATTGATATAAGATCGTCGATTATGTACGTAAACATCATTGCACTTATGTATGCCACATTTGGTCCCCCTATCCCGCGCGGACTACGCCGCGGGGCATCGCTAGTATTTTATTAATAATATATTCTAAAAAGTGCATCAAAAAGTTAAGCGTGCTTAAAAGGGTCTAAATAAAGTTGATGTCATGTTCTCTGAAAGCTCAGATATAATATCTGGTAGCGCCTAATTTGGTGGCAATAAAACCTCGCCACTGACACACATTATCGACGCGATTGGCAGAGTTAGGCTCTGTGTACAGTGATGAAATAAGTATGGCATTTTTTTATAATTTAGGCAAAGTGCTATATTGGTTACTAGTAACTATCAAATTTCAAGACACTTAGGTAAGTATTTATTACTCTTATTAGTTAATTTTTATTCCTAAAACATATTTTAAATACGGAATTTATATATTTTAGTTTCATAATCAAAACTGTAAACAAACACATTATTAAGACATTATTAAGAATTAGCTCTTTTTGTGGAATCAATCAGCCTATTGGTAAAATTAATATCAATCAATTATGCAAATGTGTACGCACCCTAACCGTTATTCATGGAGGCTGTAAAATAATGATATCGGAGGTAGTAAAATAATCATAGCGTTTTATTATCATTTTGGTATTTAAACATAATGACGGCGTAAAATCCGAGCAGATTAGTGTGACAAAATTAGGTTTATGGCGATCGTAAAAATGTGCATTTTTAATACTTGTTAGAATCTCTTGATACGATAATATTTTATCAAATTAAGTGCAAATTACTGGCCGTTTTGAATGCCGTTTTCATAATGAAACAAGCTTCTATATTGTGAAAATATCAGATTGAATTCATTCAGGGTTACTGAACAAGCGATTTTGTTTTTTTAAACGGGGGGTCGTGGAGTGAAAAGTGCGAGAACAAAAGTTGAAGAAAACAAAATTCCACCCATTACGATTTTTTCGATAAATTTGGTAGTATAACTCTGCAAATATTGATCCTAGCGTAAAAATGATGATGACCAAACTTGTGGGAAATTAAATTTCCAACAACTTTGGATAGGACCGTTTTTGCTCTAAAGTTGAAATTTAACGAGTTATTTAAAAAAAACGAAAAAATTGAACTTTAAAACAAGATGACGGCAAATGATCTACCGGGATTAGTTAGAAAATCGAGATTTATACTACCAACCACCCACCCTGACGTTAAAAAAAAAACAAAATCGCTCCCCGGTATTTTTCTATTTCAGGCTAGTTTTATGTCTACCTCGACTGGACTAAGTACCTATTCATGAAAATTTAATAATGCCTTTATATTTATTCTGAATAAATAACTTTACAACTACTAAACAAATGTCCAATCTTAACTACTAATGTCTGGAACGGGCTCCAATTATTTATTATTTTTTAAATAAGATACTCGTTCTAACTTGTAGTTGTAAGTTACCCTGTTCTATACAATGTAGAAAGTAAAACTTAAAGCCGAATAATTTATTAATAACACTTGAAATCTTCTCACGAATTACACAGTGAAAGTTTTTATTGGTTTATGAATTAATTTCGGTTGTTTTTTTATGTTGTAACTTATGTTTGTTTTCCTGCCGCTGCTAGAACAACTTGATTGTAGTTCTCACGAAAGACGTATAAATTTAATTAGCATGCTATTTTTATAGCTTTACGGATGTTCTATATTATTAGTTCAATTGACTTTACATGGTGAGTGAATCCGCGGTACAAAGCCTAGCGAGTCGTAAAATAAAATGTCAACCGTCCAAAATGTCACCTTCAAACGGGCCCCGTCCAATCGCCGTTTACGACGCTCAACAACAAATAAAAATATTTATTAAATAAGCACGAAACTGCAATAAAATGCGAGAATTAAACTCTAATAATCTTTTAAAAGTCTTCGATAATCTTTTTAAAGTCGCGCCATAATCGTAAATCGTCAAGTTACGACCTTTTGAATCGTCGACTTACGATCTTTGAAATCGTTAACTGAGGAAATGAAATGATCATAATTATTACGTAGATATGGAATTATCGTAACTAAGTTTTAACTGTCGCTTGGTGGAACCATATTGCGAAAAACTATCATCATCAATTGGTGCAAAGTAGGAGCTACAAATATTTCAGTATTTATTTCATAATTAAATAGTAGTAGTGTAGTTTTTTTGGATAAAATGCAATGATGTGCATTATGAATGCGATGATAGTAACAAAAACCTTCCTGTTAGTTCAATTTAACGAACGAGTAGCATAAATTCACTAAATAAAATACAGTATGTTATAACGTTGCTTAACATTAGGCGAGTTGTAGCCGAGCGTTAGCCTTGATGAGTGTATGCATCATTTGTGTTTACCGGGCTTTTCGTTCCTAAATCTGTGATAAGTTTTGAGTTCAGTACGTTACCACCCTTAGTGAAATATCGTAGCACCCCGCGGTGATGCTTTGCTTTTATGTTATTGTGATCAAGGAATAAAGGCAGGATATATAGCACAGATGGGGTTCGGATAAAATATTGCTAACCATTTATGAGTTTGCTAATCTACAAACATGTAGCAATATATATATAAAGTGTGCAACCAAAAAATACAATAAATACATATTTTAGGACATATTAAATTGTAGGTCCCAGCCGTTTGCCTTTATAAACTCTCTACACCAGAGTTGGCCACTCTCATTCGATAAGAAGAAGAAGACGTTTTGTAAGTTTACCCGGTACAGTTATAAATACCTAAGTAACACACCTTACTAGTAAGTAGAAAAAAATTACTACTGGTCTAATACCAACCGAAGCCGCGGGCGGACCAGTCGAACATAAGAAGTCTTGTCTCAACGCATTAAAATGCTGATTATCTCTCATAATTTTTACCACCACCATAAAATTTGCGGCACTTGAGAGGGTTTTAATGGTATTCTTTTTATTATCCCATCTGATATGGTGTTTTATGGTGGTCGTTACTCGAATCTTTTCGCACAATCCCGGCTTGAGACAAGTTTTGAAGTTTAATGTCGCGGATATCTAATGAGATTGAGGTAATGCTTTAGTCGGTTTGTTTGTTTGATTTGTTATAAGGAGCGCAATGTTTGTCTTTAATCATTGATGAATTGTGTTGTTTCCATTATTTGTTCGTCCTGCGGCGATATTAACGTAACATAGCGTTGGTTTTGATATTACATACTTGATTAAAAATCGAAATCACCAAATTACTCATTACTTTAATTCGATAATTTTTATTATTAAAAACGGTTCGTTAAGAAACACTTACACCATTTACAGCTTTACATTTTCTAAATAAATAATGCAAATACTTACCATAATTAAGAGAACAAGTTTACACAAACAAAGTATGCGTGTCCATTTCGTTTTACGACTTTTTAATGTGACCGCCTTATTCACATTGCGGACATTGTAGGAATAGCACTGATACTGTTTGCGTGAGATGAATCATAATATGAACCTCGTTGCAGGCTGACAACTTTGGTTTCAAAAATTCTAAATACTATTATTTCTAAATAAATATATAACGGCCTCATCATTGTGTTAAAAAAAATCTAAGAGATATATTGAAGATAGCCATAAAATTTAAATATTAGTGATGACAGTGTATAAGATAAGTAGTTATTTAGTGCTCTTTTGTTCATATTGTTGTTATTACACACGATTGATACGACAAAAAATAACAATCCATGACTTCAATCCCAGGCAGTATAAAATACAAAACCCTAGGCGTAACAAATGTGAATCATTAAAAGTGTTGCTGTGCTAAGCCCACCTTGCCAATTTAAGACATCTCTTTTAAGGCAACGCGATCTGATAATTTAGATCGTATCTAATATCTTGATAAGCAAGTTTAATTAGCGATATTAGGCGGGAGCTGAGTGGGAATAATCGATTGAACTATTAAATATGATATTTTATTTATAAAATGCTGTAAAAGTGCTGCTAATTATTTTTATGTAACTTTAATTAGGTATACTTGAATAGTTGTTATTATTTTCTGCTTATTGTTGACATTATATTGCTATTTGAAAGGTTATCTTTGCTAAAGTAATTTGTAGAAAAACAGAACATTTAAAGGATATGTTATTTTTATGGATTAGTTTATGTGAAAGACTGAAGTTACTAACAAGCGACTATTCGACCCTTTATATCTAATGAAGATTTGATCTAATCAAAAGAAATTTCTGCAAATCTGATTATACCTCTACAACTTCGTGCCCGACCCGCCTGCGGGGTGACAGATGAAGGGAGGGACGAGGTAGCACGTCATTCTAGCTGAAGGCTACACACGGAGATACGGATAAATCTCGCGATAAATCGTAACAACCTATATTTGTGAATCAGATTACCATATGTACCAATATAATCATACCAAATATAAGAATAAATAAAAAGGTACTTGAACCTAGTTTCATCGTCTATAATTTATATTGTTAGTAATAGCAGACAAAGATTTATGAGAAAATATTTATTTGTTTTAGAATATGTATAATATTATAATATATAGTTATAATTTTCATATTCACTTTCTCGTTCATTTTCTCTCTATCTTTTTATCTATCTTTTGCATATTCGTACGACGACCGGTCTTTTTTTCGACATTCAAAAAAATTGTACACATATATGAAGATGACACTTGACAAATGACATCCTAACATGGACATAACATAGCAACAGTTGCAATCCAAAGTACAAAAATTTTTACACGTGGGATAGGTTTGCTTTTTACTACAGCCTGCCTGATGTTGCTGTAGCCTAGGGTGTAACCAGCTTATCTAGAAACTACTTATTAACTCTAGATTTGAAGACCCCTGTATTGTAGTTCACAGAAAACACAGCTTCCGGTAAATTGTTCCAAACAAAAAAAAACAAAGTTTAGCCGAGTATATCTAATATCGATCTTTTCCTAGAAAACCGAACAGATAAAGAGCTGGTAAATGTAAATATGATACAAAGTGGTATATTATGTATGCTCCACTTGACAAATGATCCAGACGCTGCACCGCTTACTGTCGGCCTCGGGTATAATGTGGACTTCACGGGCAGACGCAGCGATCTGCAACTCAATACGAGGACAGACAGGTAGTACAGTAAGGGCTGGGGAAACTGTTTTTAACGTACTTCTAAATAAGGAACTATTTCTAAAACTAAATCGAGTTTTTTAGTTGACTAAGTATACTTTATTATGTGCTATCTACAAAAGTAGGGATGTGTTTTTAATTGTTATATAATTAAACGGTTCCCTAAGTTGAGATATACATACGTGATTCAACATGTGAAATATCATATTGATACCACTTTTAGTGTATGAGAAATCTGTGGACAAACAAAAGGATACAACATTATACCTACTAAATCTAAACTAGAACGCTTGTTCATCGTAATGCCTACTCAAATCGTACCATACTGCTACTAGAAGCAACTTGATAAATATGATAATTTCCGTAAAAATTGTCGTCCGAAAAGTGGTGTAGATGGCAGATTTATGGAGAACAAATCTCATGAAACATTCACACGGGTCAATGCAAGCTGCTTCACTCAGTTGGCAACACACTGTTTATGCAGACGGAGCGGATACTAGATATTGACTAGGTATAAATCTAGCAGCTAAAGTAAAAAATAATATATCTGGCACTACTGAACCGAAAAAAATATTAAATGAAACTCTTTTAAGTATGATAATAATGAACTCTATTAAGAGAAATATGTAGTATTTTTCCGCTGCGACTGCTCCTTATACGGCTTCAAACAACAAACTTGGTGGTTTTTAGGTGGGTTTCTCCTTATACCACCGCCACACCTCTCCTTCTCCTAACCAAAGTGGCCACCATGGCTCTTAAGATCTTACCAACACCGAACTCTTCTACTTCTCTTCTGGGTCTTAAAGTTTTGTAGTTTTCCTTCAACAAGACAATCTCGTCAAATTCGAAAAATTTACTGAATTACGTTGTGAGTATAAAAATCGGTCTCCAAACAAACTATTCTTGCAGCCTAGTAAGAGGTGCAGCTACTTTCCAAAAAGTCTTAATTTGATCTTTTGGCCGCAAGTTTAACCCAGCTCTAAGCATCAAAATAGTTAAACCTAATTGCTACAATTTTGCTTGCAAATATAGATTCAAGATTTTTTTTGTTTTAATCAATATGGTGTTTATTTCTTGCATGAGACTAACATAATTATTTGTATTTATGTTTGTACGACAGGGAAGCATTTTAATCATAAGTAGTATACCATCATCTGCACCAGTAAACATTATATATCCTTCAATATGACCTAATTCCATTTATAACGTTCTTCAAGATCAAGACCTTGAGACCCACAAAAATCGTTTGATAAAATAAGTTTTTTCATGGTCTGCTTCGAAAAAAACTCTAGACTTTATTGATGGTTTTATTATACTAAAAACGGACAAAATCCCGTAAAAACCTCATAAATATTTCATAGTCTTTCATGAGCGGACGTCGATGTATAAGAAGCATTGATTGATAGATCTGATGCAGTTTTGGCTTTATGTCCTGTATTTGAATGAATTCTGAATTTTGAAATCTAAACAGGCCTATTTCAAACTATAACGAGGTTTATTTAAGATATAAAAATGTTCTTATGATGGACGTAACGCGCTTGTTTAATATTTGCACTTATGCATAATTGAAAGAAAGAAAATCCTGGAAGAAATCGCTTAAGGCGATAAGGCCGCCCATTTTGTACGTTATTATTTGTTCATATTTTACTTTGTACTATATACTTGTGTTGGTGTGCAATAAAGATATATATTATTACTATAATTACCTGATTGGAAAACAATACAAAAAGTTGTTTGTGATGGTGAATAGAATGCTATGTCAATAATTGCTTGATATATACATGGTCATATATTTATTCCCACTAACCCAGTACAATTCCTGTATGTAGTCATCCAGGTCACTCCTGCATCATAAAGAGGCAGTTACGATGTCTAGTGACCTTCGCTAAAACTGCAGCTGCATCATTTGATATTCTGGCAATTGAACGTAATGGCCAATTGAATCTTCAATCGGATTGTATGAACTATTCATTATACACTGGCTGGGGAACATTGATTTGACTATTTCTTATTTATGGAGGTAAGAAAATTGCCTCAACTTTGCAAGATTGGGTGTTATTTTTGGGCAGTTATATTTTTATGAGGGTTCAGCAAATGATTGGGACTCAGAATTTCTCAATTAGGACTTACTCCCAGTTTCTAGAACGATGACAATCTGATTAATGTTTTCATAAAATTGAGTTAGCCGCACTGTGATTGTGTGAAAATATGAAATCCATCAATGCCTAATCAGTTGGTTTGATAAAATAATAATAATAAATAATAAAATACATTTATTGGGACACGAAACAAGAGATACAGAATACAAGATAAAGATATAAACAAGTAGGTACACACGTTTCATGTCACAATCCGGCCCCAACTCAGCATGTGCTGGATGCAAGCATCCAACGCTGGTCTTCCGTTGGAACCGGCAGGTGACGTCACGAACGTGACGAAAAGTATATTATAATAAAGAGTGATTTGAACACAATAGTCATGATAAAAATGTACGTAGCAAACGTAAACAAACAAAATCATAGTACAAACATAATATAACACATAACAGACGGCGTAAAATATACATTAAATAATAGAAACAAAAAATAAAATGAAAGTATGGAGGTACATACATTAAAATATAAATTAATTAAATGGCACTAGTGTCGTTCTTAAGCGGCGCTTGCATCTTTTGATGGTCAAAAATAAATGTCTTTAACTTGATGGAGATAAAATGTCTCAGATACGTCACGTTTCACGGTATATTCATAACTTGGCAAGAAAAATCTGAATCTTTTCAAAACCATCCGCTTAAAACGTAGGCTTATAATGTGACATAAGTGTTGTATTTAGCTGGCATATAATACAAATAATATGTCACAAGAAAATTGACATTCCTCCATTAACGCTTTCGACATTTTTCCACGCAACGGTTTGGCAATCCATTTCTTGGACTCCACCGATACCAGAATGGACATTTCTTTTATGGAGAGGTGGTGATTAAAGTAATTTCAAGTAATTGGTGTGATTAATTGGTTTTGCAGACACTTTTCTTAATTGTTGGTATTTTATGGCGAGAATGGCGGTCAGATTAATTGTTATTATCTCTTTCAAGTTGAGTTTTTGTTTTAAATAGCAATGTAACTGTTAACTTTACTGTTTTGTAATAACTATTAGTCAGATAATGGTTTTGTTTCTGTACAAAGTATAGGTAGGAGGCGCATAGGTTATGCATATACATACCTACTTATTATATTTAGTGATTTTGTAAAAGATTATTTTAATACAGCTAAGTTACTTATTTATTTTTTATGTACTTTAATAGTAAGATGTGGTCAAAAAATAAAATTTGTTTATTTCTGTACCTATCTATACCTCTGTGAAGAGTGCTTCAATCCACGAAAAAATTAAATACATACATTGTATACTCTATACTAATACTCATTGTATTAGGTACTAACAATTTCCTTTTTTTTCGTGGGATACGTTTGACTACAGCCTGCCTGATACTTGCTAACACTATGTAGATATTTACATATCCCTGCTTCCACCCGCGTGTCAGGCTAGTGGCCGCGGACAACATAATTGCCACGCGATTTTAATGTATACTTCTATAGAAATACCGGCTAGAATTGTATCCAGAAAGAAAGTTTTCAGTTAGTTTAAACATTTCGTCATATAAAGAATTATGTTCGTATGGTAGCAGCAATGACTCGATGTGGATTTCAAACTGATAATTAATAAAGACCGACAAATGATTTGAACTGTGAACCTCGCACACGGTTGCCCTGTGTCGTGAGGATCGTGTTGTTTCTTTACACTATTACATATAAACTAAAATAAATTGCTACTTCTAATGTTTTTGTTTATAGCAGAAATTAAAGTACGTCTTATATTTGCCAGAGATCTTTTGTCAGCGGTAGTTAGAGGTGTTTTGATTTGGGCTAGAGTTGAATACTTTTTTTACTGCGAGAGTTATGCATCTGGTGTAAAATTATATCAAAATTGTGTGAATATTTGTAACTTGGAAAAATAAGTACCTTTCTGTTTTTCTACACTGTGCCAGAATAGTTAGTCACCATTATTTGCAAGCTTTGCTCCAGCGGTGGCGTGACGGGGCTAACAACGTGTCAGTGAATAGGTCAGTAATCGCAGCTTGTACAACGTGGCAGCGGAGGGCCAGTGGACGTTGTTAGCAAAATGTATATTGTTGCTTTGGTGCTACTGTGGCATGATATGGTTAAAAAAATCTTTTTGGACGATGGGACTTGAGAATAAAGTGTCTTTATTGATTGATAATGAGAATCACATTTTAAGATTTTAATTTCAGGTATATTGTCTAATTCATGCACTTGTTTATGAAAGCATCACTTCCTTAAGTTACTCTCTCATAAGGTTACTTGAACTACATTGTACTGAATTTAGAAGTTCTAACATCTTGATTGGTTAAGACTATTTCAAAAATGGACTAGCTACAATCAATACTGCATATCAACTTTTTTTCTAAACTAAGTGATACTATGTATACTTAGGCTAAGTTAGCTTTAGGATAGCCACATGTATTTGTAAGTATAGTCTAGTATAATATATTTTAATTGTCAACAAATTGATCCTCTGAAAGATCCCTTCTACAACACAGTCAACACTACAGTATAAGGCAGAGAAACACTAAATTGTATCACATTTACGAGTACCTGTTTACAAATAAAAATACTTTATCTTTAAACTATGTTAAGCTTGAAACAAGCTATTTATTTGCTCCATAACCTATCCGTAACATTAAAGAAACACCTTTCAAAATAATCCTCTTATAACATACAATCAACGTTTCTAACTAACTCGCTATCAACCATCTGACACACTGTACTGTGAATCGGCGAGCGCATTGCATCATACTAAACGTCGTGCGAAAATTGCAGCTGATGTACATGGCTCTACCAGGGGAGGAGTCAGGGATTTTAGTTTGGGAAAGTTGATTGTTGGAAGTCATTTATTTATTAAATTGAAAAAAAAATGCGAATGCCCCAATTGGAGGGGCTTAGAAAAATATTCGTCTTTGATGACTTCCGTTGCGTGCGCTGCGAAAACGATTCAAGTCGTGGGTAACAGCTAGGTATAATTTACAAAAACTGAAGAAGTCGTTTGCAAAATAAATATGATGCCCAAAATAACTATTCCACGCGAACGAAGTCGCTGGAAAAGCTAGTTTCATAATAAACAAAACAGGATTCTTGCCCCTATACGATGTATTTAAGTCCACTCCGCCTCCGACAATGCATAGTAAATCTGCTGCATCGCAACCAGCGTCGGATGAATAATGCAAGCACACGCTGCAACCGCCGCGATAAATAACGATTATCATTTTATCGGGAATCGCAATAAATCGAGAGATCGAATGCGCAAACCGACGCTGGGAGTTTTTCCTTTTGTGAGTAAGACATACGGTTAAATAGTTTGTCTAATAAACTATACATAAAATTAGCAGTAAATGTCGCTCTATTTGAAGTAACTGAATCAGTAGTTCAGCCTGACTATACTGACCATAATCTGACTAACACGTGTAATAGAAAATAGTAAATAAACAGGTAGACGCTTTGCATTTCAAACTTCAAGATTCTTTCTTCTAGTACAATTGCAAAGCGGTTTCGGAAACCCCTGGATAATGGCAAATCTAAGCAAGTCATAATATATATTATTATTATTATTGTATCAAAACGGTGACATGTAGTATTTAAGTGATTGACTTTTTGTAGTAATTAATTGAAACTTTTAGCTTTAAAAATTGTGCTTGTATAACTTCAAAGAGAAATAAAGGCTATTTTTATTTATTTTATTTTATTTAAGCAA
Source organism: Macaria notata (assembly GCA_927399415.1). NCBI lineage: Eukaryota > Metazoa > Arthropoda > Insecta > Lepidoptera > Geometridae > Macaria > Macaria notata. Next base: position 13,443,196 of record OV656734.1, on the reverse strand, counting down.
GTCATATTAACACAGCACAGGTATTGGCTGAGTTAGTATATATTTTATACGATACAAAAAAAATATTATATTTTATGCTCTCTAAACTCCGCACCAGTATGTGACACGGCGACGATGCTGGTTTTTGCGCAATCAACGCGGATTTACAACAAGAAGCGTTAGATTTATGAGTGACGGAAGGTACTCGCAGCATTCACTTTGTAATGCGTTGTGAAAACAACTATAACTCGGGGATATGGCATCAATTATTTTAGTGAGAAGCTGGTGATCAGTAAGTGGGAGGTATTATGCATCGATTACTTTGTGGTTGTTATGGAATATCTATGAACCGTAGAGACAAATGATTCGGTTATGAAGAGTTTTATTACATTAATTTGTGTGAATCATTTACTATTTATGAAATGAAATATTTTTACATGTATTGATAACGATGATCACGGATATTGAATAGTAAGTTATTAATAAAATATATTATGTCAAAACATATTAGGTAACTTTTCAATTATATCCCAAAATGTTCGCAATTGTACAGGTAAAATAAACACCTACTTATTTTAAAACTTGTTAGTTACAAATACAACAGGATGTACTACTTATATAATTGAGAGACTATTGCTAGAAAGGAAATGCCTTTAATTTAGTCCTCATTAGCGACCTATTCATACATACCAGAGCGGGGACATTCGTTTATTTACTTATTGAAGGAAAGGAGATCAAACAGTTTTTAGAACTACATAAATAAACTTTTGAGTTAGTAACTTTACTTCAAGAAGAATTTCCCTTTCCAGATACATTATTTAGATTATATGTTTTTAGTTATAATTAATGCCTCACTATGCTTGAAAAGTATAAAATAAAATAAAAAATCCTTTACATATTTCTATTACTCGTTAAGGAATAGTTACAGAATAAGTAGGTAATGTACATTATATTGAGAACCATTTGAGTAAGTATATTCTTTATGACATATTATACAATGTGTATTTAAGAATTTATATAAGTTTTATATACAAGTGTTTGTTTAAGTTTAGTTAAGTACAAAAATTTAGATTTTATTGAAAGCAGACATAATATTTACCAGCATAGTACATATTATACACATCAAATAATTTATATAGGTAGGTAACTAAGTAAATACAATACTTTTGATTTTATTATGACACACATTATATTAGCAAAGTAAGTACAGTCTTAGGTTTTTCATATTTTAATTCTGCATTCCGATTATATTTTCTTAACAATGTACAAATGCATTTCAACTCAACTATGATAATCATATGAGTAACCATTTATTTTATGTAGTCAAAGTTTTATAAGAAGTACTTCATTTTTGTTTGCCTACTTGTGTCTATGTTTTATATGGAATGAATATAAGAAATATACAAATGATAACTTTACAATTGCTATATAATAAAAACAAAAAGAGAAAGTAGACTTAATCATGCACATACACTATATCTGGTATATTTTACCCACAATGCTTATATATGTTTATATTACCAATTTATTTTTGAATGTTACAGTTGTATGGTATGGAAAGATAGATAAACTAATATAATAAATTACATGATAATATACATTTAAATATGAACTTACGACCTAAGTACATACCAACAAATATAATTTATAACTAAGTACAATTCCAAAATACACAAATAAAATAAAATTTAAGGTAGGTACTGTTAAATATATTTGAGTAATAGTCGCTGGAATAGCGTAGGCCTCCTCCAGACACTGTATCACTGATGACAGTCAGGGCACATTATTAAGTTCAATGTTATTGTGAGCCTGGCGGGTGTTGGTCTACTCCTCCACGGTGACCAGCCGGCTGGCGGGTGTTGGTCTACTCCTCCACGGCGACCAGCCGGCTTGGAGGAGGATTATTTTAATTAGTTTTTTGAACTGTTTCTTATTTTCTTGCCGGTTCCTGGGCTATGTGTTTCCGTTTGTTTTGGTGATGATATCTTGGCACCAGATAGATATGAGGTTATGTCTTTGCAGGCTTGTTTTTCTTGGTCTGGTGTATGTGCATTGTTCTGACATATTGACTTTATTAAAATCTTTTTTGTGAAAAATTGCTACCAAAATGTCCTTTAAATTAGACAGAAATTATTTTAATGGCAAAATTGGGTGCTTATATTATGTCCAAATATATAAATTTACGATTTTTTCAAAATTAAAGTAGCAAAAAGACGATTTGGTATAACTGGGATTCGTTCCACCTTGGTAGTAGCCCGCCGGTTCCGGAGTCGTTTCTTGTGCCACTACGCTACCGCGGCTCTTGCCAGTAGACTCTAATTTAGCAGGCGTCTTTAACTTATTTTTATTCCTTTGCTGGTTGAAAGTGGGTAGTATTATTTTATTATCATTGATTTGCAGGAATTACCGTAGAATGAAATCACTATAAAGTGGCTATTGTTTTCACTGTTTTTGTATTTATTTCACTTGTTTTTTTTTTTTTTTTACATGATATAGGCTTACGCTTGACTACAACTTGCCTGATGGTAAGCAATGTTATAGTCTACGATGTAGCGCGCTTGCCTAGAAGAAACCGGTTTACTCTCGACTTAAAGACCCACAAATTATAGTTCAAGGGGAATAGAGATTCCCCTTGAAGAGAGTTTCCTTGGAGAGAGTTTTTCTATTTTAGTTTAATTTTTATGCACTATTGGTTCGCTGTTCCGTTTGCACGGGATATTTATAGTGTCAATTCTGTCCAAATACTTGTTTTTGGGTCCTTATTTGTATGACTTATATTGTCTACAAAATTCACAAATATCTTTTTATTGCACTGTTTTAATGTCTTGTCTACACAATATAATGTTTATTATCACTTTTTACACTAAACAACACTATTTGCGCACTAATTAGTCCAATATTTTTATTTTTGCGATAATATATTTGACGCGTTGCTGATGTTTACATGTCGCGCCCTCTAGCGGAACCTTGAAAAGTAAGCAAATCAATAATAACAAGTTCACTAAACGAAAATAATTGTATTTTGTACGTAATAATATGAAGCTTTACACCGGGAGTAATAATCAATTAAATACATCTAAATTGTAATCAATATATCATTGCTAAAGTTGGGACGTGGTAGAAAGAACTCCTATCACAAAACGTATTCAAATAAATTTGTTTTTCCATCTCAAGAAAAAGCTCGCTATTTTACATGTTCTATACAAAAAGATAATGTCAGTACGGTGTGTGAACACGTCTCATTATCCATATGAAGTGACAAGCGTAGGGTAAACTTGCTATTGATGTTCCATGTGCCATGATCGTTTTTACTCAAACTGTGGAACGAACTGAAAAAATGTGGCTGATAAAGGAAAGAACTAGAGAATGACCGAGGATCTGATTATGTTTTTTTCGAAAAATCAAATGAGCCTATGTCACTTGAGACTTTACGCTACCACCATAAAAAGGGACATATCACCGCCCAATTGTACTGTAAAAGAGTATCAATCACATATTTACGTATTAAAACAACTCGATATTGCATAGAATGAATCTCAAACATAAAGATTTTTTTTAAATCATCCTCAATTAGTTGCACGAATTAGACCAGTCATGGTTTTGCTATAACATCTACTGTGTTTGCGTACATAGCGGTCAGGTGCCGCCTGATAGAACTAAAATATTAGTAGGTAAGTACATACTACATACATACAACCTGTCAATATCATATTATATCTACGCTTCAACCATAGTCAGACATCAGCAAAACACACCTTGCTTGCCCATATAATGTAATTTTAATTACACCACACCACTCCTTTGGCCAAGTGCATAATGGAAAACAAATTGGAAATTAGTTCTTGCTGCTTCCCATAATGGGTTTGTAAGTAGTTGTGTAAACAGGAATGCCTTAATTATGTTAAGTTGATCTATGGACTTCTATGAATGATGGTTTGGTTAATGCTTTTATGGAAAGAAATTACTTTTTCACCGCCTGTTTAAAGCAAACCTTAATATGTATAACGATGTCCAAAGCGACGTTTATTTGTGTGACTTTATAAAATAAATCATATATTTGAGGTGTCAACGTCTTTGAATCTTGGACAGCCTTGACCTCATATTAAGGCATAATAAAAATACTGTAATTTTAAGCGTAAACATTAAATATTGTATAGAATTAGAAATGTTTAGATTATCAGAATGCCCAATTACTTACAAACTTACATTAGGTACATAATAATATATCGTTGGGTCGTTAATGACGCCGCTAAATTCATATGTTACTGAATAGTAGTTCAAAAGGTACATAAAAATGATATTCGATAAAACATCAAGTATATTTATTTTCCAAATTACAAAAGCGACTGTTAAACATGATTAAACACAATGGGCAATAAAAATGTAAATCATTACTCGAATGGTTATATTTATTCACATTTATTGTCTCGTTGAATCTATCATCGTGTTTAACCTTCAATAATCTATTAAACAGCTATACATACATTAATTCAATTCGCAAAAACAATTGTCATATCCAATGAAGATGTTAACCACAAGATGATTATAAAAGTCACAGAGGAACAACTTGGGTACGTTTGTTTAGAACTAAGTTTTACTTTAAGCTTAACTAGATTAATGAATCAATTGATTTTATGTACTTAGCTAATTTAATATTTATTTTTTTGAGTTAGCATTAAAATTTTCATATGAGAGGTAAAAAATATTCATGTGGGAGTGGCCAACTCTGGACGCAGAGTTTTCAAACCACCCTAAGAACCTCTGAAACGGCTTTACCACTGCTACACTACAAACAGACGGGTCCTTCAATTTAACGTATCATCCGACTAATGAAAACGCCCAAATAGAAAGCCATCATTTGATCACCCATCTAAGACGTGCGAAAATAACTACATTAAAATTTCTCGACAACCAGAGTACCTAAGAGATTTTTTATACTAACTTACTTATTTCAGTGTAAGTTATCTGCTAATATTTACTCTGCGATAAAAGGTTATCGATGATAATGTATTATAAGCATAAAATACAATCTTTTACATAATTCAGCAGTTTATTTTGTTCCAAGTGACCTTTTGGACAAGTTTTATTGATATTGAATTGACAAGCGAGGTGACCGCAAATGGAGTGGCAGTTGAATAAAGAAATGCGTTAAAAATATAAGTGCATTTAAACCTGCTGTTGTTTTAAAAATACCTTGCTCAGACGAAAGATATCCAACGCAATAATTTTATTTACATAACAAAATAATTTTAATTTCATTTTAAAAAAAATAGTGCATTGTTCTTACTTATGTTCTATTTCTAAGTTGGTTCGAATGACTACCAGTAAGTCTGAATACTATGCACACGTTGGTTGGTATAAACTCGTTGGTATATTACCTGAACATTTACATTATTTATGACGCAAATAGAGATGTCGTGTTGTAAAAGTTTGCCAACTGACGACAGTTTTTGCTAAATGCTCGTATCTTACAATGGTCACCATGTTTATGTGTATCTGTTGACATAAAGGGCGCATTCAATTTTATGGTCATTTTTATGTATTTGCAGGAAATTTAATCGATGTTTTTGTCATCACATTTTATATATATTATCATGTACTCATATGCCTATTTAAGCAAGCTTAGTGGGTTTTATACGAAAAAAATTATCCATTTTCACAATATTTATTCGATACTTATTACAAAACTGTTGAAACTAATATTAAATTTGTAGTTCTCGTTTTGGTTGCTCAGTACATTTTGATTAGAAGTGAAATATTGAATACAGTATTGAATAATATTGTATTTATTCGTTTTGTTCTACAAAAAATCCACTAACTTAATTCGCATCTTACTTCTAAGCAAATTTAAAGGGGTTTTCAAATTGCATTCCTCCCTATGAATGTCTTATAACTAAAACTATAAAAATTAACAATCTACTTAGTTGCCGTTCTAATTGGATAATTAAAAATATATAAATATAAATATTCCGGGACATTGCACACAGCGCCTTCTAGCCCCACACTAAGCGAACAGACTTAATTACTATTCTTCAGACTTATTTTTTACATTACAACAGAACTGACGTTATTTCTTGCTTTCGATCAGAAAGCGTATTGTTATGACTTTCTGGAATTTTCATTTCATTACATTTCCTCGAATGAATATTGCAATGAAGATGTATTGTCATTTTTTTTGTCGACCACCCGAGTTGATTCCTTGAACAGTCAATTAGGCTCATGAGATTGCTTCGTTGATGTTGATACATAAACTAATTGTGGGTACTTGTTTGTTTGTTTGCTCATTATTTGTTTTTAGAGGCTTTGTCATAATGATGTCCACTGTTCTTGTGACGCAAGTGAAAGTAACAATATTTTGGTATGAAAATTTACTTCTAATTGCATGTGCGATCTTTAAAAAGATACTTTTTTAAATGTGTTATAAATAGGTATATGCACATTAGACCAATTCTCTTAAGCTTTGTTGTGAACGACAGGCAAAGACGTGGAAGTTAATATTTCACGAGGCAACCGAACAATTTTAATAATACTTCTGCTACGTGTAAGTGAGTAAGCTGCTTCCAATTCTAAAACATCTTGGGCAACAAGGAAACCACAAGCAACTAAACCATCACACAATGCAGGCCCAATGAAGACCAGCGCCGGGTGCTTGCATCCAGCACATGCTGAGTTGAGGCCAGGTTGTGACATGAAACTATCATATTTTTCATTTTGTATTTACTTATATGTTTCATGTTACTTTATCCTTTATTCTTAGTCTTACTCAATGATAACCTTTTATTATATCACATAAGGCACACTACTGCAAGATTTAAATAATTTAATCCTCCATCAAATTCGAACTATCCCCTCCCTGTCGCGAGCCATCATGCTTGACAGCACATTACTGCTGCCATAATAAAAACAATTCCGAAATAATGTAAGATCAAAGCGCGGCAATTAGCTCAGACACGGGATACGGAATCAAACGCGCCGGCGCTAGAGTGGAGACCGTGTAGTGGAAGAGGAGACGTGGGGGATTTCGCAACTTGCAACATATGACTGGTTTGAGGGCTAGCTCTTTTAAAGTTCAGGCATACTCCAATTTAGACAATGGTGTCACTGGCACCATTGGCATTTCAGGTGACCCAACGGTCAAAAGTCTGACTGTCCAGCATATAAAAATATGTGAAGGTAACTAAAGGGAATCGACAGACGTTCACAGATTCAAGTATCTATTCCTCAACATTATATGATCTGTATCTAATTGTCATGGGAAATTCGATATGAAACTTAAGAAATGTACTTTATATTTATAAAATCTTATAATTTAGACATATTTCTGGAACTATTAAAAATGTTTTAAAGGACTTAGGACCATTCTATTAAAACACTTTGTGTATGAGATATTGGTATGGGATGTAATAGCATGACATGTCACATAGTTTAGCATGCCATGACAGCCATTACGTGTGGTGGCCGACAAATTTAATATTTATGTTTGTCATCGGAGACGTTTTTATAGGACAGAAGCGCCGCGCCACAATTAAAAAGAATGCTTGATTACAAATCCTACAAGAGTGTCCTTGTACTTATCTGTGATCACATCGGTGGGATTTAAATTGTTGGATGATACCTTCGAAAAATTAAAACAATCAAAATAAGTTTATGAAAATTTAAATTTAAGAATCTAGAATATAATATATAAGATCTAGTTCACTTGCCTATAAGAATTCGGTTAGCTCTCAATTTTAAGATTAAGCTACCGTTCTATCAACAACTGATTGGTTACCTGAAAGAGTTACATAAAAAAAGTCGGAAAATATTGTTCTTAGCAAAAGTCACCAATTAGGCCAATATTACTATATTTTGTGTGTTCCTTTTCTCATTATAATAATTATCATTGCAAGCTATATCAACCCTGATTCACTATAACCCTTAAGAATCAAGTCACATCCATCACAGCAATGAACCAAGCGTCCATCACGACACAGTGTTGGTCCAGTTAATCACGAGACACGCGCGCAGGTTATGTGAACTCCGCACGCGATTATGATAGAGTGGAGCCAGGGATGGGAGAGTTATGGCCTGGTGCCTGCGAGGGAAGAAGGTAGGTTAAGTTATATATAATTGAATTTTATAGATAGTACTGACGTGTAGTCTAATATGTAATGATTGTCTTGATGACACTAGAGCCAAATCATAGCAAATGGCTGTACCGATACAGTTTCTTTATTTTCATTATAAATTTGTGTAATAAGTTGTGATTTTTATTTAATGGTCTTACTAAGCAGGCAAGTACTTGTCTCTTAATTACAGCGGTAATTTAACTCGAGTAGAAGCCTGTTATGACAAAAGGTAACAATAACGTAGGTTAGGTAATATATCATTCTGTACATTATATTTCATCACATGGTAGACAGACATTATTTTCTTTGTCTTTTTGCGACTACTAGCTCTAGGTTCCAAAAAGTTTGCCCACTATTATTTTTCAGACAACACCATAAAACTTCTTTAGGTCCGCCATAAAAACTCCCGATCCTTAGCTATTACCGTGCCTTAGCGCCCGCGGCTTTGACCAAACTTTGCCTAGTCATTCATTACTCGCCGCCCATTCTATATCCATCCGCGGTCGGCTCCGGCTTTTTTCTTCGTCTTCCTTCGTTAATTTGTCAGAAATACAATATTTATCCAAGCGGCCGCCTAAGATCGCTTTAATGAGCGCCAACTATCAATTAAGTGGCGCCCAGCTCCGGCGCCTGCCTTAAAAGAAGTTCCTTAATGTGGTGATGAACACTCCTCGAATAAACACACCCACGTCTGAAGCAAAGTGCATGATTACACACTTTCAAACGCATTTAGTCTAGTCTAATTTTAACCAATTTCATGCCCGCGCCGGTCATCGGTTTCCGGTGATTTTTTGTCGTGATTTGTGGCGAAAAACGATCGTTTCGTATGATGGATTGACGCGTGATTTTCGGTAATTTCTATAAAACTTAATTGCTAATAACACGGTCTGTTTAGAAGATGGATGTTTTTGATTTTGCGGACAGTAATTGCGGAGCAATTTTGGGTTGTAAAATAAAGGTTGATTGGTGTAAATGCAGGTGTATTGTGTATTGGAACTGTGATCGGTTTAGTGCTAAATTGACGGATTTTGGACGTGTTATTAGCATTTTCTAAAATTATGGAGTTTGTTATTCGGCAATTTTAGCTTGAAAGATTGACTCGGTAATTGGTTTCGTGTCGATTTGTGCTTTTAATGGCTCTTCAATCAATACTTCAAACAATTTTCGTATTTTTATTGAAATTTTACTCAAGTGTTAATGTCTACCAAACCTCTTATACAGATGAAATTTTGTGATAATTTATAGTTTGGATCCACATAACAGTAAGTGAGTAATGTGAGTGCGCTCACACTGATTAAATATATGCTTAAAACTATATTCAGCTAGTTTTCCTACAAGTTGACTTTCTCACTTTGCAAGGTGACTTTTTCAGTATCCTGTAAGCCAGCGCTACATCCCCTCGCTCCCCTACAAATCCCCCACGTGGCGGCGCGTTTGAAGTTCCGCTATGTTTACATTAACCTGACTGAGAAACAAGTCATTTCTGTCCGACTGATCGCGCCGGCTTTGATCTCGCCGCGAGCTTTTTGCCATCGTGTTGATATATGGCTGACAAGGGGGCACAGTTGAAAGGTGAAGGAATGATGGGAAGTAAGATAAGTTTGGTCTAGTTATAAGACAAACTTGACCAGGTTTTGGTTAGTATTAAGATATACTGCAAAAGGTTACCAAGCATATTAGGAAAGTTAGCCATATGATAACAAAATAACGAATTGAAGTATATAAATGTTTAATTAAGATTTTTATCTTATTTAAATTTACCGTATCATCAGTGTAATTGATAAACAAGCGGTCCCATACAATCATTTTAACGAAAACAAATTTCTGTTTATAATGAGAATATTGGTCTAACTGAAGCAATCAACTTTCATGTCACTGATCATCACATAACATAACGAGTTCCAATTAGTTGCCAATATCTTTTAGGTAAAATAAAAGAGGTACTAGTAATTGGTATTGGTATTCTGCCAGGTCCTACGCTGTGTGATCGTGGAGTTATTGCAGCCGCCGCGGTGACGGCGCGCGGCTGCCAGCGACGCGACCCGCGGGTTACGCCGAATTCTACCACCTGCACATACGTACATACACACACATAGCTTTTGATGTTTAGATATTAGATTACCTAATGTTAAGCGTCATATAATTATTTTGAAAAAATAAGGCGCAAGAGTTGTGCTCTTGTTTCGCAAGCGCTTTGTAGGTTAGGCTTTGGTTGTAGGCAGGTTTGATTTTACGTTAACCATTCATAAATACTAATTAATATTACTGTAAATAAACATTTATTAATAAATTAATTGTATTTGTATAAAGCTATTCAAACTTTTGAACACCCTACGATCTATAACATGTATTCATTTAGTATTATAAAACAAAGAATAGATGTCATGAATCATATTTAAAAAAATGGTAGATACAAAATTAAGATAAAAATATATATGTATATCAATTAAATAATAAGAGAAAATTTGAGTACCTACAATATACGTTTCATATCACAACCCTATATATGTATAAGTAAGTAGATATGGGTAAGTTTACTAAAATCTTAAAACAATAAAATAGTTAAAGGTGGTTTGGTTTCTAATCCAGCTACCTATTCACGTTTATCAAATAGTTTATAAACCAACGAATAAACATCTCTTATAAATCCATAAAACATAATCCGATTCGCCAGATATAAAAAAAATCAACCTTTAAATATCAAAGGCCGATTCAGCCATGACTCATACTAATAATACCCGTCTGCATGACTTCAACTGTTTGTGCAATCATCACCCATATCTGATAATAGCTTTACTTTTTTACGACATTGATGTATGTAACACCGGCTCCCGTTTTGAACGTGACTTGGCATTTGGATGATAAATTGGCTTTTGAAGATAATTAGTATGTAGCTATCAAATATATCTTGGGGCAATAAAACAAGTAGATCAGTGAATCACGTTCAGTTTCGTGTTAGTTGGATCCTTGTTTACTACTTCGGAACCTAAAAGCTTTGCCAATGGTATATTTATGCTCTTATTGAATCTTCAAATCTATTTAAAATCGGCTAAGGTTTTCTAGGCTACTTTATATATTGTGGTACTCGTCTAGCTGTTATCCTCAAACGTGAATTCACCATACAACTACGGACCTAATCCGCCTGTCTCAGAGTCAGTTATATTTCAGTACAGGCATTTTTCATTGCAGATCACAATCTTTGTTTGTGTGCGGAGGTCACTTCAGCAGGGCAGGCATGGCACGAGGACTAATAGTCTTTCCTTTCTTTCTTTCTTTCACCTGTCACCGTACAAAAAGTGGATAAAAATGGTGGAAAGACTATTAGTCCACGTGCCGTGCTTGCCCTGCAGGTAACCTTATGATTAAATTCCTGACTAATAAGTTCAAACATCATTCTAAATTCAAATATCAATTAACCAACTGAAATACTCAATACAACACCGCAGTCTTACTCTTAGTCCCAAAATATGACAAACGCAAAATCAATTACAATTCAAATCTACCGCCTCAAGATCACCTCAGCAAGCTCAAAGCTTTATTACGTCGGTGGGCGTGAGGGGCGTGTCAGCGCAGGTCCCGCCCTCTGACGTCACGATCCAACATGGCCGCCGCTGCAGCTGCACTCGGCTTGTTTACCCTGCGCCCTTGGCAGTGAAATGTGCAAGTGGAAGTTTTGCAGTAAGGGGTATGGATAGTGCGAACTGATGACTGATTTGAAGTGGTATCACACTAAACTTGAGGTGGATTAATTATGATGTCTTTTATTAATTAAACAAGGTGGAGACGGTCTTCCTATTGTAATAATCTTTTAATCAAAAGGCATAGTCATAATTATTTAAAGGGGCTTCTTCTTCTTATCGAATGAGAGTGGCCAACTCTGATGACGAGAGTTTTCAAACCGCCCAAATGCCTCTAACATGGCTTAACGACTGCCGTACTAGACTTTTTTTTTTTTTTTTTTCTTATCTGTTTTCTATCTACAATCAGTGTTTTCACTATAAGCAGATCTGTTGAGTGATTCTGTCATGTAAGTGAGCTCTCCATTGAGTGCTTCTCCTTTTATTTTAAAGTGGCAGGATAGGGCCTTTCACTGGTTTCAGTCGCTGGGTATTACTGCTTTCCGTTTAAGCCTGGGCTCATACTGTCTGGTTGTCAGATTCGCTGCGAGGATGTTGGGATGTCTTGCCAAGCGGGTGGTGTAAGTATTTGTGATTGCCCCAACTTCTTCAATCACGGTCTTCATGTTTAAGTTTTCGTGGATCTCAGCGTTCGTTGTGTACCATGATACTCCACTGATTGTTTTGAGTATAGTATTTTGCATCCTTTGGATAATACTTATGTTGGTCTTCGAAGCGGTTCCCCACAATTGGATTCCATACGTCCAGATTGGTTTTAGCACGCTCTTGTAAATCAGGAGTTTGTTATCTGTTGATAACTTGCTGTTACGACCAAGAAGCCAAGAGTAACCTTGGTATCTTATTTTCAGTTCATCTCTCTTTGCTGCAATGTGGTCTCTCCAGGTTAACCGTCGATCCAGGTGCATACCTAGGTATTTTACCTTTTCTTTGTGAGGTAGCGTTGTGCCTTCTAGTTGTACAGGCGGACAGTTTTCTTTTCGGAGTGTGAAGGTTACTTGTACAGATTTGGATGCGCTCGCCTTTATGCGCCATTTACTTAACCAACCGGTTATCTTGTCTAGGCCATTTTGTAGATTTAGGGATGCCTGTTGTGGACATGTGTGATTTGCCAGGATTGCGGTACTAGACTTAAACTTAATTTAAAACGACAGAAGATACAATATAGGTATAAGTTAATTAAAAAAACTTTTTGCATTAGATTAAATTATACCCGAAATTGAAAGCTAATATACATGAAGTATGTGTTTGCATACAGTGGCGTTCAAACAGGTGGTAAAATGGAAGTAGCAAAAAGTATTTTATTATGGCAGATTTATCAGAGGAAGAAACACAAGTAAGAACATAATAAACAAACAAACATTAAATCTGCCACAGCACAGCCCCAACTCAGCATAATGCTGGTTGTGTGGAAGCAACCAGTGCTGGTCTTCCGTTGGGGCTGTTCCGGGTTTTATCAACCTATTTGCTATTATTTATGAACCTAACAAATTTGATTCCAAGTTTAATCACTTGGAAACATCCAAACAATGTATTCATCACTCATTTTACTGACATAAATAAGCAATGAGAACTATAATCCAGCATAACAGTATGAAGGCTTAACTACACCAAAATACCTACTTAACTCAAAATTACACCAAGTTATACTCAAGTAACTTATAACCAACACAAATCGTGCACCAATCTAAGTAACAGACAAACTGATGGCAAGTCCACTTAAGGCCGGCCAAGTTATACCTACTTAAGTGAGGCTAAGCTATGGTTAAGTTAACCCAAGCTATACTTATAACCAATTTCGTGAATAAGTAACGGTTATTACGAACGTCTGAGGTCTTAAGTAAAAACACCACGTTCGCTTCTAATAACGTAATTCTAGTGATTATTTTGAATTTCGATTGAAAACAGATATGGATTCAGAGCACGAATTTTAGCAATCAATAAAAAAACATTTATTATCATCAATTCATACTTAATTCATACTACTCTTTAATTAGACTTCATATTTACCCATCTATAAGATCGCCTAAAACGACATCCGCACAAGCAACAGTGTCGTTGAAGGTTTTTATTTGATGTAACATGCCTTTCAAACACTTATAAAAAGAACAAAATTAAATTTAACATAAAATCACTTTCAAAAGCAATTTACGTAACTCAAGTCTTACATAAATTAGCTTATGCAAATGAACTAATAAACATTCACAGATCATAAGTTACAAGTCAATTTATAGGCGAGATAAAGAAACTACTCATTAACATTCCGATATTTATGTCCAACGATTGTCAGAATAGATAAATACTTAACGATTAGCGTTCTAACTCCTGTTTGTGGTTAAATATTCAAAGTTGATTCGTAAATTATGCTAGTAGTGTGTTGACAATTTTGAATAATTTTATAATTAAGTAGGTACTTATTTTTCTTTTAGATATGTTTTCATATATTTCTTGTTATTTTTTTGATTTGGCTAGTGACGTCATAATATTCAGATTCTCTAATGACCAATGTATAACAATCGTCATTTATGGTAAATAAAAATGTGTAAATGTGGTCAAAATTATTAGAAATACCTAAGCCGGTTTATTTTTTCTGTAGATTGCTCTGTAGAAAACTGACAAAAACCTGTATGTAATACTTTTATATATGTTCATGACATTTGTACTAAAATTCTAGAATTAATCATAAATTTAGTTTATTAACTATTAATACTACTCTCTTAAACACATGTACGGTATCTTATGTAAGTACACAACTTTATTAGAGTATGAGTTAATTTATTAAGTGCTAACCTGCACTATGGTTGTTTTAAATTAAACTTTTATTGGAAAATGAGAAGTCAGTCAGACGAAAAGTCAAACGAGAAGTCGCTCAGTCTGAAGTGTATGGAAATGAGTGTGGATTTTCGCGCCTGGCAGTTAGTAGACCGTAGCCTAGTGGTTAAGGCGTTCTGACGGTAGCAGAAATACGCAGGTTCGAATCCTGCCGGTCGTGATTATTTTCGCTCATTTTCCAATAAAAGTTTAATTTATTAGAGTAGTTTAAAATAAAAATAACGATTATCATTTAATTTCTTCCTTCACGACAAATATATTACATCACAAAAAAAAATTGTTAACCAATATCCTTTAGTCCGTCCCCTGTCCGAACACTTCCCTTCCACAGATGCCGTCAATACAGTAATGACAGAGTCGCAACAAGGCGCCAACTCCGGCTTTCGGCTCCGGCCAAATTACATACCATATGGCCGGACCAGACATCCCTGAGCGGTTATGTCCATCTCTGCGCCAACTAGACCAGGAGATAGGGAGAAGTTTTGTTACTAACCGGTAGCTTAGATGATAACATACACGGAATAAACATTTTGATAAGTATTTGTATTTACAATTAGGACAAAAATATGTCTCATTTATTTATTTACAAGAAATTTTAATTGATAACACTAGACATATTTTTTGTAAAAAGGGGAAAAGAAGTACCCCATTATTAGGTACCTTGAAACTTCAATTTAGTGACATGTAATGTAAACTGCAATAAACATCAAATTAAACAAATTAAAAACATCGCATTTTGAGCCTAGATTTACCGTTGACAAACAATAATTGCATACTCTCATGATGCCCAAAGATTATATCCTGAACTTTCTTTAAAAAAAATTGTTGTCCGACTCAAAAACTTGCTTAGGACTATAAAATATATACATCCATTATCTCCCAAACTACACTCCACCAACAATCAAATCTGCGTCGGCAATTACAAAAGCCTACACTATCCGACAAATTCCAGATCAGTTTCGTTAAATCACCAACCTGTCTGAATCATTCGCCAAAATAGACGAGACTGGTCAGTGGTCGCGGTTGATGAATGGCGCTAAATTATCGTTATATTTTATGCGACCATGACAAATATGAAATTTTCTCTTTTTTTTTTTAACTTGAACGGGTTTGCACTTGACCATAGTTTACCTGATAGCAAGTAAGGCTATGGCCTAAGATGGAGTGTGCTTACCCGATAAGAACCGATTCACTCTCGCTTTGAAGATCGCTGGATTATAGTGCGTGGGGAACAGAGAGCCAGGCAGGGAGTTTCTTGTTTGAAACTTTGTGTTACAACCACAATCTTCCTGAATCTTCTTCTTGGATTTCCTATTTTACTTTGCCGGACAATAACAGTTGTATTATCTAAATAAACTTTTATTTAGATTTCTGTGTATAAGAAAATGCATTTTTTTGTGCTTATTGTAAAACTAGGATACTTATGTAACCAAGCAACTGCTATAACTGGAAAAAAATCGTTGTAAATATACACAAAAAGATGTAATATATACAACTTCTTTACTTTTTTTTAGCTAATCTAAGTACAGACATAACTATCGACCCCAAAAAAAAATTACCTTAATAACTCCAAAAAACTGCAATAAAAAGTTTACTCCTCAATCATTCAAAGATAAACGTGAAAGGCGCTTTCTTTTGTAAGTTTTGCGCTTTTTGCGTCTACAAAAATAGGCACAAAAACGCTTCAATAGATCGCCGCCTGGCGCCACCTAAACTGAACTAAAAAAAAACTAACACTAATTAGCGCAATTAAATTGTAAATCCTTTTGTGCGTAAATAATGGCAATTTAACAACTTCCTGGGTGGTTGTTATGAATGGACTGACTTTTTCTATTGTTGTGCTTTGAAGCTTTTTTTGGGTTTGTGGTTTTAAAGGAAATTATGTTCGATAGTAAGGTTGGAACTAAGTGTTAGTTTAGAGATAACGGGCGTCCGTAATTTCGTATTTCATGAGCGAAATATAAATTAATATGGTCCGTTATATATTTTTTCGTATTCTTGTTTTTATATTTAGTCTCAACCTGCGCGATTCTTACAAGCTTTCCTAATGCATAGACAAGCAGACCTATTTAGCAGATCGTAGGTACTGACTGGCTTAGAGCAAGGAAAAACAGAATCCGAGATACATCTACTCAGAGCTTCTTCTTCTTATCAAATGAGAGTGGCTAACTCTGGTGTCGAGAGTTGATCAAGCCGCCCTAAGAGCCTCTGACATGGCTTATCGACTACCGTACTAGACAAACAGCCGCGACCTACAATTTAACATGTCATCCGACCCACGGAAGCGCTTAAAATGGAATGCCAGTATAAAAGAGTTGAGAACATCACATTACAATTTTCACTAAACACACGCTTTTAGTATTTTAAGTTTATATTTTATTTTTTTAAGTTTCATCATACTTTCAAAGAATGTATCGACCTAACTAAATAATCGTGTGTTAATTTGTGTATGAAAGTGGCCAGACGCCATTTTTTGTCGTGGAGAGGTGGAGCTGGGTGCAGCGGCATGTAGTGATGTGCCTCTTGTCTGTGTCTGATTCAACGCTCGAATATTCGCGTTTTTGTCACCTAATGGGTATAGTACATTGGCTAACACTATCCCACAAATAACATGGTATTGTATTATATTCTATTGAGTAGTCCTAACAACGTGTTTCATTCATTCACTGGTACATGCAGGTTACCTGGTGCTCAAACATCTGACTGCGATGTAAATTACCTGTAAGTAATAATAAATAAATTGGGTTAGTTTAATGTTTAAACAAACGCCTAAACAAATAGGGTTTTCTTACGCTGGCTGGGAAATCCCGTATTGCAATGTTTATTTCTTTAAAATTAATCTTATTAATCATAATTTAGTAAAAAAATATTTGTAAAACATTCTAGTGTGCTAAAGCCTTAAAAAATTAAATATCCATTGGTCGGCAGTCGGCACCGCTTGATGGCTGCCTCTACAGAATCCCGTCAAATAGTCTATGCAGGAATGTCGGTCTGTCGGTCACAAACGGTTTCTTTTGTCAATCTTAATAATTCACATGTCGCGAAACTGAGATTTATGTTGTCTGGAAAAAAGGGTTGTGAATATCTGCGTCAAATAAGGCGCCACTTCCACACAACGCAGTACTCAAAATTTTAGTTCAGATATTATCGGCAGTGGTTTTCTTTTGGTTTGGTTCTGATCCTGAATTTGAGTTAGCATTCGAAACTGCCGTATAATTTTGGAAATGGCCACTAATTTTTTGATGAGATTCCTTTTGAAACTGCGAGTTGGTTAGCATTTTAAGGTAGGGCAAATAGGATGTAATATTTTAGTGAAAATCGCAAATTACTGAATGAAATTTGGGAAAGTAGACAGAGTCAATATGAGAAATACCTTCTTGATTTTCGTAAAAAAAAATTATGGACTTAAATTTTTGAAAGTACATCAATAAAAGTTATTAAGTAACAAAAATTCTTGGACAAGGGAACAAACATTTTGAATGAATGTCAAATATCTATATATCTGGGTACGCCTTTACTACTCACATAATCACAGCTACAGCTATACGATAGGCATCATTTAAACCTTTGACAGTCCATCCATCCTTGCAAAAACGTCACAAAAAGAATAAAACCGTCTCCAAACGTGCACATCCTTCTAATTCCAATCAGGGCCGATCAGCGCGCAGTCATCAATACGGCATTAACACCGCGCCGATATCCATCAAACCACCACAAAAACCACGACTTGACGTCTCATTGTGTGCAAAGTGAACACAGCCTTAATAAACCTTCATAAAGAAAAATCAACCTTATCAAAATCGGGTTAGGTTGAGTTTTCTCTGACGTATCGCAATGTAAACTGGTTGATATGTGATAAAGGAATAAGAGTCTTGTTATTATCAACACCGAGTTGAAATTCCTGTGTGTTATGTTTGAAAATGATGAATTGAATTTTCAAAACAGTGTCCTTCAATTTCAACCATGTCAGAGAAGAAATAAGGTTGAAAATTATATGTGTGTCGGTAAGTTTGTTATGGCGAAGTGCTCAATCCACATGTCGTGACGACAGGCCGGTGGCGGCTGAAAAAGCGGTATCAATCATAGGTGACGATGATGGACGAGCGAGCGGAGCCGCGCGCGGGGGCAAGCGAGCGGTTATTGTACGTTGACCTTTAATGACACTTCAATGTAAGTTGGAAGAAAACTATTAATCTTTTTCGGTTGGAGAGGAAAGTATTAGATGACCTGTGGGGTAATTTGAGTGATGGAGGACGTTGATTAGCTGCTTGCTTCTAGCTTTGAATTCTTGATAGTTTTAAAATAAATTGTCTCATTATGTATGTATAAACAAGGTATGTTTTAAAAAACATGCCCTAGACAGAAGCTTATGGAGCAACATAGTGCAAGATTGACAAATTTTAGCGATAAAATTATTATTAGTTGATTTACTAGTATAGAAATGTCAAGGAAACAGCATTTTTTAAGCATTTAAAATGCATATTTAACTTAACAATAAAAGTATACCTACATTTTAATGAGAAGGTAAATAAAAAACTTTCAAAAATTACAAACTTATTAATTGTGTGGTGAAAAGTTTAACAACCCGACATTAACAGTAAATTATAAAAAACTGCTTTTAAAAATCTGTGTTTGAACTCACAAAAACAGTGGCAATTTTTTTTATCGACAACAAGATCGATAATTTAGTGGTAAAGTGGCGGCGGCGGTGTCAACGTATCGATAAAATTTTAAATTATGCCAGCAAGGAGATAAGGTTGCGGCGCCTTAAGAAGGTTTTTAACGAGTTATCTTTTAAGAGCACCTTCATAATTATTGTTATCTCGGAAATTGAGGTTTTACTGATTGTTGAAATAACACATGGTAGCTGCACACTGGTACTGTGACCACGACCTGGGCAGGACTTTTATAAACCACATAACATAATATAAATTTAGTTGTAATAACCGGCTAGCACTTACGTCAATAAAAGTAGATATCTGGACGAGGCGGCCAACCCGGACGCTTGTGTTCCGAAACTTCTTGAGCTAATTTTTCGACATAATTATTGAGGTAAGTGCTAGCCGGTTATTACAACTAAATTTAATCATGCCTTACGGGAACTATAATACAGTGATCACATAATATAAGTTACTAACTCTGAAATAAGACGCGGATATCTTGTCAATGACTTAAAATGTTTTTATTTTAACAAAATATCTCTTTCAAGGCTATCGCACACTGAAAATATACACGTGACTGTTTATTATAGAAGTATAGTCCTGACATTGAGTTTATAGCACACTCACTAAATTCTATACATGATGATTGGTGGTGGCGCAGAATACAGTGGTGTAGGCGATAAAATGACATTGACTGACTAGGTATAATATGGTTTTGAAAGCCTTTTTTTCAACTCAATAAATGTGTTTTGGTTATCAACTAAAACTAGGAATTCTGTATAAACTATAGTCAGCTACCATTTATCTTGCTAAAAGTAAAATGATTGTCACTGAACACCAAAGCAGAGTACAGTTTAATGCCAAACGGATGTTTCAGAATGACTCCCAGAGCCGGCAATAAGGTCGTTTCATGTTTAAACAATGTTTAAATCGCAATAAATTAACCTTATTTACAACTTCGCTGAGAATACCTGTCTTGTGTTGGTAGGTTTTGAGTTTAAGATCCTATAACTGTGTACAGTTGTATTACATACTTACTCATTACGTAGGTTATAATATTTTAACAAACTTATCAAACCATAACATTAGATATTGGAGGCGTATGATTCGGTGCTACGATTTTCATGTTATTTTAGAACACTGCATTGTATTCATTTCTTATTATCAGTCTTAGATAATAATTAATGTATTGTTTGCAAGACTACTACTTACAATGCAATATAGCAATATTTCGATTACGTATTTGCTCTAATTCACTTTATCACTTGAAATCAAGTAAATATTTTATGGAATGTTTTAATGTAGACTGAGCATAATTTTGTACATGGTATAAGTTATTTATACAAAGTAATATCAAAAGTTTATAAATAAGCCTTAGCTTGTTAAACGAACTTATGTTTTATGATTATGCATTACTAGGATAAAATGTACACTAGTGACTGTATGTAGATATAATAATTATTGAATCAAGATATTTTGAAATTATTATTTGAATCAAACTCCATACCAAAGTTATCTCTAAACACTGGAATAGTACCTTTACCCCATATGTTAGCACTTACATTCAAAAGCTTTTTGCGGCCGATTATTAAAGCTGACTCATTCCTAAAGTACTAACACACGATGTTGTTCCTTTGTGTTTACTTTGGGTATTGTTTCGTTACATACTGGCCCACACATCCTAATGGAAAACCTTTTTATTTTTGTTAGAATTATGGTCAAAAATACATGTAAGGTTCTGTATAACTCGAATTACGGATATAAATTGGTCGGATTAATTTAATAATTTTAATTTAATTTTCATTGGTCTGTCTGTTGTCATTATTATAGAATCTCAAACATAATTGATAATCTTAAGATGTACATAGGAGTATTTACTCGTAAAATGTCCCAGGGATATCTCTAAGCTTAAAGCCAAACAAAAACGCTGATTTGTTTAAAGCCAAATGAGTGAAGTAATTAAAAGGAGTACTAAACAAAAACCGGCCAAGTGCGAGTCGGACTCGCGCACCGAGGGTTCCGTACAAACCTGCAAGGTTCCTTCCAAATTTTTCCTTTATCTATGCTATAAGACGTTGCTTCGTACCAAATTTCAAGATTCTGAGTTCACGGGAAGCACCCTGTAGGTTTTGATTCCCTTGCAAGTGTCGAAAATTTGCGGCATAAATGGCTGTATCTTTTGATTGCGTTGGCTTAGAAGTTTGATTTTTTCACAGCTTCAAGGGACAGTAGACCTGAGTAATTGATATAAATTTCAGCTTCATACCTCTACGCGTTCCTGAGAAAAAGGGTCTTGACAGACGGACGGACGGACGGACAGACGGACAACAAAGTGATCCTATAAGGGTTCCGTTTTTTCCTTTTGAGGTATGGAACCCTAAAAATGGCAGACGTACTAAACCTAAATTATTAAGCATTATGCATATTTTTGATACTTAATTGAATGACGTGCTCTAATAAAATAATATTCATATTTTTTTATCAGATTATTAGCCCAAAATATTATTGATTGATTATTGTTAAGGATCTCTAATCCCACCAACGCACTATAATAGACAACTTCATCACATCACCTCAATCCCTTCAATATTATTCCAAGAGCCTCGTTGAACCGTTCCAGTAGCTGCCCCGATGTAGGTAGAAAACAAACAGTAGCTGCCACTGGCCACCTACTGATTTTAAAACGACGACATTGACTGGCATAGGTTAAATAGCATGGAGACTCATTATCAAGATCAATTTTGTAGATATGTAATATCTACACCATATAGATACTCGCCATTGGATAAATCAAACACGTTTTGTTCCCAGAATTTGGTATCTTAAACTAGGATTAAATTTATTAAATCGATTAAATACCTACTATATCATTCAAGGTGTAATGTATACTGTCTTGATTTTTTACATATTTTCTTTCTCTCGTTTATCATTACCCATGCTGACAGAGAACGCCTGTTATTTAAATCATTAACGTAGTATTATTATAATTTTCTTAGGATTTCATAGGCTTCTAATGGGTGTAATGTCAATTGCAAGTGCTAACTGAGTCAACACGATTAACAAGACGCGAGACGCGTTCCGATCATCGATCATACAACTCGAGAAATCGAGTGTTTGTCTTAGTTAGTGGTTAGAGATGGGACATGGGGTGATGCATCGGTGATGTTTGAAAAGTTTCTAATGAACCATTTTTCATGGCAAATTTTACCTATGAACTTTTAGTGTAATATTTTGTGTTTATGATCGTTATAAGATATTTTATATTATTTTGCAATAAAATCAAAATAATTGGTACAGAATCATTTTACTTGTCTTTGTAAGTAGAATTGAAACCTTAATACATAACATGGTACTCTAAAACTATGACGCCTAAACAAAATCATATGTCGTATGAACACATAATATTAGAATTCTACGCGGCATTAAGTTCATTAAGTCAACAGTAACTTTTAACTACTTTATTGAAAAAAAAAACATAAAAAGCTTCCACGAATGTTTCTCTTTATCCCAACCATTATTTACCTTTACTCTAACCAAACAATGGCTCAAATTATTCACTTGCTCTCCACATTATTTGTGCAGCGGCGCAAACACAACACTCGACTGGCTACCGTGCCACTACTGCCAGTCGACCGCGCCAGTCGCCACTCGCTCAAGTACTCGCCACTATGTAAACACACCTCAAGTGCTTGACAGTTTTTGACATTGGCAAATTATCATTTGTTTGAATGTGCATAACACTTTGCCCACCTATGTGTTTAGTTTAGTAAGTAGGACTAGGTTGTTCGATGAAATAAATTAATAAAATTATATATAGTTGTTTTTTATGTTATGATTATGAGGTAATTCCTCTGACGGTATAAAGATACATATTAGTTATAAGGGCATTTCCTAATAGTAGTTATCCATTTAAAACAACTTATTCCAACATAAAACCCACTAATCTACCCAAAATTAGGCACACAATTACTCACGATATCCATCGCTTGTTCATAAAATAATAAGCATTTTAAAATATACAGTCTTAACCCTCAACAGCAATTACCAGGCCATAAATTGTGGTCAAAATTGCGCGTATCTTTATATGGGCGAGACCCATCCATCATCAGAATTGAGATCGCTATCAAGGGTTAATAATGGATTTGAATTCATTGGTAAGCAAATACATATATGTTTAGATTGACAGATATATATTTGGTTAGCAGAAAATATAAGGTCATGAATATTTTTTTTTACAAAATGGTAAATAAACAAAACATGTCACAAATTGTATGCGGGAGTGTTTCTACAGACTCAAGGTTTTGTACAGAATGAGATCATTCTTGTCTACGGCGCTTCGTATACAGCTTACCGAGTCATTAGTTTTGTCGAAACTCAATTATATGGATACGGTCATCCATCCGCGTCTCCTTGCCAAAACTAGGAAGGTGTTACAGAGGGTACAGAATGCATGTGCTCGTTACTGCTTCGATATACCACCTCGTGCCTATGTAACACCTTTCTTAAACAAGAACGCACTGTTAAAAATGATGCACCGTAGAAAGTTTCACCTAGCATGCCTTCTATTTGGAGTGGTCAAGCATGGCGAGCCTTCCTATCTGCACGCGAAGCTGAGCTGGAAGCCGGGCCGGCACTCGCACGGCGCCCGCACATGCTCCGCGCCGCTTCTCACACAGAGACACGCCACTGCCGCCTTCAGAGGTAGCTTTCGTTATGCGGCCTCCAAATGTTGGAACAACATCCCGCCTCCGATAAGGAACCTGCGTACTTTGTATACCTTCAGACTAAAATTAAAGAAATTTATTTTTGAGCATCAGAAACGAGAAGCCCTTTTCAGAAATGACACCAGCAATTTAATACTCACGTTCAATTCTATATATTTACGATTCGTTTTGCAGTACCTACATAAGTTTTTGTCCATAGGTATATATTTTATTCTGTATATCAGTATTTTATATGTATTAGTGTAGCCCTAGCTCTTATGTAATATCTTTTTTTATTAATTTTATTTCATTTCTTCCATTACCAGTGTTCCTCTTTGTATACGTCCTTTGTTTGTTTGCCTGCCTTCTTGTACGTGCGTGACGTCACAGCCAGCCCCAACGGAAGACCAGCGCTGGTTGCTTCCATACAACCAGCATTATGCTGAGTTGGGGCTGTGTTGTGGCAGATTTTATGTTTGTTTTTTATGATTTTACTCCTGTGTGTTTTTAAAATCTGTCACAATAAATGTTTTCTTTCTTTTTCTTTAAATACATGAATAGAAAAGCAAAGCGTCAGCCAAATCATGTTTTATCAGTAATCTCACAAAAAAACCTAGGTAAATTAAAATCTTATTAACTTGCTATTATTTCACTGTAAATCAGATATTTAGATAGATAACAAATAACGTGTAGGTACTCAAATCTTAATTTTATGCCACAGCAAATGAAACTGCTAAACTATATTAAATATCTTATACCTATATTATTGTTTTGTAGATTGTTGCTGATCAAATAATTCCAGCCAGTAGAATGATGTACGTGCAAGATTGCAATCATAATCAGGTGAGTCGGAGCAAAAAACGTGACTTCTGAATCGGTCGAGTGAATTTGAAGAAACATAATTAGAATAACATTTAAACACCTTTATTGCCAGCACCTCGAGGAATGATTCACACAGGTAGATAGGTTCTTGATATGATATGCATGGTATTCAATGTATTTTAAGACAAGTAAGTAGGTATTTACCAATATTACTAGTTTTTATATGCATCTCCCATGGTAATAACATATTTAATTTTAATTCAGTAGCAAATTTTTAATATTATTAGAATTTAGAATTTATTTATTTCTTACCTTAAAGATAACTTAACTAACAGAGTTTTATTTTTTTTATTACAATTGACCTTAATGTAGAGTTACCAGTGGCTACTGCACTAGGTACCCCTGTATCGCAGCAGCCACAGCTTTTAAACGGTATGATTTTAATATGCAGCTATGGTTTTGGTTCATAATAGTTGAATAATTTTACAAAAATAGATTTAAACTAAAAACAACGGACGACGTGTGTGTTTGTTTGTGTGTGTGTGTGTGTATTAAGTATCCTGATTAATTTTGGATTACATAACTGGTTAAGAATAAGTATTTCTATTATTTTGCACAAGTAGGTAAGCGCATATCTACACTAAGTACATATTTCCATTGCAAAATTCATATAATTCAGTTCGGATGTTTGAGCCCTGTCAATGACCAACATAGCCATACACATGTTCACAAATACAATATTGCGTTAGGAGTATGATTTAATAATCTTAACCCAAGGAAAAAAGATAGATTAAACCAGATTTAAATAACATTTAAAAAGACCGCTACCAAAAAGTTATCCCATATCCGGTAGCTGCAAATCCTCAAGTGCCAAACGTCAAGTGGCCGTTTGCCCCACCCCGCCGCTAGAGTGCGCAACCGAGCTCGATATGTTCCAACACTAGTGCTTTGATGTTTACGAGTAGCCGATATCGAAGGATACGGGAGATTCATCACACTCGAACCTGACGGTTTTATGGAAGTGATAAGATGGAAGTTGGATGATAGGTTATAACTTAAAAATATAATTGCTTATTTCTGTTGAGTTTTAGTGTAAGTTGTAACGATTTGGTCTTTTTCACAAAAAAAATAAACTGTCTGAATCCACAATGAGTGTTGAGTACGGACTTAATTGAACTGTAGGTTTAGTCTTATGCGTCACATGTTATTTATTTGTAATCTTTTTGCCTGCATTTTGTGTCTTTGCCTTTTGTAAATAAATAAATAAAGATGATATATTTCATAGAAATTGTTTCTATATACTTATTATACAATTTCTATATCGCGTGCGCTATAAAACACCGTTAAAATAAGAATTGAAATCTAGACTTTCTAATTCAGTAAAAGACTGAAATCAGGTAATTTATGCCATGTTATTAAAATATGTACAATGAAGAATCGCTTTTGTTTAAAGATTTTGTTTAAAAAATGCAAATATTCAAACGTTTGGTTAGTACTTGAAATACTTTATTTGAAAAAACTTACAAAACAAATTTTACTAAATAAAAATAAAAACTTAACTAATTAATAAAGTTAGTACTTATGTACTCTTTTAAAAGTTAGTCAAAACGGTCACTCACTTGACTGTAGTCTATCCGCCTTATGGGCTACAAGTGTAATCTGTGCCATAAACCAGCGATTATTTAGCTCTCAAAGCGACATAACAAAACAGATATGCCAAACATTTACATCACTTTATAGAAAATGCGACAATACACAAAAATCAGTACGTATCAGGAAAACTGTCAAAATAAAAATAAATTCTCTTGAAGCAATATTACAACCGAAAAACCTGTGCTCATCAGTTCAAAAAACAACACAATGTATAATACGCATAACTCAATGGACAATATTCTTACGGTACCCTACTTATCAGTTATACAAACTATGTGATGTACTTTCCGTACGTAAACTTTTTATTTTGCAATGTTTGCGTAAATACCACCGAGAAGTAGTACCTCACCTTTCTACGACTAATAAACGCATAGTAAAATGTCCAGTTCCAATGTATCACTGTGATGTAGCCTGGAATCACTATTTGCATCTTGCACCAATGTTCTACAATGAATTAGGCACTATTCAGGTAAATAGACAATTGACACAACATACACTGAAAATTGTAATTTACAAATGGCTAGACACACTAAATTATGATAATACAGAAAAACTGCTGGAAAAACCTCCTGATTAATACTTATAATTAACTTTTTTATTGTTGTTATTTTTGGTTCTTATTAATGGGTTCTACTGTACAGCATTAATTATTTCGACGGTATTGACTATTCAATAATGCTCACTCACATACACACACGCACACTTACACACATTCACACACACACACACATATACACACATACACACACACACACATATATACACACATAACGGCGTAATTTAATGTAATTTAATTTGTTTTCGAAACTTATTTGATACAATGCATATTTAGGCTAAGTTAGCTTAAGAATAGCCACATGTTTTTGTAAAGCATATTATTATTTAGAATAACATATTTTTATTGTAAACAAATTGATCCCCTGGAAGATCCTGCCTTCTACAACACAGTCAACACTACAGTAGAAGGCAGAGCAACACTAAATTGTATCACATTTACCTGTTTACTAATAAAAATCTTTATCTTTATCTTATCTATCTATCTTATCTTATTTTTTAGAAGTAATAGTAAAAAAGCAATGTTATATTAAAAGTGCAACTATCACTTCATTGTAGTCTATCCGCCTTATGGGCTACGCTTGTAATCCGCGCCATAAATCAGCCATTATCTGGCTCTCGAAGCGACATAACAAAATGGTGACGCCAACAAATGACCATCATTTCTCAACGGGAGCCGTAACGGAGAACTCTGTCAATATATCGCGCGGCTCGTGGGGTGGTAGTGATAGCGGAGGAAAGGTGCTGAGGATCATCCGAGTCGAATTATTTTGAACACGAGTAGGCTTATGTTTGATTACTTTTATTACGTTTGTTTTGTTATTATAACGCAGCAACACTGTTGTTACAAGGTAGTGTACATAGTTCTTGGATCGCTTGCTTCGACGATACCATGCCACACAATCATCACCATTATATTTCTCTTCATAATAAAAGATACCATAGATTGACTGGCTTGTTTTAGTTAAAATTAGTAATTTATATTAAAATTACAATTTTTGACAAGGATTGTTGTCAACGAGCGTTATTTTGCAAACACAGCATGTAAACGATTTTTAGATTCATTATAGACTTATCAATAGAAATAAACAAGATAACTTAAGCCCGCTATGACTGCGGCCCCACCCTGCATCTCTCGCCCCATCTGCCTCCCCTAACCGCTGTTATATTTTATTTGCGCGATAAATTACGTTTTATTACACATATTTTGTCGTGTTATAATAACTAATGTACCCACTCTCTCAATTCGCATGTAATGCCCCGTAACGCGGTTTTTTCTTCCTTTTATTTATTCGGCCTTTTTATTGCTTTCTACCCTCGGGTTTTGAATTACGACTTCTATGATATAGAGGTTTGTGTCAGAGGATTTTGTTTATCTAAAATCGAAGTGACTAAAAAGGACGAACTTTTTATACCATTAATATACTCTCTTCAAGATAGAACGAGTGCAGGCAGTTCTTCTTCCCTCCTCTTTAATTACGAAAATGAGGGTAGATCTCGAATTCACAATTGACTCCGGCACATTATAATACGACAAAATATCTGTATGCCAAAATCATGAGAAACCAGCGCTTCTCTCACCTCTCATACCTACTTGCGTCAAATGCACCGGCATTTCTCCAATATTTGCATTCCCGGAGCCAGGCAGTTAGTTAGACCAGGTCACAGAAATAACAAGCCAGAGGCTTCTTTTCGCAAACTGTTTCGTCAATCTGTATCTGTCTTCCGGGAACCAACTATTGATCCACACTCAAACAGCTAAACTGATTTGGATGAATTGGGTTTGGTAGATTAGATTCTTTATTTTATTCTAGATTTAATAGGATAACACCGCGGCCCGTCAATTGGTTTACTTGACACAAATATACATTTATACGTACCTATACTATTTATATATAATATGACAGTTTAATTCGCCATTATAGGAGTCTATATCATACTCTCGGTGTTCCAGGATGACCGCGGCCCCGCACCACTTCCAGATGACAAACAGCTCACATAACGACCTCGTATTTTTCCGCCACCACTCTCCGAGACTGCTGCGGTAAGCAATAACAGAGGTAGAGTTATAGGATGGAGCGAGGTGGTGAAAAGTGATACTTTTAAAAGAGTATTGTAATGGTGGGTTTATAAATGTAACTTTGTTTAGTTGTTGTGGCTTTTTAATTGAAATGAATTAAGTTCGATATCATCATGATATTGTACATGCGAAGGTTAGGTACTTGAGTATGATTTATTGATGCCAAGACAACTGATTTCTGATAAAATTTACAATTAAATAGATAAGTTTTCTCTTTGTAATTAAATAGATAAGTGTCCCTTTTCTTCTCAGCTAATCGTGTCCATCCAAAGGTTGCCTGGAAGAAATCGCTTAAGGCGATAAGGCCGCCCATATGTACGTCATCATAAATTTATCCTTCCATGTATTATTTCATGCTGGTGTGCAATAAAGATATATGTATTATTATTATTATTATTGTAAGTAACTTTTAGATAACAGTCGTTCACTTGATTATAAAAGCGAACGTGTAACTATTTTTTGCATTTTTTAGTAGGTTTCCGCCATACATGTACTTATGAAACCTGTATCAACAGTGCTACTACAATAAATCAGTAAAGCAAAAAACGACAATATTCAATCTTAGCAATAAAAAACCCACATTAACCTAATAAGGCAGCACTGACCATAAAGGGCCCTGTAGCTTTAAGATGAGGAAATGTCACAATCGCCTGACAGCTGACTGTAACACCTGGCTTGACAGTTGACAGAGTGTCTGACACTGATTGATGGCAGGAAGATGAGTAGAACTTACCTACATGCACTTAAAGCTTTGAATGGCATTTAAGAATCATTATGTAGTTTTCCAATAATTTTATGCAATGATGAAAAGCTAATATCTACCTCGTAACATTTATCAGCACAAATTTTAAACCACCAAGGCACCGACATTTTTTTCTTTGATATTATATTTATGTAATCGAAATACGAAATAAGCTCATTCTCCCTCATATCATCGTGTTATTACCTTATACCTCCTCAATCAACAAGCCACATTATAAGCTAATTCTGTACAACTGCAGCGTGACATAACGAAATCTGACTGGCGAAAATTCAAATTGGATCATGTCAGTCGCAAACGAAGCGTGTTTTTCTTGCCGTCTCTTTCCATCCCGCGCGCTGGGTGTCATAATCGAGGGTGAAATAATGACATTTGACAAGCCAATTCCTTGACACTGTCAGGATCTGATTAGCGGTGTAAATGAATGTGGAATGAATCCATTATTTCTGAAACTTGTTTAGGGTGATGTGGAAATGAGAAGTCTATTTTGATGTCATGTTTTAAAGACGAGGATTTAATTTAACTGCGCTAGTACCTATATATTTTTCTTTAGCCTAAATGACAATGTTACAGGCATATCGAAATGACGCTATTTTTTACCTCATCGACTTTCCCGGATCATTTTATTAGCAACCAATATTATTTTACATATTTTCAGACTACTCTTCGATTTCGATTTCCTACTCCTTTTGTTAGGAGTTTGCATTATATAATAAAATACTGATTATTCCCTGAATTTGCAAACTCATATTTCAATTACATCAAAATAAAAAACTAGCGCACATATCACAAAGTTGGTAATACTTCCATCATATTGTGTGAGTAACTCCTTGTTATTTATTAGCTTAAACTTGTAGTCATCGCATACATTATGGATGCCGGCGGTAATTACCCAGCCCGCCTCCCTTCCTCATACAGGCAGTGATACAGGTTCACATTGAGCTACTCGGGTTATTTCTACGCCCAAAAAAATCCATTTAAAATGTAGATAAGTAAGTTTTTATGAATGTGGCAGATTAATAATTCGCCACATTAATGACCCAAAATGCATGCATGTAAAATTTTGAATTTAACAGATTGATTGAATTTGTATTTTAGGTGTGGTATTTATTACTTTCAAACCTTTTGCGTTAAAATCGTGAACTACTCATTTTATTTTCTGGCACGTATCAATTCGTTATAATTTTATAAGTGGGAAGTTCAATTGAATAAAATTGTGATTTCCGTTGGTTTTACACAAAAAAGAAGTGTTAGAAGAAGACAGGTATGAAACCAATTATTATTTTATTAAAAATCCACCAGATCCCCAAATAAGAACAGAGCCCAGCTTGCTCGATGACACTTCACTTTGTTGACAGCGGGGTGATTAATTCATACGACGCGAGGGTGCGAGCGACGCCGCGGGCCGAGACGAGGCTTGCGTATTTATGGCCGGGGTGGAATAACCCACAATTAGATTGGGACTTAATTTAATATTTTTGAGGAGTTCGTTTTTCTTATGCTATGGCGTTAGAAATAATATATTTGAAAACTAAGTAACGATTCAATTTACAGAATGTAATGATTTCTGTGTTTCAAATGTCTAAAAAACCAAAAAACGTGCATGAAAATATTCTAAGAAAACTTAAATTGTTTGTATTCCGTCGTGGTTTTATTTAGGACTGTTTGGAAATGCATATGCCTACATTAATTTCTCATTTTACATAGAAAAAAATGGAGTCGTAGTAAAAGTTGTGTTTAAGTAAATACTTTTTACATGCATACAGTACCGGAGAACAACTGAACAAAAAAACAGCTTCCATTTACATAGTAAGCTCCGCGCGAAGTCTCACCGCACAAGCATACCAACCTGACAAGTTTATCCTGCGGCCAGCGGAATCCCAAAACAATGGCCACCGTGTTAACTACCCCGGGACACCGCAAGACGGGGCCAGATTACTGCTAGACCGAGACAGAGATATATCACACCCGTATAAAGCAGTACGAGTGACAGAGAGAGAAAAATGCAAATTGAATTAAATCGAGGTTAGGTTAATAGCGGGCGACGGTTGTCTCGCTGTTTAGTGTTAATTTGTTTTGCTTGTTATGTTGGCGGCTTGATCGTTGATTGTGTCGGGACTGTTTATGGAGGCAGACAGGGTTTAGGAGTTTATACTAGGGTTTTTATAGGGTTAAGCGGATTTAGTAAGTATGGATTAGTTGGTAATAGCTTCTGGGTTGCAATTTACAATATTTACTCGTCCTAATTGTGTTAAATTACAATATTTACTCTTCATTGTAATTATTATTAGATTCTGAACCTAACCTATTTCATTAATAGTTTATTGGTAATATTGAAAGATGTTATGGTAACATTGATGTGTGATTTGAGTGTTTGTAGATCAACAAAACGGAAAACAAAATTCTGTGTTTATACGAGTCGATTGTGTCTAACCTATGTCCCAGCCGTCATTTTGGTACTTTCTAAATACAAAATTTTTCAAAGAAATACTTAAAGTATGATGACTTGTTCAATGCTACATCAAATTTGAGAGCTATTTATTTGCTGTACAGACATATTTTACTACATTAAATGTAAAGTATCATCAGACACATGGAAACACCCAGAATGAAATGCTACATATTGGTCACCCATCCAAGCACTGACCGCGTCGACAATTGCTTAACATTGGCAATCGCAAGCGACACCAGAGTTGGCCACTCTCATTCAATAAGAAAAAGGATTACAAGAAACAAATAATCCAGTATTGCCAGGCTACACCAATTAAACAGCTAACAGTAGCAATGAATAAAACAGTACCTTGCCCTCCGTCCTTGGGCCCGGGGGAGATTTATAGGTTTAATAGAGGACCAATATAGTCGCGGTCAGTGGCTATATATCAGGACAACTGTATTAAAGGGACTTAAGGGCTTGGCTTCATTTAGGTAGGTAGGTTTAGTAAAAAAAAACAGCATTAGGTATAGTATTTTCTGACCATTTAAAATGGATGAATATTTTTTATTATATTTCTTATGTGACCTTACATTGGCTTTAGGTAAGTAAGTGAGTTGATTGTTTCATTTGGATTTCAATTTTGTGATAAAAAAAATTATGTGATACTTACTGACTGACTATAGGTTTTTTTATAATAACTCACAGCGAACCCTTCACCGTTACATCTACGACTACTGAATGAGATTCATAAGGGCTTGTTTTGGTCACGCAGAATTAAGGCTTTGCTAACGTATTTTCTTGCCAAAAGCAAACAAATTTGGTTAGTTGAGTTTTCTGTAGGTAACAGAAAACACAACTAACCAAACAATAAATTTAATATTCCATTGCTTAAAGCACAAAATGCAGAACACAAAAGTACTCTTTTCTTTCGTTACAGGCGTCATCAACTTCTATTCCCCTATTCTATTCCTATTTAAACTTCCAACTGTAAACTAGATATAAACAACATTCCGAGTTATAAAACCAACACAATAGGTACAAGCTTAACCATGAAAAATATACTCCAAACGGGGTCACTAAAAATGTCTCTGAAAACCCACAGAACTGAAATGTAAGTGCTGTTTTTCCATAGAACTGCCGTTGTAGAACTATTGTGTGAGCGAAAAGGTTTGTTACAGATGTTTTTTTACAAATTTTCGTAAGGCCGTAAATATTTTACATAATATTGTAGGTTTTTAATATTAGCCGATAAACTATTAAGATGCTGCGACAATCTATAAAAAAAATAACGTACTAATATTATTTTATTTATTTGGGTATATTGAATTTAGAACTGTTGAATTTACACTTCAAGTTTTAGAAAAAAAATAACTTCTATAATACTCAATGACAAAAACACGTCGTTTGGTTATTAGTTTCTTGAGATGTGATTAAGAAACAAAACATAATTAATTTAATTTAAAAATATACTCACCTTTCCCTCAGCTAGTTTTATTTTGCACCTATTTATCGCATAGTTATTAAAAACTCACTCGAATATAAAAGCACCTAATCTTATTAATCCAAATCTGTGGTTAAAACCGCCATTTCTATGTAAATGTTATTGGGGCGTTCGCTTAATCCGCTTTTCCCGCTCAGAACGGGCATGTATCTGCTTTTAACTGGATTAGGGTTGTCACGCTTGGAACTTAATTTGCGCTTAGATTACCGGTTATTATGATTGGTGGGCCAAGTTTGGGAGCCTGTGGTTGCGAGCTAAATTATTGGGTACCGAGGTATTTGTAGTGAAATATGAGAAGGTATATATTGTCCTGAAAGGTCGGCAATTGTTCCTTTAAATAGCGTGGTTGCAGGGTACATTAATTTGCAATTACCTACTAGCAATATTTAGATAAATTTAACACCAAACACCTAAAGATTTACCTATAGCCATCGTGTTAGTTCTACCATGACGTAGGTAAGCTCTTATATTTTTAAACCAAATATATGTGACCTTTTATGAAACAAAAACCTGCAAAATGTGCTACAAGTTTTTTGAAAGTAATTTTAAAATTGTATACAATCTGCCAACCCTACCGGTAACCGGTTTCCAAGCTAGATACCCGTTTATCTGATAGTTTGGCAACTGCAATCTCAGTTAATGTTATCTTATAAAACTATTTTGTTAAAGCTTATGGCTGGTTGTCAACTTTTGTTTAAGACTGTTTGCAGAACTGTTACAAATAGAGGTTTATACTACCTCCGTACACTTCTATAAAGTTTGTTAGTTTTATTAATAGCGCTGTTGGTTAGAGTTCTATTTAGCATTGAATTTATGTACTGTTTAATTGTGAACGAATTCTTTTTACTGACGAATAGCAATGAAATTAAATAAATCAGAAAATATATGTGGTTATGAACTGGAGAAATTCGAATTGAAGTATTTGTGGGTACAAAATAGTTTAAAAAAAACCAAATTAAAAATAAATAGGTTTCCTTCTCTAAAATGTTTCGTTTACAATTGAATTATTTTAATATCATAATATAATTGAACGTTAATCAAAATAAAATAAAAAATAAGCACTTTTGTTAGTAGGTAAAAATCGATAACAGTGGTATTTTTAATCTATCTAGCTTATGACTTACACCACAAAAGCGAGCCGGTACGTAATAATTGTATTGAAAGTCAAATTCTTACCAAACAGGCGTTAGAATACTTGTACCATACACCAACTTTTTCCTTCTAAACCTCTTCATCTTTTAACTTGCACTATACAAGCAAGCCATAAGTTACTTAGAACGTAAGAGTGGCGTAAGTAAGCGTAACTAGCGCTTGCAAGACGCGCGGCGAAATATTTGCACCGCACACCACTTAGCGCTTATCGCTTAACGTATCGCTTGCAGCGCTTATTTGTAGAGACGTTGCACTAGTCTAGAGGAAAATTTACAGTGGGTTAAAAGTTAACTTGCTTCTTTAGCACTTTAGTGTAGCTTAGAACAAGCATTTTTCAGCTATAGGTACCTACATGCACATATTTAAAAGATCGTTTCTGGAAACTTCTTTGGCAGGTTCGTAGGTGAGTTCTTACTTACATAATGATCTTACAATTGAATAATTATGAAGGTTTTTCTTTTGAGTCGTATTTCCTCATGACTGAGAGTCGTGACTTTTCCGCAGAATTAATTCATTGAGAGAGTTCTCTTGGGCAGATACATCGTGGTGGGGCGGGTGCTCAGGTCCTTTCAAGGAAGACACGTGTCCCCGGATATCGTGGTATTATGAAGAAGCTTTAATAAAAAAAACCATAGAGATAATAATATAATACTAACTTGCATTATAATTTATTGAAATAAGTTACTTTCGTCTCGGCTGTCTGTTTTGGTTCAACCATATATATGTCGCTCTCAGGAACCTCGCCTAGTTCCAGACCAAAAATAAGAAGTAAGCACAAACAGGCAGACCATATACCTATTTTCGCATTTTTATAAGGTCAAAAAATAATGACGTGTCCTACTGTCGCCACTGTGTCAGTCCTGTGATTAGGTATGCGTGTAATGAGGCTTAATTGAAGCGCCATCTGCTGGGTTTACTTACAGCGCTGGATTACACCGAATGATTCACCGAGTGATTCACCGTGTTTTCAAAGACGGAAGTAATTGGTGCCGAACTAGTATTACATTAATAAATCAGCAATCATAAGCGATTGAAAGAAAATGAATATGTTTCTTGTTGTTCTAATATAATAATAAATTTGAGTTAATTGTCAGTCATTAGATTGTCAGTAAACGAAATATTGTAATAAATATAATGTGAATAATTTTGTGATTTCATTATAGCTACCAGACCAAATCAGCGCTCATATATTTTTGATCATTATCTACGTTAATTTTTGAGGTGAAAATGTACCTACAAGAAAAGTCAGACGAAAACAACTGAAAACCAAATAAAATAAAATTCCTATTTGAATTCTAGCCACAGTCATCTTACCTGCTATTTTAAACAGCAGTTGTTTGCTAGAAAAACTAGATAGACATTCGTTCACAAATAAATAAAGAAGACATTTTTAAAATAGCATTTCCCGCAAATTCAACTAAACACGATGGCAAATAGCACCTGTCTTCAGTTGCCGGCAACTTTTTGTCGGCTGTCGAGTGGAGGCAGACACTCTGATCTATGCTCTTTCGGCTGCACTAGGGTACCGAGGGAAATGTGGCTTGAAAACCATTTTTTCTAATTGGTTTCCGAGTATTTGGTAAATGTTTTAAAACGATAGAAATTGAAATTACGTTTGACTAGATCTAGGGGTAAACGATGTGCATGTTTTTACCTGAGATAATGAAATAGTGGCTGAGTGGTGAATTCAAGTTTCCCAAGTGCCTTTGGGTTTTTTAAATAGCTTAACAACAGGCATATTAGTCATTTAATTAAACAATAACGTGTTTTTAAACTCGATTGCGTATTTAAACGTAAATACACGTTTAATTCTCAGTCTAAAAGACTGATAGGTTAGTAATCGTTCGAACAAATACATCTGACAGATATTTCTTTGAGAAATAAAGTAACCAAATAAAATAGGTCGCAGGTAACCTTTGAACACTTTTCCAACTCCCACTTGACCAGTTTTTATTATCTTACAAAGTGCTCGGATAGACACGGAAAGAAGTTTGTGGAAAATTCATCACCTCACTTGCGAAGAAACGTCACATGATATGTGCTACATCCATTCCATTTTCAACCCTGTATTAGAACCATGAAAGTTGTGTTTTGTGTGTGTTGTAAGTGTTTCAAAAGGTGACAAGATACAAGTGAAAAGCTTGTTGAGCTCGAGAGCGGGGTATAAATGTATGAAGGTACATTAATCCAAAGAGACGCGCATTCTTTGCAGAGCCGAGCAGAAATGGCGTGAAAATATGACTCGTTATTTATGTCTCCCGTCAGGATGAGATGAAACTTTCGGGGTTTTTGTTTTGTGCCACGGATCTCTTTATAGCCATGAATCAATGGCAATGGATCTTTTTATGGTTTGGGGGTTGATTTGTTGAGATGTATTGATGTGTTTGTGTTTATGTTTATAAAGATGTTGTGAGGGTATGGTAAACTGAATGAATTGGCTATAAAGGTTAGCATCATATTAAGAGAAAAAAATAACAGATAAGTGAGTATAAAAGAAGTAAAAAACTTGAGGCAAAAAAATCGTAATTGTGTAGGTAGCCAATATTGTCCGAGCGGGTAATTGTCGCGTCATCCCATTTTACCTCCCACGGGCGCTGGAAGCCAGGCTGGAAGTAAAACCTTACCCTCACGTACGATAACCTCAATCTCCTCCGACGATCAGCTGAAAAAGCCGAGCTCAGATCAAGCGTCACCCGACTTTATGACGTCATTTCCTCCGACTTGCAGCCTCCGGCTTTACGCCGAATTTATTTGACAATTATTAAGGTGTCCGCATTAAGGCCGCATTACGGCGCCATCCAGCGGAAATTCATGTTTTTCTTGGGCTGTTTTCGCTCGTAACTCAGAGTAAACGCGGACACGTGCGAACTATTAGCTCCCCGACGTAGGATTAGAAAATAATTCAGCTCTCCGAATGTTATTATGGGAGGAAGCGGGATTTATTTTATTGCCGGGGAGATATACGCGAGCGCTCGGATTTACCCAGCGCGGCGCAGCGCAGGGCGAGCAGCGGGATGGATGGACTGGGGATTACACGGTCACTTACACACTGAGGATGTTTACATGCAATGAAGAATAGTAATGTGAGTGATGTGTGTATCGTTCATATAAATACCGATTTCATTACAAAATATTTTTGTGGTTATCACAATAAAATTCAGTATAACGCTAATCCTCTGCTTGATGAGTGATTTCACTTGGTAGAGGACCAATTTATCTCTGGTGGCACTTTGTTTGAAAATAAACATCTCAACTGACTTATCATAAGCTTTCCCTGCAATAAGAAAGAATCCAATAATATTTATGGAAAGCTTGAGCTTATAGCTGGGGAGAGCTGGCCCTGCTTATATAGCTGGGGAGAGCTGGCCCTGCTTATATAGCTGGGGAGAGCTGGCCCTGCTTTGGCGTTAATCTTATTTAATTTAAGTTTTCAATGTTGTATATTATTTTAATTGTAATGTGCACGCCTTATGGGTGGTGTATAGAGTTCCTATGTAATCTCACTACCATCAATTGTACCTATATTTCGCAATAAATATCTTTGTCTTTGTCTTTGTCTTTATGTACAGTAATTATTACTTTATTCGCGTGATCGACTGCGTCCTACATGCTATTGAATGTTGCCATAAAACAATATTGATTGCGTCGATAAAACATGTTTTATGTCAGACTTTTTTCCCGATTTAACGGTCGCCTCGTAATTCAATTCTATTTTGGTTTTATTCCGGCATTGCTCTGTGTTGAATGGATTATGGGCTTTTTTACGCTCGATTACATTTCGACAGACTATTTCATTTTTTATCGCATTGATACGGAAGAAAAGATAGAAACATTAAAGGTGATATATTTAATTGAAAACACAGGACAATTATATTTTTTTAAATAAATTCATTACAACAATATATATTTTAAATATTTTCTTTATTTTATTTATTCTCATCCCATCCTCATAATTTTTTATTACTTCACGCACGGCAGTATATTCCGGAATTTCTAAAAGAGCTTCTCAAGTCTTCGCGAAGGTTCGAGAAGGTGCTGTACACACTAGGATGCCTGGAGTGTCCCACATCGATGTTGGTGACACATATGAACGCCTCTCTCATTGCTGGCTCTATGTATACGGAGGAGCCCCAGTTGTAGTTGTCAATGTCTGAAATATTCACAATATTAAATAAAATATACATCTTTTTCTTATCGAATGAGAGTGGCCTACTCTGGTGACGAGAGTTTATCAAGCCGCCCTAACGGCCTCTGACATGGCTTAGCGACTGACAAATAGCTGAAACCTACAATTTAACGTGTTATCCGACCACGAAAAATATTAGATATACATGATTATTGGTCTATGATGGTACAAACAAGGTCGTAGTGACAACTAACTATGATCTGTTGAATTTTAATATAATTTCTATTACACTCAAAATAGCAACACATTAGTATTGTTGGTAGCTCCACAGAACTATGATGAATCAATACCTCCGGTGAGGTGATTAATATCCAGACGTATTTTATTAATCGGATAACATAGATGGCTTATATACCTTGATAATCATCTATTGTATCCGTTATAAAAACGACTTCCAAGACCCTACGAAAATCGTCAATCTATGGTTTGTGTTGTCTTGTAAAAATAACTTGATCTTAAGAACACAATCAAACCCACTTACTCAAAGAGAATCACGCCAAACTTCTTGACGACTTGCAGCAGCAGAGAGATGGGCTTTGACGTAGTGTTGTTATGCACGATGCTGTTGTATATGTCGTAGGATAATTCGATACTTCGAATCTTCGCGGAAATCCTAGGGGTTTTGCGAAAACGCGGATAATTAGACATAGGCGAAAAATTATCTGTCCTGTTGTAGTGCTAGTGTTGGACTCGAAGTCACTTGTCTGTGACAGAAGGTAGATTAGGTTCGTTAGGTTGCTTTCTACCACGCACATGCGACGACGAGCGAAGCGAGGAGGAGCCAAGTCCTGTTGTAGTGCTAGTGTTGGACTCGAAGTCACTTGTCTGTGACAGAAGGTAGGTTCGTTAGGTTGCTTTCTACCACGCACATGCGACGACGGGCGAAGCGAGGAGGAGCCAAGTCCTGTTGTAGTGCAAGTGCTGGGGCAAAAATCCTGACTTTGTCCAGTAAGATTTGATAATTTTTCGCCTATGTCTAATTATCCGCGTTTTCGCAAAACCCCTAGGATTTCCGCGAAGATTCGAAGTATCGAATTATCCTA
The DNA here is from genome assembly GCA_927399415.1 of Macaria notata. Taxonomy (NCBI): domain Eukaryota; kingdom Metazoa; phylum Arthropoda; class Insecta; order Lepidoptera; family Geometridae; genus Macaria; species Macaria notata. The sequence goes on along the minus strand of OV656734.1, from coordinate 13,403,092 downwards.
CGACATATACATCTGCTACGTCCTTAATGAATATGCTGCTAGCGTAAGATGCCATCGGGCTTACGTATGTTGAGTCTATTGGGGCGAATATTAGCTGTGAAATATCAGAAAACACAGATTACTGTGGCAAGATTAGTAAAAAACAATTAAGGTTTATAAATAAACATTTTTACTGAGCAGGATAATTCTTTACCTAACAAGCAATCATTTTAATTAGACTCTGTCTCTAACGGATGTTAGTAAAAACTTGATTATAATAAATCTGGAGTACCGAGTTGAAGTTATATGATCACATACTACATAGATCACAAAAACATTATGTTCTGATAGCTTTAGAAAGATCTACTATCTAGTGCGTCAGACAATATTTTTTTGTTGTTGCTTGGAGTCGGTGAGTTGCGTCGCAGTAGGACAGCTCCTTTCGAAAGTTAAAATAAATAAAAGTGTATTATGCCAATATACAATTTTCGTTCGTAGTTTTAGGACTAGTTTTAAGTCATCAGCAATGAAGATGATTAATCAGGTGCTTCTTCGCGGCTTATATTACTGTAAAATAACTCACCATCACTGCCCTCTCGTCGTTTAGTTTCACAGTCCACTATGACTGGTGTTGGGTTAACACTGAAGGCTACTTCCCTCACAAATTCAACTCTCAGGAATGTGATATTGTACCTGTAGAAGTAGTCTGTTCCGATCATGATAGCGCCGGCGCCGCGACGTTTTGCGTAGACAGACTTGAAAAAATAACAATGGCATTTTAATACGTAGCAATTTGCGCAATAAAACTATGTTACAAATAAATGGTTTTTACTCACGTGTATATTTCGCGTATGCTAATGCGTTTCGGGTGTAATTGCCACCTATCTACAGAATCATTTTATTTATTGCTAGTAAAAACTATCTATTCCTTCACTTACTTCTTCAATGACATCCGGTATAGAAAATCCGGATGTGTACGCAATGATGGTGAGGCCGCAGGATTTGGATGCTTTCGTCCATTGGTAGAGGTTCTTCTTCCTTTCCTTGGCTGATTAACAGTCACAACCAAATTCTGGGTGGTTCACTGAAATATATTGGTTTATAATCGTTAATCCAGATAAAAAATCTCTGAAATCTAAGTTTGAAGCGAGAAAATTCAGAATTGTGACTCATTTTTAGAAGACATATTTACAAATATTTCACGAGTATCCTAAATAAAAAAGTTTACTTTCAAATGAAGGCTTATATTGATAGATAAATCATCATATCTCATTCAAGGCAAGTTTGGTATGTATGTATGTATATGCGTTCCTACTTTACGTTCAAGCAGCAGATCCAAATTTGTTGAAATTTGGATATATTAGACCCTGAATTGATACAAAGACTAGACAAGGCGTTGCTAGAAAATAATTATTACGGTACGAACCCATAGCGGTAGTAACGCCTTGTTGGACCAGGTAAGTGTTGACCAGTTGAGAGAACCATTTTTATTGAAAGCACAGTATGTTGGTGGGATGCTGCCTCCGAGAGCTGATATCTGCAAACACTAACAATGAAAAGAGTAGAAACCAGAAAATAAATTGTTGCTCAAGATCAGATATAATATACAAGTGAAATCAGCTAACAACAGAAACAAATAACTTAAGTAACTTATTAAATACTAGTAATAAACTTACGGATTTGCATTGATTGTTGTAATTATCTTGAGTTCCTTTACTAGTAAACACAGGAGCAATAAATATAGTGAACGAAACTAGAATGGCAAATGGAGCCATAATGTTATCCAATGAACTAGGTAGTGACTGGTATACATAGAATAAGCCTTATCCACTATTTATACGAAATGTATGTTAATACATTATCTACCGAGGAGCAATTAAATGCAATTAGTATGTATTCATAGATAAGTTTGATTGCTAAAAAACGTGTAGGAGAAAACCGAAGCAAAACTTTTTTTCCTTGACAGAAATAGTATATATCTATTGATTATACAGCTTTATCAAAGTATTCTTTTGCTTGAAATATGATTCTGTAACACTTATGTAAATATCGGAAACTACAAGGTTACTATTATTTTTTGATAAAATTCAATTTGTATGTATCACATCACATCACACTATTGAATTAAATATCACTTTGTAAGTTAACGTTCAAAATCAAACCTTTTTTTGCGGTAACAACAATTAATTAACTTACAAGAAAACCAATTAAACTTCATTTTGTACCTACTTCTGTATATTTATATTTTCTAAGCAGTAAAGTAGAAAACATCTCTAAAATATAGGTAAAAGTTTAATATAAAACAAGTATTTGACAAAAATGCTTTCCAAATTACATTAGATACATACGTTAATAATGTATGTATTGGTAATGACATCTTATGCCGTTTTAATTCAAGTACCTACTTACACAGTTTGCTTTAACCAGTAAATACCTTCATGTCTTCCTCGGTAGTCAAATCATCTAGTGGAAATCAATTTAAACGATACACTGTACATTTTGATGTTCTTTATACTAACGTTTTAAGGTAATATACTATTTTGACCGATTACTCCGCTGATTGAGTTCATAATAATATGTAAATAGAGATATTTGTTCTGCTATTTTCTAATTTAATCACCTACATAATCCGTCAACATCCACAACGGTACAAAAGTTATCGTCGAACAAAATACACATATGTATATTATATTCATGAATTAAAAAAAATATATAATTACTTGTGTTGAGTCCAGTCGTTTGTATGTATAGTAATTAGTAAGTATGTTTTTACTAAAGAAAAGTATATAAGTATTATATCTGTTATCTAATATATTAGATAACGCTTGTGTCGTGGGTATACCCACAAACGACACAAGCGTTTGCTTAGTGTGGGGCTAGATGGCGATGTGTGCAATGTCCCGGAATATTTATTTTTTTATTTACGAACAGAGAAACACATATTTTCCCGAGCATCAATCTACTGGTTTTTACTAACTTTGTTCATTCTGCGACAACATTATCAAGATCTAATATATTATGGTTTAACAAATGTGGCCATCATATGCCTCTACAAACTATAATTTAGCACTAGACACAATTTTTCCACAATTTTATTTCCCCATTTGGTGTAATTTCTCCCCGAGCGTATATCGCGGTGTTGCCACATTAGAGCGGGTGTAATTGCCGACCGCAGCGGCCGTAAATAATACCTGTGCTGGCAACACTGGAGATAAATCACCCGTGTCGGCTGCATTACTTGCCAGCTTTGTTTCTTTTTGACCGTACTTCCACGTGAATGTACGTCTGTAATAGGGTAGTCTGGATTGGACACATGGACATCCAAAGTATTGTATTTTTTTTTTTTTACAATGAAAGAAATCTTTATTTACAATAATAAAATATAAAAACAAGGGAAAAAACTAAACATACTACTACTACTACTAACTACTACAAAAAAGGGCACTTAGAAAATCTTTAGAAGAGCCTAAAGATAATCTAAGTGCTCCAGCCCACTACCAGAGGGCAGCGTGCCCAGCATGCTGCCTGCATGTGCCGCTTTACCACGCTGGATGGCAATGCTGATACGTTGAAATGGAAAAACTGTATATTTTTTAACATATAACACCTGCTTATACTGTCAAACGCAAAATAATCTAAATGTTAGAAAAACAGCAACAAATGTACATTTACTGATTTGAGACATTGTATATATAATTACAGACCTTGCATTTCTGTTCAAGCAAAACAAAATCTATGTCCTGTAATATTAATAGTTTTTCCACATCAATTTTTAGTGAAACAGACTTTGATTCTCACAAACTTTCGTCTGTATGACATTAATGTGATGCAATATTTCCTTGTCTTCTGTCGGTACTCAGGTGCTCGGTTATAAAGTTCTCGACCGGTCGCACTCTTCAAAGATAAACGAGTGACACTCTGATACATCAGTCAAGATATCTAGCTACCATTTTAGATACTTCATTCAAACAAATGTATACTTTATCACAAGGGCATAAGGATGGTTGTTGATGTTGTTATCTTGAAGATGACTGTCATTTTGGAAGCCTCAATGGATCGTATCGTGTTATCGCTATTGAAAGTGGTATGAGTAAGATGGTAGGCTTTTATTGCTATCAATTTGATTGATATAACTTAATTAGATGTATTTAGAAACGCTCGTAACTCAGCTGTCTGGACCAACACTAAGTTAAATAGCAGTCGAAGCGGTCAATTTTAACATTGAGGTGACCAAAAAGTGTAGTTTAAGATTGGCTGTTTATTAGTTCAAGTTCAATTTATTCATTAAAAAGGTTTTACAGGTATTAGCTTGACGAAACGTTAAAAAGTGCCAATACCAATACCACAGAGTAACTTTTATCTTATTTATTTACAGTGGGAATCAAAAAAAATAAAAATCCAGTTAAATCACAAGAGAGCGCACTAAAATATGCGCATGATTAAAACTTCCTCGTCTGTAAAAGGAAGACGCCATCTATCGAGTGACAAGCGAAGCTGAGACGTCGTCAATATCGCCTTAAAAACTGACAAGATTTATTTCTTATTCAATTTAAAACTCTGACGGACGGACGGACAGGCCGTAATCAACAATAAGGGCGCGTACCCATGGCTGTTGCCAAAAGGCAAGAAAAAATACCAATAATATTCAATGTCATGTTTGCTAAAGTACCTACCTAGGTGTGCTAAGAAACACGACGCGTTTATGAAAGCAGAAACATTTATGTTATGAATTATACAAAATTTGGTTATATTGTTTTTATAGAATTATGCGTGTGTACAAACATCTAGGTACCACTTTGTAAATAAAACTTTCTTAAAAAACTTAACTTAAATATACTTTAAGAAACCCTACTAAATACTTGTAGTTTTCAGGCTCTGTTATTCGCGATGTGTACCGTTACAAACTACGAGTTACTACTTGAAGGCAGAAAGCTGTTACTGCTTAAATACGGGCCTGGAAAATTGTTTCTGCAACAAAACATAAATAATTGCTCGTAACACGGGGGTTTTATACGTCGTTGGCGTATTTACTTCATATTTTCACACCGAAACCACAGATTTATTCTGTACTAGTGGATGCTCGCGGCTTCGCTCGCATTAAGAAGTAAAACTTGCATCTCCTATTCCACCCCTTTAAAAGCGGCTTTTTAAAAAATCCTTTCATAGCGGATGCCTACGTCATAACATCTACCTGCAAGACAAATTTCAGCCCGATCCGTCCAGTGGTTTGGGCTGTGCGTTGATAGCTCACTATATCAGTCAGTCAATCAGTCAGTCTGTCACCTTTGAGTTTTATATATTTAGATTCTGATGTAATATGTTTTGGATTTCAGAGGGAGCTCTGGGGTCGAAAATGTCCAATTTCGCCTAAGATTTGTACAATGGCTTTGTATCTTTACTTTGACGTTAATGTTACTTATTATTAACATGTCCTTGGTTATATAGTTACACTTACAATTTACTATTAAAAGCATGAAGCCTCTTATGTTCTGCATGTTCAACAATACCAAAACAAGTAAGAATGTCTTGGCTGCAATGTTATATGTATACCAGGTGAACTTTAAAAGGCAAACCCTTAGCTAGAAAAAAAATATCTCTAATCTTTTTCTCCTCGCCAGTACTGTGATTGTCGTCGGAATCATTATGGAGGCGCGATAAGGTCGCCAACAAACTGGCCTGGTTCACCCACTAACGTTGTAAATTCTTATTAGCCCTCCTCAGGGTTTATTTGTTGGCCAATGTTGCTAGTTGCTTATTGAATTGGAGAAAGTAGAGAAATACTAATAGGAGACTACGAAGCAATTATTTGGATAGTTGTGCTGGCAACACATTTCTGTAAACATTTACAGACACAAAATATACTCAAGTATATTGGCAAAATATTTTATCTATAAATAGATGGCATGGGTGAATACAAAATTAAAAAACAAAACACTTTTCAAAAAATAATTTCCATACAACAAACATACATAGTTATTTTCCTACAAGTGTATGTACAGATGTTTTAGTCAAGTTTGTATAACTTGTAAATTGATATCATACCACATCTCATGCCGCAAACTGCTACGTGTAAATAAAATCGTTCCATCTATATTTCTCCGCGCGCGATCTCTAGCCCCAAACAGTCCGGTATCTATGTCGCTGCACCCTCTCTCGTAACGTTACAATTTTACGACCGCCTTTATTACGAGACGCTTTCGTGCGCGATTACCCTCCAGAGTGAGTTCTGCTGTTACGCGCCCTGTAACACAAACACACCCCAAACAACGCTCGACGTTTCTTATAAATTCTACTTTCATTGCTGGTCATGTTTGTGGTGTACGTTTGAGTGGGGATGAGGGCCAGCAGTGTATGTCGACGTTCGCAATAGTTTTGCCCAGAACGATACTGTTGTCAGCAATTACATTTTAATGCGTGTTTTATGATCACGGGGCGTCTAATGTACTAGTGCATTAATTTATCACCTCCCCCTGTTTACGAGTTACAGCTTGACAATTGAAATGATGGCGTAGTATAGTTGTGTAATCTAGGCGTCCAGTTTGGTTTGAGCTTTGGTTTCGGTTGTGTTACTTTGGCCGGGTTGAAGTTAGGGGGTCTGGGTTGTCTGGGAGGTAGTCACAATCGTTTGGAGAGACAACCGATGGACGTATCAAAGGATGGCAAGCGAACTGGCAGCAGTTTGGATTGAATCGAAGCGAGTGCGGCGGTCGGTGCAGTAAAGGATGATTGAAACTTGTCTGCAGCTCTGATATGTGAATGTTTGCCTCCGTCTCGCCTTTCAAGTGATCTCGCTTGACAGCAGACGGCTCCTGTGTACTTTGATGTACATCTACCTGTGTCTGCTAACGAGTGTACGCTTGCAGGGGACTGCATTGTTTCAACTATCCGATGGAGTCAGTTGTCTTTGATTGATACGTTACCTGATATTCCAGTACGAACGGTATAATACTTATTACTTTTTTTTATTCAGCAACTAACGCTATGAATGTTTCTAGCATTCATTCAATAAACGTCGAAAGGATTATCCTCATTATGAACCAGTTTTCAAAATTAACAACCGGTTTATGATCACATCACTTACAATTACTTTAACTTAATATTACTTTAAAACTTTCCCATAACAATAAAAATAACGACAATTGATTTGTAGTAATAAGTAGTTGAACAACTAAATTATTTACCTTACACAAAGCTACGTCACTGATTTTCACTAGATGATAAACTTTCATTTTACGCCTCTAATAACATTGTAAAATACAAAAGTTTTCTTCTTTCCGTTCCATAAGTATGATGAAATAATGCAAGTCGTGATACCGAATGTTAACTGATGACGCAAATAGTCAGCTGGCATGCAAAATATGCATTGAAAACTGCGCATAAATAGATTTATATCTGCCTATCCATTAGTAGTTTGATTTATGGGCAATAAACACGGCTGAACGTACACTGATGGAGTTTAGGCGGATGGAACATCAGGGATGGGGGAATGCTATTTATGTTGCCTTGCCATAATCCTTGCACTGGTAGGTTGATTGAACTTGGTGAACATGCTTTTTTATAAGTCATTGATTATATTAATTTTAAGACACTATTGCAATTATGTTCTAATACTGAGTTTTATTTTTGTCAGAAACAAAAAAATCTGAAATGTGTAGTTTATATATGTTACAAATTTTAATGAGAGATAAAGAATAAGCTGTAAGAAGCAGGTGATCACATTTGGATAAAAATGTCTAAAATATGTTGTCATTTGTTTACTGTAGACACTACCACATTCAAACTAAATAAATACGATTCTCGAAAGTATATTTTAAAAATTAATCGTTACAAAATAAATAAATAATTAAAACACCATAGCAATTAGCATAACACTTTTATACTGGACTGTACCATCGTACATCACATCATGAAGTAGCATTAGAGTATTAGTTCTCCACTAGTGTTCACATCAATATTCTTTGATTTATTCGCTGAAGGTATTGGCTAGTTATCAAACATGTCTGTGAACATTACTCTTCCTAGTAGCATATTCTGTGCAAGTATCTAGGCAGAATAATGCTTTGGTATCTGATTATATTCGATTCCTATTGGAAACTGTTATGGAAATTATTATGTAATAATAAAGACATTGGTTAATAAGCCTGTAAGCTAAAGATATGAGAAAATCTGTCCGAATTTCAATGTACAAAATATCTTATAAAATGTGTACCTATATGTAGTAGTAAAGAGCATCTTATTGTATTGTATTTATTTATCCGTTGGATCTTCCGAACACTTGGTTTCGTCAAGCATGAGTACAAAACAGTGCAGCTCCTTAGAATGCATTTCACAGTGTGGTGTAATCTCAGAGTCACATGCGGATTAGCTCAGTCGAGGGAGATGGCTTATCTCGGACTAGCGAGGAGGGCTTTAGAGAAGTATACGAGTACTATGTCGTGAGTGTACTCGTTGCGAATGTTTGTTTAATAAAACTTAAGTAAAAGGCAAATAACATATCACATAACTGAATAAACAAGCAAAATAAATAGGAATATTAGGTGAAATTTTAAAAACAATTATTTTCTTAAACTTTTCACAAACACAAAACAAACAAGTAATCCGTTAATTAAAAATCAGTTTTTTTATTAAAATAAGAAATTTCTTTATTTACAATAATAAAATATAAAAAGTAGGGAAGAAAAATTAAACATACTACTTCTAACTACTACAAAAAAGGGGCTCTTAGAAAAGCCTAAAGATTATCTAAGTGCTCCAGCCCACTACCAGATGTCAGCGTGCCCAGCATACTGGCCGCATTACCACGCTAGATGGCAATGCTGATACGTTGAGCCAGAAAAAGGCCAGCATTTTGGTCAGGTGTTTAAAAATTATATTCTAAACTGATTTTGTAATAAGCTTGTTACCCAACCACCTATCGCTAGCATCATTCAAGTGCCCCCAACCCCGAAAACGGTATCAAACAATCACGAAAATAAATAAAGTAATAATGTCAACCGTTTAAATTGTTCACTCACGAAAGTGTAAGAAGCACGTGAACCCTGCGACGCTGGTTCCCAGTAGCGGGGTCTGCGAGACCGAGCGAGCGGGCGAGCGGCGCGACCCCCGAAACGAGCCCACGTCCCGAGTGCGTGGCCCGATAAAGGGTTAAGTACACACTAACAACCTGACGTGACTCACAAATCCACCATTATTATGTTATTGTGGGAGCCGTGTCGCCGTGGCCTCGCATTTACATACAATTTAACATGAAATGTGGCCAGTAATTCATAGCGGCTGTTGCGTTATTATTTCTATTATAAAGTGTTCAAGTCGACGTTTGTCGTGTTACCTTCTGGCGTGTTACATTTTTTGTTGCTTTCGTTACGTTAACGGCCGCCATTAAGGCCCAGTCTTGCTATCTCGCCGCGTGACTTATGGCCGCTCGTTTGCATCCGACTCATGCTTATTGTTACTAAAACTCGTATAATTAATTCCACTCGAATAATAATCCTACTCGTTGAATTCTTGAGACGCTCGAAACAAATTAATCACGCGATATCAACTCTTTATTATTGCATTTAAAATATTATTCTTATCACGCCGCGAACTATTCGCGTCGACAAAACGAATGTTTGTGTTTGATTGAAGTATGAATAAACCCTTTCAATGATCAACGACAAATCGACATATCGAATTATCTACGCGTCGCTTAGTTCGAATTCAAATAAAGGCATTCCGTTTAAATTATGAATCGATGCGAGGAGCTTATTCAATATTTTTACAACGATTTATGCCCAATTAGCAGCCAGTGCGTGAATTGAATTGTTTGTGCCTCAAATCTGAATAAATACCACAATATTTACGATAATGTCCGGCGCGGCTGAATAGAGCCCGCCGAGCACCGCGGGAGACATCTCCGACTACTTTATTATAGGTACCGCGCCGAAGGGTTACCTCTTTGTGCGACGTTTTCATGTTAATTTACGCTTTAACTGACAAGGTGGTCCGTAGGACCCGCGCGGGCTTAAAAAATGATATTTTAGTGTTAATGCTATCGTTGAATAAGAATCACGTTCAACTTTATTATGGGAATTGAAAACATAATTTTTGATTAAACTTGTTTGTGTGTCGTATCTCTGGACTGGGTCGTTTCTTGTAGGAGAGACGTGTTCAGTGATTATTTTCGGTCGGTTAAGTTTTCATAATGGTTCATTATAGTCGGTAATTAATCGCGAGTGCGTTTGGAGCGGGTTTAATTAGACACCGTCGCTCGGCCTCGGCTGCGTGATCAAAGCTTTGTGGAAGCGATCGCTCGGATGCCAGCCTTGCTTTACTTCACTGGATATTGTTGTACCTTCCAGCTATGGTTTTTGCTATAATACGAATATTCATCCAGATTATAATCATCACTTCACTATCTACTTTAGATAATATCATGTTAAGCCTCCCTAGCGTGTTAGTCTACTTACTTTGACATAAATATCTATTCAAAAAGAAACACTTGTATTACACCAACTGAATTCAAGCTAAACGTGTTATTTGCAAAAATAACTCATCCACAACAATAACTTAATAAAGAAGATTATGTATTAAATAATACATGAGATTCTACACAAATACTTACCAGTAGATGCAACTCTTCCCAGAAAAACAAAGCAACTTTCATTTTTAATTTCAACGGCACAATATTTAAAAGCTATTTAGGACACAGGAGCGCTAACCCCTAATTGCCTTTCTCTCCGAAACGAAACAGTGAAAAATCCACAAAGGCAACACTTTAGCTGCAGTGTACAATGTTGCACTTTGTTGCCCCCGGGCAGCGGAAATTAACGACTCTCAGTGTGCTGGGGCCTGCGAGACCCCCGCCACTCTTTGAGGGTTAAAAACGAGATTGAGCGCACAGTTTTAGTGTCGCGTTTTATTTTTAGGCAAAGCAATATAACAGGTATGTGAGATATATAATATATAGATATATAATCATTCAAATACAAAATTCGGTAATGTAATTGGATTCTAGTTTACAAACTTGCTGATAACAGTTACTTTACTTGTATAAATAGGGTACCTATAAACTTATCTAATTTCCCAAAACACTCATTAGGGGCGTGACAATGACCTAACTAACCTTATATATGTACTTGTATACCTACAGTACTAGGTACATAGTACACACAAGCTCCTAAAGTGCTGCGGTGGCTTTTTAATGCTACCTTCAAACAGGGATGTTACACACAATATATAAAAAAATAGTTCTACGAATTAGTCCAGTACTTCAAAGCATCTGTATTACGCATAGAGTTATTACTACTACGTACTAGTAATATATTTCAATGGTATTACGTCTGTCTGTCTGTCTGTCGGTCATAAGTGACAGCAAATTGTTCAAAATATGATTTGTGAGTGGATACATTTGTGTTTACCCTTTAAATTTTAACAAAAAATAATGTAAATGGTTCAGATAAAATTTGGTATAAATTAATAAAAAAATAATAAATATAAAATTACACCTTAGTAAATAATTGATTTATTTTACCAAAATGTAAAAGTATTTATATTTTTGCGATGACATTGATTGACAACAATTAATTAATTACCTTAGTAAGATAGTTTTTTAGTGAGATTACCTAGTTCCATATGAACGAGTATATTCATCATCTTTATGCAGGTAACACCACAGGTCCCCCTAGTTCTCAAATACTAAGGTGAACTACGGCTCCCAGTGGACAGTCTACAATTATAAAGGGGTGGGTAATGGATACACTTACCCTAATTATATTTATTGGTCTAGTTTTTGTGCGTGACACTTCCTAGTCTCCGTTTTGCAAGTGTTGAGTGTGGACGTCAATATGAACAGCGAGTAAGCTTTTCAAAAATTTTGTTTAGAATTGTGTATTTGGATAGTATATATAGTATATCTTTGACTTAAAATGCTGATCAAAATAATGAGCGAATTCACGTTGAATCGTTTGTTATTGTGAAATCAGTAATATTTACAAATTTCACAATATAACTAACATAATGATATTTTGAAATGTGTGTGTATGGACTAAAGGTCTCAAAAATAAATTTAATTTATTTATTTTATAAATAACAGTGAGAATGTACCGCTAAAGATGGTAATTTTAAGTAAAATCTGTTAATATTCTTGTCATGTTTTATAAGCTAAACTCTTTTACAAACTAAACTATTATTCATGATCAGGCTAGAGAAGATAGCTTACGTGTACGGAGACATCTGCGTGCGAAGGAAGAAGCAGCGACGGAAGCGCCAGCGCCTGCTGGTGACGGAGCTGCTGATAGACTACGCCAAGAACTCCACGCTGCATGGGCTGCGGTACATCGCCGACCATGCGCTCACCATCTTTGAGAGGTAGGAATCATTAGCAAGAGGCAGACATTTCGTGAAACAACTTAAAAATAAAAAGTACGTCTATAAAGTAATACCTATGATATCTTGTTGTTATTTTATTTCGAAACATTATTTTAAAATATTTGAGATAAAGTTTAATTTTACAAGTAAACGATACATGCATTTGTTTTAAAAAAAATCTTATAATAATTTTAAGCATCTCAAACTTTTATCATAGTGTCCTATCTACATCTATTATTTAAAAAGCTGTCAAAAAATAGTGAGAGATAGTATTATTTATTATTTTTTGTTAGTTAACAACACATCAATTTGGTTGCAGGTTATTCTGGTTCTTGACTGTAGTGGGGAGCCTTGGAATATGCTCTTTCTACATTTACAACGTGGTTACGAAATGGATAACGAGTCCTGTCATTGTCACTGTCAATGGTCGGCTGTCATCTGTGGGATCAGTAAGTGATCAAATATAAATAACCAACGAGAGATTAAAGAACCAGTATTAGTATAGTAGTCATGAATGCTATATGACCTATAATAAAGATAAAGATAACTTTATTTAGCACAACCTTAGGTTCTAATACAATTATATTCGTTACATTCCACACTAGGATGTAATGTACCTGTATTGCGGAGTGTAGGCTTTTCTTCAGAGTTAGACATAGATTTAAATAGTTAAGTCTTAATAAAAGCAAATATACGTGTTTATATGATGTTCTTAGGCTACAGGCCAAAATAGGTAAAATAATTGCTGTGTGCTATGATGCTATGTACTTTAGCTCAAATTGCAGAATGGCTCGAAATTTTACCGGCATTCAAAAATTCAACCTGAACTTTGTTTCTTTTTCAGGTCCCGTTTCCTGCAATCACAATATGTCCACAAACAAAAGTGAACCCTTTAAAATATAATTACACGGAAATGCTTGGAAAGCATCACACAGGGCAGTAAGTTTTGACTAAAATCAAAATATGGCGCTTAACTGTACGTACTGTCCCACAAAATGGGTCTCATAACAAAAAAAATATGATTGCCTAATTTTCAAATTGTCATGTACTGTTAAAAACAACAACCCGTATAAAAGCTGGAAATTAAATCATGGAATCCAACCTTCAAGGTTCAACAACCCGTATAAAAGCTGGAAATTAAATCATGGAATCCAACCTTCAAGGTTCAGATTCAGAATTCGTTATTGTCAAAAACTATGTGCATAAGGTGGCATAAGCTTGCACATTGAAAGCATACACTAACTATTATAGTAGTTTAACTTAGACTATGACACAATTTTATCTTGTTTCAGAATGGATTTCGAATCTGAAGAGTATTTCCAGTTTTATCATGTAAATTCCCAATGCGACGTCCCTTTATATTATTCTGGCTTGAGAAGTAACACAAACTCTTCTTACGTAGAAGATATAATAATGGTAAATTCTTTAAATAAAATCATTAAAAAAGCAAAAACTAACTTCATGTCTACTTCACAGTCACTTTACTGATCAAATCTAAGCCTATCAAAGAAAACTGCACAAAATCAGGCTAGTTATTTAGAAAATATATTATGTACAGCAGCGCCCCCTGGTGAGTTGTCATCGTAACACAAACTCGAAAGATGTACCAATCAAACCTCACTATATAAACTTTATCAATTTGTTGGTTTATTGTATTTTTTTTTCAAAAAGGACTGAATGATCAAAAATATGGGACCATCTCAGAAACAATCCCCATCGAATAAAAAAATATTGAAATCGTTTCATGAAATAACGGAGTAATCGTGTAACATACCCACAATAAAAAAGAGAAAAAAACTTCAGACTTGATAACCTTTTTTTGAAGTCGGTTAATAATTGATGTATGAAAAATGTAAAAAATGTTTTAAGCTAGTTTGGCTTGGTGGTGGAACTGTCTGCTTATTATTCTGATGCACTTGGTTCGAATCCAACCCTACACCGAAGATTTATTTTTAAAGTTACGTATGCATTTACAACGTTAAAGGAAACTACATTACATGTTCGAGGACAAAAACACATTCGCTCTGGCCGCTCCCCACGTTATGAATAACTAATAATATAAGAAAACTTTTCCAATTAAGTACTTAAGTAATTATTTTGCAAGGGAGTTAATAAAGAAGAATGCGACTTTAAATAAGAGAATTGATTTATAAATTATAGGAACCGTTGCCTATTAGCGTCCACAATTTTAATGATGAGTCGTATTTCCTCATGACTGAGGGTTTGACTCCCCCGCAGAACTTATTTGTTAGGGGAGTTCTTTTGGGCAGATACATCGTGGTGGGCGCCCAAGTCCTTCCACGGAAGACACATGTCCTCGGATAATAGTGTTCCTCAAACATGTCGGTTTCCTCACGATGTTTTCCTTCACCGTTTAGCGAGTGCAAATCCACACATAACTTGAAAATACAAGTCATTGGTGTAGGGCCGGATTCGAACCAGGGTGCGTCTGGTTGAAAAGCAGATACTGGAACCGCTGAGCCACACTATACCTAGTGAATAAATGGCAAGAAGGATAAGATAAATTAGATAATGAATAGTTCTGTTATGTAACAAAACAATTTAGACAAGTTGTAAGCAGCTGAAACTACTATGGTCGTTTTAAAATGGCATATAATTTCAAACATTCACTTAAAATATCTTATTGATTGTAGGCAGCCACAGATCATAGCGATGTATTTTTCGGATGTCAATGGCAAACGACCGTGGATAAAGACTGCAAGATGTTCAGTAAAGTGATTACTGCAGACGGTGTTTGCTTCACTGCTAATGGCTTAGCAGCCAACGAGATCTTTAAAGATAGGTAAATAGCATAGCAAAGAATGTTGAATGTTCTACCCATCTAAACAACTTTTCTGTGTATTTATTTAAGTCTCTTTAAATATATTTCTGTGATTAAAAGATTAGGAACTTTCAAACCAGCAAAATTGTTTACATAGAAGAGTTGGTAGGCAAAGCTTTTCAAAAGAAACTAGTATTTCTTGCAAGCCAACAGGCTGAAGTCAACTCGAATATATCCCTTCTTATCTCAGTAAGTGCAATGTGCATATGTTAGATGTAAGAAGTTTTGATTTTAAGGAAAGGTAGCATTGTTTGCTTTTATATTGGTTTGTTATTTTTTCAGCATCCAAAAGGAATTTAACTATACAGACAGTGAAATGCCTCAACATGGTTGGTCTATGAAAGATGGGTATAACTATTCAATGCAAAATTTTTATCCAAAACGGGGACGAGTAAGTCACTGATTTGATTATTGAATTCCAAAATTAGATAAATTCCATTTTTTTATACGTTAATGTTTTAGGTATCTACTTCCGCGCCTGATTTAGTTATTGAACTAAAAGTTGATCCAGACCATCGAGATCTGGAATGTAATAATCTGTTTTCGGGATATAAGGTTTGAATTTTTTTATCCTTTAAGTATTATATATTTTTGAATATTTAAGGTGCAATTAATTTTCGATTTATATATTTTTTAATTAATGAATAATTATTAATAATGCACAGAGTTTGGAAGCATTGGCAACATTGGTTCTTTAACGTACGTTGATCAAAAAATTGTTTACCATCACGTGAATGGCTATACTAATGCACAATCAATCTGAATGAATTTGAATGTAGTTTACAGAATAATTTTATTGTGGTTTGTGTGCTTTCCAGATATATTTGCATCATCCGGCAGACATACCTCAGTCTTCAACATATTATTATGCAGCTATCCCTGGTCAGCTCTCATCCGTAGCTATCAGCTTCCATGAATTTAATTCGGACAGCGGACTGGAACAATATGACCCTAAAATGTAAATATACCTATAGATATAAGTAATTACGTATCCTGAATTCCTGACGTTAACAATACATATTGCTAACAGTTTATGTAAGGTTGTAAGAGTGGTTTTGGTCCCGACTAAACCCTCAAAAGAGAGGTATAGGCGAGGGCCCCCCCTCGATCGGACTTTTGGACACAGGCTAGCAAGATCCACCAGACCCTGGAAGTTACTAGCCTGTAGGCGGGGTGCACCAAGCCACTCCAACTAATCCCAAATCCCCATGGAAATGAAATTAGTTGGGCCAACGTAAAGGTACTTCGATCATCGCACCCCACCGACTACACCAATTCAAACCAATTCCAAAAACTTTTGATATCTTTTACGGATTTTCAAAAGTCGTAGACCACCAGTTTTTCCAGATGTACTTCTGATTGATGTACTTAAATCATTCTTAAAAGTTCCTTTGTAAATAATCTGATAACCTAATGTTATTTGTTTTCAGAAGACAATGCTATTTTTCAAATGACAGACAATTACGCTACTTCAAAATTTACACAGCAAAGAACTGTGAAGCGGAATGTTTATCAAACTATACATATGAATTTTGTGATTGTGTTGGTTTTCATATGCCAAGTAAGTTTGTAATAATCATCAGTACAGTTACGCATTTAATCTAAATCTAAATGTAAGTAGTTTGATTCTTAATTCTATGACACCAGTAGGTACATCTTCTACACGTAAATCTATAGGTTCATATTTACAAAATCATTTATATTCTAGCTTAAAAGTCGTATCTTATGTTTATAATTATTCTTGTTTCAGTTCACAATAGCAGTGAGATATGTTTTCCAAATCTAGTCACCCAAGATTGTATGATAGAGGCTCAAGGTATTTAAATACTTTAAGATGAAATATACCAATTTATGCTATAATTTTCAAAAAACTAAGTTTTGTTTGCTGTCACATTAAGATCTTAGCTGTCCGCACAGTAAACAGGTTGTAAATGATAGGGATATAGAAAGTTTTCAATTCAATATTTGTAGTAATTTAGCAATGCAGTAGTAAAATGGAATCAATTTTCTTACTTCCCAGATATCATGGCCAAACAAGAAAGGAAACTGGATCTCGGCTTAATCGACACAGGATGTCAGTGTTTGCCAGATTGTAATACTGTCGAGTACGATGCAGAAATACTCAAAACGGAATATCGGCTAGACAAACTTTACAAGAGATATGAAGATATGTTCGGGGTTGCTCATACTAATAAACAGTAAGCATATATTGGTTTTGAGTATGTCAATTTATTAAAAAGACGTGTGCCAAATAACGCGTGCGTATTTTCATGTTGTTTGTATTTATACTTGTCCACGGATACCTAGAAAATCACAATAAAATCGGTTGGGTTTTATTTTTGAATCAAATCGAATAGGCATGTTTCAATATCAACCTAGGAGGCCGTGTAAGTTTTGTCAAAATCGGTTCTGTAGTTTTTGGAAAATGCTTAAATGAACAAGGATTTTTAGGCAATTGACACTCAAAATAAAATAACTGTGTACTGAATATAACCCCCTATTATTCCCTATTTGTTGTATTTAATCTGTCTTATCCTCGCCAGATTTTCAGCAGTAGAGTTGTACTTCAAGAAGTCCCAGTTCGTATCGATGCAGCGCCGCGAGTTGTTCGGAGTCACCGACCTGCTCGCCAACATCGGCGGCCTGCTCGGGGTGTTCCTCGGCTTCTCCTTCCTCAGCCTCATTGAGATCATCTACTTCATCTCTGTCAGGTATAACAAACAAATTGGCAGTCTTCCTTATCCAATAGTATTTCTCCAAATACTGAGGATCGTAATCGTGACTCACCGCTTAATTGTTTCATTCAATGCTTCAATGTCATCACACAGGTGATGACCTAGTTTGATGTCCAGGGTTCACCAACTATTGTAGGTATAGTCATAAGCACTATCTCATAGTAATTTTTTTAAATGTTCACTACTGCTATACTTACCTGTTTCTTTCTAATAAGGTCAAATAAAGGTTTTTTTTTATTATGCTATTGAATCGTGGTAGCCCTTGATCATTCTACGAAAGACGGCGAAATCCTCATGGATTTTCCAACAAATTTTTAAAGAAACTAATAAATAACAGACGGTTTTATTATACTTCCGACTAATACTATAAAGGCGAAATTCGTTGGTGTTTTAGTTTGTGTGTTAGTTACTTCTTCACGCTAAACGAAATTTGGTATGGAGGTTAATTAGAGTTGGTTCAACACATGGTACCTTCAATCTCGGATTAATGTCGGTAACACTGCAGGGCACTGCTAGTATTTTAAAAAAGTATGTTACTTGGTGAACTAATGTAAATCGTTTTCTTTGTTTCAGGGTTGGGTTTATTTTAAAGAGAGATTTAGAAGAAGAAAAGAAAAAGACAAAATTAGACAATGGTGTGAAAACTTATTAGCGTTACGAGAACATCTTAATATTTAACTCTAATTTTATTTAAGTATATTTCTGTACCACAGTTTTTTATATAATATCTGCGTACCGTTTCTTTAAGAACTCCTAATAATAAATATTTCACCCATAATCAATTACAATAAAATCATTGAATTTTTACAATAGGTATGCTTCGAAGGTTTTAGCTAAGTAAACGTTGTTATCTTTTTACAAAATTAATCTAATTGTAAGTGGTAAATTAGTTATTATAAATGTATGGTTTAAATTACAACATACTTGCAATAAATGATGGTGTCCGTATAACTGCCACGAGTAGCAGTCAGCACAAGAAAGTGTCTTCTAAGTCATCTATCTTTCATCATCCCGACGTTCCAATGGTTGCAAACATTGTCTACTATTAAACAACTCCCGTGACGTCACGTGGTGTCTTTATCGCTATACCTTCCTTAGATGTCCATGGCTTTTGATACAACATGAAAACAATTCCCTGGCCAGGAACTTATAGAAGGTTAAAAAAACAAGTCAAGTCGCTTTTCTCCACACTATGATAAAATGGATTTCTTATAGTGGTAGACAAAAATATAAACATTTTAATGTTCTTAAACCAATAAAAGAACAGTCAATTAATGGCACCTTATAATAATGAAATATAATAGTTAATAAAAAAATAAGATTGGTCTTTTTTCATCAGGCGTGTTTCATCTTTAATTATTTAGTTTTCTAGTCAGTTAAACATTTGCCTGACAATCGTTTTCAAAATACATATATACAAAGTAATTTAAAACACATTCACTCGAATTAATAACTGGCATACTTCACAGTATTATTATTTTGCTTGTGCAAAGCTGTTTTAGTTAAAAAAATGTTTTTGCAAGTCAACTTAATAAAGTGTTATCTGCTGTGTGCAATGTCCCGGAACATTTATTTATATATTTCCAACATTATCACATACGTACGTACGACATTATGTATTCTGTGGTACCGCTTGAATAAAATGTATCATCATCATCATATCCGCCAGTGTCCAACAAATGCTGAGTATAAAAAACTCCCTTTTTTAAAAACTAAGTAGTCAAAATGGACACAAGGAGGGAGTTGGGGGAAACCTTTGCCCAGGAATAGTCAGTGGGATACAATAGGTTACCAAAGAAAACAGTAAAAAAATTTTGACATTACCGCCCACAGAACAACGATCGGGCCACATCGCCCCCGCGCGCGCCCCCCCCAGGGCAACAAGCATGGTCTTCAAAGCTCTGTGTTACCTACCGCCCTATAAAACAACCCTAATAAGAAAACTAAACATCTGACCTGCGGTTCGTACAGATAATATTTTCGCACACTACCATACTACAATATTTTATTTCTACAAGCGATACACATGGGATCCAAAGGCCCCTTACATCAGACAAGCGGTAAATCATCACTTTGTTACCTACAATAAAATGATCTGTTATTTTGACAAAACTCGTTTAACCCTATCAATCACAAACTCGACAAACACAAAAGATCATAATTACTTCACGGTTCATGTTTTTTGTGAATTAAACACGCCGTTCAGAATAACTGGCGAAAAAACTTAAAAACTGTTAAGGGTTAAGGAGGGATTATAATTTTGTGAATAGTTAAAGTGAAGCGAAAATTGACATCATTCAAGTTGTCAGTAAAGATTTGGGACATTACTCATCCACATCAATCACTCAACTAAGTGAGGCCTGCATTTAAAATTACTGGTAGTTAAAATGGGTTACTGCTAATGCAATTTTTATAAAGGGGCTTTGAACGTTGAATGAATAGATAGTAACGTAACACATAATATCAAAGGCAGAATTAAACCTTAATATGTAACGCAGAATAATCTTTATATATAAATCTCAAAGGTGACTGACTGATTGACTGACTGATATAGTGATCTATCAACGCACAGCCCAAACCAATGGACGGATTGGGCTGAAATTTGGCATGCAGGTAGATGTTATGACGTTAGGCATCCGCTAAACCAGGATTTTTGGAAATGTCACTTTTAAAGGGGTGAAATATGGGATGCAAGTTTTACTTCTTAATGCGAGCAAAGCCGCGAGCACCCACTAGTTTACCTATATATAGGGTAAATTTAACATTTAAGCTAATAAAGAAATTAAATTGAAATCAATGGAGAAGCTCTTTTGGGCAGGTGCACTATGGTGGGTAACTGAACACCCAAGTTCTTCCACCGACACCGTAGTAGTATTGAGCTTTATCTTTTCTGCACATTTTATATAGAAGTGATAACAGAAACAATAGATTAAAAACTCGTGTGTGCCGTCTGGCAGTATTAGTTACTTTACTATAAGTTCATTAGCAAAGAATGGTACAAATTCAACCTTGTGTTTTGAGATGTGGATTTTGATTCTGGCGACAACAACTTGCCATTTTTTTTTACTTCGCCTTTATAATTTGAAGGTAGTCTCCTGATTGTATACTCCGGTGCTTTGATTGCGGCGAGCCCGCGGCTGTTCATACTCGACGCTCGTCGTAAACAAGTTCCATACAAATTCATATTGAAAATTGAGTTATCCTGCTGGAGGCGTCCGAAAACATTGGGAACGTACGCCGTCTACACAGATGTTGAACTTACAAACTCTCTCATAATTTATATGTACCTACCTATTTGTAATTACACTATACATGATGATAACTATGATAATACAATGGATACATGTTCATTTCTTCACGTTCATGAGATTAAACCATTTGCTAGAATTCAATTCGGTATGGTGTGAATTAAATTCCAGTTTGAATGAAGTGAAGATAAGCCGAAAATTATTTTTAAAAATTATCACACCTTAACTTTAGGTACAATAAGTGTGAAACAATCAGCGCCCCTTGTGGCTAATATAGTGAAACTACGTTACTATAATAATAGTTCCTACGTACTGTATTGTTTTTTTAATTTATTCAATGTATCATCTATGACTTCAGTTTCGCTTAGGAATTATATCGAAATTAAAAGCAAACAACAACATAGGTAGTCTTTTTTTATTCAATTGTATAAAGACCTGTTACAGTTACAAAACCCAATAACAGTAAATAAGTATAAGTACCAATAAAATAATATGTATTTCCTACGCTAACTACAGTACTGACCCTGCACTACCTCCAAGCCTCACCCCAGCATGGCCCAGTACCCGGCGGCAGTCTGTGGCTCCAACAGGCAATTTCCGCGCCCGCGGCGATTGTTTCCAAATCGTTCCGCCAGAGGACGCCTCTTTGTGGCACGCACGGAACGTGTTGTGAACGATATTGGATTAAGTTAGTCACAGAATGGAAATATGGAATTGTTTGGCATTGCAAAAAGAACAACGAAGTGAACGTGTTAATTTTTATTCAACTGTAATAAAATATTTTATTTGCAGCTTCAATTTGCAGAGAAGTACTTTCCATTTTAGCTTAAGCTGCTATATAAGTACTCAATAAGATAAGAAGAAGTAGGTTCTTATCTTAAAAAATAAGTCAAGCTTAACTGCAATTAGTTACTAAACTTATGTATGCATTCAAGAGGCTTTCCTGCAACATAGATTTAGGTTTATGCAAAGCTTTACTCAGAAAAATAAAACAATTTTTATAAACGTTTTGTTTTCTCACAAAGGATAATATTTTGAACAATTTTCTATAATTTTAACTAGATACTAATTCTAGTAGTTAAAATTCCTTATTGTTATCTACACAAAAGGTTTAGGAAGATTATTACGATGACTGTCTGTTTACGTATACTTAAGTTAAACAATGAGAGTGGTTTGTCCAGCCATAAACTCAGCTGGTGGTCCCTTTATTGGGGGCTAGTGCTATTCAGGTAACTGAGAAATCGTTGCATAATTCATAATATTCATTCAATTCTTAAACATTGTGCTCAAAAATATTTAGCTAAACTCTTATTAAATCAATGCAAAACTAAAAATAATACTCAAACAATATTTATTTTATTAAAATATTAAGTATAGTACAAAACGAAAACCTTCCATTCATAAAGACAGGTGTTTAAATTAAGCTTGAAAACGCTGAAAGGCAAAGTTCTGTGCGGCCGCAGCAGGTGACCCGTACACTCCATGCATCTCCGCCGCAATCACATCTCGACTCGCCTTTGACTGCGCTGCATATTTTAAATCCTTTCATCAAACCGTCTCGTTCGCGGAAAGCGGTTTAATTTTTCCCGTGTGCGAGCGAGAGAGAGGCAAGCGACAAACGGGGTGTCAAACAGCGGTGGGGATAAGACGGCAAAGCTCCCGCAAAGTACACAGAATGCAAAAATGGCGCGGCGACGAGTGACAAGGTGTCAAGGGAGGGGGGCCCGCCGCTACTCAGTCTAGCGCCGGCCGTCTCGCGATACGCACGTCTGTCCGACAGCGCTCCGCGACACTACGCAGTGACTTGTGAGAAATCATGTGCTGACACCCGGATCTTGTGAAGTGTTTATTTTTCTGTGTGTGGATTAATTTGATATACCCTGGAAAATAGAGGATTGTGGATCAACATGCTCACTTCAAGCAACCAGTATTTGAGGCCGGATTACTTGACGCCGCTGCCAACCACGGTAAGTTTAGTAGGTACCAAGTTTTTGGCAAAAAGTTCATAATTATAAGAAAATAAACCCTAAAAATACACAAACTCCCGAGCAATGCCCGATTCACTTAAGTATGGTTAAAAATTATACAACTTTAATATTATTTACTAAACCGCAATTATTCGCTAATTTAAGAAGAACCTCAACAAAATTTGACTCGGTCTAATGTGTTTCTGTTCTGTAAGAAATAATTAGTCATTGTAAAACACACTCGTATTTTTATGAATAGCTTAATTTATTTAAATTGTGTTTAATATATATATATATTTATTGTTAATATTCTTTCCATATAACAAAAATACCTATTTAAATGAACGACATAACTTTTTGTTTTATCAATCAATAAAAAACAAAGTCATAAAATGTATTCAATAAAAATAAACCAAGTACCTACCTAGGTACTTACCTACCGGTTTAATGTGAGCATGCAATTTAGTAAACGTTCCAAGGAAGTCAAAATAAATAATACACGTAAATAAATATTTCGAGACATTGCCTGAAAAGTATTAGGTAGGTACATACAATGTACTAACTAACTAGGTACAACATTTTAATATAGGTACACTCCAATGTATTAAACAGTATAAGTAATAGTAATATATTCGTAAAAGTATTAATATTAGTACCTACATATTATTAAAAGTAAGAGTACTTTTATAACAAAAAACGCAACGTAAAATTACCTATTTATGATTTAAATATTCTTCTAGCAACAAGATTCTTTAGAAAACAAATATATTAATAACACATTTGATATCGATGAAGATAAATTTTATATCCTTTGGTGTAAAATTAGAATGTTTTTTTTTTTTTTGTATAACGTGAACAGCAATAAAGTAACACCAGGATCGAGGTAACTGATGTAAAAAACTATCCACTAGAAAAATATTATCAAGTGAAGCATGAAAACATTTATAATCATCGCAAAAATTCCCCAAATTTAATAATAAAAATTAGTTTAGACATCATATTTATCAACTGGAACGGAAACATCGTTTATTGAAACTGAAAAATTGGCACAGAATTTTGTATTTTAATAAAATTCACATGATAATCGGCAACTAGGAAAATAACAGTAAAGCTACTTAGTTGAAAAATAGGTGAAGCAAAACTATTTCCTATAGTAAACGGTACCTACCTAGTTAACGTAATAATCAGGCGGTTTTGAACACAACTAGTAGGTATGATGATATTATAACGATTGTAGAAATTCTAAAGAAGAAACTTATGAATAATTTGGCAAATATCCAAAATAGTGAGAGTCGGGAAGTCATACAAATTAATATTAGAAATATTTCGTTGGCAGATTTGTAATGAATGGAATGAACTGTCATATCAATAAACATAATTTACTAGAATTTAGAGGCGATAAGAAGCCAAATGATATTACCCAATAAATTCTCCTAAACTAACGATTATTGCTTTACATCGACCAATTTTATTAGTTTAAAAAATAATAAAATAGTAGTATAAAATTAGTTTAAAATAAGCATAGATTCTGATAATATCTAAAGCAAAAAAAACTAGAATCGTTGTACAAAAATCAAAATGGAATCAAATTAGCGTTTTGTTATGTCAATAAAGTGAGTGTGTGCGCGTGGTCGCTTCACAAACGGAACAAAAAGCGTCCCCCAAACGAGCGGCGCGTCGTCAATCCCGCGGCGATAGACGTGACAACGCGCCACAAGTTCAGGCACGCCGCAATTTCAGCGGCACAAATTGCCCTTTTCACTGCGAGATTACATCATGCGGGAGCCGAGTGAAATGTCAAGCGGAGCCGACGGGTGCCAGACGCGCGGATAATGGCGCGTCGGCCGCGTGATTGGACCCCCGCCTCCCTCCCCCGCCCGCTCCCTTTGTGCGCCCGTCACTTGCAACCTCGACCCGACTTCTCATTTCATAAATCTCTTTGTTGCAGCTCGACGCAAAGAAGAGCCCGCTGGCGCTTCTCGCTCAAACCTGCAGTGCCATCGGGGCCGACTCGCCGAACCCCAAGCTGATTTCCGCCGCCGAGAAAGCGAGCAAGAAATATGACGACAAAGTGATTCATTTGGATAACAAACCAAGCTTCAAGCCTTACGAATCGTGCCTGACCGCGAGAGAAAAGACTAGGACCCCAGAAGACAGAGCCTCGGTGAATGCGAAAACTC
Source organism: Macaria notata (assembly GCA_927399415.1). Classification (NCBI taxonomy): domain Eukaryota; kingdom Metazoa; phylum Arthropoda; class Insecta; order Lepidoptera; family Geometridae; genus Macaria; species Macaria notata. Next base: position 13,377,793 of record OV656734.1, on the reverse strand, counting down.
CTCTATCCTCGAAGAGCAGTGCATCCAATACTCCCGTACAAGCGAGATGTGGAAGTAATCAGAGTTCATCGTCGCAAAGAACGCCACCACCGGCACATCGTAAGACGCCTTCGGAGAAGTCAGAGGAGCGATCCAGCCCCCTTCACTCACCAGCGCCGACCAAATCCAATGACTCGAGGAGTAGCCCTACTTCATCTAAGTTACCTTACACGCCTACCTCATTGGCGACAAGTTTAGAAACCAAAGAGCCCTCGAGCTACAAACCCAGTGTACCTGTATCATCATCACATTATTTGAATGGCCTGCCACCGTCTGGTTTCCCGTTGCCTATGGATCTGATGACGAGTAGTCTGATGGCTGCGCAACATCATGCGTTAAAGAATGGATTGAACCCTTACTTGGCCTACGCTAGAATGAAAGCCCCGGGAGGTGATTTGGGCATCTGCAGAGACCCATACTGCACCGGGTGCTCTCTCAGCTCACATTTGCTCAAGTCCGCCGTGTGCCCCGCGGGGTGTGCTCAGTGCGATCATGCTAAAACTCCGTTCTCTCTCCCGGCCGGACATCCCGCCGCGGCGGCCTACGCTCACGCACAATTGGCGGCGCTGGCTGCCGCGTCACAACTCCCGTACGTGTGTAGCTGGATGGCAGGAGACTCCGCGTACTGCGGGAAGCGGTTCGGGACCTCTGAGGAGTTGCTGCAGCATCTAAGATCACACACGGCTAGCGGCGAGTCCAGCCCGAGCCTGTCGATGCTGAGCGCGACACACCCGCTGCTGCAGCGGACGTACCCGACGCCGCCACTGTCCCCGCTGACCCCCCGGTTCCACCCGTACAGCAAGCCGTCACACCTGATGTCGTCACCGCCGCTGCCGTTCCCGCTTCCCCCGCACCCCTCGCTGGCCGCGTACTTCCCCTCGTATCCACTGTTCGGGCCGCGGCCGCTGCACCCTTGAGGTCCGTCGGCGCTCCACGGACACAAGAAGGGGGGCGCCGACCACTAACGCCCATGCTGGAGGACATTCGGGACCGAGTGCAGTGAACATATAAAGTAGTGCTGCTCGTGTTCCGGCCGGGTCATATCATCGACGGACGTCGCCGCCGGCCGCGGGGGCCGTGACAGCTGTGATCTCTATCGTAATAATCGTAAATTAGTGCACTGAACGCTTCGTGGTCTCGCGAACGTGGATCGTCATCTCTAGTTAGTCTAACGAAATTTTATGTACCAAATCTATAGTTTGTAATTTTTATTGTCTAGTTTAAGTTGTTGCTTACAATAATTAGTGAGGGTTGTTATTTGTGTTTGTATTCTTAATATTTGAAGACACATTAATCGATCACATATCTTTGTAAATTATGATTAGGGTGAGTGTTGACTGAACGACTCTATTTAGGCTTATGTAGTGTCAGATACAAAAATGTTACCGTCATTTCAATGCTCTTTGTTTTAATGAAGAATCTTCTTAATTTTTACTCTTTACATGTTAGCTTGCAAACTGGCACTTACTTTTAATTGAATCGATTATAAACTGTAGACACTGTTTTTAAACTGAATACCTATCATAAACACGAAGATAGAATTAAACGCATTGTGCATGTACTACATTTTGAACGTGAATGAAACACTTATCTGCAATTTGATCTGTTGAAATAAAATAATGTTAAAGGCATAAAGCGAAAAAATATACGTAAATATTTAATTTGATTTTGGTTTTTCATTTTTACCCATGTTTAGTAGCATAATATTATTATCAACCGGACACTGCATAGTCCAGTTACAGATAGTTAGGTGTATATTGCTAGTCAATAATTTTATACCACGAAATAGTAAAACTTAATTATCCGCTCATGCCATGCAATGAGACATACGTATCAGCTGAACGAAAGAGAAAAACTCATAACTCTGGATGCTATGCAATAAATCGTTTTAAAAAGCGGCTATAATTGAATTGAATTTCTAACTTTAGATAACAGTCGGTACAAACTCAATTAAAGTGGCATCAACAGGAACTAGGGCTGATGATAACAAATAAATAACATTTTTACTCAAATAATACTCTGTACTACTGTCCATCATTCATATAAAATAGCTAATAATATATTACGAGAGATAAAATATAGTTAGATATAAGTGAGCGAGCGGAGCGGTGCGTCGTAATTAGGAGCATAGCGGCTTCCACTACTATAAATTATAAGCAATTTATCTGTCTGTCTGTCGCCATACATCAAGCAGCGAGCTGCGTTTACTGCCGTTGAAATATTATGACCAATGTTCGGACACTCAAGCCATTTGTTCACGCCTCCACTACTGTCATATTTAATGTTCTTTGTGTTAATAATGTCACATCATTGTTATTCTTTTGGACTTACATAAAAAGCTTATTTATTCGATCTAGATTTGTTCGCCTCTTATTGAGTTTTCAGAAATAAATATTATACATTAAACTATAACTAAATATCTATCAAAATATCTTGTTGTGTTGCCGCATCCCGACTCAGATGAGGTCTTAGGTACCTACTAATTTTTGAACTTGAATAATTATATTGGGAATGAGGTTTTTATTACTTATATTTTTTTGAAAACAATAACGAAAGAAAAATATAAATAAAGATAAAACATCAAACATAATATAAACGACGTGCTGTTCAGGTAAGGTGCACACTACATTTTTTTAAGCAAGGTGTAATCAGCAATTTTATGAAAAGTATCCACTGTGCAATTTATTTATTTATATATATCTTCTTATTTATTCAAATAGGATGTTATTAAAGCTAATTAAAATTAAAATATTGCTTCCTATTTCACAGAATAGTTATATAAAACTTAACTAGACGGCAACAAACGAAATTAGCAAAACTATCCAAATATTATTCTCATCTAGGTGTGAGATGATAATAACTAACAATAATTGAAAATTTATCCAACTAATTTATTTTTTAGCGGTAAATTAAAAAAAAAGATTTACATAAAAAGTGCATAAAAAGTCACATTAAAGAGGTATTAGTGAATCAAAATAACCAGGAAAGCTGTTTTAGTAAAACACATTAGTAAAAATGTGAATATTATACAAATTTAAAATAATGTTATCTGCAGATATATGAGCATCTTAGAATGCAATATAAATAAAAGTTAATGGTCCATTTCAAGGCTTTGTTTTGGAACAGTTAGAGGTTGCCTGATTACCACGATACTTCGTAATAATGGCTCATTTAATTTGAAATATCCTTCTTATTTTTATAATTTAGTTAGGTAATGCAATGATAATGATCTTTAAATGCATCGCATGCCACAGAGTACGCCATCTCTTTGTTAAAACTTAGTTAAATTAGTTACTAAATTCAAAAAATAAATTATATATCTCGTTAAATTTATGTCTAATTATATTGATACCTAGACACAATAATTTCAACACTTTTTATCATACATTGAATATATAAATATTACGTAAGCATTTTTATTATAAATAATAATAATGTGAGTATTTACTCAGAAAAATTAAGTGCTAATTATAATTAATGGAACCTGATTTACTTACTTACTTACTTACTCCGCTGGCGCAGCGACCCAAAGTGAGTCTTGGCCTCCGATACAAGAGATCGCCACCGGTCCCGGTCTTGAGCCGCTTCCCGCCAGTCAGCTACTTGAAGCACGCGTAGATCTGACTCCACAACGTCCTTCCAGCGGTACCTCGGCCGACCAACGGGACGACGGCCACCGAGTAAGGCTCTCTTGACACTACGATCGTCTCCCATTCTCACCAAGTGACCCAGCCAGCGAAGTCTATAGGCTTTTGTCTCACCCATTATATTTGGTTCCCCAACCAGCTCTTCAATTTCAAGGTTCTTCTTTATTCTCCAACTTCCATCTTGCCTCCGGGTTGGACCCAAAAATATTATTATATTATTATATTGAACCTGATTTATGTAACAAGATATTATTTATTGTAAAAACAACATAAATAAGCTTGTATCTTTATGATAATTACTTATTTGTGCAAATATTAATGCAATTTATTAGTTGCTATAAAATTAAAATTTGAATAAGTAATTACAATTTATGCGGTGAATGTATTAAGAAAAAAAACCTTTATTTCTGTTACTCCTGACACTTAAAAATAATTTATTTTATTTATTAAGCAATAATACGTGTTAGGCCACTCCTTAGTTATAATAATCACTTCAAATCTGAATAGCCACGCGCAAGACTGGAAAACCATTTTTAGCTATGGTAAGACAAAAGTATATTGAATATGTTCAAGCTCTTTTCACCCAGTAGGATGATTAAAATAGTAAGTTGATATAAATTAGTGGTCATTGTAAATACTTATATAGATTGCTTGTGTGTATATGTTCAAACCGCACTTGTAACACAGTCCTGAGGGAAGTAATCTGAGGTCCTGCTATACAGACTGTGCAAGCAGACCTAGTGCAGGACCCAGAGGCCTACCGAGGTACGTGAAAGCATGAATTGTAAATATAATTAATGAACAACTAAATGTACCTAAGTAATAATTTATGAAATACTTAACTTTTATAATGTTTTTTTTAATGTATGCAGTTAGAAACTTGACATATTGCACTCTAGTGTATTGATTGACACAGCGCTTTAGTATTCCTACATATCATATCTTTCCTTTTAGCTTATCTGGAAACGTCATAAATTACAGTCATTTACAGTACCTGTCTGCACCGACTCCTTAACGTGTCGTTAACGGCGCGTTAACGTTCTCGGCGGCAACTTCAAAGCTCGCGCCGCTTTTGATGTCGCCGCCCGCTGCATGACACAGACAGTACTCACGACGAAAAAAGTGGTAAATTTTAATTTTATTACAAGAGAAATTATCACAAATTATCTTTTAATATGTTTGGTATGTCACTGTAGGTAATTGTAGTTTAAAGTGATGGTTTATTGGAGAGTTAAAATTGTAATGTTAATTTTAAAGGTAGTTTTTTAATTAGTAGCCTATTGGGCCAAGCCAAAGGTTGTGTTTTGACTTGTGACCTTTTTCAGCAAATTTTTGTGTCAGAGAGAAAATGTGGGCACGCTTGTTAATTACAAGTGCAAGTTTTTTTTACAATTAATGGATATGCACTTGACCATAACTCGCCTGATGGTAAGCAATCATTATTTTTTTTAGTTTTGTATCCAATTGGATAGATCATCATCGTCAACTAGTTTGTGTCTGAATAATAACGTCACAAACACGGAAAGTCAAAAATTATGAGGTAATCTTAGCCAATAATAAAATCCACAACTAGTGCCAAAAAACGGCGGATATCCACTCCACGTCGGCTTCTGTTTGTCAATCTGTCTGTTCCAATAGAAATCTCCTTCTAATGGACCTAGTCGTTGGAAAAATGTAGAACGGAAATTTAAACTGTTAGGAGACCAATATTTAATTATTTTTATACGATTACCAATAAAACCAACATGTTACAGAATATAAAATATCGCTGCAAAATAAATTAAATATGTAAATACATAAATGTGTTGGTAACACTAACTGCAAATACCTAAATAACCTAACACCACTTGCATGGGTACTTTACCAATTAAATTTTAATGAATGACTAAATTAATAAACTGTCCGATTAGATTTCATTGACAACTGTCCCTAAGGCTCGGTTCCAGTACGACTCTGATTAAGTGTGATTAGTTTAGTTGGAAGCACAAAGATGGCGAAATTTAAGAGTATAACAAACAACCAAGTTGCATAATATGATAAAACGAGATTTTAGATTCCACGTAAATATTTACACTTTATATTTTTACTCGACACCGAACTTACACATTGCTAGTCTTTTGGTCCTTATGGTTTCGCCCAAAAACGTTTTTCAATCTATTCTACGGAAAACAGATTTCCTAAAACTCCGTGGTTTTCCCGTCAGTCTTGTTTACGGATCTCTCACGACTTTTCACGTTAAATTATATTTATGTTTGACTTCTCGTTAATAAAGTGCTTTGTTTATTCTGGGCTCAGCCAGATTTATTTGTTTTCACAGTGAAAAGAGTTAGTATATACCTAAGTACTTTTTATCCTCTCACATAAATTGGAAAATGTGTTTACTCGTTGGTATTTTATTTTTCTTTCTTTTTTACTCGAAAATTAGTTATAGCTTTTTGTGGTGTTAGTCAAAATCAGATTAGCGTGTAAAGGTGCTAGTAAAATATCTTCAAATAATACGACCAGTGAGAAAAGCATGCCGAATAACTGGGCTGAAGCAAAAATATACGAATACATATTATATATTAAGGTATTTTTTTTTCTTAAATGTAGACACAGGAAGGGAACATAGCACGGGTGTATCCTCAACCAGTTTGTAGAGGTAGTATCTAAGACTGATGTACAAACATTATAAATAAATGAATTTGGAATTTTGACTTTTAAAAAAACTCCATTCAAAAGTCGCGCCAGTAATATTTTTTCAATACTTATTCTTTAAAAATTATAACCCATCCAACAACCAAGTATGAAGACCAACTCTTTGTTCTAAATCCGTGCTCTCGTAAGTCACAGTAGCTATGAAAATAAACACAGTGGAGTGAAGCCGTTATTTCGTGGCATAAATTCGTCCAGCAGTTAATAAGCTAGCCTACTAATTGGGGCCGTAAATATTGTATGTAAAACAAACAGCTTGTCTGTCTGTGCACGGCCAAAGATTAGCTAGAGAGGTGTAGAATAACTATAGAAACATTTTATCTAAAGCTTTTGTTCTTGACTGTTTATATTACAATCTTATATATAGTAAAATGTAAATGTAGTTTTTAATAATGTCTGTAGTGTAGATCCATTAAACTCAATTCAGTTGTTTTTTATTCTTTATTTTTGATATTTATTAAAATTACATGGTAACCATGAGCTAGCTAATAAATCAAGAGGAACTAAAAAAAAACAAGCATTTGATTTTTTTAGATTTATAATGCGCACACAGGATGTGTTACTTGTTTATTTATTTATTTTATATGCAAGATAACTCGGCGTAATTTTGCGTATGAGATGAACTCGATATGAGATGAACTCGATGTTGCTCATCATAAGCCTCCCGAGATCTGGAGAGCAGCGCAACTAAGACAAGTTAATTTTTTTTTTTATTCATAAAGCATTATGAATACAGATATATATATAGTAGGTAGTTTAGCTGTGCACCTGTGTACCTCTATACCTATCATCTATTCTATGTTGTACCTACCAACGTTATGTGCGACGATATATGCCCTCTTTCAACCTCGCGTATTCTTTGGTAATAGTAAACATGTGGGATGAAGCTTCGTATGTACCTTATGTTGTAAGTATAACTTGCAAGCTGAAAAAGCAATTTTGTGTTTTGTAGTAAAAAGGCATGCTTAGCAGATGATTTTGGAAAATTGCAGCTGGCTTACACCAAGAAGCAAATTTGAAGTGAGTTTAGAATCTGTATCAAAGCATTTTAGACTCACTCGCAAAAATACATGTTTCCCCTTAGTGAAAACTTATTAATTGGTAAAAAAACAAATATGTAACAATACCAATAGGTACCATGTCATAAATCAAATGACGTCCCATTAGGTTTCTGTATCTGGCAGAATATTTTCTTTGGGTAAGTAGGTGTTCGTTATGAATGTTGTATTACGTAGCAAAATAACTCATAAAATAATACTGCAACCGTCAAAAGTTGATGCCCCTTGTCTGTCAGATGGCGCCACTCCGACGTATACCACTACCAGTGACAGACACACAAACAAACTGTCCGACAGAACGTTTTAATGTAATGGAAGTTTGATGGACAAATTACACGATGTTTGTGTAAATAAAGCCGGGGAACGCAATTAGTGGTGATGTTAAGACTTTTAAATGTAACCAAACATTTCTTGGGTGTAATGTTCTGGGAATCTGCGAGGGTTTTATCAACATTATGACATTGGGCTATAAAGGAAGGTGTTGAGCACAACTTTTGATATGAATATAGTTCGTTACTAAAAATAAACCTGATACAATTCGGATTTGACAATAAAATGTTTTCTTTCGTAATGTTTGGCGTTTTTCCGAATTGAATAGTAGTATCTAAATGCTTTTAACACAATTTCAAAGCAGCAAACAGGGGTCTCTCAGCATACTGTTTCGTATTTTATGTGTAACTCATATTTATTTTATATTTTCTCTACTTAACCCGGCGCCAATGACGTGAAAATAATTTCAAAGACGATGACCTCGGGTCATATTGACCCGAATTTATTTTTCTTTTTTTTTTTAATTTATTGAGTCATCTAATATTTATTTAGTTTCTATCTAAAAAGGATTCTTTATTAAGCTAATAAAACAAAAATAAAACGAATACATTACATTAATCCGTTTTTTATTAATTATTTAACAACACATGCAAAATCATCTAAAAAATCACAACGTATCTATATTTTAAATTTTTGGTAAAGACTTTTTAATTATAATACAAATCAACAGTCTTCTCTAGTTATAAAGAGATCAAATCAACTTCTTATCATGCAAATACAATGAGATCAGTCTTCTACTTCCTCATTCATAGCCATGGAACTACTGCAATTATTGCAGTACGGAATCACATGTTCTGGGCATATGTAAATGTGGCATGCTGAACAAGTATGAGTTGTTTTTTTATCTTTGCCGTTGTACTGATTCAAAATCGAGATTATCCAATGAATCTGAGTCCGCATCACTTGCCTCTTGTTCACTTTCACTGTCATTACTACGTCCTGATAAGTGATCCTCAATGTCAATGTCTGAAACTGCCTGGAAATCTTCATTTTTGGGATCAGACTCTTCTAGCAACGCCAAAAGTCTTGCTTCGTCGTTTGTCAAAGACATTTTGTCTAAAAACCTACAAAAGAAAATAATTAATTAACAATAAACACTAAATAAGCGAAAAAAAATAAGCCACGAAATCACTACACCACCAATGACGCTGGGTCATACTTACCCGAATCAATTTGATGCAGGTGTATCTCGCTGCGCAGGTGGCGTCGCACTGACCATGCCAGCAGAACGCGTAGCCCTCTACGCGTTCTGCTGGCATGGTCAGTGCGACGCTATACGGGCTGTATCTTCAGCTATACGAACGCTCAAAGCACTAAATGGTCACAACAAATAATTATTAACGTTTGAAAACGCTTCGGGTCAATATGACCCAGCGTGGTTTTCATCACAATAGTGCCTGACGCGTAAATATACCATAATGTTACAACAACTACGCTACAAATTTACCATTATATAAAACATCGACCATAAAAGCTCACATCATTCCCATCATTTTACGATTCATAATTTAACCTGTATTGTATTGAAAATATTTCTTAGCGTAAATATTATTGTTTACACCATCTATTCATAGTTTAATCTTTGAGTTAAATGTAACGGATGAGTCAGAGGTACTACACCATTCTGAAACCCTGGAATTACTACAAAGAAACCGTAAAGCATTTTTAAAGCAACCCCACATCACCTTATTACGGTAAAACGTCTATAAAATGAATGCTTTACGATTCTATGTGAAGTGTCAGGAGGTGGAGAACAAGATTATTAAGGTGGTTACTGTGGTCTACATCACATATGTTATGTGGGTAATAAGATGTTAGTAATCTATATAAAGAAATGAAACAAATTTTTATTTCGTACATATGGAAATTATAGCCATTCTAAAAGGATATTTAAATACTATTTGTTATTTCTATTAAAAATTTTAAAAATCAAGAACCTATAAAGGTTCAATTAGGTACTTTCCCGCAAAAAACAGCTTTCCCAGGAATCAATTAAAAAATACAGGTACAAAGAAAAAAGGATATCACGGTTGTCGTTAAAGTAAATAAAGTCCGGTTACGTTTACACAGGAAAGTGTCACCGTTACCGGGCCGACATTGTGTAATACTAAACATTGCAAGTTTTAACTTACCTAGCACGCAGTACATAAGATAGCAAAATCACAGAAGAAAAAATCATAAATCAAGAAGCACGCCTTTTTACGTTATATTCAGTCAGTTTCATAGTTCTGTTTTAAGTTTTATAAGCATTCTAGTATGCCAGGCTATAAGAGTAACCAAAAAGATAAAAAAACACAAATAACTCAAACCGTCCACCACTCCTAGCCTTGCTTTACAATGTTTTCATTCACTAAACCAAGTATATTTCAGGCGTTATTCATAAATCGTCGGTAAAATTGTGTTTACGCGCATTACAGGGTGCTATATCAAACGGCTATTTTCATTTACGTATATCAACAGAACAGATTCACGGCGAGAGAATTACATCTAGTAATATTATGTACAGATGGGTCTTATTGGAATTATTTTACAAAGACTTTTGCCTACATTTGTAAACATGGTATAATGGTAGAGAGAAGAAAAAGATACAAAGCATTAAAAAAAAGATCACCAACCTGTATTATTATGTTTAACTTAACTTTAGTTAAATATTCTCTTTGTCTCATCTACCTACTACGCTAGAATGCTACTTTACAATGTACCTACATACTCGTACATGTAAAAATAGGTCCTAATATTACAATTAGTTTCAGTTTTAATTATTTCAGACCCTACAAGCCTAGTTTTGTATTAGCTTTTAGAAAAAATTGTCATTAGGTATGGTACAGCATAAAGATAATTATTTAGTGAATACTCAGGAGCAGCTGTAATAGACCTTTGTGAAAAAGAAAAAAAAGAATACAATTACTTCGTCGGGGCAATCGAGAACTACTTTAAGTTTCCATTAGTTTACTGAAGTCGTTAGTGTAGTAATTTTTCAGAGCCATAATATTCTGATTTATTATATCGATTGTTATGGAATTTTCGGTCTGCTATTATGCGTAAATAATCTCACCATGAATTCACCGTGGCTTGAAAAGAACATTTCGTGGATCATTCCTAGCTATAAGAAAAAGAAAAATAGTAAGTATTGAGAAGTACACGTAGGTACACAAATTTCGGCAGCCAACTTAAGGGAGTTAAAAAAATTCAATGAAGACCATCTTAACTTAGTTTCTTTATTTTTTATATTTGGGAATTGATAATAAATAATTCAAATGACAAAATAGAAAGGCGTTTCCACACCCATGGTGAGTCGATCGTAACTCGCAGGTCTCTCGATAGTTCCTCGCCTGCTAGCTGTTATCCGCCATCTTGTCTGAGTGAGCTTGTCGATTACTATCCACCATGCTTTGTTGGGCGGCTGTGGGCTAGAGTTGTGGTATATGAAGGTGGAAGAGCGAGTTCGGATTGAGAATAAATAATCCAGAAAAGTAATTTACTTCGGAATGGCATTCATATACATTTTTTAAACAAAGTTATTAAACGTTTGATGGGTAGGTATATTTCTGTTTCTTCTGCCCTAAACCATGTTATGTTCCATTTGAAAAAGATAATTAATATTATAATTATCGGTTCAAACCTTCTTCATGTATTCACTGTATAGATGACACAACTAGTGTAACTCGTAAAATGACCAACGTTAGAAAAATTTGCAGAGCACGCATGGGGTGTGTCTAAAAAAATAGGCCTGCTAAACTATTCCAAAATTTGTTGACACATGCCAATAATATCACAATATCAAAATCTAGATAGGTATCATTTTCCAGGTCCCAGTATATCCCCAGCTTAACATTAGGTGTCGAGTAACAAGACAAAATGTTGTCACTTCTCGAGTTCTTTATTTAATAGTGAGTCGATTAAGTATCGATATCGCAGCACATATCTAACATTCTTATCGATACCGTGATCGATAGAGGAAACTGGAATCGTTAACACCATTACTGAATTAATGACACTTAAAGCAAGAGATTTGAATAGAGTTAAGAAGAAGAATGTTCTACCATTTATTTTATTGTGTCGGGAATGTTTTGGTAGAAATATTTTCAACGATATCCATACGAAATAGGTTTTTTTAATTACGTAGTCTCTCCCAAATGTAAATTCGTTAGAATTTTTTGTAAGGTTGTAAAAAAAATATTTGACCAGGTTGCCTTAACGAAACTCGCATACGCAAAAACGTGGCTAAAGGTGTAGTTGTTATCTTTCTCGTTTATAAAATAAAACATTTCTGTGGTTTTTTTACAATAAAAAGGTTTTGTTTTAATCACCTAATGATAAGCGTACATTATGGTCTAGAATGAATCATACATTTTTTTTTATATTATATAATAAGAAAATATGTATATTAATCTATTTATGTATAACACAAATATCGCCGATATAAACCCACTAACAAACAACCTTGTATTTCTAAAACATTTCACTTCCCTGGAAGCCACGATCTCAGATTGAAATCACGGACAGAAATTAGTATTTCATTCAAATATACTGACTTGAAAGGCCATAACTAACTATAAATACGGTGACAGGCCCCAAGCTACTTGTTATTCGAAGATATAATCACCCAAACGACGACAATATAAAACAAATTCATTACAATAAAAATGTCAGCGCGATAAAAAATATTAGAAACTACCGCACAATCAAATGGAAATTAAATAGAACGAGCTATGACAATTATCAGTTCTTTTTACGAGCAAAACATCTAGTGTTACTTTAACAGCAGGCGCCTGAACATAATTTCATACAAACTTAAAAAAATAATGATTTCGAAATTAATATACTTTGGCTCGAGCTTGAGCTTGAGTAGGTTAACAGGTAACCTACTGTACTATTTTGTGGTTTAAAGTTCTATTAAATGAATATATGTATATTTTATAGAATTTCATATGCATGTAGTTTCAAACAAAATGTTGTCATAAGCATTATGCCTAATTACTCAACTTAGATTATTAATTTACTTGACATGAGTACCTAAACTCATTGCTTGCTCACTTACGTACAATGTGGGTAACAAAATGTAACTTGTTACATGTTACTGTCTAAGCTTTTGGTACTTAGGCCCTACGATTCTTTAATACAATAAAATGTATTTGTTATAAAATGGCTAAATGTATGTATGTAGGAGTCGTAATGCGGGCGATCCATACTAAACAACAGTTTGTATGAAAATAAGCATAGGCTACCGCGGCGTACACTCGAAGATATAAACCTATCATTGGTAGCATGGCACCGTCGCCTCGTGTTACTTTAGACTTTATATTCAGAGCAGTAGAAGTGTTGAAAGTATTTGTCATCAATAAAACTACTTCTGTTAACTACTATACTAACCCACTACATTTCTTGCGGCACTCAATTCTAGTCTTTATTGCCTTGGTCATAAGAACTAAGGTTAATAACATATATAAGCAAGCTCAAGGGGAGCTGACATGGTCGTATAAAAGAGTAGATATGAGGACATAAAAATTCTTGAAACGCTGTCAGCTTTCGGAGTATCGCCATTACATTTGTCAAGCGTCAAGTGGTAGCTAGTGGAGTGGTGGCCACTATTTAAATGATAATTACTACGTGCCGCGCTGAGGCGCTCGGGCTCTGAGGGGTTACTATCACACGTTCAGTATTGTGGAACAAGTATTGTTTTTGACGAATGTTTAGACTAAAATATAAATAAAATAAAAATAGCCTTTATTTCAGTTATACTCAGTTGATTTACAAGACTCAAATATAGTGTTACTAAAATATGATGCTACTTAAATTTGGTGGGTTATTAAGCTGAGTATAGAGTTGGTTTGGCTGCGCCAAACTTTTACACAGCGATTTCGAAATTGATTGACATTATTTGTGTTTCTTAAATTAAAATTAAATAAATTCTTAAATTAAATTAAAATAAACGTCTACTTAAAAAAAGCATCACTCTATATGTCTGTGGAAATGCTTTTATCTATTAAATCCTAGGATATTTCTCATAGCAGTTAAAACAAGGACTCAAGATGACGTATACAGTCACTGTATAAAATTTATCCTTACGCATGATTAAATCTAGATATAGCACCGGCTAGCTTGTGTTGACGAAAAACTGTACCTATGTCGTTGTGTTTGCAGTATCATGGTAACTCCCTGACGGATATGGCTCACCATTTTATGTGCGACATATTTTTTTGTATTTCACGTTTACGTCGCTTTGCTTTCTGTCGTCGGATAAGTTATGATGTCGTGATGTGAACATTGTGTAGGTTTTAAACATTGATGTGGCTATTAATGGCTTTACAAATTTAAGATACTGATAAAAGTTGTACAGGATTTAAGAATGTAATATTGACATGTCATTTATTTCTATAGTTCTAGTCGAGTAATGAAATTGACTAAATCAAATATTTAAATTCTTTTTAACAAACTGTGATCATAACCATACACCAAGGGCAATGATATCGACCACCGCCAAGCAAAACAGCATAACTAGCAATTTCAAACTTTTACAATCACCATTTAGAAAGTCTTTCCCTGGCCAATATCATGTAAGTGGTCATTTTCATACGTTTTCCTCTGACCTAGTACATAGATATTATAACCAACTGATGTTCTATTATGGCAAAAAATCCGTCACGCAAGTCGAATCTATATTGTTCAAATGTGAAATTGAAAATCTGATTAAGATATTATTATGATATTGTCGTTCAAAATTTAGCTGAACATCTGAACAGCTGCTGACAGATTTAGGTACTAATAAAAGTTCTCTTGAGGTAGCTAAAACTCTCCTCCTTCAGTCGTGTTTTCTCATAACTGCGAGCTGTGACTCCTGAGAATTAATGAGTTAGCAGAGTTTTCTTTTGCGGACACATCTTTATGAACGCCCAGGTCCTCAGATTTTACTGACTCAAACATGTCATAGTTATAAGTACATGAGATATTAAGTCTATGTCCTGGTATCTTGCTACCTCTGTCTGTATTCAAGGCACGTGCGAAACGAAACATTATCATATAAACAGCACTGGTACAGACCATTAAGTTTCTAAAGGCTTTATAGGAGGAATATTTATGGATGTAAACGCACCTCCAACGGAACTGTGGTCGTATGTCGTCTACACTGACGGATTGATCGTGAGAAGGGAATGGATGTGACACCATTACAACTCACTGGTTAAAATAGAAAATAAAAATCCCAAATTTGTTTAATTAAACGTCGGAATGACCAAAACAGTTTCAAATTCCTTGAAGTTAAATAGCTTTAACTAACTCCACGATATTTCATGCATCTCTTACCTACTCTATGTCGGATGTCATTGAAATCGGAGCACTGTCTTTCTGACTCTCTAATCTCACTTCACATTTCAGTAATTGTTAAAATTTCAATGCAATTGGACGTACAGATAGATGTATATGTTTGTTTATTAATAAAGGCGGGACTATAATTTTTATTTCTTCTATGCGGGACTTATAATCATCTTTGCTTGTTTGATCAACGAAAGATACACAAAGTACAAACATTTCTATTATACCATATCCACCATACCATAATATTACTTCCACGTTCATACCATCAAAAGGTATTTTAATTGATATGTCTCGTGTATTTGCAGTCGATGGCTGAATAGCTGGACCGGTAGCTGACAGCAGGTAATAATAGTTGTTCTTATCTGTAAATTATTTACACTTTGAAATAATTTGCTCACATACAGCAATGATCGTCGTAAAAACCAGTTACATACATGTTTAGTGCTTTGTATTTTATGTAGACAAAAGGTTACCTATTAATTAAGACTTCAGTACGTAATTTTAGTAACTTTAGTAGTAGGTGAATATGTGGTAAGTATTTTTTTTAAACTTTCATTCTAATTCGCAATGATGTCTTAGTACATACTTACTAGCCCTAAAGCGTCCGTAGCTCAGCTAGCGGAGGCATTCGCATGCGCTTACCAATGTTAAGCAAAGGTCGACGCGGTCAGTCTTTGGATGGGTGACCGAAAATTGCCATTCCATTTTTGGGCGCTTCCGTGGGTCGGACGACACGATAAATCGTAGGTACCAGCTGTTTGTCTAGTTCGGCAGTCGTGAAGCCATTTCAGAGGCCCTTAGGGCGGCTTGATGAACTCTCGACACCAGAGTTGGCCACTCTCATGCGAAAGGAAGAAGAACTTGCCTAGAAAGAAAAGTAGGTACCACAGTCAATTTTACCAACTCAAGATTCGCTACCCACCCTAGCCATAAATAAAATAATACACGTACAACGGATAAAGTGAGTCGATTGCCATAAAGTGCACTTGTCGATCCATGACTGACAGTTACGAGCGGGTTCACATAAACTAGCGTTTTACATAATCTGATAGCCATCGCTCTACCTCGCCTGCGTGAGGTCGTTATGATACATTGTAGGTGCATTTGGTATTTGATAGTCAAAGTATTGACTTCATTTGATGGAGACGTGGGTTTGAGGACTTTTCATCTAATAATTTTATGGTTTTGTTCTATCCTTGACCTATAATTTATCGGTTTTGAAGTCGAGAGTGAGCGTATTAAGTTTAAAAAAGGAGTATCTTTATAATTACCATAAGGTATAGAAAAAAACCAGTGCTTTAGTAATTTGTATTTATTTAGGATGTCTTGTGATACAAAAGAATTCCAAGCGCATCTACTTTCACATAATCTGTAAAAGTTGTTGTTTGCAAAACTTGATAAACATTGTAGAAAGTTTTCTAGGATACAAGTCCAAGGTCGGAACAACGGCGATTAAGAGCGAAAAAATAGCCAACAAAGATGACCGCACACAAATCATTACTTACTTGTTAAATATGGAGCCCAACTCTAAGAAAGTTTTCTTAACAATATATTTAAAAGATTTACAGCCTTCTAATCCCATACATATAAAGGACGATGATTTATGAATTCTAAACACATAAGTAAAACTCTACCCTCTAAATATAGTTCAATTCAACGTTTAACGTGAAATTTACGACAACAGTAAAATTGTACTGGCAATATAAGTCAAATGCGTAGTCAGAGACTATAAACAATCTAAAATGTTTCTTACAGCAAGGAATTATTTTTAAAACACTATTAAACCTTGTTTTCAACGAAATGCAATATTTTGGTTACATTTTCGTTTGTCCGTTTGTCAAGTAAGTAGGGTAGTATGTATAGGTAGTCATATAGCATTTTTTTAAAACAGAATCTATATCATAGTCATTTAATTATTAATAAATACTTAAATATTTCTTGATTAATAAGAATAACGTGCATTATATTATGTTATTACACGGTTAAATAAATGCGTCTTCAAGCATATTACTTTTTGTACACATATTTCAAATAATCACGAATACTTACGTAATTGTTATATTTAGTTGATTAAAGCGATAAACTCGAATAATATTTTGTTCAAAAAATTTCGTGAATCAATAACAGGGTAAATTATGTACTCTAACGTAAAATAACAATTTCCAAGCGAAATAATTTAGTACGAATTAACACGGATAAATAAAAATTCCATGAAAATTCGTGTGAAATCCTCATTTTCGTTGTTTTTCGTAGTCGTAGCTAATGAATTTCCTCGTAACAGCTCCTTTAAAACATTATAATAATTCAAGAAAGCATTGCGTAGTGTAAATTCACCTAACAATTACCTTTTTATCGAAACTAATTAATTATGTGGCATTTAGGTCAGTTTAAACGTCTTTTTACGTGTGACTGTACAATTATCCTGCTATTTCAGCAATGGAAATGCTGTAATTGATCATTCATTACGCCTTAATTATTTTGTTTTCCCTTGAGTTTATTTTCTAAAAGGTAAAATAGTGTTTTTTTTTAAAGTAAATTAGTAAAGGTGTAAGTGAAAATCATCACAACAGTGGAATTAAAGCAGTACTGGCACAGGATGTAAATTCTAATCCTTTCATTAATTTTTACCACAACACTATGAAAACTTTGCAATAAAGTTTTTAAAATCGACTTCTTCAAAGTCTTCAAAATCGTAACTTAACATGTTAGTCAAATGTAACGTGTAGAAAACATAGACGTTAAACTCCAAGCAAGCGCAATACATAAACCGTTCGAAATACAGTCGTCATTCTACATTGTTACTCTTTGTCGCTACAAGACAACTAAGCAGCCGTGTCGTAAGATTTACAATGCGCCTGACGTTTTAACGATAATACGTATTTACGACTATTTTACGTGTATTTATGCGTATTTACGTGTATTTACGGACGGCGAGAAAGCTCGCCCGTTTAATTGTCGAATAAAATTGAATTTACAGACTGATTTATGATGCAAGTTTGATGCGTTTATTGGTTATTATGATGTATGGAAATGGATGGACTTTATTTATGTTTATTTTATGTTTTTTTTTATTTATGTTTATGTGGAAAATTTGTTTTGGTGTATGAAACCAATTAAAAAAAACTCTGCAGTTTTCACTAACAATATTTCTAGAACTAAGAATCCATTTCTTAACAAAACAAAAGCAAATATGGTAATTATATATTATTTCTAATTTTAGTCACTATGGGTCACATGGTGATGTACAATCTAATCAATATATTAAATTCGCAATTATATTTAGTTTTATATGTTTAACGGTTAATTTGCGTCAATACATTAATTATTGCAGATTTACTGCGTACAATACAATTAAGGCGACGCTTCTGTTATGTATCGGAGTAAGTACTCGTAATTTTTTAAAGATTTGTCTTTCACTTTTCGGAACATTTAATTCCATTCCATAATGTAAGAGAAATAAAAAAAATTCTCATTGAAATGTAATGTGAAAGTGGGATTAGATAGTAATAAATGTATGTATATTATAATATTATTGTAAAATGCCAATCCATTGCCACAATGTTGAATGTAATTTTCATATGATTTATATTACAATACAAGTTTTATTTATACTCTGTCATTTTAACACAATAATTTCCCTCTACGAAATGTCAACCAATTTAAATACAACAGGAAGTGGTTTAATTGAATGTCTTAATAGGTATTTATTCAATAATATGCTGAAGGCAATATATTTAAAACAATTCGTATTATTGCAGTGACCTCGAGACAATTCATGTGACTTTTCAAACATTAATTATTTACCTACTACTACCAATGTAAATAAGTTAAATGAGGTTTTATGTATGAACTTGACAATACCGTACGTACCTATTGCTGAAAATGTATATGTAATGCATTAAATTAGCAAGTAGGTAAGTGTATTTATAAAATACCTTATAGGTACTTAATTATTGGGCAGTAAAAATGAGTGATGCTACAGTATAATACAGCGCCAACACTATGTCCATTAATTAAAATAATTAACTGTGTAATAAAAACGTGTAAGAGATCTTTCGACTTAAAGAGTCGCTTGCGCAGTGTCACAGTAGGCAAATATCTGGTTTGAAAAGTGTTAAAAAGTTTAAAGTCTGATTTTGTTTTTACACGCGAACTAGAATATATATTTTCTTGCCTTAAAAATAAGTTTAACTCACAAAGTTTTGCATATAATTAAGGATTAACCTTATTCTGGTGTTACCGGTGGCTAAACTGCAATAGGTACCCTGTACCACTGAAAATTATACTTATCAAAATAAATAAGGCATAACAAAATCCCCAAAAATTGTAACCAATACTCTATATAATAGGTGTATAACTATGTAATAACTAACAAATCGTGTAAGGGCTGCGTTTACAGCGGTGCTTGTAATCGTGGCGTCTCACGCCTTCCACTGTAACAAACATACATCGACATTACAACCACGGAACATGTCACTCGGAGACACAATACCTACACAAATACATGACGCAAATTAAAACACGTGATAAATCAGGTGTCAGAAATATCGCCCATTACTAATATTAGGGGAAAATATAGGTGGCATTTTAATTTCGGAAATTGAAACTTCTCCGATTTTAAATGTATTCCAAAGTCACAATGACGATTCTATTACATGCAGTGTTTTTTTTTTCTTTTGTAATGATTATTATTATGAGCCTGTATTGTCCCATTTTCCATTTGTAATGATGAGTTTAGCCTCTGACATGGCTTAACGACTGCAGTACTAGACAAACAGCCGGGACCTACAATTTAACGTGTCATCCCCATGGAAGCGCCCAAAATGGATAACAATAATGATGGCAATATAACACTGGAGCTAATAGATAAGATTATATATTAAGAATATTGTATATGTCTCTCAAGTGTAACAGAATGCGTTGTTTTTTTTATCTATTTGGGACTCTCTGTTTTATTTATTCTATGTTGAAGTCCTCGGAAGTGTAACAAACAGCTGTGACGTATGGTTATGGGTGCGGTGTGTAGCGATATGTTACTGCAATGCTTGATCGGAGGTAGTATATTGTGGAGTTATGGAGGTGACAGGAACTGCTTGGAAATGAGGAATTGATGACCTTCTTTATAAATTTTGATGAGTAAGTTCATTGAATTAAAGACCTAGCCAATTAGTTGCCCATTCAAAAGAATGATATTAAATGAGTAGAAAATAATTGAATGCAATGAATGCCACTAATTCTGATGTACAATAAGCATCATTATCATCAAATGCATTATTAGACGGAGCTAGTCTTCTTCTTGTCAAATTATTGAGAAAACAAAATGCTTAGTTATTACACAGTAGGCCATCTCTATGACGTGTGAATCATTAATTTTATTATGTGCTAATATTACCAACAAGTAAATATCTGAAAACCCGCTCCCACTCCCTCTTGTGACCTCCTCCACTGGCGCAACATTTGCCCCGACTTACAAAATAAACACAAACAACAAAGTAATTGTATTAAACGCGACTTTATTGTCGGAGCCAGCGTTTGGAGCGCGGTGGGTTTTGATATTGTTGTCGTAAATATCTGCGGCTTGTTTATTTCTACTGAAATGTAGAATAAATAGTACAATAGTTGGGGGACTGTAGCTTTGTTTTACTTGTATTAACTTGTGTTTTGATTTAATTTATTGTAGATGGAAAATATGAGATGTGTCTTATTCTAACATCACATATAAAATGACTTCGAATCATTGCTAAACTAAAGTCATGAAACCATGTTCAAGGTCCTTGGGGCGATTTGTATACTCACGATACTAATGCTTTCAAATCACAAAGAAACTAACTCACCTACTTACTTGGTACTTTAGAGATACTACAATAACAGCACAAACACAGTAGAACCCGCTTAAGACGTTTTCTTGGGGACTTTCCAGTCAAAAACGCATATTATACGGGAAATATTATTAAACATGATCGCTTACGACCATAATTAATACTTAATTAATGGATATACATATAAAAATGGCTTAATTGGGTTTTACTATACTACAATAAAAGACGCAAACGTAAACAACATAAGCGAAATTACACATGAGTGAAAACCGTAATACTTAGTTACATATTGATAAGTTGTACGAGTCGCGGGTTCTTTATGGTTGAGGTTTGCACAAGATCGACGCAGCTGGCACATTCAAAGAGAGGCCTATGCCCAGCAGTGGGATAGAGAAGGCAGTAGATGATGATGATGATGATGATGATGATGAAGAATGTCTCACGAAAGTTTTAATGACAAGATACTGCATTCAGTTCCGTAGTTAACCCTGTACATACATACACAGTACAGCAACCTGCAGTCGTAGTATCGAGCTCACTTCGTACACATTCGTGCAGAAACGTGATCTTGCTGTTAGTGCACACATTGTTAGCGCTGTTGGTTTTGGATCGAGCTTCCTGACGACTTCAGTTGAAACCCCAATAGACTATTAATGTTGTGCACGCATGTGTTTGATGCACATAATGGATCATTAACTTTAAAGTGTTATGCTGTTACTCATGTATTTTCTGTGTATTTGTGTTGTGTGCCTAATTAAACAAATAAATAAAAAATAAAAATATTGTTCTTCAAGGAAATACATATGTCTCTAGTGTTAAAAGTGGTAGGAGCAAATATCGCTATATAGGTCCAGATTTTAATATGGAGTAGGTACATAATTATATCTAAGTACTTACATGCTATACTATAGTGTATGTTGTATTGCTATGACTTTTGCAAGCTTGCTCTGAGCTATAGCGTCTAGCTAAAATCCTACATCAATCAAACTTAGTTTTTAATATTCCTGGTTTAGTAGTAGTAGTAATAGTGGTAGTCCCTGTACTATTTCCTCTAAGACCTTAGCTATTGGTCGTTGTAACTTGGACTACCTACTTGTTTAGATGGATTATGTTCTTCTCTTAAATCCTAAGACCATTGAGATATTCCTATAACGGATACATAAAAGCTACGAGTATTAAAACTTGAATGACACTGAAACAGCAGATTGATCGATTGATTGATTGATTGATTGATTGGTTTCAATATAGTCACAGAAATCTAAATAAACAGTTTATTTAGATTTCTGTGAATATAGTAGATACCTACTGTTTGTATTCGAATAGAGATTCATTATGTTTATTGTGTCACTGATACGACAGACATTCGACCATCGAGGCACCCGAAGCGACATCTAGAGATAATTTGACACAAGATGGAGTATACCTGTACGTAGGCACTGAAATAGAACTGGCTAAAGCTCTAAGGAAGCTGCCAAAGCACGGTGTTAGACGTAGTTAGATATTTCTATATGCGTCTAAATCAAATAAAAAATCCAAATTTCATTATTATCCTGCGGTAACATTTATGCAAGTCGCACGACTTGGCCTGCGACAAGTGTGCGACGGGTTTACGACGCGTCGACGAACAAATCGGTCGACTCGATCGCACGCCAACAGAAATACGATCCGACATCGAGTTATTTATCGCTACGTTAAAATGACGGTGCATTGCAGGTTTAAATTAATTTTGTTTAAATTGCAATATTATTTTGGTACATTTATGAATAAAATGTGTGAATTGTATGATGATGGCAACATTAGAAAGAAAAATTGAAAATAATAGACTTAGTTGTTTCTTCGGTGAGATGTCTTGTTGTCATGTCAAAGTCATAAACACACGTCTCCAGTTTAAAACTTTCAGTCAATATACCTTCCTTAGGGCAGGTGTTTTATAGATCACAGCGTTATCACAGGTCGTTATTATGACACAGTACAATAGACGCGGTGAAGTATGAATAAAGGCATGGAGTTGCATAAAAACGCTACCTATATAGACAGGTTTTATAAAAAAATAAATTATGTTTACTTTGAAATTATTTAGTGAACAACCCCGTTCAGTAAGGATTTCATTTTGTTGAAACTAAAGAACGTAACAAGCAAACAGAATATTATGTTGGTTAGTAATCTGTATTGTCTGTAATTACTAAATTTCATGACACTTGAGTTGGCCACTCTCACACGAACTTACTTTAGTAGGTTTTCGGAACATTTGCCGAACATTATTTTTTCTGTTCTGAAGACATACTTATAATATAATGAAATTTGTGGAAAATCTTGCTAGAAAATCCAACTACTTACCAAGTAGCTACGTAGGAAGTTGTAATTTTGATACAAAAATAATCTTTTCTGATTGAAGCATAACCTTACACAAGCCAATAGTTCCTGTTATAATTTACACCTTGATTATTTGATCATTAGTTATAATCCTGTTTAGTTATCCATCCAATGCGAGTATCACCACCTACATACATTGGTAGCTCCGTGTGTTGTGGAATTCAATCATAGTGCACACAATATCGGCGTATCGGCGGCGGCTGGCGCTGACACGCGTCACTTGTTACTGCACCTCTAACAAGGGACCACGGAGCTGGGAGGCAGAGGATATGGCATCAGGGAGAGTATAGAAATTAGTTCAACAGATCTCGTTGGTTGTTCCCTAACCAGTCACACCCACTTGCCACACTGTTATCTGTTGAGATGTCGGTGTTACTTACCCTACTAACTGCTTATGAAATTTCTAGCAAACAAGTCTGTCTGTCTATCAAACAAGAGAACTTGGACTTAGAGGATGTGTGTTATCAAATGGCTATAGCTTATGCCAAAGTAACAATTTTGGTACTTAACTCATTCAAATTAGGTTTGATAGTCCAGTGACATGGTTCGGAGTTTGTTTGTATACTTATATGGTATTTTTGACGGGAATGCGTTTGTTTCAATTGACTAGTGTTACGTGGCTTTTTTGGATTTTTCCAGTTAAAGTTGACTTGCCACATCCATCCCTTCTACGATCTCCTCCAAGACGCTTGTTACTGGAAGTTTGCATGGAAGCCCCTGGATCAGCGGACAATAGGGGTGATCTCCGCCAGACGCGCCAGTAATGGCACGAGTATTGATGCCGCTCCTTTGTCACTGTCACAGCCTGCGTTTGACAACCCTGATCTGTTTAGGGAATTCCTGATTTAGCTCGTCTGATGGATACTGTTTGGAGTTAGGCTTTAGATTTGGATGCTGAGGGTATGAGGGGTGGTAGACGAGGTATAGCGGTATTGTGCATGTGTAAAGTTCGATATTTGCATTGCAAAAAGGGTTTATGTAATTGCTCATACGACATCCTTTTTACAAAAATACATGGCATTAACTATTACGGCGTGTATTTAATTTAAGATATTTTAGAAAATTCTGGTAGGCGATTTCTATAGGCACTTTTCAACTTTAATCTTCATCGATTAAACAGCAAGTACCCACATCACCTCCCTCTCTATTATTCAAGAGAAGGGAGGTGTGTGAGTGAAACAATAGACCCGATACTGGTGATAAGGCGAAATAAAAGGCGCAATAACAATACGTCACCGACAGACGAGCAATTTGCGGAGTCATGGAGTACTGGAGTATGGATACTATACATTTGGATAGGGAATTATGTGAGTAAATGAACCAAAGATAGAGAATGCATACAACAGAAGATTTACTTACTAAGATGCTACAAGTTTTATGCATAAATTATATGCATTCATTCAGAAAAGTGTACAAAATTCTACATTAAACTCATGGGTGAAATTTTAAACTTGGAGTGTCACTGCAAGAAGAATTCAGTGTCAATCAGTTGACTCTCTAATTATACACATAAAAAATCAAATCTAAGTTGAAGCGTTAGATTGCAGCTGGGCAAAAAAAAACAAAGTAGTAAAAATCTAAAGGTTTTATGAACTGATAAAAAAACATGGGTACAATAATAAATAAAATCAAATAAATAGTAATGAATTCCACGTCACGTCTCCTTCTAAGCTTAATTAGCATTGTCCCAAACGAAAAAGGGTAAAAATATCATTAGTGTCAGAGAAATTCAAAAGAGATGTCGCGTCAGGACGAGCGGCGAGGCGCGATCTATCAACGTCGCACTGTTTTATGAATGTCCTGTCAAATCCTTATGAAAAAGTTAATAGAAAAACTTTGACAGTGACAGTTCTTGGTGACAGTTTGAATTTAATTTGGTGCCCGAACCGTGAGGGTGGATTAAAAAGTGTCGTGTAGAACGCTTTTGCTTTTTAATTTAATTATATTCAAGAGTGTAGCAGGATAGCCTTTAGACAAGTTCCTGGAAACATCTGGATTTCAAAACTATGACCAAATAATGCCTTATAATGAGTGTAAATAATAAATTATACTCTACTACTTCCCCTCCTAAAAAACTATGTTGATTCTTTTGCAAATCTATGAGATTTACTGACTTCAAACATAACTTAGATATTGCTATAATTTATTGAATTAAAATATACAATAATGAGCTACTGATACTCCTTCATATAAACAAATTCTATTTAAAACACCCTGTATTGTTTTTTTTTTTATAAAATTATAAACAATTTATTTTTCACGAAATAGGCTTACCTACTTATGACAACAGCCTACCTGATGTTAAGCACCACTGTAGTTAAGATGTAACACGCTTGCCTAGAAGAAACCTATTCAACTTTAACTAAATCTCAGAAAAATGGAGTTTTCTTTTCACAAACGTACCTACCCTGTCGTTCCACCTAGAAAATCCTCAAAATTCGTTAGTTTAATAAACCTAACTTATGTAGGTGGAACAAATCCTCAGACGAAACAAATCTGAATACGTCATACTGTCTTTCGTCTGTTGTCAACCTGTCACTTTATCGTCAGAAATTAAATAATTAATGATTCTTGAATTTTCTACTGAAATATTTATCACATAATAAAACTTGCATTTTAATAATAAGTAAGTAAACATTTTAGATTTTTTTTCTATGTTCTCTTAATTGTTTGCCTAAGGCGTTAGTTTTCGCGTTAATCTGGGCTCACTTGACTTCAGAAGATCGTTCGCTAGATTCGTGCGACCTTGATCTCACGCTGGTGTAAGTGAGTATAAACTAACTTACACCAGCAAATTATTGCAATAACATTTTCAAATGTGTGCCAATCTTATGAAGTTTACTGTCTTATTGGCGTTTCGGGCCGTCATGGCAAATTCTTCTGTACGCGCATCTCCAGACAGTTCATGCTTAGTAGCTTTTCACTAGACTTCTTGTCCCGGGCTTCGCACCCAGGTTGGACGAAGCCGGGACAATCTCGCCAAATGGGGCTACATCAACGCCACGGATGTGCGATGCATTTGTAGGGCGAGCCCACAAAGCATGGCGCACCTGTTAATCTGCCCTTCCTGCCCCGCCACCTGCACCCTGTCGGACCTGAACGACGCCACGGAGGATGCAGTGAGTGGCGGAGTTCTGGTCTGCCAGAAATATCTAGAGACGACACTGGACACAAGCTCGATCCGAGAAGAAGAAGTTTTTGTCTTGTTTGACTTCCTATAGTTGATGTTCGTAGTTGTTTCTCTTTGCTTTTGAGGCTACTAATCCTTTAGTAAGGGTTTTTAGTTTGTTTTTGATCTGTTCTGATTTTCTTTGTGCTTTGTTTTATATACCTAACCTATCAATCAATGTCAAAGACACGGTAATGTACCAATTTTAGACATGGCGTTTTTTTCTTAGGCAGGCTTTATTTAACCTTCTGTATTGTTGCAGCATGTCTCAGCCCTGTGAGCTGCCCCCGTGCCCCCCCTGCCCTGCGCCCATCCCTCCCCCCTGCCCGCAGATCTGCCCCCCTCCCCCGCCCCTGCCTCCATGCCGAGTCAAGCCCGTGATGCGGCGCCTGCACTGGGCACAGACCGAGGGAGTCCTGGCGCAAGCCTTCGCACTGGCGTTCATAAGTGGCGCCTTGTTGTATGTGTTCCAATATCGGAGGAAGATTGCGGCTTACCATGATTATTACTTGTGAGTTTGCTGGACTAGTACAGCGTTTTTTTATACAAACTCGTAGATTAGAATTTAATGAATGGAACAACCTATCACGATATCCTATAAACGGGTGAAGCTAAAACTTTCGATCATGTAGATTTGTGCCATAACGACGTGTTTTTTTATATATATGTTGTCTTAATTCATAGAAAAGCTGAGATGGAAGACCAAGAAGATGAAATGGCAAGAAAAGGTTTATTTAATTCGGTGCCCCCCGAATCTCTGAAAGATAATCAACACATGAAGAAGAAGTAGACACAGGTCCCTCTTCATTTAATATATTTATGTTTTATAACATATTGTGATAATATCTTTATTCAAATTTTAACTTGTATAACGTTACTTGTAAGAAAGTAGGTACTCGATGTATAAATTCTGGGTCGTTATTAATTTTTATCTATGATGTTATTTTGCACACGTTATTTATCGATTATTGCAATAAAAACGCTCGCAATAAATAAAGTAATAATAGAGGTTGCATGGGTCAGCCATCGTTCAAATAATTTATTAGCGTTTTAATTGCGCACATTAATCAATGAACATCGCAATTCATTTACTGTATTTTATTGCTGACAATATAATAAATTCGTCGATTATCAAGATGTTATTGATGAGTATTATTATATATATTCGTATTAATTAGGTAGCTATTATACTCGCAGATTTAAATTATATATATTATCCATATGTGGTCATGAAAACAACTAGTCATAGGTATATAATGCTTAATCGCATAAATGAATATCAGTAAAAATACCTATTACCTACGTAGGACGTAATAATTTCCATTGTATTTATTCATGGATGAATTTTAAATTTTGCTAAATATGTAGTTTACTTACCTAATTCTATGAGCTACTAAAATTGATTCAAATGATTAATTAATCACGAATAAACTATTACCTACACGCTTAATGTGGAGTTTGAAAGTCAATATCATTAATTTATCGCTAAATTACAATAAACGTTGAGGATGTATGTAGGTACTGGAGGTAACTGTGACAAACCGATGTATTACTAATGTATATTAGGTATAAGTTTTTGACTAAATTTCAATATTTACTGCGTTAAGTAAGGATTACTTCATTATTATGTGCATGACAATTTGGAACATTTGGAACAAAGGTAGGAAGTATTGTTTCGCCTTTGACATCACAGTAGCATTTAAACAGGATTATTTTTCAATAATTTAGGTTGGTAGGTACCTGATATGCTACATAATGTACGACTTTCAATAAAGAGATTTGTATGTACATGTGATATTGGTAAATCTTGAGTATGATACTCAAATTTTACTAATATCACCTAACTTAATATTTAGATAGATAGATAAACTCTTTATTGTAACACACATTGACAAAAAAAAAAGACAAACAGAAACACAAAAGACTTAAAAAAATAGTGCCACAACTGGCGGCCTTATCGCTAATAGCGATTTCTTCCAGGCAACCGTAGGATGGACAGGAGTCGAAAGAAATATAAAGGATGGGGTGTTCAAAAAGAGAAAATATATACAAATAATAAAAATATTCAATAATATATATATATACATACAATAACAAATAACACATATTACATATACGTGCAAATAACTATAAATATATAAAACATATACATATTATACCCATATACTATAACGACAAAAGGAGACAACTATAAACACACGAATTCAACAGCAGATTATTGAGCTATTGAGTTTAGGTAGGTACCAGTTTTTAACCTGAGTTTTGAAAGCCTCGAGAGTCTGAGCTTGCTTGATACACAAAGGCAAGGCGTTCCACAAATGAACAGCTCTTGCTGCGAAAGAATTTTTATAGAAAGAGGTGCTGGCCGTAGGAGTCTTAAGAATAAGCGTACCTGATGACCTCAGATTTAGGGAGTGGGAGTCACGCACATAGGAAAATTTACATTTTAAATAGGACGGGGTGGTGGGATTGAACAAAATGTTGTAAACTATAGTAAGGATATGAGTATTCCGTCGTAGCTTAATGGGAAGCCACTTGAGCTATGCGCGAAATTCGGAAATTAGGGTACATATTTGAATGTATGAAAGTCTGCCTAATTTTGTATTTATATAAAATATAAAATAGAATAAAAAAAATATTTTATTTTTATTTTACAATGCAACTATGGTTATAAAAATGAATTCCAATGACAAACTTCTGGATTGGTCACAGATTGGTTATAGATAAGCTATAAAATCAATTGAGAAATAGTCATTACTTGTAGATTGTGCAACGATGTTGGTTACAATTAAGGACCGTATCTTTGAGCCAGTTGAATGTTTAAATGGAAATGATAATATTTTTATAGATTTTTATGGAATAAAAGCTTAAAAATATTGCACGTATAAAGCAGCTACTAAAGCTAAAGTCTAAACAACTTACTTGAGCAACATTAGGCTTATGAAAGTCCCGAAGTTCGGGAGGTAAGCAGTTATCAAATATAATGTTTTTTTAACAGCAGGTTTGATAAAAAGTCCAATAAGAAGTACTTAGGTACATATGAAATAATATTAACGTATAGCTGTTCAGGGTGAATATCTAGAAGTACCTACATAATATTCATTCATAACCATAATACATTCTATCTACATCACTTCTATACATTCCCTAGCCTGTGTCACCCTATCGACAGTTGCCCGCGCGCCATAAATCAAGATGGCGGCCAAGATGGCGGCGCGCAGTTTGACAGTCATCGCATGTTGCGCGGGAACATTTTACTCATTGATATTTATCGCTCAATTCTAGCTGCGATTTGATTTATCGATAATACAAACATTGCTTATTGTATACTTTATTCGTTTTCTATGTTTTGCCTAGCATGGGTGTGTGTGGGTGTAAACAACATTGAAATCGATACAGCCTTTGATGGCCGTTAAAGTATCTAAAGGCTGGATTTATAAAGTTATAGCTTTTATATTGGCAGAATATAATCGAAACACCCACTGGTTATTAACCGGCTCAGTCATAAAAGACTAGATCCTTGAAATTAAAACCCACAACACAGGTTTGTATACTTACCTACACAAATAATGGATAATTTTAAATAAGGTTGTGTTACAAACAATAATTGTCGATATTAGTGTACTTTCGTTCTTTAACAAATAATCTTCTAAGTTGTAACTGAATAGATTTTCTATACTTTACTGAATAGAAATATAATAATTTTGTAGTCTTATGTATTTACCAAACTAAAACTACCCTCCATTTTCCACCGCGTTGAGCCACGCTACGACCTCATTCCTTCCTGGGCCATCCTAACCTCTTTTAACAGCTACGTACGATACAGTCTCCTATTCATATTTGGAACACTTACCCATGTTATAAGAATTTACGCGTCACTTGACGGCGGTTATGGGGCGTATAAAATCTTATGACCACTCGCTCCTTATGTATTGACTTTTACAGGCTTGAGTGGAGCGAAATTTCACTTCGTGATGTTTATGAAAAGGTTGCGTTTGTGTTAGTTTAGTAGAACGTAGAATACAAAACTATTGTTATATTTGTAATATGATTTTGATCCTTTTACTTTAAGATTTTCATTTTCTTTTCATATAAATCTTTTAGCGGCGTCATATTAGCCCTATGACCATGAAGAACAAACGTCATGTGAATACTAACTTACGCTTTTCTTATTTTTTTTTTACAATATGCACTTAAGTATTACTGGATGATAAGTGGATTAGGAAACAATGTTCAAAAAAAAGTAACATCAGACCAACAGAAGCCAGAAATGGTATCATAATACTACATTAGATTTAAAATCAAAATCCAGACACATAGATAATCACTTACATTTAAATATTTGCATGTGTTGCAACGAGTATTTAAATTAACACCCTCACAGAGGAGTGAAGCAAAAATTACCCGGACAAAAAATGATATAAATGATATTTTTGCTGTTGTCGCCACTTGGTCGCAAATTGCCCGGGAACGCCGAGCTGTCACTTGTCAGCGTGTCAGCGCTGTCAGCTGTCAAATGGACTGACACCCAGTCGCGCCGTCAACGCGGATTTGCATAAAAGTGGTAAGTGACAATTATAAAGCTTGTACTGACAGCCTACTGTTGAATTTGTGAGGTCATTTTCTTGTTTCAAGCTCTTGGAAAAATGTAATTAGTTGGATATAGCACTAACAAATTGGCTTTCGTTAACTCCTTTTAAAATAATATCTTATCCTATCACTTAAAATAATGTATAAATTGAAGTAGGTACTATCAATTATTTATTAAAGAATTTACAAAGCAGTTTTAATACTATTCTCGAAATATTTATTTTAAAAAATGCATTAATAATATTTTCAACGAAAATTTGTTCTTATTCAGTTTCATCACAGCAAACTGGCAACACGTTTACGTCCATTTCTGGCTGACCACATCATCGAGCGAGTCCATAATCGGAGTTATTAAATCGAGTCGAGTTACGATCGTAACATAAAACAACCCTAAACAATTACCGCGCAGCCTGTACCATAAAGCGGTAAGTGGTATATTAATGTGTACCGTCAGCAACGTTAAGCTGCACAGGTGGGGTTGCTTGTATACAAAAATATGTGTTAAAAAATACGTGTGTCTATTTAAAAGCTTTTATGTATTTATAAGACTAATATTTTAAAATTGCTTGATTATCAATAACAATATTTAAGTTATACTTAAATAAATATTGGTTAACAATAGTTCATAAGAGTTCTTTTACCAAAACAGGCAATCATTTTTCAGTTATCTATCGTCCTGCTATGCTATTATTTTCAGTAACCCAAAATAAATGCTTTCTGTAATCTACGTGCATCAAAAATCCGATTTCATTCAGTCATAACGTCTATACTTCTCGTAAAAAGCTCAGTATGTAGATAACCAAACATTGCGCCCGTTTGAAGTTAAGTCGACCAAAGTCGGGTTAATACACGTTCGCATTAACGTTCCCGTATCGACCGTATTAATAGCACATCATCGAGATAGCCCGCCGCTCCGCCTTTATGGCAACCCTGCTTAGAAACGACCAGTAAGTGATAAATTTTATATGGCAACATTCAATTTTTTGCCGTCGTTATACAAAATGTATCGAACGCTCGATGGCATCGTAAACTTCATGAATGATTATTACGAGCTTTTAAAATGATAATGGAATTGATAAAGTCTTTATGTAAGTATGTTATTAATATGCGTATAGATTATGTTTTCTAGTAGGATGCTGTGATGTTGTATGAATATGGATTTTATTAACGTGTTTAAGTAGAAACCGCTCGAAATTTTATGATAGAGGCAAATTAATATCTATTTAGGTAGACAGCAAACAACTAGCCATCTTTAATGTCTAATCTGATACAAACATTTTATTACAAGGAAAACTAAGTTTAATTACAATTTGTTTAGTAACAATTGCAATAGCAATGATATGTATAATGGCTTCATAAGTATCTCATTTCATTAACAAACAGCGAAAGCCGGCAATTAAAATAAGTTGTCGTTGAATCCAATCCATGAACAAAGCATGGATTTAACAAGTACATAGCATTAAGATCTGTAACTAGTTATTAAGTGTAAATAAAATATTATGATCATTATATTATGGACAAGATTTAATTTAATACCCACAACGGAGCACAGATGACCGAAAACCGACCAAGTTCGGTAAAACGATTCGAAAATTGTAGTGACCCACCATTAGTAGGGTTGCCAAGCCTTCCTAGTTTTGTGGACGTTTGTATTGCATTGAAGAGAATATGACATGGTAATAGAATCAGATTTAATGTCAAAGCGTCTTAGTTTTGCATAATCCAATTTAAATATTCGCAAGTCATAATAAAAGTCCAGTAAAATTGTCTAACTGCAAAGTTATAACAAATAATGAACACAGATGAGACCTTAAAAAGCTGTTGATAAAATATTAATATAAGTGACATGTCTATTGCTACGATATTATTAATTCTAGCAGAAAATAAATGCAAAATATTTAACTGATGCTAGTAGGACATTGTGCACATACTAATCCAGACACTTCATACTTCTAGCAATGAATAACTAATTTTATAGATCAAAATATTATCGATAGAAGTGACAAATACAAGTTCAATTTATCCCCACATCTCATTATTCCCCGGTCCGTGGCGACACCAGCGTCACTTGTTGACGTTGACACCGTGACAGCAGCGGTCAGTGATTGACAGCGCGCGGCCCACTGTGCGCTGATTAATGCACCTCCGAGCTGCATACAAACGCAGAGGCATGGCCTGTGTTAGTCGTGTGTGGTGGGATTTGGAACTAATATATTTTTAGTTTTTATGATAATTTATGTTGACAGATTTGCCGTTTTTATTATCTTACTTCTAATGTGTTTTTTTCAACAACTCACCTATTTATAAAGCGCTGCAATGTGCTCGTTTTCCCCTAAAAAAGACCCTTAAAGTAATTATTTGCATTGCTATTTCGGATAGAATTTATTTCTTTAGATCCTACAAATTATTATGTTATTGTGGTACAAGATACTTCATACGATGGAATTTAAAAACAAAACATAAATGGCGCCCTCACCGACCCCAAAAATAACTCAGCCAACCTCTAGGCCAGTATTTGGTCGCAGCACAGTGGCGCTGTCAAAATGAAATAATGACAGCTCGTGTATTGTGTTCCCGGTGATGTGACGTTGAGACGCTCCCGTCGATCTTGTTTTATGTTTTTAGTCCGTTCCGTTTGTCGGCGACGTTGTTTATTATTATTGTATTTGGTATTCAGTTGGCGGTAGCTTTTGTTTCAGATGTTCTTTTTTTGTTTTTATAAATAGCTGGCACAGCGACAGTTATTCATTCTTCGGTTGAAAAGTATTATTCATGTTTATGATACATTGTTCGTAGATTACACACCATTGTTTAGTCATCTTATTTGAATCGTATCAATAGGTACATGTTACTATTTTTTACAATAAAGGTAAAAATATAGGTAAATATTTAAGGTGCATATTTCAGCAAATCATTTTACATTCACACGACTAAGTGCTTCCTATAAACAAGTACACTGCTTACCTACATTCAAATCA
Source organism: Macaria notata (assembly GCA_927399415.1). Taxonomy (NCBI): domain Eukaryota; kingdom Metazoa; phylum Arthropoda; class Insecta; order Lepidoptera; family Geometridae; genus Macaria; species Macaria notata. Next base: position 13,343,782 of record OV656734.1, on the reverse strand, counting down.
TTAACACTTGGTAAACCACAAATTAACCTAATTATCCATATTACGGACTTCAAAGTAAATTATCGCCAGTCATCAGTTCGGCGCTGTCACTCTGATCTTGTCACTCCGAGGATTGACAGAGAGTGACATGACGGCCAGCTGGAGGGATTAGGAATAATGTCCAGCGTCGTAGAACAGAAATGTATGTTGGAGCCAATGTATGAGCGTCTCGATAGTTCGGCTCATAAATCTTCTGACTGAACTTTACTACCTACGATATAAAATTATGTAAATTAATACCTACTACAGATCTCTAGATAGGAATCTGGCTCTAAATGAACGTTCCTAATTGAAAATTTATACATGCCTTAATTTTTTTTATTTTAAACCACGAATAACCAATAAAAATATTCTTATACAGCTTTCTCTCTTTTTCTTTCTTTAATATAAATTTAATGGACCAAAATTTGTCACTAGACATATTCGAATCCTATTCTAAGAAAATAGAATCTTGATCTGGTGTGGACTAGGTATTTAAATTGTAAACTATTTTCTTTGACGAGGTATGATAATTGCCGACATGTTTCTTATTGAGTTATTAATTATTTTTGACAAAGCCCCTTTACAGCTGCTTTATTATTAGAATTATTACTAATGTATAAAATTATTAATAATTGAATGTTAAATAAACCTATAACCAATTTGACGCGTCGTTATGAACTGCTTATTATATTGTAAACCACTTGTAATGAAATATCACATAACTGACAATAAATGAATCTGAATCTGAATCTTGCATCATCAAATCAGAGGATGAGAGTATAACATTTCATATTCTATAAAAAATACCTTCCGATTTCCGTTCTACACAACATCATCAACATGACGCTCAGTTGGACGGCGAGTGATTAAAACAGCCGGCGACATCCCGCTGTCGTGTTGTATTTGACCGGCGCGGGCGCGGGCGCGCGGCGGAGCGACACCACAGAATCCTACTTAATACAAGTGACACACACTCCTCTGTGCGGCGTGTCTGTTGTGGGAGCAACTACGTATGCTCTTATACGTGGTCGGAGGCAGAATATACAACAATGTTATGATAAACTAGTGGGTGCTCGCGGCTTCGCTAGCATTAAAAATTAAAACTTGCATCCCCTATTTCACCCCTTTAAACACGGCATTTCCGAAAAACCTTTCTTAGCGGATGCCTACGTCATAGCATCTACCTTCATTCCAAATTTCAGCCTAATACGTCCATTGGTTTGGGCTGTGCGTTGATAGATCACTATATCAGTCAGTCAATCAGTCAGTCAGTCACCTTTGAGTTTTGTTTATTTAGACTAGGGGGTGCTCGCGGCTTCGCTATCATTAAAAAGTAAAACTTGCATCCCCTATTTAATTTTACCCTTTTAAAAGTGGCATTTCCAAAAATCCTGTGTTAACGGATGCCTACGTCATAACATCTACCTGCACGCCATATTTCAACCCGACCCGTCCAGTGGTTTGGGCTCTGCGTTGATAGTTAAATATATTAGTCAGTCAGTCATCTTTCAGTTTCATATATTTAGAAGGTCAGATGGTTGATTTTATTCGCGGACTAGATTAAATTTACGCGGATTTAAAAAGTCCTAATTAAAATTTTGGGAATACTATCGGACGCTGTGTTGATGTCCAGGGTTCACCAACTATTGTATAGTCATAAGCCCTATCTCATAGAACAATTTCAAATGTTCACTACTGCTATACCTGTTTCTTTTTAATAAGATCAAATAAACGTTTTTATTTATTTATTTATTTTATTTGTGTTTCCTGGGAACTAAAATCTAGAATAAATAGGGACCGTCTATGTAAGTGCGTTACATCCTATCCTAAGGTGTAGCAAAGCAAAGTTTAACATCAGATGGGATATAAATATAGGCTGTCGAACGCGAACCTAGGTTTGCCTTGTAGAAAATAATCGATACCACAGCTTTCAATGTACAGCAAGTGTGATTCCACTTATTATGACATACCGCTACATAATATGGACTTTATATGGGTAATTACTGTACAAAAACCTATATCACAAAATTGAATTCTTAACCTACCTACTATACACTACTACTATATAACCTAAGTCACCATATCTCAAACAGATACATATATCAGAAAGTACCGACGTACCAAACTTTCAAAAAAAGCCCTAGAGATTCAATAAAAACAATTCTAACGTATCAAAAGACAAATAAAACTAAAAGCGTTACTTACGCTTCTTGCTCTAATATTTACGTTGGGCTCGGGTCGTTTCCGCCGAATTCACTTTGAACATAACAGTTTCCCTTCGCGGATGTAAAAATTTACAGTCGCCAGTGGACTGTTACTGAGTTATTGAACTACACACGCAGGGCTTCAAATTATGCGATATGTGTGGATTTTTTTATTTAAAAATCTTTTGTACAGTAAGCACGGTGCAAGATATCAGATGTTACGAGGTTTGAACTCGTCCTAAAGACAAGTAAAAGCCAACGCAAGGTTCTGAACTTAGTTTAGTACAATCATATTACAAAAATCGGATAAAAAATATTATACTTATTAACAGTTTTATTGATTTCTGTGGACGCTTCCTACCGCGTGCTACCGCTCACAAAAGTTATGATACATAATTTTATTTGTGCGATCGTTTGTAACAAGGATTTATCGTGTTGATGTTCATGATGGATAAATTCGCTTAATTTTTTACAAACAACCGCCCGACCTCGAAATGTTATGAGAATTTATTAGCATACGGGTTTCGGGAAAACGGTTGATTTATAACTCGTGATAAGTAAATGCAATGAATGTCAAAACCGGCAAATGAGAGTTTCAAAGGTTGGTTTAATGTTTATTTCAGACTAAAATAAAATGTTAATAATTCTTACTTTTTCGAAAGTGGTTAGGAAAAGCGATGTTTTATCATATTTAATTGTTCCAATTCCTACATATTTTCATGAACATTTTTATTCAATAAATAAGTTTTTAGTAAACATGTATATCGCTTAGTCGTAGTTTTGGTTTTTAACTTTAATCTGAACAACTTGCACAGATATTCAAAAAGGTACGAAAAGCTAATCATTATTCATATTCGAGTAAATCTGTCGGTAAGTATGTGACGTGAGCATCATTTCTCATGCTTTGTGAAGGTGTCGGCTTGTCACGCCTACTTACAAGTTTCCTTTGACCCGCCCCTAGGTATACGTCATTTATGATCTTGAACGTAACTTGCTTGCTGGGTAAATGCGGTTTGGTTATAAAATTAGGTGTATATGTTGTAAATTCGTTAACAAAAATATGATTGTCAACATTTTATAGTTCTGTAAAGTTTGCTTAAGAATTACATATATTTCAGAAACAAGCAGTCTGTAATGATTAAATACCAATCTATCTTCAACGTATCTTCAACGCTCACAGTAGTAAAACAATAGTTAAAGAAAAAATATAGCAATAACAATTTATCACCACGTGGACCACTAGGTACTAACTCACCATGAAATTATACTGCATTTCAAAAAAGTTAACATCACATGCAGTTTTATATCACCCATCGTAAACCCTGACTGAACACATGTGAGCGACTCTCATTTTATGGCACCACAAATATCTCGCTGCAATGTTTATCTAAACCTATACTTTTTGCATAATAAAGTTAAAATTTCACGCTTGGCTTGGACCGTGGCGCCGGTGATCTGTCAACTGTCAAGTGACTGACAAACGGGGGCCATTTTTTGTATTGTTTTTAGAGGCCGGAATTGACGTGCGAATTTGTCCAGCGTTTTCGACACCTGCACTTCGGTGCAACCCCTCACTGTTTGCAAACGATATACAAATTGGTATTAGTTTTGCTCGCTGACTGCAAAAGCTACATTATAGATTGTTGAGACTAAATTTCGTTTCATTAAATCAAGATTTAAAATAAACAAAACAAGCAATCCATTGCATAAAAATATTTATTCTTCATAGCTCCAATATAACATTTCTCATTTTTATTTATCTTAAATCAGCCTTGATGTGTCAACTTGAGCCAACAAATTTCAGCCTCGTGTTGACTAAGAAAATACGCAGTACACAAAATAAATAGGATTTCTCTCGGCGAGTGCATCACTCAAGCGCTCTAGTGATGGGCGCGTTAAAAATAATGCCGATAAATCTGCCGGAGATCAAAGAACGAACAAATCGGCGGGGCGCGGCTAGCATAGATATAGGGACGAAATGAACAGCCCAAATAGATAAGTGTTATCAGTCAGGATATTTGTTACGTAATACCTTCTAGATAAATATCAGTCGTGAGACCAAGCAATAACACCTCAAGGATTAAAATTAGCTTAAACCTGGATTTCAGAACAAAAATACCCAAAAAAAATTTAGCTTTCATATGTAGCTCTTTTATGTTTTATTGACTGGCTATGTTTTTTTTTTGTTCTGTCAGTATCAAAAGTCCCACACGATATTCTACCAGTAGGCGACCTATGGTCAAGGGAATGGCTTAAGAAAAAAACTAGTATGCATATTCAGGGAATCAGGAAATCAGCGTGGTCATTGCTATTTTTTATTCGTTTGTTTATAGCTACACCTCTATACCACATCCAGTCAGTACTCCCACCTCCGTAGTGATTTGCTCGTGCGGGTCGCGGGGCAGGCGCGGGGTGGAGCGGGAGGGGGAAGTACTCGACTAATAAAAAACATCCCGACGCGCTCCTGACTGATGCGACAATTAATTTAATCCCATTTCTCTGCGTCTTCGGACGATAGGGCTGCCTTAAAGGAAAAAAATCAAGGCAAACTTTACAAAGTTGCAATTTAAAGTTTTAACTGGCAGTTGCTCTGTCCTGCCTAAGTATGGAAGTCATCGAGTTTTCCACATAGGAAGAAACTAAACATATGTGTATACATACAGGTTTTGCTGCCACAGTTCTTAATATGTACAGTTTAATTATTTATTCAGTAAATTATGTTTAACATTTGTCATCACTATTATAGTACATACAATATAATTATAACAGACAATATGGGTTAATAGTTGATTGTGTCACATGTCGAAGTTAATCACAGCTTGCACTTGCGTGCAGTTACAATTTGTACTAACATTACGTCTTACAAACCGATGAACTTAGTCGTTTGTCCGTTGTACATAATGATTATTTTATATCCTTAGTTAAATTTTGGAATCTTAAAATGGTATTCGTTACACTGTGAGTTTCGTTCAAATAGATATTAGTTAAATTCTTTATTTATTTTAATATATAAGAAAAAAAATCTAACGTACACAACTTCTAATCTAACTACTACAAAATATTAAAAAGGGCACTTAGCAAATCTTGAGTAAAGCCAACTTTAGTTCAAATAGGCACTTTCCATTTACACACACCTTATAACTGTACAATACATGTATAATGTAAAAGTTTTTGTTCTTTTTATATTATTTTTCCCTAAACACTACCTATATTTTTTTCTAGGTGGCAGCCCTCGAAGGCGCGAGAAGCAGACATCAGCGCGGCAGGCGGCTATTAAACAAGACTAATTGAGCGATAAATTCACGAGACGAGAGCCGATATAAAAACGACGCGACCCGACAAAATCCTAGATGTACGAATAAAAAAAGGAAAAATTGTTTGGTCGGCTATTGAAATGACAGCAATGAGATTGAAGATTGGTTTGGATTCAATTTGCGTAACATGTGTGTGAAAGCTTAGCTCAAGTAGAAGCTAATAAGTTTTTTAAAATTAAAGTTTTTTATTTGTTAGTAATTAAATTACTATTTAGGTGCACCTTTTGCATATAAGAAGTTGAAATAATGATCGAGTTCCTTAATTTAACATTTTAATGCAATACTGAATACATTGCAGACCAAATAATCTATCAAGAAATCTTTACAAACGCACAAAAAAAGACAGTTAATATCACCCGCGCACCCAATGCGTTTGACAATCTGATTAATTTGCCAACGACAAATTAAAATTCAATTTGCATTTATGGTCATGAAGAAATTATTGGAAAATCTTATCTTTTTTTCCCATTATATCAATTGCATATTACGATATACTTGATTTTCGTGTGGGTATTTGTTTGGGTTTTAATTAGATACTTACTCTCTTTTGTTTCTGTACGAGCATCGCCACTTTTCCAAAAATACCTTAAACTCAAAATACTCAATTCACCGAGAATTTAATTCCCCATTGCCACGTCTGCAAATATCAACGTACTGTTCGTCCCTGGCACGAAAAAAAATCTCAGATGAAGGAATATTGAAAACGGCCGCTCGGAATTGATTACTGTCAATTAGGGTTGGCACTCGATACCGTCCGCGCCAGATGCTAACTAACACGCTTCTATTAGTATCCCTGACAGCCCTGACGTTTGGGGAGGTTTTGTTTTTCACCTTGTCTTGATGTGCCTCTCTCTTTCTCATTCTAATTCAACGAATTTATATTGAGTGGACGTTACCTTATCCCACTTTACTGAAACCCCTGGTTTTTGCAGCATGATTTGAAACTCAAGTAAATGTCAGAGATCCAACAGTTTTGTTGCCTTTACTAGCCCTCGATTGTATTAATAACGTTTTGATGAGAGGATTAAAGTAATCATCGCTCTAGAGAATGGGAGTAAGATTTGATATGATTACTTTTATGGTAATGAAAGAATACCTAATAAATTGACGTTATAGATCGGTCATGAATATCAATCAATAATTTTATCGTCAAATATTATGATGTTTGGTCGATTGCCATGGAAGAATTGAAGAACTAGGCTGGCGATACTAACTGGGGCGAGTAAGTCTCATGGTTGACGGAATACATTTTAATAGAAGAAATATAAAACATAAGAAAAATTATAACATACGTTAGAATAGAAACGTATCTCTATCTAATATAGCCTATGCCTAACTATAGGGATGTTCCTCGATCCGGCTGGAAATGGATTGGGTTCGTATTGTGCTCGGAAGAGGCGTATTCAATTGGATTGTGTAATATCCATGCCGCATTTATATGCACAGAGGTGAACGGAGGTATTTTCTGGGGGTGTGTATGGTGCAGAGAAATGCTCGTAGTTGAAGAAATAAATCATAGGTTCAAGAGACACCTTTACGTCTGACAAGCTTGCCGCCATAGCATAATAAATGATCTATCGTAAACAAAAATAAGTAACAACTGATCAATTCTCAGAACCATTAAATGTGGGTATTGCGATTTCTACGTTAAAAAGACAGTAAATGTATCCAAAAGTTAAGGATATTCGAAATATAAATTTATCGATGACGTTGACAAACGAACATCACATCGTAAACCTAATTGCCTGACAAATTGCCTCACAACACATGTTGTGCCTCCACGCAGCACTCGACAACGTTCAAAGAATGTTTCGCGTCAATTCCCCAGTCAGTCGTTAAAGTTTCCGCCGCTCCTTCTGACGCCCGACACTAACTTATTTCCATGAATAATTTCACAATTTCATGCAGTCACCTAGACTTATTATCCACAACATTGCGGAGACAGGAGGACAATGCCAGCCACGGTTTTGTGCCAACATGAATGATTGCTCCCTTCCTACTAACAAAGACCGCGAACGTAAACATTTTGCACAATAATCTTACATGGAACCCATTTACTTTCTATTGAAATTAATGTTCGACCTACACTGCCTCTCTCTCGTTCATTCCAATGTCTAATGCCCGTAATCTAGTTTCGATGTAAAAAGTCCAACTCCGAATGAATGCTAGCTGTCAGGACGCAGTGATGGGGCCAGCGTGTCCGGGAGCGATGTCGATTAATAACGTTTACAAGATGAAAGCCGCGGAGCTGTTAGCCGCGATGGGCTCACAAATAAAAGAAGCTTTATCCGATAACCCGTCTCGGGATAGTTACACGATTGTAGTCTCGCCACATGCTGGCCGCCGCACCACGGACACCATTAAATGGCCCCGCTGACATAAATAATGAACGGAATGTCAACAACACAATCATTTAGATTGTGATTACAGCGCGTGAATAAATTGAATAGCGCACTACATTATTTTTAATAAGCTTGTTTGATAATGTTAATACAGATTATTAGATATGAATTTTTGTTATTTATTGACGTTATAAAACGAAATAAATAAGAGTTATTAAAAATAAAGTGACAAATAATTTTACATTATAATAAGAACGGATGCCACATTATTTTGAGTGAATATCACTAGCGGCTGTGATCTTATGATCCGCGCGAGCCTCGTATCCTAAAATATGGCGTCGTGTGTTGTGTTGTGGGGGAGATATATTATGTGCAGCTAATAGGTGGGTCGGGCGTTAAGGAGGGCATAAATTAGTCGATGTTGTGACGTCGCTCGACGCGCCAGCCATCTGTTTGTCGATATGTCACGGCGCAGCACTAAAATATATCTATATAGAGCGGAGGATTTATCACCATCTATCGTCGTTTAGGATTTATTTTGGCTCTCGATCTTTTATACTTCGTTTAGTAAACTAATTCGGCATCAACACGGGATAACGTTATATTTATGTGAATTAATCTTAGCTCTAAAAAATGATCTCGACGATTCACGAGATACAAAATTAATTCATAGTTTGAAGTTTATAAAGCGAGGAGATTGAAGTAGAGGCAGCGGATGAAAGAATCAAGCGTCGGGATCAGTCGTCGGGACAACAAATTGAAACGGTTCAGAAACAAACGTTTCATCAGCTCATTAGGCGCCGAGGCCGCTTTATTTTTGATCTCGCGCCCCCATGCGATGCGACGCGACGCGGCGACTCGACGCTCGCGCGTTTTTTCAGCTTCTTAATTACCGCGATATATTCAGCTGTCGTGCGGTTAGTCGCAATCGTGAAACTAAACACATCCGAAAGATTATTAAAGTGAGCCTGAAAAATAGGCGGATGGCGGCGATAAAATCGTTAGTTTATATTGTGTGCCGTAATAAATTCCAGCGCCTGCTCTAATAGCGCTCGGGAGCTCGACACTATGTTATTGTCAAGTAATTTAAGAAATGGAGGATTAATATAATTTGAACAATTTGTTACTGGCTTTAGTGTTCGTTTATTTTGGGCGTGCTCGTGGCGTTTCTTTTAGGCGTTGTAAAGTAACGGTTATCGGGTGTCGGCTTATGAAACTTATTTACGTGAATATGTTTGACCTTCGCACGTCACCATGCGGGCTTTATTATTTTTATTGTGTCGTTGGATCGGACACTTTATAGATGTCAGCTCTGAAGCTGTGTTTGACAATGTTTACGAGCCCGTTTGCTATCAGTCGTTTCATTTGGATAATTTTATTGCTGTGAAAGTTTTCGTATTCATAAATGAACTTTGATATTTATGTTTACGAGTTTTTTGTGTGGATTTGTTTGTCTCAAAGTAATTTTTGTTCAGTATTTTTATGACGCAATTTTAAGTTTTGTAGCTTTTCAAATCTTTATAAATATTTCAACTTTTTGCAAGTAACAAATGAATTAACGCTCATAAAAATGCGTAGCATCACCTTTGTTCTCTCTCGTTGAAATAAACCTATATCCCTATCAGTCCATGTTTACACAGCCATATAACTGACATCTATACACAACCCTTCAGAACAACAAACACAAATATCACTCCACTAAGTACCTACAACTTCAAGCCCTCGCCCCAGCTAAGTTCTAAAACCGTATTCTTTCAACAGAATGCTTCTCTTTATAATTAGAGGCTCACAAATCACGCATCCATTAGCTATATGTTCGTATTTGTGAAGGAATGTACGTGTTTGTACAAAATAGACGAAGTAACCAAAAAACTCCTATAAACCTGTTTAATGTCACCGCTAAATAACTATTAGGTCTCAAAAAAGTCAGAATATTATGTACTCACAAAATCAGTTAAAAAGCAATACAGGGCAGAAGTACTATTAGTTACTTATTTTGCGTAGAACGAATAAACAAACCAACTCATCACGTGTAAACGTCGATGACTGTATTATCAACGTATAGAGATACTGCATTGTTATATATCTAACACACTACGGAGTGTTCATATCATTTACTCAATTATAATACAACAATTTTAAAAGGATTCGTTTAATTTTCTTATTCTCCTATCATTTTATTCTTTTCCACAATGAGTGTTCTACCGCTCACGATGTCTGTGTTCGGTAATGTCCGTGTGTTCGGGACAAGACAAACGATCTCTCGCAATGAGGTAACAATTATCCCGCCGGAGCTGTCCGCAGGGATTTGAGACGGATGGCGACCCTAGCCCGAATACGGTAGCCATGAATAATGCTCTTTATACTGCGAGAAAAATAATTGATTTATCGTTTTTTTTTTTCAAATTCAAATCACTTATTTATCACCAATATATGTCAATTTTAACAATATAAAATGAATTTTATTGTAAGTACTGCCTACGATAATGTCAAGTAATAAATAGTCTACGTCTCCGTAGCAGTTCGTAGCAAAAAGCGTAGCACCATAATCTATGTTATAAATCTGCGTTCGTAGAATAAAAAACACTACAACTATGGCATAACCATAACTGTATTTTTTTTTCTTTGAAATAAATTAAATCAATCTACACCTACATGTTTTATTTTGCATTGGAACTTGGCCTTATTAAATTTCAACTTAACCTGACCACATATACCCGATGCAAATGTAAAATTATCTTGGAATGCTTAGAAAGCTCTGTATGTAAGTGTATATAAGTACGTTCATTTAAGAGTGACCAACTCTGGTTTCAGAATTTTCTTAACGCTCTAACGGCCTTTTTTTTACATGAAATAGGCTCACGCTTGACTACAACTTGCCTGATGTTAAGCAACGTTATAATCTACGATCTAGCGGGCTTGCCTAGAAAAAACCGAATTACTCTCGACTTGAAGACCGACAAATTATAGCCTCTGACATGGTTTAAAGCCTGCCGTACTATTTATTTTTACAGCTATTTCAATAGCGTTTATTCTTCTCCTTCCTAACTCATGGTTGCCATGCTAGATCGATGCGTCTCATCACGGTGAAGAATCTGTTCCCGCGGCGCGCCCGACGTGTGCCCATCACTCACCTCGCGTCATACTGCGGAGTTGTTTTATGCTCTTTATTGTTTTTTGTCACTTAGCTCAGCTTTTTAATTACTAGTTCTTAAAGTGCCAGTGTACTCGGGAAATTTTCCAACCATAGAGATTGCACGGTGACAAGATAGATCTAAATAAAGCGTAGTAATTTACACATATATGTAGCTATCTCTTAATAAAGTCGATATAAGAAGGTAATTTCATTTGTTATTTTACAAAAATAAAAACAATAGCCAAACGCTATTTCTTATGTTAATGAAACTCTGTAAATATAAATCTGTAATCTGCTGCAATGTGCTTTTGTATGAATATGTTTTTTATAGTAACATACACTTGCCACAACTATCTTTCTAGATCGGATATTTAACTTTACTGCGTTGAAGCATTAAAAATAATGTGAGGTAAATTATGAAAAACTATGAAAACCGAGCTTTGATGAGGAAACGGCCCGTGGGTAATAGCTTTTAAAACTGTTTGCGTTATTAAATCTGCCTTGTAAATTATACAAGTGGGTTTTAAAGCTTTTTAAAACTGGGACGCCTCTTCGAAAATATATTTTCTAACATTACGGCATCCTGTATCCGCAGAAATAAAAAACTTAAAATAATTTTCAACGATAGTGTAGCATGCAAATTCTTGAAGTAAATAAGAACACAAAAAATACCACATGCATATTAACACTCATGAAAACTAACAACTTCTTCAAACCACTTGAAAGCAAACAGCTAAAACTACTTCCCCTTAAAATGACCGGAAACGTGGCCCGGCGTCAGTTTTTTCAGCGGCACGCAAACCCTGTGACCTTTCACTTGTGACACAAAACATCTGTCAACACTTGAAAAATAGCAACTCACTACAAACAACACATATTCGAAAATAAACTTTAAGTATAAGGACATATGAGTGACGTTAGAATGTATAGTATTTCAAAGATGGCCGCCCGACATACGTCAAACGGTTGACAGCTAGGGCTGCCAATTTAAATGAAACTGTAAAACGTTGCGGAGGACAGCGCTCGTCACTCGCGGGATCAACAAAAAATAATTAATGGGCCGGCTAATGAATACGACTGGTGTTTAGTGTACGGTCGGCAGAACAGGCTGAGTTGTGTGAATGGCCGACCTTAATTGATTTCGGGTTCCATTCATGTAGCGAGCCATTGTGGGGCATTTTGTTGTTCGCTGATTGAAACTACTCGTGTTACGTCTGTGGTTAGCGCTTTGATGATTAATTGTTAAGAGTTTTATTTTGTTCTGTTTTCTTTTGACGTTGAACACTTATGGTTGAGAAAAGATATGTCAGTCGATTAAGTACTTAATAGGTAGGTTGTAAGGTATGTAATTGTTATTGTCAAGTACCATATTTTACTAAAATTAAGTCATCATGGAATGTTACGCGACCATATTACATTAATGCACACTCTACTGATACACTCGTCTGACGCCAGCAAGTTTAAAGTTAAAATCTTGTTCCATTCTACGACTACCAAATTCACATAATAATTTTCCAAGCCCCACAATAAATATTGTGATCCAGTATATTTTTGTGCGAACGCTCCCCGGGGCCGAGTTAGCCCTGATTTATCCGGGCCATTTCCGCCGTCAGCGGCCGCTACGTTACACACTCGTTCACGCTTTCTTGTCGCCCTGACGCGGTGACTGCGGCTGCTCGCATTATCATGTGCTGAGTGGTTGATAGCTCATTAGATAGATATATAGACAATTCTTTACACATTATAAAACCAAAATAATAAAATTATGTATTAACAGAAACTACTCTAGTGCCAGAAGTGGTGGCCTTACTGCTGAAAGCAAACTATACAGTACATTCTTTTGAACAAAGTCAAATTGTAGTACATGTTACAATAGTTATGTGGCAACCCTATTGAAAATCGGTACACTGTCAATTGCCTATTACAGGCAATTTGTCGATATTGAAATATGACAGGGACAAGTTGTTCGATGAGCGGTGTCAAACGCAATGTTAAAATAATAAACTAGCGGACAAGTGAACGGATAGACACGGCAATTTATAGAATTACCTATTTATTGATGAATGCATGTCATATGTTGCAACTAGCGGCAGCATATTTGCAAATATTCGACGTAAATATCAAAAACCTGGTTTAAGCTTATTAGTTTAGATTTTACCCGCGCGTATTCACCTAGTTCTTACTCGAAGGCTAATTTACTTCGATATAGAATTATAGAGGACTAGAAATGGCTGTCTTTATTATAAAAGAGTGGTTAGGTTAATGGGGGTTTATTATATCGATGTTTCAATGACTAAGTAGATCGCACACTTTATTTCCCAAGAAGCATATACATACGTATGTATCTTTTAAAATGAACCGACTTATGTATTTAAAAATAGCAATAAGGTATGTACTTGACCACAGTTTGATAGGGAGCGATAATTGTAGCTTGCGATAGACTTAATTAATTCAATCGAATTAGTGATCGTCCAACTTGAATTGAATCAAGGATTCATTGAGTAATCAGTGTTTTGTCTATTTTTCACATTATGTTGTTTTGAAATCGAATTAAGTAAACACTACACTGCCCACTTTATCAATCCCTGTATCAGGTAAAGTAAGAAATAAGTGAACTAATAAATTTATGTTATCATGTTAACTGGTGTAAAAACAACAAACCTTCCTTGTTACCTAAAACTCCGAAGCAATACATTGCCTAGTTTTACAACTATTTGTTTATCACCAAGCCTACTTCTGCGTCTAGAAGCCCTCAAGTTCTGAAACAGGAATATCATTAGCAAGAAAAACATGTCACCGCCGCCATCGACAGCTGATCCGGGCGGAGCCGAGCACAAACACTAGTAACAACATGTCAAACATCCTGAGACAACATTGGTTGGTACAAAGAGATGTTATTTAATAGACGACTCATTAAAGCCGAATATTCTTCTCTTTGAGTCGTACTTTTTCATTTCTGATAGATGTGACACCCCGCAGAATTAATTCGTTAGGGGGGTTCGAGGTCTCGATATATTTGACAAAATGAACCCTCGTCATAAGTCTGCATATAGTTAAGGAAATTACCTAATTCTGTGAGCTTCACAACTTCATAAAAATCGTTTCTGCTTTCTTAGTTTTTTTCAGTGATAATGATAGTGTGTTGTCCATAATTTGTCGCCTTGATAATATGATTGCTGCCACCATTCCGTGAGAATAATCATCCTGAATAAGGGATGGACCTGAACTACAGTAGGTTCATCATGTATATGTACGGTCAATATTCCTGTTTTACATACACACTCCCTGGCTGTTTATTTAGTAAGGCATTATACGTATGTAGTTAGGAATCTCTGAATTAGATTGCCTCTGCCCTGAGACGACACGATTTGTTGCTCCTTCACCGCTAACTATCACAAATTAGGCCTCGGAATAGGGATGCGGTGGCAAAGGATTAGGGACCGCCATTCCAGGATTTCTGATTACCACATACGAATGGTATAAATTAATATACCATTCGTAGTTTTCTAGGAAGGGACTTTTGAACACTTTATTGTTAGCTTCAGTTGTCAGGGCCAGTGTTAGTTTTGTTTGTCAGACAGATTTAAAGTATTAAAAAATCCAGTAGTGTACATTCTCAAAAGAGTCGGTGGAAAAGGAAACACAAAAGATGGGATTAAATATTCTATTATCAAGCAGTGAAAAGGCTTTATTTATGCTACCACCAAACTGTGAATTTTTCATGTATGTACATATATGGATTAGAAAGGACTATAAAATAGAGACAAAGCTGAAACGCGCCATCATTTAGCGCGACACGATCGTTTATCCGATCCATCGAGTATAATTTGATTACCGCCATCCCTATCCGTAATTCCATCGACACTATCACATCCCTGCTTTGTATGCAAAACTAACACCTATTATGAAAGCAGTTTGATTTAATATGAGTCATACAGTAAAGGTTATAGGGTAGAATTTTGTGTGCGTAGTTTTGTATTATTATGATAGGATATCCTGTTAAGTTTATTATTATAAGCTTAATCTGAAGGAAGCTGGGATTCATGTCTCGTGGATTGGAGAGAGAGTTATTGTTATTGTTCAGCTTGGATTATGGCGGGATTATTCGGGGTTAGAGCCTTCATGGTGGATTACATGCAGCCTCTTTGTGGGACAGGAAATTGGACGGATTTTCCAAGGTTTTGATTGAAATAAGATATGTCTTGTTTTTATTGAAATAAACAATGATAGCCGGTCATTTTACTTTTACTTATTGCTTTATTTTTATTCCATGGAGAAGCTAATACTAGTAGTACTCCACTGGCTGAAGATATAAATCAGTATTAAAGCAAAACCTGGATAAGATTTGTCAAAAACCTATAAGCTTGGGTAAGGTAATAGTGGCTACCTACTAAATACATAGCTGATATGATACAATAAATATTGTTACCTACTTTACACACTATTCTATTAAGTGTCAATTAAGTAGTCAAAGGTAAACGCATACCTACCCATCTTTCTATCTTCATGCCTACAGAATAAAAATCTTATCGGTATATATTTCTTTTTTTCACTTTTCAAGTTACAAAAAAACCAATTCAGAACAATTAAATAGCCAGGCACACGACATAAACGCACAATCAACATAATCTTAATGACTCTCCGGCCTCCGTCAGGGTGGTCGTAACCCCGAGACACGGCGAAACAGTTGTAAACAGACAAACAAACATAAATTACAGTTTTAATAGCAATAAAATAAATTAAACGCGATACAATTGACGTATTTACGTGCGCCGTAAAGCGTTTGAGTGCGATCTAACGCGTTACTTGCGCATGCGGGGGTTAATGCGAGACATAGTGTTGTATGGGGTGATATTTTATAATGAAATATTTATTTAAAAAAAGTAGAACAAAGCAAAGCAATATTTACGTTTGTACTCAACTGTAAGCCTGATTACTTTACTGTTAGGTGGGTAGCGAGCCTGTGGTCTGAAATGGTACGTTGACTTTTTTGTCTTAACAAAAAAATAATAATAAAAGGCTAATAATAATGCGTCGAAAAATCTTTACAAAAGACACAATAAATCATTTAAATAGTTTTTCCACTCTGAATCAGAATTGTCATGTTCTTTAAATAATACCGATTTCAAACTAAAATTGCTTCAAACAAAAGCCCATTAAACTTGCTTACCAACCTCTCTTCTTCCAAATCAGGAAAGTATTTAGTGACAATAACCTGGCCCTGTGTGAAGTGACATTCAAACCAAATCCCGAATCAAAACTGGTAGTTCATAAAACTGCAGTTAAGGCTCTAACGACATTTAAGATGGGATCGCGTAGCTCTAAAAGTGGCAGCACTTGTGCCACGTAAAACCTATACAATTTTTTTATATTCTAGAATGGTCAAAATGTGCTGATAATAATGGGAAGTCACTTGAGTAGAACTTGTTTTGTTTTTTGTCTAATTCCTGAGTTCACTGTTATGATCTCATACACAAAATGTTATCGAGAGTGATTCGGTTTTTTCTAAGCAAGCGCGCTAGATCGTACATTTTAACGTCGCTTAATATCAGGCGAGTTGTAGAAAAGTGTGAGAATGTATAATTAAAAAAAAATAAGAAAGATCTGTTAACTGTGTCAGCACAAGTATTTTAGTAGAAATAATTAAGAGAATGGTTATATCTGGAGACAGGTTGACCAAACTGTAACTTTAAAATAATAATTTAGTTCATATTTTATCCGTACGCAGAGTTATCTGCTGTGGACTCTAGTTTTACACCCAGCTACGAGATACGCTATATACGTTATATCGTTTATCCAAAGCTAACCGTAACGACTTGACTACGTTTATTTGTCGAAAGAAATCGTTTTGGATTAGTAAAGAAAAATAAATTAGGTTTTACATGTAGATCTTAAACTTTACATTTTTTTTCTTCAAGTATCTATTCTTGTGTGCCCAATAAATATTGAATTTTCATTATGTTTCTTTGTGAAATGGTGATATTTGTTGACACTAAATGTAATATATATCTACTATGTCGAACAATAACAATGTCTTTAAAACACTGTTGAGTCAGAAAAGCTTTATTCATGGAAGAAATTCTATTGGGCAGTTTGCATAAACAGCGCTTAGCTGCTTGCAAAAAGCTTAATAAATTGCTTACTTCGCCACCACTGCATAAACACCGAATACCAAGAACAAATCGCCGCACTCAGCTGCCATATTCGCTGCCAATTTCTTACCACATATTAAATTTTACGGACTGACATTCCAAACACCAAATTTAAAATCAAATAAAAATAATCCACGTCCATACCCATAAATTGCATAAGAATAAAATAATTGAGCATTCAAAAGTAATGCGGTCTGCTCGTACAATAATCTTTAAGCAGGTAGTTAAGATGCGCGCGCGCACGGCTCGCTCGCATTTATTTCTTTATTTACCTGTCGCCAATAAGGCCTACATTCAAATAGTTCATTAGACGTGGAATGACAGATGCGGCCCTTTATATGCAGACCTCGTTTGTGTATTGTATCGGAGCGGCTGTTGATGAAAACCTGCGACATACGGACGGATATTTCGACATCAATTCAGCCACTTACACGTTAACACATAGGAAAAAAAAATACTTATGCCTTGTTAGTTAAAGCTAACTTGTTAGCAATTCAACGCACCCGCAAAGTAGATTTGAGTAAAAGTATATTTTACCCTTTGAAGACAGTAGTTGATGGATGGATACCTTTTTTCAGTAATCTCTGGATCCTATAATTAAACCATTATTATTCCAATATGCACTTGACCGTAATTTTCTGAGCTATGTATACCTTAATATAACGCCTATCACCATCCTTCCAGCCAATATGTCCCTCAACCTGCAAATCCCTGCGTGAGGAGCCTGTGTGTACACAGTGTACACTGTACAGGTACACAGTGAGAACGCAACACCACGAGTGTTCCACAAACATGCAGGGTGACGTGACATATGATAACTTGATGTGGCGAATAGTACAGAATGAGGATAAAATTATCGTGATGTTAGAAAGGATTCTTCTTACATATACAGATACTATTTCGTCATAAAATGAGATTCTTAAATTACAAGTAAAACGCTTCAGTTCTAATTTTATAATTGTAAAGCGGTAGGTGTGAAGAAACAAGCGCGGTGATTTTTGTTACCCGTATATTTAGGGATTTTTGAAGTCGGTCTTGTCATTAAACAGAACGAAATAACATCACGATACATTTTCAGATATATCGATACTAATATTATAAAGCTGAAGAGTTTGTTTGTCTGCTTGTTTGAACGCGCTAATCTCATGAACTACTGGTTCGAATTGAAAAAATATTTTTGTGTTTAATAGACCATTTATAGAGGAAGGCTTTAGGCTATATAACATCACGCTGCAACTTATAGGAGCGAAGAAATAATGGAAAATGTGGAAAAAACTGGAAAAATTATTCATCTTTGAGGGCTTCCGTTGCATGCGCTGAGAAAACGGTTCAAGATATCACAAAAATATGTATGAAAGAATTATTTCTCTTAAAATAGTCTAACAAAATGTCTTCAACAATATATGTCTATCTTTTAAGGTTAACTCACTAGAACCGTTTTAATGGTAATAACTATTCCACGCGGACGAAGTCGCGGGCACCAGCTAGTAATTTATAATTACGTAAGTGCTATGTTTGTCACATTATATTATTTGATTGTTTGTAAACACTTCCACGATATTAAATGTAAAAAATTATTACTGTATGAACATCAAAAGAGCAACAAAAATATGCAGGCCATTATCTGGCATATGATTGCCTGTCCTCGCACCGACCACATTGGCTGTCGTGTCTAGATTTACTAGTGCTCATAAAATGCTAGACAATGCTTCCACTGGCAGCGCGGCGTGAATAAATCGCATATTATTTATGGCCGGTGTTGTGTGTGAATGTAGGAGCATAGGAGCGTATGGTTTTCACACGATAAGAACACTAGAGCATCTGGAAGAAGTACAAATTAACGGAAAAAACCTTAAATAAAATAATAGCTAAGCTGGATATCTTCCTTAGCAGAGGGTAGAATGTAGTCTGAAATTATGAATGTCAAGATAATCAATTCAATTTTTTACATAAATAAAACTATGCCGGTACATCAGATTCGGACAGATAGACACAGAGACGTCGAACTTATAAAATCCCTGTTTTCCAGTTTTTAGTAAAAAAGTACGACAATTCACCACTACAATCATTTCATCGGTACCCAATAGGTTCTCAAGAACCCGCTCGGCACATAAAGGCAGCCATTCGTGAACCATTAGCAGTGTGTTGCAAACATCAAAGCCTGCCGACCTGCCATCTTATCAGGAGTGTGTGCATCTGGCAACACATACACAAGTCTACTCGCTGACTATCTTTATTGGATACTTCAGTCAACCTCAGTACTGCTGCTATTATAAATTTTATTAAGTTGTTGTGTTTTGAACTCGTCTTCCTCTAGTCGTATTCCTCGTGACCGAGTATCGTAGCTTCCCGTTTCTAAATAAAAGTATGCTTAAACAGAAATGATAATGATAACAAACATGCTAGAAAATGTACACCTAATGATCACTGATCCGATTGTAACTCGAATTATTTTAATTAATATTATTTCAGTAGGTTTGTTCGGAAATCACTATTAACTATAAAAGTTTTAGTTGCATATGGTATGCGGGTGTCGTGTGGTGACCTTCTGGTTTGGTCTTACAGTTAATTAAAAAACATATTTGGTCCACTTAAACCTGAACAACAAAGATGTCTATAAATTAACATTTCAAAGTTCAGTGAAGTGGTATTCAAAGTGCAGTAGACAAGTGGCATCTTCCTGATCGCGAGGAAACAATAAATTATTGCGCTCGCGCACATGTTGTGCTAATGTGCTTGTTTTATTGAGGAAGCGAGAAAAAACAACTAAGCTTCGGTTTTATGGAGTCGAGTGTTTTTGCGAATTAGCCAAGCGGAGATAAGAGGGGTTAATGTGGAGTTTATCTAAAGCGGTGACAGATTGCTCTTATTGGTCGGATGTTGTGGCGCCGCAAAACATCAAAACGATAAGTCAACATAATATTTCAAAGCTTTGAATAAGTGATCTGTATTCGTAAATGTTTGTACATTGCGTTTGTAAATTCTTCACATTCTAAACAGCTGAAATAATATTCAATTTCAAGAAAGATGTGTATTTATTTAGCGACAGTGAAATACATATTACCTAGTAGCAGACGATACTTGACGCGATTTGGTTTTCCTAGTTCAAACTCAAACTTTTTCAAAGTAAGCTAAGAGATACTGGATTACAATACCAATGTTTTCTGTAGCTAAACGGCGTTCTCATCTAAAAAAAAAACTTTCTATCCATTCGTTGAAGAGATACCGATACGAAATGAAGTCTGTATATGTTTTTACCAGCTTCAGTCTTTCTGTCCATAAAGCTTTAAGTGTTCAAGATTGCGCGCATAACATTGGTGGCTTTATCAGAGATCAATCGATGAACATAAAATGTTATGTGTCAACTTCTAGCCCGAGCAGGCAAGATTGTGGCCTGACAAGATAGTTTACACTTGGATACCTTTTTTATGGGTTTTAAGACAAAATGATTTTATGAAGCAGTATGAAGTAGCAGAGAAGCTACTAGTAAGTATGTGAGTTTATAAACCTGACAAATTCAATATTTATATGTTTTTACGAGTATATCCTTATTATACTATGGATGAAGATGATTGGTTTCTTTGTTTTATTACGGTAGTTATGATGAGCAAAATGTTTTAAAAAAACTGTACTGTAGGTAGATACCTAAACAATCAATTTGCTTTTATTTACGTCATTTAATACGCAACTTTATGCTTTTTAGGCAAAAGGAAATTTGATTTTTATGCCCACGCGTTTTAAAATAAAATATGCAATTTACAACTCAGGAAAAAATATTTTTACGATTTTTAAATGGCAAGATAGAATGAGTTTTTGCGCGCGATGAGGCAAACAGCTACTTTATTTAGTTTTCAAACTTTTATGTCGGCCATGTTTTATAGAATTTACGAGGAGAAAAGCTATTTACTAAAATGCTAATGAATTCTATGAATAATTTATTAATACCACTATCAATAAACTCATGATGGGCGAGAATAAATTTAGCAGAGTAGCTTCTATTAGTTTTGGGCAACATTTCTATCTAAATTGGGTATTTATAGGCGTATACCTACTTATTAACTAATTGATGTGATACCTATTTAATGAAGAGAAGAATTTATAAACGGTGGCAATAATTCTTACTAGTTTGATAAGAAATTGCGTGTTTTTTTGTATAAAATACTAAAAAACACGCAATTTTAAAAGTCGTTTAATTTAACAAGTAATTTGTTTCAGATGTCTTTTCCTGCAATTAGATACGTCGAATAAACTCAATACAGAACTCAGAAACTAATTTCGTTGAAACCTCTGCATAGAATT
Organism: Macaria notata; assembly: GCA_927399415.1. NCBI lineage: Eukaryota > Metazoa > Arthropoda > Insecta > Lepidoptera > Geometridae > Macaria > Macaria notata. The sequence continues at coordinate 13,322,314 of OV656734.1, read as the reverse complement.
AATATTTTCTTCCAGCCTACATGTTAACAGCAGCATTTTGAGTTAACGAATATCTGCTATAAGCTACCATTTAAAATGAGTACCTATTTTAAATGGAAGTTTGTAGCAGATATCCCCATTTCATTACATATTTGGTATAGCTACGTGTCCATCTCTACTGCTGGATAAGAGACAATAACATAAAATGAACTTCTTATACACAAATACACTCAAACAAATATCATCCATTCAATTCCGTAGGTACATACCTACATACATACGTCACACCGCCTCACACTCACCTCTAGCATTACGAGGTCATCTCATATTTGGCAGTCCGCATGCTAGAGTCGTCCTGCAATCGAGTCTCAATCGATTGTCGTGTCTCAGCGCGCCGAATCGAATAGAAACTGTCCGATTATCGATAACTGTTGGGAAAGCCTTGTGTTATAGGCCATTAGATGCCAACTGGGTTGACAGGGCTGTCGCTGGCAAGTTTAAGGGTCGGATTTGTAAGGTTGTTTGTTTTTGGGATGTCAAATATCGGTTGTGGATCAAATAGTTCGGACGGTGTTAAATATTGTTTGCGAGTAGTTTACATCGGTCAAATTTCGTTGTCGATAACTATTTATCAATCTTGCTTGTGATTATGCTTTCGTATCTGGTCTTGGCAGCAAATATTGAAACTTTCTAAACTTTCTATGGATCAAAACGATATCTAGAACCTGTAACTTACTATTTCATTGTTTTTTTTATCATTAAGTAAATAAAAACATAGATTGTTTACAATTCCTGTCACTTGCCATCCCTAATCCTAAGTACAGTGACATACAGTGTTAATGGCAAATTAAGTCAAATCGCCCCGGAGCAGGCACTCCGACTCGAATTGCATCAGATAATCGAATAAATCGATACCTTACATGCTTCTGTGGTCTAGCACCATACTGCTTGGCATTTTAATCGATATAATGATGAGATAATTTGTCGATAAAACTGTTAGCATAAAGTTTCTAAAGGGCAAAGAAAGTGGAGACATGGGATCGAATTTCGGGGGTGATATCTGATTGGCTGGACTAATTTGTGTGAGGTTTAGTGTTATTTATAGTTTTTATGGGTTTTTGATAACCCTAGATGGCTATAAAGATTAAGTTTAAAAGCAGTTGTAAATTCATTGCTGCGGTACAAACTGAAATATTAAAACTTTTAAAATCAAGTAGCTAGTTTTGAATAACAAAGTCAGCCAATCAGAAATACCCAAAAAATCAACTAAACACAAATATTATATAGCCTTTATTCTACTGCCACAAAATAATAATATTAAAGTTATAAATTTCATACTTCACTTTGAATTTCAATAGATTTGTCAGCAGAAGTTGCTTGCTTGGCAAAGGCTTCCCCTATTGTTTTCCACTCTTCTCTATCTCTCGCCTTCCTCATCCAATCAGGACCGCAGACTTCGTGGAACACATCCCTCCACCTCCTCCTTGGTCTCCCCGGGTTTCTGGTTCTATCCAAGGGTATCCATTCTGGGGCTCTCTCTCTTTGTCCACCTGCTATTGCCTAGTCTACATAAGTAACCTGCCTACTTGAAATTAAGTAGTCGTGTCCTTGCAGTCACATCAGATACTCTTGTTTTTGCGTAAGTATATGGTTTTAGCACAAATATTATGATTACATTATTGTTGAAAAAAAAACAAGATATTAAAATTAACAAAAACCGTAGCCATATATTTTGCACAGGATTTTGCTTGCAATTTTTCTAACAACGCCATCATAAGGCGTTCAAAACAAGGATCAACTAAATCCCTTTACGAGTAGGTCCTACTAAGTCCTAAACTTCCACACCACACATTAATAAACAAACATTTTTACTATCCCCATGATTTATAATTGCAGTCCTTCCTCTGCAGCTTGAATACCAATAGCAGACCACCGGGCAAGAGACGCTGGTTGAATGTTAACACCTCATTTGGTGAGTTTTTGCGTCACCTACAGCACACTGCTTTAATTAAAGTGCTGTAGGTAATTGATTTCGAATTTGGAGGTAATTTTGGACAGTTATATTCGGCTTGTGATTGTAGTTGTGCCCCGGAAGGGATTTCTAAAAGACCGTTACTTTGGCGGAGCTGTGGCTGACGTGCTCGATGTTTTGATAACAGTTAATTTACGTTATTTATATATGTAGCCATGAATACTTATCAATATGTAACTAAACGGTTTTTCACTCACGTGTAATTCGCGTATGTTGTTTACGCGTTTCCGTTGTTCCGTTTAGTTATATATTGAAAAAATGTCTTACAAAAGTTTCAATATTAAAATGAATACTTATGTACGTCTAGTAGGGAAGGTACACAATATTGTAGCATAATAATATAAGACAAATCCCCTTAGTTTAAAAAAAACATGTCTAACTTGTTGTACAGTATGTTATTACTTCAGTAGCAAAAAATCTTTGACCATTATTTCACGTGCTTACTTAGTCGATGTACAAAACTGGTATATGTAAATGTTAAATATAATGGAAGTTGGTGATAAGAGAATCCTTTATTTTGTTTCCATGTCAATCAATGAGGTGTGTAGGAGAGTAGCCAACTCTTGTGTCGAGTAAGACGAGAATGACAAATATCATAAAGTTAAATAGACTTAAATAGTCGATAAGTTCTATGATTACGGTGTTTATGAACTTTACGAATGTATCAGAATATTCGCACGTCGCAGCTGTATGCGCGCGCGCAACAAAGGGACCACACAGGAGCGGATGCGATATGGATCTACAGCGCACCGCCACACGGGACTGACGACGTGCTGTCAGGGTTATCCAAGATGGAAGCTCTTTGAAGATGTAGAGGTGTGAAGTTTTACTAAAAAGCCTATGGATTTAAAATATTCTAAATTAATATATCACCAAAAGCTTCTACAATAATGACAGTTACTCGTCTTAAGACTGATCGTGCGGAGATTATTCACTGCTTGAGTGAAGCGTCGACAACGAAATACGTTAGAAACATATTATGGTCTGTTGTGATACGAGACGTCGATTCTAAAACCAGCCTTACTCTAATACTGGTCTACGCCTCTCCCATCAGTCAACACAGTATTACAGGCACCACAATACCTCTCTGAGCCCTGCAATAAATCATCTCTCAATGCATAAAGAAAGCTCCAAGACAATAACTGGCCATAAGGCTATAACCACATGATTACCAGTTCGATGCCCACCCACCCTGCCATTTGTTTCCAGGCAATGGTTATCTCTCTCCACCTGATTAGAGGGTGCAGGCAGCCTGCGAGCCTTCACGACTGCTCGAGATTGATCGAAAGGACTATCGCTTCATCAAACTTCGTACGAAACTGCGAATTACGGGACTCATGTAAGTAGACTTAGAAAAGCAAGAGAGTGATCACAACATGACTTGGGACAGTACTGAAATAAATGGAATAATGTTTAAAAAAATCTTGTGTGATTACTTAGTTAGGATCAACTAATGATCTCATATTTAATCATGTATTATGTTGTTTATTTCGGCCGTATACATATGTATAAGAAAGTGCCTTATCATTTTACCTCGCAATATCACTATCATGGACTTGAAACATTGCCTGAAAAGTTATTTCAGTAAAGTATTCATGCGAGCCAGATAATGAGAATATAAGTTTAATAAAAGTTTGTGTGACTTATTTAAAGAAAGAAAGAAAGAAAGAAAGAAAAACATTTATTGTAGCAAATAATAATGAAATATGTACAAACAAGAATTATATAAATTTAAAAATAAACCTATACTTAAAACTACTTAAATAAAATACATATACATATTTGCCACAATACAACCCCAACTCAGCATAATGCTGGCTGCATAGCAACCAGCGCTGGTCTTCCGTTGGGGTTGGTGATGACGTCACGCACGCACGCACGTATTTCTAATGTTTGGTTGAAGCCTGTCTGATGTAACGCTTACTGTAGTGTACCTATTAAGTAAATAGCAAGCCTAAAATAAACTTGTTCACTCTAGGTTAAATAAAAACTTGGATTACATTTTCAAAAACACTGCAGTAATGTAAGTAAAATCTCGACCGTGGAGTGAGCCTTACAAAGATTTGCTCTAAAATTGGCGCGGCCCGGCATTGTTTCAGATTGATTTATGATCTCGGATGTCAGTCATCAAGGTGCTTAAATAACAGGTTCCATTGCAGGTTGTGGGTCGTAATGGGTAAACAATAGGTTCTATCGAACAGTATTTTTGTATAACAATCAGGAGTAGATCCATCGTTATTAAAATAAAAGATATAACCAATGTATGTCCTTACACCATTTTACATTACATTTTAATTGTTAAACAAGCGCTATCCAAGACCAAAGATATTTCATAGTTTATCTCACCTTTTATGTATGTACTTGTTTATCCATATAAGTTTTCATGTAGTCACTAGTTAGTACCTATGTAAGTTCGTATAAAAGCAGATAGTTCTAGTGTCAAATTTTTAAACCATCACGCGAGTACCAATATTAAGCAACTGTCGATGCGGTCAGGCCTTGGATGGGTGACCAAATACAGGCTATTTTGGGCGCTTCCGTGGGTCGGATGGCACGTTAAATTTTAGGTCGTTAAGCCATGTCAGAGGCCCCTAGGGCGGTTTCAAAACTCTGACACCAGAGTTGGCCACTCAGATACTAACTTACTCAATTTATACCAACCAGTGATACACATATCCAGATCTGCACAGCCATTACAAACGCAAAACAAAACGAACATCACATCCTCAACTTCTTGACCCTTCTCCGCACAATTCCGTACGAGGGGGATTCAATAACCAAAGTGCTAATTTATAAAACAAGTGCTCGCGACCAATCATCCCATTGAACCCATCCTTTGATGTATGGCGCGGAGAGACGGCGCGTTTGGTCCTTTCATTGCTTGATTGGTTTATTGTATCAATCAAAGGATTGTGGACAACTTGATTGACTCAGGATGGATGTGTTGATGGGACGAGTTAGCAGTGCTTTGATCGTGTGAACAGTTTAGTTATATAACTTTATATGCGCAAATTTTAAATAATAATATGTCTTTACCTATGAAATTGTCGATTTGTATGACGAGATTGAGAAAAATGATATTTCCATACAAACATTTTTAATGTTTGTATGGAAATGTCTGAACAGATTTAGATGCAATTGATAACTATAGTTAGATGGAAAAAAAGCTATGCACTGCGTAGCGATATCAATTTCTCAAAAACAGAGTATATGATAAAAATATACCTAGTTAAAGTAGTGAAACCGACGACACATTGAAAGAGGTGTTTTCAATGACTTCTCTATGAGTAATATGCACTAGTAATACATTTTTTTTATCTAGAAGGTACATAATTCAACAATTGATACAATGAAAATTGTATTTGGAAAAAATATAGCTGTACGTAAAAGTTACAAACAAATTAAAATGTAAGAAAAATACGGCAATTTTATAGGTAAAGACCTATTATACTCATATTAGTTAAATTACTTCGTTTAATCAACGACACGAAGAAGAAAAAGAACTTAAATTTCATATCGGAGTTTGACTTCAAACTGGCTGTAGTAAACATAAAAAAGTCTTAAAAATATTTTAATACGTTTGTTCTTTTTTATACCGCACCTAAAGGAACTATGAACGATAAGCAACTGGATTTTTGGCAAAGATATGGATGGAGTGTTGTGCTATTGTGCCTACTTAAAAATGTACACAGCTGAAGCTGCAAGAAACAACTCATTTTTCCTTAAACATTTACCTAGATCTGATAAATATAAAACAAACGTCCATAATACACAATTAATATAATTTATTTTAATACATTTCCACTCATGCATGCGTCCACTTATCTCTAAACACATAAATAACGTTGTATCCTCTCATAAAATGTCATAAAACTATCACAATTACCGGTTTTATCTTGATAAACTACTCGTTATAAAGTGTCGAGTGAAATTGTGTGTTATCTTGTATTTTTCCAAGTCACAAGTTCATCTATAACAATAAATCAAGAACAGATAAGCCAGAGTTTGAGATTTAGGTCAAGTTGTGACGTTATCAGTTTTTGAAATGCTTACTATTAGAATACTGTCACCACATCGATATCACATTTAAATGCGAGTTTGTTTTTAAGCATTGGACTATAAATATATAAAGTAGTAAATTAGTAATTAAATTAAATAAAATTAAATTTTACTAACCCATTCGTTATAATAAGTAAGCAGTACCACATAAAATCCAACCGAAATCATTCATCAAAAATAGCATAATGATTAAATCTAACAGGCCCGTAGTTTCAATAAACTCACTGGTCGCACTCAGTATCTAACTCTGCACATAAGTAATGTCTGAACTATTTACGAACAATTGACATCACTTGATACCAAATATAATTAAACCTAGTAAATACAATAAGGCAACGAGTCTTTGAAGCTACTAGCATAATTTTCAGCTAACTAATAACAATACTTATTTAAATATATAAACAGAACCCTATTCAACATCATCAACAGTATCTTTCAACTTCTTTCCTTTAGTCTCCGGCAATATGAAGCAGAATATAACAGCAGAAAAGCCAGCTGCTGCGAAAATACTGGACGCTATCCAAGCAGTTCTAATATTGACTACAAACGGTGCTACCATACCTGCTACTTTTGATCCTACAGAACTAACACCTAGACCCATATTTCTCATTGGAGTGGGATATAACTCTATAACAATAATATATACTACAGAGAATGATATGCTAGCTGCTATAACACCTAAACTTCCTAATACTACGGCGGCCATGGAACCTTTAGGTATGAATATGAGAGCTAATGATAGAACTCCGATGGTGGAGTAAATGCATATTGAAGATACTCGCCTGCCGCAGTACTTTACTACTAATATTGAGAGAGGAGCCGCTACCACCTGGAAATTGAAATAGTGTTGATTAGTTGATGTGTGATACTAAGATACATCACATTTGATGATGCCAAGCCGGCTACAGAAAACGTATTTGCTACGGGAATGTTACTTATCAGTAACAAACTTATTAACAAAAACATGTCCATGCAAATTAGGAGGATTTTACTTCAGTAGTATACTGTACAGTGATAAAGTAGGCCAGAATGAGGCAAATAAAACAAGAACTCTCTTGATAGCTGTAAACTACACAAGGCAAGCCTTATACTACAGTAATTAAGAACTTGTGTAGTTATCTGTAATCAAGAACTTTCTTGTTATTCAGCCAATATAGTTGATATTTTTTTATAAGCAATAAGGCGGGTAATACCTACCTCTACCAAAAAAAACCAAGTCATATTTTACTATGAATTTTCACTTCAGGCTTCAACAATGATGTTCATGAATATAGTTTATGGCAGTACCCTTTAGGTATTATTTATCAATGTGGTTATTATGTGTCCAATTTTTATGTTTGTTATTTCATCTAATTTTATAAATAATATAAATAATAGTACTAACCTGCGCAACACCCAAAATAGTAACCACAACGAATAGATTCGTTCCGAATCCAGAGATGTACTGAAGTAGTCCGAAGTAGCTGAACCCTGTCACGAACCAGATGGCAATGGAAGTCATCGTCCATATTGTTAGCTTCTTGGTTCTGAAGAGATCGAAGTAAGTGAGGTCTATGTCCTTCTTGTCCTTATGTTTGAGTTGTCCAGTCACTTTGGTCACGTTGTCGCTGATGTTGGTTGGGTCCAGTTTGTTGCTGGAAACAAATACAACAAGAATGGTTTTGAAAGTTGTATTAAATTTTAAACTAAATCTAAAATCTGCTATATTATTTGGGTTGGTCTTGTGGAGTATATAATATATAGTGGATTCTTAACAAAATATCAAGGTTACGTTTGTATTATAGAAGCTAAAGACATTGTATTGACAAGAGTAACGAATTTTGTGCTAGATTTAAAACTCACGAGCATTTTCTGTCACAATCCATATATATTAGCATATTCAACAAGCAAGTGTATACTTTTTCAGTCACGAGTTACTTCTCCTAACTGTTAACATTTGTAACTAGCATGAAAGACATTAAAGGCGAAAAACTTTCAACAATCTGTGTTTGTAATACTCACAATTTCGCAGCTTTAGTCATCAGTCGCACCGCTTCCTCCTCTTTTCCCTTAGCCACCAGCCATCTCGGTGTCTCGGGCAGAAAGAACGTCACACACACCAATAATATCGTCACCGAACTGCTTACTATCATGAACGTCCTCCAAGTCGACGAGAAATAGGCAAACACTGCTTGAACTGGCAACCCCAGTCCGTCAAACGGTAGTAAAGAAGAGGACACAACTATGTCGATCATTCTTGAACCGACCAGTTCTGACATATACACTGCAGTGAGGGCTAAATAGCCTCCAGTACCGATGCCAGCAAAGAATCTGACAGCAGCCAAAGACCAGAAGTTGGGACAGAAAGGGGCAGCGAACATGAAGATGGAACATGTGACTCCGGAAAGAATCATGGCTTTGCTGCGACCGAATCTGGAACAAAAAGAGAAAATGTATTATTTTCTTATGTTCTAGCTAAACTCATGTAATTTTGGTATTCATTTCTTTACAACTATTTTATTTTTTTTACAATATACTTATGTATAAAAAAATAACAAATATAAAAAAACAACTTAAAACTAGTGATGCCGCCGGCAACTGGGCAGGATCCAAGCAACCGGTGGTAGAGGCTACAAAGAAAGGAACCTCCGGACAATGTAATTTATTATTAAATTAATTATTTACATGGCGCAGACAAAAACTAAGCTACATAACTTGCCAAAAACTTATTTTCATGGTATAGGTATAATAAATAATTAAAAAAACGGGATATTGCACACAGCGCCTTCTAGCCCCACACTAAGCAGACGCTTGCAAATTGTTGCAGTTTCCAGTATCTCAAAAAGAATGCAAGCATTTGGTATAAGAAATATTACTGACCTGTCAGAAAACCATCCAAACAACGATACTCCAAACAGCACTCCTAGCATCAATATAGTTTGCACAAAACTCTGCAGCCAAGTGTTCTTGCAAATCAATCCAAATTCCGAGATGATGGTCTCTTCAAACAGATCACTGGTATAGCTGTACTCTTCACACGCATCGTAACAAGTATTGTTTCTCACTTCATCGACCGTGATGTTGTCTTCGAATCTTTTACAAACAAAATCAGTCTCTGGAGCTATAAACACCACAGACATGGTGTTCCACGTGCAGATACTTCGCGTCGAGGATCCGATGAGTATGAATATGAACTGCCACAGCCCGAACGCCCCCATGGATCTAGTAACGTAGTCTTCGGAATCTTCATTCTTGTTCTTCTTGGGTATGTTTGTTGATGGTATTATAGTTGACACTGAGTTTGGGATCGTCATTTTGCCGTTCAAATATCAGTTATTTGGAAACACAGTTGGTGTATTTGCAATGCTTTAACTTTGTGTTCGTTGCGGTCATTCCTACCTCAACGTTTTTGTTTGGGTCTTTGTTCTCTTGTTTCTTTCCATTTAAACTTCTGTTTGAGCTCCATTCACCTGCAAATAATAAAAGCAGTCGTGAGTAAAATCTACAATAACACTAAATTATTACGGATCCTATAACCCACAATTACTAACGCCCCTAAAGGAACGTTAAGCAAAACCGCAAGCACGATTCTTTATTCTTTACCACGGCATATATTATATTTAAGTACTAAAGATTACGTCTGCTTTTCACTGCACGTCTCAACTCATCAATTTCAAAATCTTATCTTACATTAAACAAGGTATAATTCAGGGAACTTGAGTAGGTCCGGCTTGTTAACTCAAACATAAGTTGGCGGCGTAATTGTAGCTCCGGCCGCGTAATGACACGTCAGAGGACGTAATAATACGTCACCGGCCGTAATGATACGTCCGGTCGTAATCACACGTCGAAGTGGCCAGCCTGTAATTTCAAGTACTTCGGCCTCACTCAATCATATAAACGCCCTCACATAGGCTCCCAATGAAGGATAATCACCGTGTAGCTTTAGAATTTGCACTCTAAAAGCGATATTTCCGTTTAAGCTTGGATAACAAGGTAAATGATTCATAGATTCTCTAATGAAATACTTTCTCAGCAATTTTTGACACTTATACCGATTAAACGGGAAATACGAGTAGATAATTAGGTACTACATCACCATTTAATTGATTTTCGATTGAGGCAAAAATACCGAACGAATAAAGTAATTAATTAATCACATTAGTAACTTGTAAAAGAATGCAAGACACATTGATAAATCACAGTAGATAGAAGAATAACTCACAAGCAAAAAAAATGCATTAGCCATTTACACGAAACCACCGCCTCGGAATCAAGACGGCAATCTTGTGAGATGAGTAACCATCAAGTAATGCTCTAACCACAAGGTTTAGGTTCAGGCATCAAGTTTCTGCGACGTATACCCATTATCCAGTCGGAGGATCTGAGTATCAAGTGCAAGCGCCTCAAACGTGTTCGCTTGTGGGAGCGAGGTAAACGTAAACGCGCGTTTGTATAAAAAATAGATGTCTCTCTAAGTCAAAGTTGCAAGTTTTACTTGTAATATGCTTTATTTACAAAAATAGGTTAAGAAAAATAAGAAGGTTTATTATTAACGACGTTTATAAAGCAAAACCTAAACATATTAGCAACAAAATAACAAAAAATAATAAATTTGCAATTAAGTTCGGAAGTCGGAACGTTAACAACACAGATTAACTAATAATTATGATATTAAACATAATAATATTCTGGGGGAAACAACAAGTTACCGAGAAAATTAAAAAAAATATATTTTCGCCACGCCGCCGTGCTGTGAGTTCTCACTACTCACGGTGATTCAATGACGCGAAGTAATGGTAAACTCACAGTGATCACAGTCTCACACTTGCCAGTTGCCACGCTGGAGGAGCTCGTGTGTAATTTGAGTCGGAACCACGGCTCTAATCACGAGAATTACTAGGAACACAGCGCTTTCACAGTGGGGACGAAATGGACGATTATTGCAGGTGTAGTGATTAATGCGACCCGATTATACAGCAGAACAGATATGAACATCGCAAATTTCCTGTAATATTTCTTGTACAGGACAAGGTGAAATAGCTTATTCAACAGGTACGAGTGACTTTCATACAATAGTTTAAACATAGTATTAATTCGCGTTTTACTGCAGTTTTTCCACGAATAAGCAACTCCGCAGCATGGAGTGTCAAAAAGTCCGATACTTAGATAAAATAAATTTTAAAAAAATTACGATCTGTACTAGTGTAAAAGCTCGGCCAGGTTCAGATTTATGATGGCAGGTACAGGCACTCATTACGATGATTTGCCGCCGCCTGCCTGCGCCCGCGCCGCGCCGCCCGCACGTAGGTAATTTGACCGCATGAGATACCAAACCTGCAGATACGAGTGAAATGGTCAACTATGCTATGACTAATTTGGCCCGATATATTTTGCAATTGACAACTCTGAACATGTTCTATTCCATTCAAGGATTTTCATTTCATCCCTCTCTTTAGGTACTATAAATTAATTCCATGATTCCATTCTAATCTTGGTTGTGGCCTCTGCGGTATGGCCGCAATTTTGCCAATGTCGCGTCTCTGAACATGTTGTGTCAAGTTGAGTTTGACAGCTGTCAAAGTAATTTAAAAAAATACACTAGGTACCTATAGCGTTATCTAACTAAATTAGGTTGAAAAGCTTATGGATAATTCCTAATTATAACAAAAAAGTCAAGTTTGTGCAGCTATCAGTGAAAAGTCCAAGAGAAACAAGCAGCTCGGATCACAATACTAACATGCTTTTAATATGAAGCATTGCAGTAACGTGGCCATGGCTACCACTCAGATTAGCCGTGATCACAGGTAAGCAGAAATGTGATACCTACTGTGTTTATGATTGAAAAGTACGTGTCATGTTATTTTGTTCACTTTTGATACGAGTAGGAATTTCATGGAAGAAAGAGAGACAAGAACTCTCAGAAATTGATTATCGTCTTCGTTTTGTTCACTATGGGTATGACACAGCGACGGGAAGATGTAGCAAGATGCAAAATAATAATGAAAATGCAAACAAACAATATCTTGGAGTAAATTCCGCAATCTACAATATTATCTTAATCTTAAGGTATATCTGCTTGGGTTTAATTGCTTTTATTAAAAGATACCTACAACGTTAATAAAAGACGCTCATTAGACACAGGTATCACATTTCTTTGACGGACGACAAAATGAAATTGATCAAAGGTTTAATATGAATAAACTAACTATGACTTATCTTGTTACTCTTTCATGTCTATAAGGCTTGGCGTTGATGATGACGATTATATCAGACAGTGTATACAACCACCATTGAATCATTATAATTAAATGAAGCACTAATCAGAATAGTACACCCTTAATCTTACAAATACGTACACCAACTCGTAATTCCCTACAGTGGTAAACAAAGAAACTGAATAAAGTTGTAAAACATATTAAATTTAAAAATGGAACTCACAGGTACAACTCGCACAAATATTCGGAACGACTAAAACGTAAATATGTAAAAAAAACTTACGAAGAAATTACTGCTTGTGAAAAATGCCAAACGTTGAAAATTTTGTGCTTGTTACAGCTATATAAAATATGCTAATAAGTTAAATGTCACGTTATTTCACGGTTAGGTATAACTAAATTGATCAGTGAAGAGAACAACACATAATATATTTACACAGTAAAGGTAGAGTGAGTGATGTGGTCAGCAAAACAAATGTATTAGAGAACTGTTGTTTATATCAGTGGCATGACATCTACACGTACCTACATAGTTAGATCTAGTCATGAGGTGAGTCGAATTAGATTTCTGTCAGTCAGTTTGGATAAATTTTCCGATGGTGAATTTGCCCGTTTATAACCAGGTAAAATTACGTTAGGGGGTAAAAATATGAGCACAAGAACGTCATTAATTTGTTCAAAATGATTTTGTACACTGTCTATTATGAATTCACAATTTTAGCCGATGAAGTATTAATTTCGCTGACATTCATCGGTCAACCTATAGCTGACATAATTATTTATTCGCTACACGTGAGAGCTAGCTACTTACTAGCTACAACAAGTATAATGGTCAGCTGAACTAATGAATACGGTAACTATTGTAATTTAACTCTCTCAAAGTAAAGAACTCTATTTCAAAACATTTTTTGTCTATCATCATCATCGGGTGCTATCTTCATATTGAAGTTTGGAGCACAATTGGCAATTTTTTTTTTCTATCGGCTGTACTAATTATAATTGAATAATGAAACTCACCGCGCAAACATCAAATTAATCCGCTTCGAAACTTCCAATTATCACGATCCACTTGAAAACCTCTATTCGCGAAATCGAATCAGCGAATGAATACTCGGCCGAACGGTGAACTAGGTTTTTTTTCTCCAGACGTTCTTAATTTAAACTTTATAAAAAAGCGTCGCTTTCCCGCCAAGTGGTGACGTCGAGCTTGAATTCAAAAAGAGTTTTTAATCAGTCTTCAAGCGATTTACAAATTAAACAGGCCGGTGTTATGAAGAAATATCACGGGGTGTAGAGTGAGCGGATCCATTACACTTATTTTTCGCGTTATTTCTAAGAGTTTCACGACAATTTTCAGTTTCGCGTTTCCCTAGAATTATTTGTGTGCGGAAGACAAAACAGAACACGTGCTGTTCATTGAAATACGTTATATCTTTGAACGTGAGATGAATTTTATGGGTTTTATCTTTACAGACAAGCGGGAACTCACTGACAATATACTAGTCAAATAGGCTTGATTAGATATGAACATGGTTGTCAAAGATTAAATGTAATCTATAGTGGTCGTATACTTGACTGTCAGATACAAAGTAGGGTAATAGGCAGCATTCTATGAGGATAGTTTAATTTATATGTGCAGAGATGTCGGTAAACGACATTGCTTTTATATGCAAGGTTACCTCAATGTTGTTTTTCAATGTCAATAAGTCGCAGATAAACTAAACATTGAAGACATTTTGGTTGTTTCCGGAAATGTTAAAGGCATATATATTATTACTATCATCGAACATAAAAATAGCTAAAGCGAAATGTCAATGATAGCTCACAATTTTGAGGATATTTATATTGGTTTCAATTCAACTTATCTTCCATGTAAATTACGATACTAAGGCTAAAAAAGAATAAAAACGTAAATAAATAGGACCAAATCCTACCCTAGGAAAATAGTAATAAATTGCCAGTAATTATCGAATTAAATCATTTAGTTTTTTTTTGACACAACAAGGCAAGTAAACAACGCGAACGCACCGCAAAGAAGAAATATAGCCGGCTCGGATCTCCGCAAAAAGCTCGCAAATTTCCTCATCAATTATCATTATTAAGGAGCGGAGAGGCGAGAGTAATTGAGTTTTATAAATGGCGGCTGCGGCGCGACGTGTGAACGCAGCGCAAGTGACGGCTTGACGGGCGTGTGGAGGCGGGAACAAGTTGTGTTGTGGTACTTATGTCATCAAATGTTTGAGGTTTATGTACTTATGCTTATTTATACAGAGGAATTTTAACCTATTGTGTCCCACACATGGGCAAAGGTCTCCCCCAACTCCCTCCTTGGGTCCCAGTCGATAGCCAGACAAGCAACTTATAGGCTTGTTTACTTTTACAAAGAGGGATACACTTATAGCTATAAGTAAGTAGTAGTTATGTAAAGGTGTATCCCTCTTTGTAAAAGTATACACTGTAGAGGTAGGTTAAAAGTATTGCAAACACTATAATAAGATTAATGACTATAATATTAAATTGGTCGTCTTAAAATTTATGTTTAATTACTACTCAATATCAATAATTTTACATTCTTCAGCACGAGTATAATATATTAACTGAATTCATTTTATAATACATTTTCACTGACTTACATCTTAGTTACACGCAATTTACCTAGAAATAAGCCGGCCTGTATCAACGTTATGGTTTTATTATCAAAATCCCCTGTCTTCAAATGCTTTAATATCCTCTTGCGTATATTATATTTAATGAGGCCTATAATTTAAGTAGCTAGGTGTGTATTTATTTTCTTTCTAGGCAATATACATATTAAGTAAATACTACGTATTTTTTTACATATGTATCATATCATATATATTATGTAATAAACACATGAAAATTTATAACCTAAACATAAATAATCTTATATTCCCTGTAAACTAGTTACCTAGTTATTTCCCAGGAACCCCAGTTTATCTGAGATAACGACGCACCAGACCCCTATCTACATCTAGATATAAGTAGAATTGATGTGGTTCATTCAGTAACGACAGTAATAACGCATGCCTTTCATCTGCCGACGCGTCGCGCGATTGTAAAATAAATTGAATGATGTACAGTCATCGCTTCAAGTAACATGGGTATAATATGTGGATCATTTTATTTTAAGGACCAAGCAAGGATATTTTTCAAACCGACTTCTTCAAATATAGCACGCATTCTTACTATTAGATCCATTACTTTATACAGACGATGGCATGTTAACGTTAATACGATATTTTTGAAGCCATTGAGAAATACGGGGAAGCCCTTGCGGTTTCCCTGGATATTTCTAAGGCTTTTGACAGGGTTTGGCACGATGGCCTTATTAGCAAGCTTTCCTCTTACGGCCTGCCCGCTGGGCTTCGTGCTTGGATTTCGGACTTTTTGAGGGATAGGTCTATTCGAGTAGTCGTTGATGGCTGCTCCTCAGATCTAATGGCTATCAATGCCGGAGTCCCTCAAGGGTCGGTGCTCTCTGCAACTCTTTTCCTGCTGCATATTAACGATCTGCTGAAACCCGGAACCTTTGGGTACGCAGACGACAGCACCGTTGTAGAGAGCTATACATCCACAGCGCGGGCCAGTGCGGCCGAGATCCAGTGGCTCAGGGAGGCGATGGTCGAGCGTATAAACCTGGCTCTCAAGGCAGTCTCCGATTGGGGTGATGCCAATCTAGTCAGGTTTAATGCTGCGAAGACCCAGGCGTGTCTTTTCACCGCTAAAAAGAGGCCATTCGAGCTGGCCCCCACTTTCGGAAATTCGACTGTGACCGATAACTGACCACCTTGATCTTCTTGGTATTACATTGTCCCCTACTCTTAATTTTGGCTCTCACATTGAGTCTAAAGCCGAAGTTGCAGCCAAAAAGTTGGGTATCCTCTCGAAGGTGCGAAAGTACTTCAAGCCGGAACAGCTGCTTACTTTGTATCAAGCACAAGTTCGATCGTGCATGGAGTACTGTTCGCATCTTTGGGATGGATCAGCCAAGTACCAACTTGAGGCACTAGAGGCCATTGAGAGTCGAGCCAAGAAGATCATTGGTAATAATAAACTGTGCCGAGCGAAACTTCAAAGTCTTGAACACCGTCGCAAAGTCGCCAGTTTGTCGGTTTTCTATCGGTTGCATTTCGGAGAGTGTGCCGCGGAATTGCACGGACTAATTCCGCCCGCGCCCTTCTTTCACCGGACGAGTAGAGGTACGGCAGGACGACACCGGTTTATGGTGGAAGTTCCTAAGACCCGCACGAAACGGTACGCTTCCACCTTTATTGTTCGTACCGCTAGGTTGTGGAACTCCCTGCCTGGCTCTCTGTTCCCCACGCACTATAATCCAGCGATCTTCAAAGCGAGAGTGAATCGAGTGAGCTGGCGTTATATTTTTCTCAAATCCATAATGAAGATTATATCTACTAGAACCCAGACAACAATGAGCAAGCAAAACAATGAGTTTCAGCAGTCTTTACAGATTATAAAAGTTAAAGATAGTGATAAGGAAATAAAGTATGATAAAAAAATATGTGAAACTATTTATATTGTGATTTTACTTTGAAATGGTTGTTCTCTTTCATCGTAATTTTCAACTTTACACATCCACAGTTTTAATTTCCTCCTCCTCCTCGAGCCTAATTCCTCATTACTGAAAGTCATGAGTGTCATGACTCCCCCACAGAATATGTTACCTACTGGAGGAGTTCCCTTAGAAGACAGATACATCATGGTGGGCGTTCAGGTAAGATTCCGTACTTTATAGCACTCCTCGATCTAAACAGAGCCCAGGAAGTTGTTAATCAAAGTTTTATAAAATCTGTTTGTTTGTGTTATTAATCTCCTTCACGACTCAAAGAGCACCGAACTTCCTCCTTTTACCGGCAGGAAGTGACGTCACGGGAACTTTCATTCTACTAATAGTAGCTAATTGATTGTGCTGTTGGTTTTGAGCAAGATTCCCAAAATGATGAGTAAAAGGTAATTGTTTTTTTTTAAGTTTGTGTTTCAATGCTAAAGTTTAAAGTAAGTTCTGATATAACTAACTATATGTATTTTAACTCTACTTCTCTTCACAACTTACACATGTGTATTTTAATGAGTTTATATTAGTTAAAGTACCGTAAACAATAAAAACACGTATTTGCGTAATGTTTTATGACCGCACACTCACAATATAACGACTTACCTTTGATTACTTACTTGCGACTTACCTGGATTAGAAATTAGTACCAGACAAGACAAATCAAGCATTGAGAGTTTTTAAACCACCTTCAGGTCTTCTGACATAGTACATAGTTGATAATCTACAGATGTAGGTACTTAGTTAAACATTTGCTTGCGAGATATACTTTCATGACCAGAAATTGTTGCATTTTCGCAATACGCACACATATACTGCCAATGGGTATCTACCTAATGATATGAGCAAATTCTACTTACACGTTTATCAAACGCAATAGTTCAGTAAAGTATATCAAGATCCAATCTAGATCCATTCACATTTCCCTCCAAAGATACGCTATCTTGCGTCTGCTCTCGACTTTTTATCACCAGTTATCGAGGCGTCTTTCATTGGGCCATAACCGTTAATTTTAACAGAACAATAACACTTGTAGTTAGTGGCTGTAACCGTTTAACGGTGGGAGTTGGGCACAGACGGGCTCCATATCTAGCTAGAGATGGGTAACCAATTATAATCACTCGATATGCTTCATTGATCGATAAACTGATTCCTGAGTCAAGCAACGGTCATTGAAGTGGGATCCTAGAAGAGTAACCAAAGAGTGATATCCCAACTCATCTTATCCCGATTTCACTAATAATACTAAGATGAATGTTTGTCCGTCCTTCTTAAGCTTTAAATTTTACGCAACGCTTAATCAATTGAGATGGAATTTAGCTTAAAGATAGGTTAAAATATAAAAATGCATTTGTCATTTTTGTTCTGCATTAACGCAGGCATTTTTATGGGTTGAAGAGACTTTAAACTGGCTGATTGTACTTAATAGAAAATCAATAGCAAAGTCTATATGAATATTGGAAAATTAGAATAGTTTACCTCCTCTCTAGTGAGAGCTTGCCGACAGATAACAGGCCAAGACGTTATGATTGTAGCATCTAGTTAGCCAGGGACGGACTAGAGTAGAGCTTGGTTTGGGCCTTAGCCAGGCTTTCGTGTAACTTGGCCGTATGTCATATTCATGGCATGTTTCAATGTGTGTGTAACTGTGCTATGTATGGTAACATAGATGCATCTCGGTTGATGTTAGAAATTGATATAAACTATAAATTATAGGTACTATGGATAAAGTCTGATCAATTGAAGTTTGAGCTTTATTAAAAGCACTTGGGTACTATCAGGTGTACCCCCTTACAGTAGCACTTAAGTAAAACTTGAATATTAACGACTATCAGAAAGGCTAAAAACAAACTTTTATTTTATTCAATTTGTACCTAAAGTAAATATCACATCAAAACTAATACATATACCTTTAAGCTTTACCGACACCGTAAGTCCCTCCCTGTCCCAAACAGCAATAACTAAGCAGCTTGAAGCAGTTAAAGTCGATATTTATGCCCCAACATCATGCTCCTGTCATTGCTAGTAATAAACGTAACTTTATTTGTTTGTTTGCTTGTAATCTTAATGACAGTTGATAGCGGCGTCTTAAGTCGTAGATACTCGTGTTGTAGACGAAGTCAAGTAGTCAGTAAGTCTGATAGGGATATGTAGAACATACCATTTGTGCATGCAACAGGTAAATGATTTAATAATCATATCACGTACGGTCAATAATGATGAAGGTAAAAAGTATAGAAAAGAAGGAAAGAAGATACTTACTCGTTCATGTACGTATAGGAGAGAACAACACTGGTCGAGGGTTTTAAAGGCGCTTGAAGGGTTTCTGACATGGCTTAACAAACGCTGTACTGTGATAAACATCCAAAGCTTACATATGTAGGTAGGTACTTATGAAAACGCCTTACAGTCTCGCCAATAAAAAAAATCCGTTCCCTTTCACTCACACAAGCATGCATTTGATTAAAACTATAAAGAAAACGAAAATTTTCCTGAATTATTAATCACAGCACCCCTCCAATCAAACGCACATTTCGTCACGAGACCAATAAATCTCAACAATGAGTAATCTCACCAACAGCCGAACTTCAAAGCCCAATTAAGAGGCAGCATTACCTCCCGAAATCCAGCAGCATTAAAAAATATGACAATGAAAAATTGTCTGTTGGGTGGTATTCTTTCAAATTAATTCTTAAGGGGCAGCCATTCGTTATCCGGGGGAAGATAAAGCGCTCCGCGAAAAAAACGCCGGGGAGGCATACGCCTTAATAGCTTAACTTTTCATCTGGCAAACAAATTAACAAGCAGCCGCCTCTTAATGCAAATATACACTGATTAATTGTGTACATTATTTTTGTTGGGAAAAGGTTTTTATGGGCGATGGACGGGCGTGGCTCAAGTACGCAGACTGCTCGTTAAAGGCGGTATTTATAGAACAGTATGATTAAAGTGCAGCGAATGGATTATGGCTTATTTTAGCTCTTAAAGAGTATTTTAAAATTTTATCATTATTTTTTCATTAAGGTGTGTTGCGTTTAGTTTATTAAAAAATGTAATAAGACTCGCATAATCATAAACTCACCATAAACTGAACAATTTGCATGTAGATTGGGTCACATTGGTGGGTACACGTGCACAACCATCCAGGACTCTTAATCTAGACGAATATTCAAGTAACAGAATCGCCAATTATCCGCCTGTTTAGTTTTTATTCACGGCAATCACGTAACGGTAAAATAACAAAAGCCCATCACTAAAGCCAGTGTAACTCGGTAGACACTACTGCATTCTCATAATTTATGATAATATCTCTATTCCGAGGCTCAGCAATATATCAATAGAGGCGATATGAGTGGCTTCTTGAAGCCGATGACACAGCATTACAGATAACTGACGATTTACAACCGAACAGATAGCACTTTATGAATAGAAGAACATTAATTTGTATGAACGTGACCGTTAAAGTGAATTATTTATTGGCTTGAGTAAAGTTGTGATAAGTGAGAATGAAGCCAGTAAGTAGCCGAGAGAGATAGTGTAATTGGACATAAATAAGATAAGATAAGATAAGATAAGATAACTTTATTGGTCAAAAACTTAGGTTCTAATACAATTTGATCACTACACTCCACACTAGGATGTAATGAACCTGTATTGTGGAGTGTAGGCTCTTCCTTAGGGTAATACTTTGATTTATATAGTTAAAACATAATAAGATCAGTTTTTCGTGTGTTTATGACTGGTAGGCGCCAAGAAAGAGATCATGTACTTATGTTGCAGGCTAAGATACCTATATAAGATAATCGCTGTGTGTGGCGCAGGCATTCCACATCCTACACTAGGCTAAGCCTGTGTTGTAAGACTTGGTCAGTCTGAGCCACACTAGTGATATGTGTAAAATAAATGGTACGATCAAATGTTTGTCTTACAATTGCCTTAAAAGTTATATAGTAAGTACTTAAATTATAGAGAACCAATAAAGATTCTCAAGGTAAACTATTTTATTTTATTTAGGTTGGTTTACTATATGCGCATTGCTGTGAAGAAAAGCCGTGCACTAAAGAAAAACCAACTGTTTTCATTAAATTATGATAGAATGAATTAAGTATCTACTTACAACGAAAACTTCCTCAAACTTTTTGTCACAAATGTTAACCAAACCTTATCAAGCAAAGAACCCTATCACCACCCAGCTTATCATTCAAAAGCGCCATAAAAAGTAAGTGTAAAATAAATCTGGGTGTCGCAGATACATTTCAGCGGAATTATTTGCGGGCCATAACTTACTAATATCTGGTCGGGAGCGAGCGCCATTTAACTTGACTTATGGGCGCGCGCGACGCGTTTCATAAAAATGCCTCAAATCGGGACGGGGAATGGAGATGAGTTAGATAGATTTCAGGTCTATTGCAGTATTTGCAGTAGATATGTGTATGTATGAATATAATACGTGTGTAGTTTTAAGCAATTGCTATGGACATAACACATCTCTGAGGCATTATTTAAGCATAGCTGAAAACCGAAAGGACTGGCGCACACTACAGACATCAAGATAGTTTTTCAGGCGAAAGCGAAAATCGTTCATATTTTTTCTGACATGAAATACATAATTAGATAGTTACATTTAATGTCGTCGGCAACGTCGTACAAACCATTAATTGTGGTATTATGTAGGTAGAGTCTCTTGATATTATAACAGAACTAAACTACGAGTATGTTATGTGTTATAATAAAGCGATACGGGACACAACTTCATTGTTGACTCAATTCAGACACAAAGTAAAACATAAATATAAAGCTCTCAAAAAATCCCCGACGTAAACTACATCAATTTGCTGTCACTAACTTTTTAAACCGTATTTCCAATGTTGCCAGTATTTTTCCATCCAATTCCAGCATCCAGGCCCTAAATCTTCCCCCACAAAAGTGCACCAAAAACAATAAAGACATGGCAACACAGCGATATATCGCGGCCGTGTTTCAGCCCTAACTTTTATGAAAGCTGTCCTCGGCGCCAGTATTTCACGTTAAATGGCCTAGCTTTTTGTCGTTGAATTTGTAACTTATTGCCCCTCGGCCTGCGTGATTTAGGAGTAAGTCGGGTTAAGTCGCGCCCTTCACTTGTGTAAGTCACTGCTGTTTATTGCCAATTTACTTGGTGCTCTAAACTTGGATTACTTACTTATTTGGTGCTTAAATTGTAACTTAACAAGCAATGTCCCACGTAGGTTCAGTGGCAGTGAAACAATCTTGTTTTTTACACTCTCAATAGTTTTATTTAGTAGGTACCATTTGTAGATTTCTAATATATTATGTATTTATTCGGGGGCGAGACTATAACACATGAAACAAATACTATAACCTCCCTTCTGTTTCCCTGGTACCAAAAGCAGCGTCGCTCAGCATTCGAATAACAATAACCATAACTCGCGATGTTATCAACAAACGTGTGAAACATAAAACCGATTCTACCGCAACACCACTCGCCCGCGGTCACTCCTGTAGGGTCGCCAGGATAATAACGTTTGCTACTTAATTATTTGTCAAGTGTATAAACTGAAATTATGAAAATCCTGATGTGCGGCACCGAACATACAATAATTCTAAAGTTTTGGTAAACGTCACATATGAATATATATCTGCAAGATGCATAGAAAATATAGAAATATACATTTTGTGTATGTATATATAAATTTATCATAGATTACTGTTATAGTATCGTATAAAATGATAAAAAAAGAAATGGTCAAAATCATTATAAATACGGTGTTAAAATCAAAGATAATTTTATCCCGGCAATTCACCACAATCGAGACTCATGGCAACCCCGACCGCAGATTCGGTGGAAAACAATTTGCAACAAAAACAAACCTGTTATAGGAATACTTAATTAAAACGCAAATTGGTGACCGCGGCGACCCCCGCCGGCCGCCGGCGTGCCCCGGCGCACCCCGCGACCCCGCGGGGTGCGGGACTAGGGATGTCTACTTATTGGGATATGGCGAAGCTATTATGTAAGAAAGAAGAGTTAAACTCATTTAAAATTATGTACTTAAATGTCCTATTTATCGTAAAATTATTTTATTTTTAACTATAGTAGTAACTATGATGCTATTTAGAGATGTCTGAAAAATAGAATATGAGGAAAATGGGTATATTTTCGGTTATATTTAAGTAAAGTAAATAACAGTTCAAATAAACTCCAAAGTTTAAAGAGCCTAGAAAATTATATATGTAAATAATTTTATCAGATATCTGTAGCAAGTGATCATACACAGACGATAAATTTGTAAGTAGGTACTTTGTATTCTTTGGTACGATTTATTCAGAAATACGAGTATACATGAAACAAAGACATTACCTAGAACACACTATTCTACTAAACATATAAAACCCAATATCCCAATCATCCGTTAGCTAGCACCAGCACTAACATTAGCCATCTCTAGTGGTTCTATTTAGCATAATAAACAGGGTTTTAGCATAAAATCAGTCCATCGCCGACCGGCGGCATTTGACTTGCAAACCACGAGCATTGATTGCCTCGCATTATTATTTCATGTTCCGAGGATAAGTGAGGATTTGGACTGATCTGGTGGATAGAGGGGAGTAGTGTATTGTGATTGTAAAGTTGATCATACGATAAAGACTAATTGTTTTTTTTTACATAGAATGCGTTGGCACTTGCCCATAATTCAACAACAAGAAGACTAGAAATTATTCGAAATTGAGAATAATATGTAGTCTAATAATAGAATTGGCAAACTATGTCCAGAGCAGACTTTAAATAGGTATTTTTATCCATTTTTTGCTGGTTTTTTTTTTAAGTAAGCTAATTTCATGATCATGATCTTTAAAAAAACCTTTTAATTTACACCGTCCTCCAAAATATAAATACTGCCAATTTAAGTTTAGTATTCAAGGGACTGTCTAACGCCCACCTAAAATATGAAACATTTCAAAATCCATACAAACTGTCGAGCACGACAACATTGTAGCAATTCGATAAACTGGTATCAAATTGCAATCCCAAAGCTTACAATTCACAAAAATAACATTGAAAAGACCTCTTGTATAACAGAAGAGGCCATGTTGCCATCATCCGGCTTATTAGGTTCAAAAAAAATGTTACCGCATGCTATTGTCACCCTCTCCCCAGTAATTAGGATTACGACCCACTTCTATTCATGCATCGGTAAGCTCTTTTCATAAATATCATAGAGGAAATAAAGGATATAGAATAGAATTTAAAAAAATAATTGGTGATGCTGGGCTAGAGTTCATAGTATTATATTATACTCTTCTTTTATAATGGGACCACATATTACAAAGAAGTGTACAATCATCATCATCTTAGCCCTTTTCGATCCACTGCAGGATATAGGCCTCCTCCTTTAGGTGCCATTGGTGGCTGTCTTAGTTTAATCAATGATTGTTTTAAAATGAAGTACATAGGTACTTACTACGCATTGATTAAGGATTATGGAAAATTTCAATAAATTTGGATTCATTAATTTTTGACTATAGTATGTAGTTACGACCCAGTAAAAGCTTTAAAAGTCTATTAAAGCCCTCTGTACTAAAACATTTCATTCCAGAGAGAGCACAGTGTTATTACAAGCTCTACTATAATCTCCCTTTACAAATTCAGTGTGACGTGTCTCCTATAGAGAGATGTTATCGATCTGTCAAAACTACTACACAATAACAAGTTCTCGGCTTACACCGCCATCAATAGCCGGATTAAACTTCACCTAGCTAATCAAAAATATACTTTATACTAAAGAAATAAAGTAAATATTTGACCTATGCGATTGGAAGATCAGTCTTCGCCGCGAAAATTGATTATAAGCTTTATGTGTTTGCTAGTAAGGGAAAGTTTTAAGTGACGTATATCATCTTGATCCTTGTAGATTTTTTTGACGTTCATCAACTTGATAATTAGGTTTCGAGTTGCGTGGTTATTGTTGGCAGCATGTTTGGTGACGGATTAAGGCGGTTACTGTCGGATATTGTTGATTTTTTTGTTGGATTGTATTTGCCAGTCATTGAAGCTTTTGTTATGTTGCGTTTTGAGTTACTTGTATTGTGTGCCAGTGAGCTGGGTTAATAATAAACTGGAGAGAGTGCGTGGTTTTTGACGGATTTTGGTGATATTTCGTATAGAATTTGATAGTTATTTCTGATAACTGACTCCAATCAGACAGTGATTTATGTTGAAGTTCACGATCAAATTCAAATGTCAATCTTTCTAATGTTGGTGTGTGGTATAAACCACAGTCATTATTTGTATAACTTTCCAATTTCCTCTACCATATTCATAAATATTAAAGATATAAGTTTAGCAAAGTAAGCCGATATACTTAAAATAAATAACAATAATTAATATTTCAGGATATCACACAGCGCTATCTGGCCCCATACTAAGCGTGCGCTTGTATCCTGGGTACCTACTAGATACGACGAATATAATACATTATATAAATTTCTTTTGTAAATACATACTTATTACACTACTTACCTAGTATTTATGTTGTGTTGCATGCGCTGCAAGGCTTGTATTAGGCCCTGTGGTAATAAAATAGGCTAAAACTAAGTGGGTCCCCTACACATAACTGTGTCTATCAACAAGGCTAACATAGCAATCAAATAATTATTCCCAACTACCCTCTAGCCCCGACTACTAATTTCCACTGACTATTAGTTAAATTAATAGTCTCGCGCCGGCGATTAGCATTCGCCACATATTATTTCGTCCCAGCCTAATTGCGTTTAAATATGCCGTTTACAAATAACAACAAGAGGTTAGTTTTTGTGAACAGGGTTATTGGGAAATTGCTAAAAAATTTGGAGTATTATAGTTTAAAGTGGCTCTACAGACAAAAATCTACTAAGTATAAGGTACCTACTAAGCTAATGCAGTAAACACTTAAGTGTTGTATAAATTTTACGATATATTTATATCCTTTTTTTTAAATGGAGTTTTGTTGGTATGTTTGTTCTTTTATCATAATACAGCGGAAAGAGAGATCATCAGAGAGTATTGAAAGTGACATAAACTATTTTTATCCCAAAACAAGATGCACAACGTTGTGAGCACACCTTTGAAAAATAGATAGTTTTACTTTGATAATGTTTAGTTTCGTATTAGATAGATTATACATTATAAATATTTGTAAGTGATAAATGTCACCTAACCCTGTAGATATAAACAACAAAACGTATAGAAAAGAGGCAAATTATAGGGTGGTGGGTAATTGGGGGCTGATTTTCGAAGTATCGACATCGATTTAGTAATTACTGACTTGACTTGACAGGGCTCCGATAATCATGCCTCGCGGTGAGGACTTCGTGAACTTGATGGGGAAGCACACGGAAACATGAGTCGTAACGTGGATGTATTTTAGTATAGGTAATCAGGTTTTTATAATCTGATCTATACATATAATAAAATCAGCAAAGTTTTTGATAATAAGGAATGATACTAATATTGGAGGGAGCGAGTTTAATGTACCTACGGTACAATAGTAATTGCGATATTACAATTTCTGAAAATTTATCAATTTAAAAACTTTTTTCAAAACAAAAAGGATGTATGAGGATACGGCAACATTACATCTCTAATCCACTTACTTCTTGTAAAAAAACAATACTTATTAAACAAAAAAATAGATAGTTTTTCGCCCAAAAATGGTTGCGACAACTGACGAAAAAATGAAAACAGATCTACTTAGCAGTTATTCAAGTTTTTTTTTTACGTGTGACAGGTTTACATTTGATTACAGCCTGCCCGATATATAAGTTGCTATATTTTGTGGGCTTTTTATAAAGCCGTAACTTGACAATATTTAATGTAGATTCTTACTAAGGAATTTAATGATACACTACCCATAAAATCTATCTGGTCAATAGAGTATTGAACAATGACCATCTAACACAAAGCTTTGGTGTCTTTTGTGAAAAAACCTAAGAAGCCACTAAAATCTTCGGATTTCGCAATAACAAGAACACAAAAACAGCAAATCCGAAAAGCATTCATACAAGTAATCTCTATTCAATCATACACAGAAGCCACGGAGATAATCCCCGGCCCATAAAATATCAATAAGTAGGCAAAATCCTATTTGTACACAAGTAATCTGAGCATCTACGGATCAAATGACCACCACTGGGCTTTAGCAGCTTTCGATCACAGAGTTATTTTTGACCCAACCTAACAGTCGATTACCTTTATGTTCAAGGGCATAAAGTTTAAATTTGCTTGTGTTTTTGCTACGAATGGTTGCCGGTAGAATGGTCAGAGGAGAATGACTGTCATGTCAAAGGATGTGACAAACTGTATGTAGTGGTGGTACGCGTTAGGGCGATTGCACAATTTGATGCTTGACTCGGGGGTTGGATGGCTTCTTCAAGCTTTGTCATACGTGAGTCAAATGAGCTTTTAGCCTACTACACAAAAAAGAGGGGTGGTATTATTTTGACGCATCAGTGAAAACTGGAATCATAGCTACGCCGTTGACAGTGATTTATGGTACTTTTCTTTAAGTACTTTTGCATTATTTATCTTAAAAGTAAACTTGTGAATAGTTTGTTTAAATAAATAAATATTCCGGGACATTGCACACAGCCTAGAGCCTGATTTCTGATTTAAGCATGACTGAATAATAGAACCCACAAAATTACACAGACTTTGAATAGGTATTCTTGAAAATTCCGTGCAAATACTCGCCATCACGGGTAACAACATCAACATACTACTTATATCTCGTTTTACAGGCAGAATATCTATACAATCAATAGCAAGTCTTCAACAAGGCTTAGCTACATATTTGTGCATCATTTAGGCCGGTGTGATCACGCAGCGCCCTCTATAAATCACCGGCGATCATGCGAGCTGTGCGTGACACTGACTTCCTGTATTCCACCGCCGTTTGGGAGATCCATTAGACTGCCATTGTCTTCTGTCACTAGCCGGGAATAAATTAGATCGCTTGTTTGTTTGTGCGAGATATGCTAATAAATTGGTAACTGTAGGGTATGGAAATAATTTATTTCAGTACAGGTTTATTTGGCCTGGATTCAGTATGTGCATACAAAAATTTATCATAAATAAAAATAAAATAAAATAAAATAAAAAGCTTTTATTTGCCTTGACATGATATAAAACTTATTATAAAACAAAATTAATAATATTTAATCACGAAATGTTTACTACTTCTTTTCTTCTCCTTTAACCGTGTTCATTTAAACGTACTGTATTTTTTTTAATGTATCATACAAAAAGTAAATAAATTGGTATACGAGTGGAAGACATTGGTGACAGGGTAAAATTGTATGAGAGAGGGTGAGCGGTTTTCAAAGAGCTCTAGGGACCTAAAGTTACTTGACTTTGTTCTTGATGGTTATTACTAAGACTAAAATATCGCCTATTAATAGGTCCCCTGAATACATCATTTGATACAGAGATTATAGCAAACTACGGTCACCCAACCCTTCTCAAGTTTATCACTAATCCACTAGCTTTTACACATAAAATAGTAACATTCGTTAAAAAAAACCACTAGTCACACAAAATAAAATACCTACCCAATTAATTGATTATCAATAAAAAAATACGAAGCAAATCCAGACGATACTCCTAGTAATCCATCCATCGTGGCTCGGTCGCGACATCACGTACGGTCTCTAATCAGCCCAACGTAAGGTAAACATCATCATAAATCCTGCCGCAATTACACCAGTACCAACTGAATTTAAAGCACCTACTTTAGCATGGGACACAGTGGTGGGTAGAGTGGTGAACAAGTAAAGTAGGTAGTACGAGTATTTTTCGCATGTGTATGTACATAAATATACTGGCTGTTAATAAAAGCAGAAGCAGTGTCTCTTCAAATATAAAGTTCCAGATAATAACAATAACCATTTCTTAAAGATTTTTTAAAAAATGTATGTAAGTAGACAGAATTTATGCAGTAGCTATGGGCATTTATGTTTACCTGCTTGGTGTATGACACGTTCAGTACCTAATTTAACCACAATCGATTTAGCCTGTATTGAACGAGACCAGATAATTTTATCCTTCCGGATTAATCCGTACGCGTATTAAAAGACCATATTACCAAACGGCCAAGTAAGTACTCCAACCTGCTCACCACAGCCACGAGCCGTGTGTCAGCACCGCCGTAAAGATACAACAATCGCATCCGTGGCCCCACACAATGGCATACGTTGCGTGGAGACAAACAGACGGACAAAACAAACGTATTGATGGTATATATTAACAATAAATGTGATTTATTGCACAGCGGAGTTGCGTGCTCCCGTGGCTCGCATCAAGATGATGTGATTACGGAATCCTACCAGTAACATCATGATAGCTTGCCAATGAATCACTCGCTAGCTTCGCCGTGTGGCTTTTTGGTGAAGTTTTTTACATGTTACACTTTTGTAGTTCTATTTTTATAAAGACTGAGTTTAGAGACATAGATACGTGAAGTGAATTTTTGTGAGTTATTTTGGTAGTTTGGTACGTAAGGTTCTGTAATAATTGCGATCTAATAAGTTACCTATATCTATGAGGATAATAAGAGACTCATGTTCTACCAATAACAGAGGAAGGAATAATAGAGGTATTTAATCATGATAATCTGTGATCACTTGTAGATACTGGTGACTGAAAACGAAACTATGATTGTGATTGGCATTGCAATAATTTATCAATATACGTAAGTACTAAGATATGTACATTTTTGCGCTGTCGTTTAAAAATGAACCTTTTCATCGTGAGAACTGAATTACTGGTTTATAAGTAAAACGGTTAAATAATCCACTTAATAATATCTACTTTCTAAAGGCGAAGAAAAAGAAATGACGTGTCCAACAGAACACCTCAATTATACCGTCCTACTTCAAAGCAGCTATCATTATCAAGAACAAAACATAATTCTAGGTACAAAGCAATCTACTTCATTAAGTAGTTAGCGATATACAATTCACTTTGTGTCGTGGATTGTAGTCACTTGTGTGGTAATTACTCAGATCGATAGTTTCATGACAGTAGGAGGTGGCGGGTGGCCTCGCGAGCCACGTTCATCAATATGTTGCTAGTTTCAAAAATGTAAAAAAGTGTCCTATTTTTATACAAACTGTAGTTAGTGTAGACTTTAGATTATTACTTATGAGCCGCGCCCCGCGGTTTTGTACCCTTTCATACGGAATAAAAATTAGCCTTTGTGTTAATCCAAGGACTAATCTATCTTCATATCAAATTTGAACCAAATTGATCAGCCGTTTATTTAGATGATTTTCTTATAGTACAGGAAACTTCATTATAGGTTAATCTTATATAATATATAAGAAAACATACACCTTATATTATAAGGTGTATGTTTTCTATAGTTTAGGTGCTGTATGTAAGTATCTGTAATATTTTTTTTATACTTTAAACATATTTTGAATAGGAAAAAAATATGCGATATGTTTTAATGTGGCAATACAAAAGTAAGTTAAAACTAGACTGATACTTAAAACTTCTGTTCCTAGACATTTAATTTCGCCATTAGATTGTTATTAGGGCTAATTAAAAGTTTACGAACATGTTGCCCAGTAATTTTCAAGTAGGTAAGTAGGGAATGCTTAATTTATTTACAGATTAAAACGTCCCTGTATATGTATAGTATAAAGACTAATTTAAAATAAAGGCTACGTAATACAACTGTACAAAATATTGACTGAGATTTTAGAAAAGAAACAAGCAAGCAAATTATTCTTTGATTTTTGTAGCTACTAGCATAGAAATGAGTAGCTATAATAAATCAAACAGGCGTTACGTTACGTAAGAAAAAGCTAAATTTAAAATGTGTTATCGATTAAGCCCTAATAGGCCTGATTTAAATCTAATGCCTAATTAAATCTTACAGCAAATGGTAGGTTTTGGTGCGAATACGAATTTGAGTTTGGCCCTCTATCTATCTCTCTATATCTTGTACCTATGTATACCTTCGAGAAGCGGCTAAAGTTGGTTACAAAATATACCTATAGCTTTAACAACAGCCTATATCAGCACTAAAACGCCATTTAATAATAGTTCTTTACCTACATATTCAACTTTATTTGACCCAGTAAATATTGTAAAAAAACGTAGAAAAGTGTCGTCGTCAGCACTTAACAGCGCGCCCCTGAATATTCATAAAGATAAACTGAATTTATGAGAGCGTAAAGCGCGAGGGCGACGATAAAGAAAGTTGTTACACTGCTACCTCGGACCAGCACCACGGACACACGGAGCGAGGGGACTACTGATCTGAAGTCATATCTACATATTTTCTTTCCAGTATAGGTGCTCCAACATTGGGTCACACCACATTGGCATTTCTTGTGTCTCTTATTAATATAGACATTAGGTAAATAAAATAAAATTTAAACTTGGCAAATCAGGGCAGGGCAATTAAGTGGAAGTAATTAAAAAACACTTTAGGTCAGTATGATTTATACGGATGTCGCTTTAGGTAACCTGGTGGTCTAATATATACCAATGCAGTGTGAAACAATCTGTAGAAGATACCTATATTTTAGATTACGTTATAGTGCCTGGAAAAATAGTCAGTTACTCATTGAGATGCAACAAAAGCTTTTGCTTATAGAGCTATAATAATTATGACACCAATTCACCAATATTAAATCGTCGAAAGATTGTTTGTTCGTTCGGTACCTTTTATTTAATACATAACTAACATGTAAGCACATGATACGATATTATCTTGGGAAAATGCTGGTCACCAACCAATCACGAATCATTTCCCGCGTCCATTGTTCTTTTAACTTCATGACATCATAATCCGGGGTCTGCAATGGCACATAACATTAATTCCTTTAAACTTACGAACCAACAACGGCCAGCAAAGCAGTAAAACCCGTGAATTAAAATTAAAGCAGCCGCCATCATCACACGTTACAAAAAAGGCACACAATATTGCATGTTTCATAAATTCACGTCTGTATGAAAAATTCATGGTGTTACAGAGATTAGCGCCTGCTGGTGGGGGAGGGGGGTTAGGTGTCAAGTGGGGAATGAATTTGTCAGGCGTTGACTCGCGCCGACCCGCCCTGTAATATATCACACTGAAGGCAACCAGTGCTTGCTGTGGAGGCTACTTATTTACCATCACCTAGTTCTGCATGAAAAAATGTTAGACTTCTTAAATACTATTAGTAAGAAGGCTATATTGTGGGTATGCTTGTCGTCACAAAAGCGAGAGTTTTTCGATTATTTTTTTATGCAAGAATGCGTGTAGCTTTCCAGTTGACCACCAGGCCACCTGAAGTAACACTACACAACCAAAACTGCAGCCCAAGGTGGAGCATACATACACCAGCTTTACATTAAACATATCGCGGTCAAGAGCAGCGGAAGCGAAGCTAGCTCAGCTAGCGGAGGCAGTCGCATGCGATTACCAATGTTAAGCAAAGGTCGACGCGGTCAGTTCTTGGATGGGTGACCGAAAAGTCATTCCATTTTGGGCCCTTCCTTGGGTCGGATGACACGTTAAATTGTAGGTCCCAGCTGTTTGTCTAGTACTGCACTAGTAAAAACCATGCCAGTGGCCCTTAGGGCGGCTTGACAAACTCTCAGCACCAGAGTTGGCCATTTTCATTCGATAAGTAGAAGATTATCAAGAGCAAGCCTACTAAATCATCAAAATAAAACAAATATAAATAAAGTGCATAGACCCTTCTCCACGCTTCCTCACCCCGGTCAGGCCGGCTCGTCCGGTAGATTTATCGCGCGACGAACAACTTCCTTCATAAAACACGCCGTCCGTCCTGCAGACACCTCCGTACTCTGCTTCAAAGCGTTTTGTCACGGTAGGCTTGTCACACACTACCTTTTCAACTTTATCTTCGCATCGCTTCTTTTGGATCAGCTCAAGTGAAGCTTGACTGAAGGAGTACGTGAATACAGAAGTTTTTGGGTTTATTTTTCTGGAGTTCAAGAAAGATGCACGATCAAATCCTCCCCCGGTGGTAGTTTCGATTGAACAAACCTTAAAATTGTTTTATTAAATAGCAAATAACTTGCGAACTCATGTACTTCTGACATCAACTCGGAATCTATTTCAGAAGATAAGGCAGGTTGAGAATCTCCAGTATTCATCATGTTATTTTGTTAGCACAGACCACAAATTGTAGTTTTACAAGTATTATTACAACAAACCTATCACAGATTAAGTAGTTTGACAACGAACCTATATACCAGAGAACATAATATGAACCCTCCAATTTGACCTTACAACAATTTAATCCTCACTATCTTCGATCATCGACATATCCAAGCTAACCGTATCAATATGTCGTATCATCGCTCTACCCTAATCTCAGCGTCAAAGGATCACCCAAACATACCGTCCCGTCCTCTCAAGTTAACCTCACCTCGACATAAAGCGCCTCACCACTTAATAAATCTGAAAGTCATGAAGCTCCGCGTCATTTCCCACAAATGAAATATATAGGTGGAATAAAAACCGGCCGGATCTTCCTAGGAGTCCACATTTTTTCCCGGGAAAGGCCATAAATCTACCAGACACCAGTTAAGGTTGGTCCAGCACGGAGCCGTATTTGCAAACGCTGGTTTTGAGTCAAATGTGATGGTTAAGTTTTGATAGTGAGAAAATAAAGTTTAAACTTTAATTACAATAGGAGTCATTTAAAATGTTTATTAGTACTTAACCGCCTGATAATACAAAATTTCTGAAAAAAATGGGCATCTGTTGGTTTTGAAATTTCTGGGAAATTAAAAGTGAAATCGAGTCAATTATTTTTAATCACATCAGAAAAGTTGGATAACTTAGACAACAGTCGGTACAGTTAAAAATCTGTTTAGCTAGATATTTCTAGTAAATGCAGGCAGCTTAAAGTAAACTTCACAAGTCCGCGCCTGTCCAGCGAGACTGGGTGAAATATGCGGGGCGTATCTGCGATCTGTCATGGCGGAATCACCTCGCCGAAAATACTGCCACTGCGCGTATATTTATCTATGCTCATATTACCCATTGTCGCGGGGCAACTATCTCAAATAAGTTTTATCATCACATAATATGGAATAATTACAAAAATTAAAGAAGCAAGCGAGTAACGAACAAGCAGTGCTCGTTATGTGATATCGAATCTTTTACTCTTGAGTGACTGCACCTGGTGAAAAAAGATATTGAGTAGGTATTCGAGCTGGAATAATATATGATGTCATTACCAGATCAAAATACATATATGTAGGTATATTAGCTTATGTCTGATGCACTGTTATGTTAATGATTGAAAAAGT
Organism: Macaria notata; assembly: GCA_927399415.1. Taxonomy (NCBI): domain Eukaryota; kingdom Metazoa; phylum Arthropoda; class Insecta; order Lepidoptera; family Geometridae; genus Macaria; species Macaria notata. The sequence goes on along the minus strand of OV656734.1, from coordinate 13,288,139 downwards.
AACGCAAATAAATCAAATGCAAGTAGGTATAGCTTGACCCTTGTACATTTTCATAAACATAAAAGAAACACCACGCCCAGCCATAAGCAAATGCATCACACACAAACCAGCTAATCTCCTCTCCTGTTCTAGGGCCATAATTTAGACAGGGACGACGTTTTTACGAGCGCTTAATCAAGAAATATACGTTTGCAGGACGATTAAGACTATGCGATTTAGCGCGTTGCTAATGCAGTTGTTTCTCTGATATACGACGCAGGAAAGGAGGTAAGTTGTGGAAATGTACGCTATTTTGTCTGAATGTACCTAATAGGGGTGCGGTCGGGATATCTAAAGGTATTTAAGATGATTTAAGGAAAAGATTATGTTGTTAAAAGGTTTCGATTCATTATAATAAGGTTTCACCGTATCCGTCACGTTTCCTAACATCTCATTAGGCAATTATTTTAAGCTTCTCTTTCTCATTCCAGTTCAGGTATGCTCGCCCTTGGGCTATATTGCTGCTAGTGTCGGTGTGGTAACCTAGCGCTCGAATGCATAAGAGATAGTAGGTAAATAAATTTGCTTTTACTTTTAAAGTCTAGTGTATTTCTTTTTTACAAATTACGCAATGCACCTGACCAACTAAAATTAAGCAGTTAATCCTATTTTATGACCCCATTTTCATATTTTTTTTTAATAACTGGTATGAATGTACAATGTACATACATAAATAGGAAAAGCATTGCACTAGAATTAAGTTTTCATTAGTTTTTTTGCGTTTAATCCTATTATGACTTAAAAATCCATAATATTAACGCTGAATATAACGGCTTCCATACAGCAGCGGTTCACAGCTAATAAAACAGATAAGAAAAGTAGATAATAATTTACATTTCGCGGCGATAAAGTACATTTCTTCTCGGAACGCCTGAAATGAGCCATCCCAACGTGGGAAGAGCTACAATTTAGAGTTTTATACGAGTGGTACAAGGTGTAGGAGAAGTAGTCATCACATCACACTACCATCATCATATAGGCGAAAAATTATAAACGAGTGAATGTGTACGTTGGCAACTTCTTAGCGTCACAATAGCTAAATAGAATGGAATGAGCGCGAGTAACTTCGCATGACGCTGCTAGTACTAAAGATAGGATATTTATTTTCACTAGCAATTTAATTTCTTGTCCTTGTTTTGTTCTACATAGACCAATAAATAAGGTTTAGCCAAATAAAATGTAAATTGTAAGGTACTGTCAAGGCCCTTACGGTACATGGAAAATTGTATAAAATAAAAAAATAAGAAGATAAGAACTAGTTTTATTTTTATATTTTAAACGACCTAACGATCGCATGATTAGTACAACAATATAGAGATTGAATTATTTCTCTAACAATCTACACACCTAAAATAATATTTTAAGCTTCGATAGTGCCGCCCGCTTCCAACTTGTCCCTCACGGCTAGTTACAATAACTCACGGGAACGGACATTTTTATAGGTATTTAGCGAAAACGTCGCATCTACAGACCAATTTGCAAGTTGTTTGTGTCGCGAATAAATCTGCAGCCAGCTCCACTCATTGCGATATTGCTTCTGTGCTGATAAAATACGTGAATTTACGTTTGTATTTGTATGTACCTTTAAATTAAAAATGTACATAAATTGATTTAAAAAAACTATTCCAATACACACTATACTCATCAAATCAAATAAATATAAATGCGAAAGTGTAATATTTGTTGGTCTGTTCGGTCGCATCGGCGCGCGGCGCGCGGCGTGACAAATCATTAAGATTTTTTCTATGATTTTATAAGTAAGTAGTAAAGAGTCTTGTGAATAACATAGGCTACTTTTTAGCCCGAAACAAAGCAAAATAAAGTTACGAACACGCACAAGTAATAACTAAAGAACACACTTGGATTCATTAATTAACTTTCTTAGTCATGTCTTACAAAAACATTTTCATACCTAGCAATGTATCTTAGTTTAAAAAATATGATATATAACCCATCTGAGTTTATTTTCAGCACATCCCCTTCAGCGTGATGTATCGAATTTTAAGGCGCATGTTTCGATCCCGACAGCATCCATTACCGTGTCAGTTACTCAACTCTCCTGAGATCGCCTTAATATTTTATAATGTGGAAAATATTGGGCCTTAATCATGATACCCTATACATACTATTGAGACGAGACATGCGATGTAGAAGCTAAATAACTTAAAGTTGCAACCCTGCCTTGTTTATCGACGATGTTTTTCTCCTTGCTAATTATTATCCTTGTTTTTTATGATATGGTATATAAAACGCCGGTTAGCAGCTTCGATATAAATGCCTTACGAGAACTTTAGTACATTGAAAATGTATCTTTAAACTGACTGTTAAAAAGGCTAAAAAATAAATAAGCACTATTACAACTCTAGTGGTCGCTTCAGATTGCTACACTCTAACCGCCGCACCACCTCGATAGTAAAACATAAATCCTAATACAAGTAACCTTTTCCAACCCTCAAATCTATCCTAAACCTTCCCAGCAGAGAGCTTGTGCCATCTACGTTTTATTAGATTTTCCACTCGTCGCCGTGAGCTATAAAATTTTATTCAGCTGGCGTCGGGGCGAGTGTATTTTTTAAGGCATGATAGCAGAGAGACACGTTAAAAGGCAGGAGGCGGCGGATCCAGTGCCATCCCTCGGGCTCTCATCATGCGGAGGAATGAGGAAGCAAGTGTGTGTGTTTGTAAGATTACAGGGTCCGCTTATCACCAAAGTCTATGATTTTTACATTAGATGAACTTACTTTCTGGAACTCGAATGATGCAGTGACGGCAAAATAAAAAAAATGTTTGAAGATGATATGAGATGTTAAGAACGCTTCCCCAGAAGAAATCCAGCTTACCCCGATGAAATTGAGACCAAAAACTGCGCCATAGTAGGAGAATATCAAAAACTAATTATTTAGAGTTAGGCGCTGATAATTCTTTATAAAAACAGGTGAAATAAACGTTGTAACAAGTTTAGTTAAAACAAGTGATCAAACACAATATGGATATTAACGATGGTATTAAAATAATGGGTATTCTAATGGGCATTTTTCTACTCCCATCAGAACGCAAGCAACGCCAAGTGATTTAGCTAGTGGCGTCATAATATGATACGAGCACAGAAAAATATGTCGACATCCCGACCCTGCAGCCTGATGGGAATTCACCTACTTAAACAGGGAATTTGGAAAATTGTATATTTTTATGACACGTGCTGAGGTAATTTGGTAGGTACTTCTTAGAAAGCTCTTTGTTGCAAGGTGTACAGTAAAATGTAGGTAAATAAGTGAAGGACATGTTCAAAAAAACAGGAAAAGAGTGGGGGAATTTTTTTACCATGAGTTTTTTAATATGCGGCAATGGTATTTTTACAGATGATTCCATACTAAGACCAGTAACTATAGAATCGTTAGGTAAAACAGCATAATCAGGCTTAGCCTCCAGTTCGAGCCACTTTGTAACTAAAACAATTCAAGCTACGTAGAACTGAAGGCTAAAGTTTAGACTGTATGCATGTAAGTAACAAAATTGAATATGCTTCAACAAAAAACTAGTTTCATAAACAACCTCGCAGAATAAACAAAGCGAATTTACGAATGCTGTACCAACAAAACAACACCACAAAAGCAGAATGGGCTAAAACGACTTTTCCCGCTGAAAACGCCACACGACACGTTCCTGCCGCCCCCAGACAGATGGCGCTGCGGAAGAGTTTACTACTTCCGGAGACAAGATGGCCGCGCATTCAACGCAACCGGAAACTGTGGGTAGCGCGCCCAAAAACATGGCAACACACCCGAGAAAACTGGCACAACTTCTGACTAAAGCTTACGCAAATTTGCATCTTTTTAGGTCAGACACAAGGTTGACTTTTAGTCGTTTCCAGCTTACATTTTAGCGGGTATTGTATAAAAAAGGAAGGCAATAAGTAAGAGTCGTTCCCGTCAACGCAGATCGGTTATTTCCCGCATCGGGCATGATGTAAGTTTTCCGTAGTGGCAGATAGAGGGCGCGAGTGTCGTTTGGCCTTTCACGCGGCTAAATGGGGTTGACGTGACGCTATCGCGCCTTCAATGGGTAGTTAGGGCCTGATTTAGGGGTAGTTGAGTGATAATATTTTGGGGAATTAATTTGGGGTGAATTCTGGAGTGTAATTGCATACTTACGTAGCTTTGTGCGTTGTTTGGAAGCCTGGGGCGATTGTGGCTGATTTGTGAAACGGCGCAAGTTGGGGCGGACTAATAAACTTGCCGCGATACGCTTTCAAACATCGCTGAATAGACAGATATTTGAACACAAGTATTTTTACTTAACAATAAGAGCCAAAATATTTTGTATAAAACTTCTTAACATTTTCATCCAATAATAACAAGGCCTACTAGATTTTTTCATGATTATTCAATAGTAATTGCCAACCTATTTAGGTAGAATGAATTGTTTCTGTACAGTTTATTTTCATTATTTAATTTTGTGAGTAAAAATGTCCAGTGACTATTATTTTAAGAAATGGAAACAAACACTTGTGGATTTAGAAGCGCTGCTGAATTTGGATATCTATTTTCAGGTCAAATTAATATGCTTTGTAAAATATGGTACAACTATATTATTGTAACATTGAGTTCCGTAAAATTTTATAATGTTTTGCTAAAAGTAAAGAAGTTTAATGTAGGCGAGCTAGTGGCCAGCCTAGCCTTAATCCAACACTTACTAAAATTACGTTCAACGAATGGAAGTTACACTTTCGTTTGGCGCAAACTGTATACAGATATATTTAAATATTCCAGGATACAAAAGTGCACGACAAATGTCTTTGTGAAGCAAGTCGTCGCGTGTCAGGCATACTGTCCCGGTACATGCTAGCATACAATAACATCTGGGAGTGCTGCCAGCACCACCTGCAAATGCAGAAGATTAGCTACTTGCATGATGTGCTCAAAGCTGTCGTCGCAAGGTAAGCAAACACATGTAACAGTGGGTTATTTGGATTTGGAGTGGTCGAGAGCTTAAAAAGCTATCCTAAAACGCAAGAGGCCATTTAGATTTATAAATGAGTATAATCTTCAGTTTTGCTCTCTTATATGAAGAATAAAATAAATGTAGAAGAAAAACAATCTGCACTTCCACATTAAAACAGCATCTGCTAGTGCCAGTTTGGTTATAGAACGGAACTGAGGGAAGCAATTATTTAACTCCGTTACACCCACTCCGAAGAGTGTTCAATAACCAATAATAACGAGACCGACAGACTGACCTCGCAGTTACTATGGCATAACTATTTAGATATATTTCTATTTATTGAATTACAGAATTCTCGAACTAAAGCACGAGCTACAAAAGCTAGAACACAGCGAGTTCCATTTCGGTTGCAACGGTCTGATCGATCACAAAGTAATACCAGACTACACCCAGCTTGCAGAGATCCCTGACATACATGAACGACCTGAAGGAATCAGGCGGCTGCTGGGAGGGATATTTGAACAGGTCAGAGAGAAGAAGAGGATACTTGGTAAGTCTGTAAAATAAGTAGAAGATTGATGTAACAATGTAATTTAATAATACTTTTAAAAGTCAATAATAGATTTGTGAAGGCAAAAGTTTTTATGCTTGTAAGGTATGTTACATCTTGCCTATTAAAAGAACGAAGAAGATAACGATTTTGTTACAATCAACAGTTTACAAACAAGAAACCTTTGTAAAGTTACATTCTAATTTCTAAAACTTTTTATATATAAACTGAAATAGTTTTTCTAGACATTCAAATAACATTGATAGTACAAAGTAACGAAAAATTACTACAGAAGAAGAAGAAGCAGCTAAAATGGCAGCGCTAGAAGAAGAACCAGTAGAGAACTGGTGGGATGTAGACGCACCCACGCACGCACACGCATGCAAGGAAGATGATTATAAACAAGATGAAAAGAAAGAAGAACTAACACCGGAGCAAGCAGAACTTAAGCGTATGGTAGAGATCATACAAGCTCAGGAAAAGTCAAGGCAAGTTAAAATATAACTATAGATTTTAGCGAAATTATTGTTAGATATAATATAAAAAAGAACTTTATAGCTAATAGATACTGTTCGCAGACAAGTTATTCAAGAAAAAGTACAAAAACGCAATAAAAGAATGAAATGGGAGAAAGAGTTAGCCGGAACTTTAAAACCACCAAAGTCTTATCAAGTCAGAGAAAAGGCCGCGCAATTGATACAACAGGCATGCAGGTAAATATTCACTATTAATCTGTACTTATAACATGAGCAAAATCACATGAATAAAATAACTAGGACAAATACAAAACAGTTAAGACAAAACTATGGGTAGGTACATTAAGAAAGTAACCGTTTACAGGGAATATTTCATACAAAAACGACAAAAAATAAAACAATGTAAGAGAAACGAACTTCTGGGCATAAATCTATGTTTGAAACCAAAAGCTGATCAAAAAGAAAACTTAGAACAGGTAATACTACACGTAACTGCTATTACAGCGAATACAAGCCTATTAATGAAAAATATATTTCTTAGATATGTAAAAGAAGAGTTGAAATAAAAAGGAAATACGTAGAGCAATGGAAAGCAGAATATGAAAAGATGAAAGAAGATTACATTAAAAAACATATTGAAGAAATTCAAGAAGATTACAGAGCTTTCATACGTGAATGGTTTAGAATATGGTAGGTATTAAACAATTACGATAGCTTACATACACTAAAACACAGATCTACTATTAAGTTGCCTAACGGTAATAAGTGTTTTAGGTATGAGTCAATAAAATTCTTCAACGACATACCTCCAACAAAATATGGTGGTGCTACAATGATTATAAACGAAGAATTGCCATCGCCAAAGGAATGGCTAGAACTATATGAAGCATATCTAACAGATCAAAAGGCCAACAAAGGCAAAACTGCATTGGACGTAAGTTAAAATAGCTGATATATGATAATAAAAAAATCTTGTATATAATAAGATTAGATTCTTATGACTTAGGTCCATAAGATGTTTATAATGAAGAAAAAAAATACTATATTACAATAATTTGTAACTATTCTCGTAGAAAAAGTTTGCAAAAGAAGAAGCTAAAAGGGAAGCATTGGAGCTTAAAAGAGCAGAACATTTGAAAAAGAAACATGAAGAAGAGTTGCGTCGAAAAATTATGAAAAATCCGACAATGCACCCCGGATTCGATTATCCAGAATCAAAAAAGACTGGTGATATTTTAGAGGTCAATTTTGCTTACACTACAATAACACAGTAATTTCGAAGGATAGAAGATTACAGTTTTGGAACATTTGTTTAATAATTTCAGATGATAAACAACTACTATAAGGACTGGGCTGATTTAGATGAAAAAGAAACATTCGATGTCAAAGAAAAGAATGTGCTTAGCGTTGACATGGCCAATATTTACATGGAAGTAAAAACAGAAATAGTTGCTACTGTTGAAGATGACATGAGGCAGATACAATTTTTCTTTTCGAACCATTTATCTACTCTATTCAAAGATTTTCAGGGGGTTTTCAAATTTAAAGTTATTAACACAATCCTTTGTTTAGGAATGAGCTAAAATTATTGAAGAAAGCTCTCAAGCTGGACTATGAGGAAAGTGGAGAAAAAATGCCTGAACCAATGAAGAAAACTTACAAAAAAGAGAAGAAGAAAAAGGTCCAAAAGACAATAAGTGTTAATATATCAGAGAAATTAGAAGTAAGTACATAATGCATAAGGTAACAAAATATTATTGAATTTGAATTCCCAAATATAAAATATTGTTTAATTTATCATTCTACGTTCAGAATTACTTCACTTGATAAATCTTTTCAGGATTTAGTATTTCGTGGCTATGTAAGAGAGTATCCTAAAACGAAAATAGAAGAGTTCACAGGTGATCCTAATTTTGGTGGAGATGAATTACGTTGCAAATTTGTGTAAGTAGACAATGTATTTTATTTCTTAAACTTCTTTTGGTAAAGGTTTTAAAGTACCTATATAAATATATTCAATATTACATTCTAATACAAATCCCGTCTTAACGGTAGGTACTATAGATAACGGACATAATATATAACCTTTATTTATTTTTCCTTGTAAATGTATATAATTTGTTAATTATGCACATTCATAATAGGTCTTAACCTATGAAATTGCCGTATTTTTCTTACATTTTAATCTGTTTGTAACTTTTATGTACAGCTATATTTTTTCCAAATACAATTTTATTGTATCAATTGTTGAATTATGTACATTTTAGATAAAAAAAAATGTATTACTAGTGCATATTACTCATAGAGAAGTCATTGAAAACACCTCTTTCAATGTGTCGTCGGTTTCACTACTTTAACTAGGTATATTTTTATCATATACTCTGTTTTTGAGAAATTGATATACGCAGTGCATAGTTTATTTTCCATCTAACTATAGTCATCAATTGCATCTAAATCTGTTCAGACATTTTCATACAAATATTAAAAATGTTTGTATGGAAATATCATTTTTCTCAATTTCGTCATACAAATCGGCAATTTCATAGGTAAAGACCTAATATTTTCCAAAGAAAACACCAAACTCTAAACTTGTTTTAAGCGGGGATCAAACCGACGACTTCTGGATCAGCAAGCAGACGTGCTATTACCAACTGCCCTCTCCTCTCCGTTATTAATCTCATACTCGTACATTAGTCTTTCTATTGTAATCTACCGCTCAGCAAAATCTACCGCTTCTTTTAGAGTACTCAAGCGAGTTCGACTTATAAACGACGCGGCGACGTTCAAACGAATATCTACTTCATTTCATTTCAGACCAGCTTCACCTCACAATGGTGAGATGCGCGTGCTATGGTGGGAGAGATGTCGACAAGTGCACCACGGCTTCCACAGGATATTACTGGTCGGACCGAGAGGCAGCGGGAAAACTAAACTCATCCATATATTGGCCACCATGAATGGTATAGAGAGTCAAGACAACTAAGTCCTGTGCAATATAGCTCGTGTTATTATTTCTATGTCAAGTAGACGACACATACTCGTACCTAGGTAGATGGTGGCTCGCGTACTAAGCCATTACGTCATTGTCACACTTCAGTACTCGGGATTTAAATTCGCATATTCTCATTATTGCAAGGTCGAGTCTGTGCGGCAGTGCATGCAGTTGCTACTTTTGAGAACTAGCAAACCATAGTTTTGATTCTAGTTAAAAAAAACTACATTATTACTAGCTGTAATCTAATTTCAGATGCAGTACTAATCGAGCTAGATCCTCGTGAGATCCACGGGTCTCTAGAGGATGGTACAAATCTAGACCAGTTAGTACATTCAGTGGCCACGTGCGCTCGCGCTGTCCAGCCTGCAGTCGTACATGTCAAGCATGTGCAGAGACTATTCTATAGAAAGGTAAGTTTTTGATCATTTAATATCTTATTAGATGACTTCTGACAATCGTTATTGGGAAGTCTGCCATCAACATAAGCTGATACACGGTCTTACTAACCAAATATTAGTTAACTCTCTAGGTTTGCCCAAGCCCATAGCTATTTTCTTAGTTGATTCCATATAGCACTGTGATATTGAATTCAACAGACGAAATAGAAAAAAATGTTATCACATTTTAGTATCTTGTAGTTCTTTAGAAATCTAAATTTTCTACAATACGATGTTTTTAATTTATTTCGCAGGTGCCACCCCAAGACGCGGATGTGGATTGGAATCTGATACAGCGCTCCATTGTCAAGAAATTATTCAAATACATTCAGAAAACCGATAAAGTTGCAGTCATAGGTATGTAACAAGAAACTTTAACGTCTCTTTTATATTATCTAATGACAAGACGAGTCTGATACCAGATGGTACCTATCACGTTTATTCAAAATAACTCCTCCAACGAATTGATTTTGAGGGGAAGTCACGACCCCCAGTAATGAGGAATACGACTAAGAAGGAGAAAGTGTCACGTTTGGTAATTCCAAAGCCAAACTCTTTGCATATAAATTTCGTCATTTAACGTTAAAAGGTTTGAAACTATCGAACTCTGTATTTGTTACAACCTTGCTGTTCAATATAACAGGGTAAAATCCAGATTTTTTTATTTTCCAGGTAGCTGCATTGAGCCGTGGCTGTGTAAGAGTGCTCAGCTGGTGAAGCAGTTCCCCGTCATAGTGCTGATGCCGGGAGGATCGCACGGGACTATTGTGCAGCTGATTAAGGAATGGGTGTTGAGGTAACTGCTTGCAAAATATCTAAAATTGAAACATATTATGTTTTCTAAAGCTTCGAAAACATGATGCTAACTAGTTTTCATTGTCTATTTTTTTAGGATTATTATGGACTACTCAAGTTTAATATATGTAAAATTTTTGCTTATAAAAAAAGAAAAATATCCCCATTTATCAAACACAAAATAACTAAAATCTCAATGTGACTGAAATGTAAAATTATCTAATTTTACTTCTTTACAAAAGAAGACCTGGCAGTTACGTTGTTCATTAGTCGATTTTGATATTTGAGAATCACTAAATTTTATTAGATAAGTGTATGAAAAAAATTAAAGAATATTGTTTTGCCCTTTTTAGCCATACAATAATTCCTTCTGATTTCGACGTTACTTGCTTGGCGCATGTACTTAAAGGATACAGCTTTGGGTATCTGCAGAGTGCTCTGGAAAGGTTTTTGAATGCCGAAACAAAAGCAAGGTAAAAACCTTAACTTTTGTAAAGTCGGTTAATAGGAGGATAATAATTTATTGTACAAGTCCAATTATTGATTAATTTTAACATTATTTAATAACCTTTTTAGGGTTGCAGCTCGCGGCTTGTCCCCAAAGGATGTTTACGAATTTATTCTATCGGATGAGACTGCACAGGATGTTGTAAGTTTGTATTATCGTAATTAGGAAATTGTTTGCGAGTAAAGATGTGTCATTATAAAGTACATTTGATTCATATATTGAATGAAAATTTAAGCGATATATCTGGATATATCCCTGTCTAACTTAATTCAAATGGAAGACGAAAGAACAATTAGCTAATAACGCTCTATATACAGGGTACATGTTTAACTGTAAAACAGTTTTAGTTAATGTTTTTTTTCTGAATAAATGAATACTGATTATAATATTACGATTTGTTGCCTGTTGTTTGTTAGTTTGTAAACATTTTCTGATGATATATATATTATCTAATTATTTTCAGGAATACGACAAGTATGAGAAATGGTACGCAACAAAGACAGCGTGGGGTAAGAAGGAACAGAAGCACATGCAAGAACAGCGCCAGTTCAACCAGGCGCTGGAGCTGTATGAGGAGAAGATGGCCAAGAGGAAGAAAACTAAAGCGCAATAAACATTTCCATTCAAAAGTTCAGTTTTGCATCAAAGTATATTTTTTTAAATAATATGTAGTACACGACCCAGAAGAATTATTTAGCGTGGAAAAAATATTGGGGACTCAAAGAAATCATGAAGAATAAAGACATCAACATCAAATATCAAATCAAAATCAAATATTTTTTATTAACTAAAGAAATAAAAATACATAGGTACATGCACATACAAGGTACATATTAATACAAATTACTTAACCTTATTTTAATTTTACATACTAAGTACGTACATGTGCGTTCCTAGCGGACCCCGAACTAGGCAATGCCTGTATCTCGGAGGCCCAGGAAAGAATTAAATATTTGGAGTAAACATTCGCGCTTTCTATAGCAATAATTTGAAATGATTACAGGCTTAATTACATTAAATAATATACAACACCAAAAACAAATTTAACAAAAGTACAGATAGTGTTTGTTACAGAACAGTAATGTACAAACTGAAGCTGCATCAAGAAAATAAAAAGATAATGTGTGGACATTACATGGACATAAAAGGAATGCAAGGATTTTTGCGGGTTATAAAGATTACGTATTACGTATGAATGTTTGGTATCTCCAATGAGTAGTCTAGGGTAATTATGTGTTTGTGTGTATGTATGTGTGTGTGTGTGTGTGCGTGGGAATGTGTGCATATTGTGACTAAACTTTCTGAGTAATTTCAATCTATCTACGCTTAAGAACGAACACCCGCTAGCTAGAATAGAAGTTCTACTTCTGTATTCATTCCAGAATCTAGGTTGTACACTCTCACCAGTTTTTCTGTGTCATCATAAGATTTGGTTAAAAGCCACCGTTTTATCTTTGCACGGGCTTTCCTGTGCGAGATTTTAGTAGTTTTTATAGAGTCTAGTACGTTGTTGAACACAAAGAGATTAATATACGGAGGTAGACGGGAGGCAAATACCGTTCTTACATCCGGTAAGAGAGCGGGTTCCAGGGAGGTCTGGTCTGCATGAGGGTGAAATACAGAGAGAGACTTAGTGACAGACTTCATTATGAATAGTTGTCGGACAGTATGTACCTGCATTTCCCTATAGAGATCCTCGGTTGGATATCGTCGCGGTTTGCCAAGTAGGACTTTTATTACCGCACGTTGAGCACGTTCAAGCGAGAGCATGGACGTTTTAGCTGAACCCCCCCATACACCTATGCAGTACTGTAACAATGATTGACACAGTGCGGTGTATACCAGTTTTTTTACAGCTTCATTAGCAACAGGTCTCAAAGTCTTCATGAGGAAAATTAGCTTGCGAGTTCTTTTGGTGATGCCAATAATATGTGACTCAAAATTAAGTTTCTCATCTACTTCAACTCCAAGATAACGTATTGATGAAACTCTGTTGATGGCCTGACAAGAGCATCTTCTGACTAAAGGAAATGTTAGAACTGGACATGCAATTTTATGAAGTTTTAGAATGTTTATGTTTGGTTCTGTTGCCTTGGTTATGTGAAAACCCACAAACTTGGTTTTCGTTAGGTTTAGGGTTAATAGATTTGTACTCAGCCATTTGTGAATGCGTACCATGCCTCTTTCTGCAGTGTTAAGTGCGGCTTCCCAGCTTTGATTTTGGAATATGGCTACCGTATCATCCGCATAGCAAATTAATTCCGCTTTAGGGATAGTGAGCCTGAGTAACCCGTCCATATATATGGTGAAAAGGGTAGGGGAAAGTATACCGCCTTGCGGCACCCCAAAGTTGATAATTTGCTCATCGCTAACGAAGTCAGAAACTTTTAAACGCTGGCGTCTGTTGTAGAGATAGCTAGAGAACCAAGCGAGAGCTGTTCCCCTCACCCCGCACCCTTCTAGTTTGCGCAATAACAAAGAAACTGACACGGTTTCAAAGGCTTTTTTGAGGTCAAGGAACACGCCTACACATTTTTTTCCGGCGTCCATGTTTTTTGCCAGTATAGTTGTCAGAAATTGTACTGCATCTTCTGTGCATCTTCCCTGCCTAAAGCCGTACTGACGATCTGATAGCAATTTATGCTTTGCTATGAAATTGACTAGGCGCTTGTTTACTATTTTTTCCAGCATCTTTGACAGGATAGACAGGAGCGAGATCGGACGATAATTATCAATTTTGTCTTTTGGTCCACTTTTATGTATTGGGCTGACAACAGCGGTCTTCCAGCAGTCCGGGAAAACCCCTGAAGCTAAGCTGAGGTTATAAATGTAAGTTAGTGGTTCTAAGATTAATGGTTTAATGTGTTTTAGCAAAGCTGGCGTAAAGTTGTCAAGACCCGGAGCACTGTCTGGTTTCAAGTCAGATATGAGACGGTTTACCTCATGTAGATCAGTTGGAAAAAGAAATAATGATTCTGGTAGGCACGATTCTATCACAATTTTCTTGCACAGAGAGTCTTCTGATTCCATCAGACCATTCAGTATATCTGAGGCAAGTTGTGTTCCCGCTGAGGCAAAGTGAGAGTTGCAGTTATTCACAATAGTTTCAGGTGTATCATTATCAATAAGAAGTCTATGAGAGTAATTTTTAGGTCTAGGAAAATCACACACTTCTTGGATATTCTTCCAAAGCTTTTTGGGGTCCTTATGATTGCTAGCTAACTTTTCAGTTTCATATTTTTGTTTTATATTGCGGAGCAAATCATTGCAGAAATTACGATACCTAGTGTATGACAGTTTTAGAACTTCATTATTTGGAATTAGTTTTGCCTGTTGGTGGAGATAATCGCGATGACGCATACAGCGAATGAGGCCCGGGGTTATCCAGGGCTTTATATTATGCTTTCTGCGACTAGACTTCACTTTGCAGGTGTGGCTGTCAACCACTTTCGAGAGTATATTTGTGAAAGTAATGGAGGCCACTTGAACATCTTCTACGCTATATACTTCGTGCCAGTCTTGTTTTTTTAGTTCGTCAGATATTGCCGGTAAGTCTATTCTTGTTTTAGTCCTGCCAGAGTCGTCATTCCTTGTTTTTGACACATTTATTTTCGTCCCAACCATAGTCAAGTCATGATCTGTGACTGTACTACAGCAAACAAACCCGGCTGAATTTTCAAATGATTTCAAATATAAATGATCTAGACAAGTACCCAATCTAGTGGGCTGAGAAATAGCTGGCAAGAAACCGTACTCACTTAAGATACCTTGATAAATTACACTTATGCTACCTGGCGTTTCGTCTAAAATATTTATATTCATGTCCCCGGCGATGATTGGATACAAGTCGTTCTTAGTTTTATCAAGCAGAGTTTCGAGCGACGTAAGGAAGTTTTTAGCGTTTTCCGATGATGGGGGTCTGTATATACCAATCACGTGAGCCTGGTTTGCGATATTAGCTATCAAGCAGTTAGCATTGTCGAGTGGAGCTTCATAGACATTAGCGGACCAGCAGTTTCTTACATAAATCGCAACCCCACTACATTTATTGATAACTTTGGTGGAGTGGAATGCGTTATACCCCGCGATTGTTGGAATAAACGGATTCGGCGTATTAAACCAGCACTCTGAAAAAACCAAAATGTCAAAAGGGATATCTAGGCGTTTTAGTGCGGTATAAAGCTGTCCTGAGAGCGCTTTATTCCCTAGACTTCTAATATTACATGATAAAATTTTAAAGCTGAAATCTGCTATATAAGTTTTAGCATTTTCTAGAGATTTGATAGAGCGACACTTAATGCTCAGGGTTTCGTCAATATCTTGGAATAGGTCAGACTTATCCATAATCTCGATAAAAACCAAATAGGAATGGAATGAAAAGTCTGTGACTGGAAGTTAAGGTCGCTCTATTATAAGAAATAACTATTAATCCAATGTTTGTAACGCGCCAGATAATTTGTGTACATTTAATATGCAGTATTGGTTTGTGCATTAAAAGTAGCAAACAGGGTGGAATATTGCTCACTGAAGCCGGATTGTTGTCGATTTTACGTGTACTTATAAATATTACAGATACCAATTGAACTAATAGCAAATATAATAGGATACGATATGAAAATAAACAATAGAGAATTGTGTAAACCTGACAATTTGTATAACCCGTCCACATATTTTTTATTATTGTCCACGGATTATTTCTTATTGTACACAGATTATTTATTACCAAGTTTTGTGTAGTGTCAAGTGTATGTACAGTTGAACATGTACATGGATAATGTGCACCTATATTATCTGAATAGGACTTAAGAAGGACAACGGAATGCAGCGTTATCATTGAAACTGACAACATACCAACAGCCTTATTATTATTGAAATTTGTATACATTTGTGTGGAATTATTAATGCATAAGAGAAGTGTTATTGATAGATAAAAATACATATTACACCATTTTTTTAAATTACTAAAGTTACTGAGCTGGGCGTGACTGAAACTTTTCCAGGTCTCTTGAACAAGTGACAGCGATAGCTGGACTTCCTTCTCCTCGACGAATGTATATTTTGCCATTACTTGTCCAACAAAATCGGAAGCCCTGTTCTTTAGCGCAATTTCTGGCTTCACGAAATAAAATTCGATTAAGTTTAGTCAGGTGTTCGTTAACGTATATTTTTCGGTTTGGCCCTGGCAGGTTGACGTCCTCTGACGATATGTTACGGCGAGTTTTAGCGCTTTTGACCAATTCATCTCTTGTCGCTCTTCTTAGCAGCCTTACGATAACAGGTCTCGGTGGCCTTATATTTACTGAGTGACCCTGTTGATTCGAGACCGCTTTGAGCTTCGGACCAGCGCGGGCAATCCAGTCGACGTCGTTATCCTTTAGATTAACTCCTAATTTGGAGGCTATTACCATAGTAATATGGGCAAGGTTTTCATTCGCGTTTTCTTCCACGCCCAATATTTCAATTTCGTTTCTTATGGCACTTTGCGACTGTTGGGCGAGTTGATCCTGTAGATGGGCGATAGTTGCTTCGAGGGATGGCATTTTAACCACTTGATCTTCGAGCTTCTTTATCCTTCCGTCAAAGCTATCCAATCTTTCCATACATGTATCTATTTTTCCAGCGATGTAAGATCTATGGGCGTAAGCTTCCTGGCGTAGGAGACGTAACTCTGCGATGATAGCGACATTAGTACACTCTTCTGGATAGTCAGTGTCCACAGATGGGCTGTTCTCCGGGATAACAGGCGAGCCTTCCGCGAAGCGTTTATACGGGCGGGGGGTTTCAACCTGCCGGCAGGGGGTTTCTACGTGCAGGCTAGTAGTCGAGGCCACAGTCAGGGCAGCGCTGCCCGTGGAATCATTTGGCCGTGCAATTGTATTGTTACGGCAGTCCAAACACTGCCATTTCACAGTTTGCTTAATATCACCCGCCATCCAGTTTACACATATCGGATGAAAGTAGGCTTGACATGTGATGCAATTTAGATACCGCGACGCCGTAATTTCTTGACTACATTTAGTGCAAATCTTCTTCATAGTGATCAATGTGCAAAACTCACCGGTTTAAGTGTAAAACTAATGCAACGCTGGCGCAACCACCAAACAGAGCAGGATAGGGCGCTTGATTAGCCCGTGCGTGTGAGGGAGACAGCCGCGAATGTTCGGTGGGTGAGTTGACAATAATGACCGACTAGATTTTTTCAAAAGTGTAGAAGTGTTTACTTGCGGTATTAACACTTATTTGTGTTGATTTTTATCGTACCTTGTAGTTCAAACCTTGCTAGGTGTCCAGAGATTCACATCAACACTATTTGCACCACAATTACTACCAAAAAGAATATTTAAAAGTAGGACTTCGTAATCAGGCAGTTAACTTGAAGTTCGCGCGAGAGCTTCCACCAAAATAAAGAAATAAGTTTATGACGTCGCGAGTCTTCCTTGCCTGATATACGGCTGCCGAACTTGGCACTGCGAGCAGAGGACGAGCACAAGTTAGCAGTGTGTCAAAGGAGAATGGAGAGGAGCATGTTGGGAATTAGGTTATCTGACATGATTAATAATCGCAGAATACGACAAAAAACACAAGTAAGAGACATTATAAAAACAATACTAATGCTAAAATGGAATTGGGCTGGTCACATTGCTAGAATGACAGACAGCAGGTGGACTAAAAAAATTCTAGAATGGACACCAAGAGCTAGACGAAGCAGAGGACGACCGCACCGGAGATGGGCTGACATATTTACCAAAAAATACGGACAAACTTGGACAAGGATAGCCCGCGACAGAAACTTATGGACGAAGCTGGGGGAGGCCTACGCCAATGAGGCGACAACTGCACACCAGGAAGAATTGACATAAAATTATTGCATCACTTGACATTGAAACAAACATTTTTGACATTTCCGTAAACAATCGACTGTATGTATCAATTTTTGTGACATTTTATGAATGTGTAGCTGAATAAAGGCCTTTTTACTTTTTACTTTTACTTTTACTTTACCCGACCCAGAGGCAGACCACCAGCCCGATGGTCGAATGACATTTCTAAGCACGTTGGTAGGAGATGGATCAGACAGGCTGGAGACCGTACTATGTGGCACGTTGGAGAGGAGGCCTATACTCAGCAGTGGGTGAACACATGCTGATGATGATGATATTGTTTTTAATAAAACTTGTTAATTGCTTTCCTTTTTCAAATCTGTTATTTAAATGGAAGTCAGTTGCTAGAATAAAATGGTATAATCAAACGGGTTTTTTCGATTCGATCGAAATAAATGTATGAGTTTGTGTAACAATAATACAAAACAGTTTTATGAGTCACGTTTTATATTTTTTTCATTAAAATTTTCGGTCCATCATTATGTGCTTCAGTAACATATTATATAGCCTATTATCGTAAAATAAAAAAACCCTTTAATATTTTAAATTTACCCTTTCAACAAAAAGGGTGTTTGATTTACCCATTTCGATTACGTTTCTCGATGTTCTGTCAACAAAGCAATAGGTTATTTTGTACAGGGCTATAGATATTACTAATCCTTTAGGGTAGCTTTAATACATCGATACAAATGACATTTTTACAGTAGGTAATCTTTAGAAATTGGTAAAAAGTACGTCATGAGAAGAATTTGACTATTATTTAAAACGAAACTGTGTTTGTGGGTCTATTCGATCAGATTTTCACGCCTAATCATAGTGATTTTTGGTATGATAACAGTATTGGGTCCTACGTTGTATCCCAAGACAAAGCGCAAGAGAAGCCGCGTACAGCCACTAAGTAATTAAATATAAGAACATTATGCTATTGGTGATTAGAGATTCAGAGTTTAACTAGAGTTAGTTTCGAGACAATGTAATAAAAAAGAAAAGTTTATTTAATAATAAAACAGCAGCCTACTTATACCTCTTTTAACTAGGTGGTCTATAACCCTGTACATGTGTTTGTGTACAATGAGCGCAATTTTTGTATCCCCTCGATAAGCTTATGTCGGGCAAATAGTCGTATGGAGGGCCGATACCGACGGAATGGGGATCGATGCGGTGTACCGCAGGAAGTGAGCTTTACATATTTACGGACTTTTGTAGAAAATAAAGAATACTTAGTAAAATGTTGTCAATAATCAAAATATTTTATTTTGGGTTTAAAATAAATATTTCGGAACATTGTAGGCATACACAACCCTCTAGCCCAAACAAATAATTAAAATCCGTTAGTAATTCTTCGTTTAAAGAGTAGTCTATGGCATCAAGTTTACAAACCGCTTCTGATTATGTCTTGAATCCTGCCTCACTATAACAAACAGCCCCTAGATACAATTTAGTGTGTCGTCCGACTTACTAAGTACCTACTTAGGTATATCTTTTTTGTAAAGTTTGTAATTTTGGTGTTTTCTATAAGTAAGTATCTAGTTGGTTTGTGATATGTATATTTGTAAATTTGTAATTACTTATATTGAGTCTGGTCGTATCTATGTACGTATAATAAGTATGTATTTACCTACGAAAGAAAAGTATAAATGTATTATTATATCCGTTATCTGGTACCCATGATACAAGCGTATGCTTAATATGGGGCTAGATGACGTTGTGTGATATGTCCTGAAATATATATTATATTATATTATATTTATTTTATGAATATTTTAATTTCAGAAAAATAAAAAATAAAAACGTTAAAAACTTAGTTTATGTACTGTAAGTGCAGTATGTGGTGCAGGTGGTGGTTGCGGCGATGGTTATCGCCGGGTAGGTCGCGTCGTGCTGATGCAAACACTTTATTACTTTATTGCGAAAAAATGCTAACCCCGGCAACTGTAGTAATATGACCATGCTGCAATATTTACTTTAATAAATGTACTTAAAAAAATTTAAACTAGAGTTTGCACTTAAACAGTTTGCTTGACGGTAAGCAATAGCTGTGGCCTCAGATGGAATTTGAAATGTTTCTACAGCATTCAAATTTACCATAAGCTCGACATGGGCTCAACTTTCCAAAGCCGCCAATCGCGTTGGAGGTCCATAATTTTTTAAGAAGTAGATAATATTTACACAAGGCTACACGTTAAATATTTTAGCGCGGAGATGCTTAGTTTACGAGATATTAATTTTTTAAAATCGAAAAATAATCCTTCGTTTTGACAGTTTCTTGACACTATGACGGCCATTAGCGTTTCGTTTTACGGACTGCTATTACATACAAGCGTGCGACTTATCAAACTATTATATTTATTTGCTAATGTGTATGTAATGTTTAGTTTTTGTCACAATTACGTATATATTGATGAAAAATACATATAATACGTAATTTTATTCATTATTTGATCGCAAATTTTTACGTAGTTATAATATTTTGTGTGTAACTTGTAACTTGATGAACGAAACGTGACGCCATTGTTTTTTTTTAGTATTGGCGTCACACTCTTCGCGTATTTGCCAGTGTCAAGTAATTTTCTTTCTTCTTCGATGCATGCTTGAGGTTAGGTTAGAATAGAAGGGGATGGCGGGGTCGAGTGAGCGAGCGTAGCGGTTTGGGGTGTACTTTACGGGACGCTAAACCTAACCTAACCTGTTGTAGTGCAAGTGTTGGACTCGAAGTCACTTGTCTGTGACAGAAGGTACATTAGGTTCGTTAGGTTGCTTTCTACCACGCACATGCGACGACGAGCGAAGCGAGGAGGAGCCAAGTCCTGTTGTAGTGCAAGTGTTGGACTCGAAGTCACTTGTCTGTGACAAAAGGTAGATTAGGTTCGTTAGGTTGCTTTCTACCACGCACATGCGACGACGAGCGAAGCGAGGAGGAGCCAAGTCCTGTTGTAGTGCAAGTGTTGGACTCGAAGTTACTTGTCTGTGACAGAAGGTAGATTAGGTTCGTTAGGTTGCTTTCTAACACGCACATGCGACGACGAGCGAAGCGAGGAGGAGCCAAGACCTGTTGTAGTGCAAGTGTTGGGTTAGGTAGTTAAGTACCCCATAGTGAAATCGTAGTACTTAACCTCAAAATACAAAAATGGTCATATCTCGAAAACTATTGATCTCCGCCCCCCCCCCTTTTAGGGGGGGCTTACCCCCTCCCCCCTCCTCCCCTCAACCCCCCCCCCCCTTGATTGGCGGCTTTGGAAAGTTTAACCTCGACATGTCTGCAACCCATGTGTAAAGCTTGCTAGGACTTGTCTTATTTTAATTTGCAATAAAATAAACAATTAGCAACTTAAGGCCGGTTTTAGTACACACTTTAAAAATAATGATACCTTTTACATCTTTTCTGTGCATAAATTAAGTTTTACATGCATTTTTGGTGAAGCATTTGTTTTTACTATTTAAGTAGGTTTAAGTACACGACAAGTCGATACGTTTGTTGTTTTAGTTTGTATAAAAGATTATCCTGTGCACATCATCATAATTAATAATAAAATCAAACCACAATCTTAATTATTTTATCTAAAAATCTTCCCTTATCCCCAAATCACAGCCACCCTTTTAATATCCCGGCAGTATTTGGAATTAATTACATTCGCTTAATATTTCGCTCGACAAGCAGCACCACAGCAACCAGCGCCACTTCATTATTGTTTGAGTTTCGATCTCCGACCGCACGACGTCGCGCGGGCGAGATTATTTTTAACCGCTTTTTATTTTATAGCTCACGAGGTATCGTTTGTACCGCTTTTAGTGAGTGTAAATTGCAATGTTTTAGTTTTATATGTCAATGAAAAATAACAAGATCCGTACGTCTATTACTTTCCTTTTGAAAATTGACTTGTTTTTTTACATCCAAGGACCAAATCTAACAGTGTAGCGAACCCCGACGGCGAAAGGCGCGGCAATGATATTTCCGTAGAGCGCCCTCTGGTAGCCGCGGGGCGTACTACGGTGGACGCTCAAACGGGAAGGGAAAGGCGGGCGGTGAGGTTGCCGGCACGCTACCAAGACTGAGAGATGAGAGACTTAACCTAACTTTGATAGCGAACAATGTGTGTGACAATAAATGTTTAGCTACAAATATTCGGTGTAGTTTTATTGGTGTGTGGTCCTGAACTCTTAACGTAGGTTCAATACTACAACAGTAAATATGATAATGATAATAAGAATACTTTGCACATTTTTTCGTTACGAGGTGTATGGGATCATTGTGGGTAAAAATTGTGTATTTGAGTACTTATACAATATCCTTTTGCAATTGCAAATCTTTTTATGGATTTTACTTTAGCATTTTCAATATTATGTTGCATTTATTTTTCGTTAGCTGCTGTTCTAGTCTAGTAACTAATTCCATAGTATGTTATGTTGGAGCAAGGCAGTTCTAATAAAGAGGAAATATGTTCGAATCACACATTTATTAAGATTTAATTCAAATATATAAAATTAATATCACAAGGCAATCAGTCTTTTGGATAAATATTGGTACAATATTCCGATAATTACAAATACAAATACAAATACAAATACAAATTATTTATTTATAACTCCATAGTTACAAGTCAGAATACGTCATGTACATGTATTGTTTACAATAGTAAACTTAATAATTTAAATTTAAAAGTATTGTACTTATATAAAGAAAAATTCATTATGCAATACAATGCAATAAAGATTATGTCAAAATTATAAATGTCAATAATATCAAATATATGTCAAAAGAATCTTTAGCTTATTCATATGTCCGTGCTGTAAGAATTAGGTATGTTTAGTTACTAATGTAATGTCAAGTTTGAGGTAGTCGTCTAAGTCATAAAATAATTTCTCGAACAGCCATTTTTTTATCCTGGTTTTGAAGCATGCGGTGGAGGGTGCATCTCTCACGGTGGCGGGCAGCCGGTTATACACCGCGGGCCCGAGTATGTATACCATCCTCTCTGATTTCACTAGTCGATGTGACGGCGTTACAAGTAGGTCGGCTTTTACGTCGCTACGCAATCCCCATGTTCCCTGGACACCCCTGCGTTGGTAAATCTCCAGATGCTCGTGTGTGAACAGTGCAATCCGGTAGATTAATTCACAAGGTAGAGGCAATATCTGACTCTCTCGGAACATATCGACGCACGACACGATATCTGATTTCCCAAAAATGGCTCTGACGGCTCGTTTTTGCAGGACAAAGACTCTATCACGATCACCAGCTCGGCCCCACAGCTCTAGTCCGTATGTGATCACACTGTGTACAGTGGCAAAATAACAGGAGCGCACCACGCTGCGAGTAGCGGTGCTCGCTAGCCTCCGAAGGGCGTAACACGCGCTAGATAGCTTGCTGCACAGCCCTTCTATATGCGTCTCCCATGTCAATGCACTGTCAATGTGGAAACCTAATAATTTCGTACAAGGGACCTGCTGGAGCGCGGTCTGGCCGATTACTACTGAATGCTTTTTTGTCGCATGGCCGTTTAGAGAGAACGCCATGAAGTTTGTTTTGTCCTTGTTCAGCGCCAACCCGTTCGACCTAAACCATCCGTCCAGCTTGTTAGCTATCGAGTTGAGCTTTATCTCGAGTAGAGCATGAGTCGGGGCGCTCACTACGCTCGCGACGTCATCTGCATACATGTAGATCTCGGCTCCCTCGATAGAGCTGGGCAGATCGTTCAGGAGGAGGCTGAACAAGGTGTTGGAGAGACAGGAGCCCTGGGGAACACCCATAACATTCTCTATTTCCGTAGATACGGCGCGACCTTTGTCACCCACGACAACCTGCGTTCGTTTTGACATGAAGGAGGTCAGGATGGATAGAGCCGGGCCGCAGATACCGTAGAGTTCCAATTTATTAGCTATAAGGCTGTGGTCAGCTGTGTCGAACGCGCGGGAGAGGTCGCAGCAAAGTAGAGCCACCTGCTGCTTCGACTCACGCGCACTTAGTATTTGCCACAACACCTCACGCACCAAATCAGTGGTGGCGCGACCGGCCCTATACGCATACTGCCTCTCTGAGAGTATGTTGCGCTCTACCACAAAATTCAGGAGTCTCCTATTCAATCCGACTTCAAAAACCTTGCTGACAGCAGGGACTAATGAGATAGGGCGGTACGACTTGGGATCGGCTTTTTTGCCTTTCCCTTTGTACAGTGGACTTATCTTAACTTTTTTTAAAGCTGTAGGGTACACGTTTTCCCTCATACAACAGTTGAACAGGTGAGCAATAACGTGCG
Source organism: Macaria notata (assembly GCA_927399415.1). Classification (NCBI taxonomy): domain Eukaryota; kingdom Metazoa; phylum Arthropoda; class Insecta; order Lepidoptera; family Geometridae; genus Macaria; species Macaria notata. The sequence goes on along the minus strand of OV656734.1, from coordinate 13,264,263 downwards.
CCACTGGTCCAATTGCTAACCTCAGTGTGCTTGCCGATAAGCCGTATATGTCGGTGCTCTTTTTCGCAGCAATTCGCTTGGTCCCTATTGTGAATACCTCGAATGGGGTAAAAGGTTCCAGTCTAAGAGAGACGTCGCTAGCCTGCATCCCACTACTAAGCACCGCCATCGCGGTAGCACTATTGGCGGTGGGCGCTCCACACTTGCTCGCAGCAGTCACAAACTCGTAGTTCAGGGCGTCCACAACTTCTTTCTTGGTGACAAATGGTTGACCTTTAGCATCTCGGACCAACTCTGTAAAGTCTAGCCTATCGCGGGTACCGCGGCCGAGCTCACTGTTAATAACACTCCACATGCGTCGTGGGTTGTCTCGTATTATGTTCGAGTAGTAGTCAACCCGTTTTTCTTTTAGCAGAGAGTGATACTTAACTGAGAGCTCGTCGCATCGCGTACACAGTGCGTCATCCGCGGGAAACGTTTTCCTCAGACGGAGGGCATCGTTGAGAAGATGCTTGAAGTCGTGGATGTCTGCGTCTACCCAATGTAAATTCCGACTTAACACTTTTCTCAAAGGGAAACATATGTTGAATGTATTGGCTATAATATTGGTTGTCATTTCAGCTAAGGACATGCAACAGCCGTTTGTTTTGTTTATTATACTTTGCCAGTCCACAGATTCAAGTGTGTTAGCGAAATTCACCTTGTTTGCCTCAGAGAACGTCCTGCTCATGCGGTGGGCGGGCGCGGGCGCGGGTGCGACATGACTCGCCAGTACAAGGCGTTGCGCTTTGTGGTCGCTGAGCGGGCGCGTGTCTATATTTGCAACCTCAGTTACACGTTTCGCATGTACATTAGTATACACGTGGTCTAGTAACGATTTACGGCCACGTACATCGGTACGCGTGTGGTGATCTATGAGTTGCTTAAATCTAAAACTATCGAGCAAGTCTACTAGCTGCTTTTGTTCGTCAGAGATTGCCAGTAGATCGATGTTAGTGTCTCCCATTATTACGCAATCTATACCCTCAGCCGATATCTTGTCCAGAAGCAATTCGAATAAGTCGAGATAGTCCTTGTGGCTCGTTGCATTCGAGTGATACACCCCTACAGCTAGAATGTTTTCCTCCAGTAAGTGCACCGCGCACACATCGAACATTTGTTCAACTGACAAGTCGCAATAGTCTTGCCTGTTAACGGCTAACATACCAGACCGTACGAAGATGCAACTCCCACCGTGTGCTATTTTATGTCTACAGCTATATGATAACAAATCAAAATTACAGAGAGTAACAGAAATCAACTCATGTTTGCGAAGCCAGTGTTCGGTAACCATTATCAAGTCGCAGGAAAGATCCTTTGTCAATAATACCTCGAGTTGTTTCGTTTTATTGGTAATACAGCGGATGTTTTGGTGAGAGAATGTTAAACAAGGCTTCAATTTACATTGTCGCGATAGGGGCAGCGCGGGCTGCGATAGCGTACGTTGCCTGTTTGGATGTGGTGGGGCTGACGGCAGCGGGGGTGGTAGTAGCGGCTGCTCCGGTGATGGTGTTCGTGAAGCTGGAGCCGGCGGTGATGGTGGCGCCGGTGTGATCACGCTGGCGTCGCTGCCGGTCGTCACTTCGGCGGGGCGCACCTCCTGCGCGCCCGCCGCTTCTCCGAAACCACTCACTGACTTGCACGACTCTCGGCCAGTTTTCAGCAGACATGAAGAACTCAAACGAACTTTCTGGGACTGAGATGCAGAAGGATGAGTAGTGGCTATGTACAAGTTTAAGTTTCTCTATTTTGTAGCTCTCACTAGGCTTTTTCCGGCACATAAATGACTTCACTGTTTCCTCGCTTATCTCTGGTGCAAACCGACAAACATGTAGTTTGCGGCTGCGCTCAACAGTCTTGAGTTCTTCGTCATTCGCTCCGCTGCCCACAACGATGGTTCGCCGACGTTGGTCGCTCCTTCTTCTTTTTTGAGTCACTTGTACCCAGCCCCCCTCATTGACATCAAGCACTGGCACGGTTGTTGTGTCGCTCCGGGAGCCGCGCTGGGTTGATGTCGCGGCCGACTGTTTGGCGGCGGCACGGCGCTTGTTTCCGTCCGAAGGACGTGATGTATGTAACCGATCACTATTGGTCACACAAATAGCAGTCGTACACGTATCGTCTGATGTTTCCTTACGGGTAACGGTCTTTTCGGTAGGTGAGCACATTGCTCTCAGTTTTTGTTCAGGCACTACACATTTAATTTGCGAGGTCATGGTGTGGCCAACGTTTTGAGCTTGAACGTCGTCATATGTAGTTTTGCTCATATTCTCGTACCTGGATACTACCCCTAACAGAGTATCAACAAGGCTGCTATATTTTTCTAAGTTTGAATTCTGGTGAGTAATTGTGGCGACCGCCTCGCTCAGTCTCTTGTCACAGCTTTCCATCATAAAAAGTACTCGGCTTAGCTTTGTATCCTGACTCATAAGTTCTTCACCTACTTGCTCCCTCATAGATGTCATCTCGAGCCGCACTCTGTACAATTCTTGCGTAAATGCTGTAGTGTCAACTGTGTCACTCGCCTTCATTGGTGGGTTCTGTAGAACTTTTGTCCTTATCGTCACAAACGGCTCGCGGTGTTTTTTTGGTACACCAACCGGGGTTGAACTATTATCGCCTCCCCTTTTTTTGGTGCATGTGCACTCAGGGCAGATCCATTGCTCACGAAACTCAGGAGTCGCGTTTTTATTATCGCCAATACATAAAGAGTGATACATCTTACAGCAATGCTGTACACTGCATTGCAAGTAGTCTTCCGTATCACTAATAGTACAGCGGCAAGCATCGCAATCCATACTGCTAGTATTAGAAATCGTAGTTCTCGTAGCAAAATAAATACTGAACGGCGCGCGGCTGTAGGTGTAGTTCGTAGGCAGTCACAGTATACGACGTAGTATCTTCAAACAATCAAGCGCCGAGCGCTGATGTAGCGCAGGTGCGGGGCGGAGAAGTGCGCGGGCGGCGCTGCTTGTGGTGAATCACGGCTCGCGCGCACCAGCCGCGGCCGGTAGCAGCAAAAATGTTGGCCGTTGGCAAATACCTTCGATATTCTCTTGGCGATATCTAAGCGACCACTGCACCGATTGGCTTCAACGTTGCATCACTGTGATCCTTAAACTTGCGGCTACACTGCTGTACACAATATAGATTTACACGAACGGTTTAGACAGGTATTTAGGTAAAATATTTTACGAGCGAGAGAAGCGAGGTGTCGCTCTAACAACGCAATTTCGTAGGTACTAGCTACATAAGTAAAATAATGTCAAAACACAACAAAAAAAGATAATAATAATTGCACGCTACAACAACAGCGATCATAGCGGCAAATGACGATACCTGATTTGTTTATATACATTTGAAAATTTCAAAAAGTCTAGCGTTGAAATCTTTTGCGGTCTCAACGTAATCGAAATGAAGAAGTAAAGAGACCAATCTATCAGTAACACAAGAAATAAATGAAAATAAATAAAATTAGTACCTATCTTATACTCCCTGAGCACCGTACACTGCGGGTTGCACTTGGAGAAGCGTGGTGGCCTGCTGGTGCTGGCCATGGCCTGCACGTCCAGGCCCGCCAGGCGCGGGTCGGTGCTGGCCCCGCACGGCGGGCAGGTCGCGGCGCGCCACCACGCCCGCCTGCAGGTAGCCGAGGAGCGGAGGCACGTGCTCGCTGATGATGGCCTCGCGCTCCTTGCTCACCTCCTCCGACCTGCGGGGTTCATGTCAAATACAGCTAAGAAAGTGTACTTGTTCTTAGCACATTTTCGTACAAATGATTACATAGTAAATGTCAATATTATGAGATGACATCTTGTACCGTAATATCATACGCTGATAGAGTATTCTTCGGTAGCTGTCTGTCTAGTAACCAAACTTAGATATAAAATCTGTCAATAAAATCCTAACGGTTTGTTCTGAGATTTGTTCCTTTTTTTTGAGAGCCAATACCATTACAGTTCCGGTCACCACTTATTAATAACTAGTAGACGCCCGCGGCTTCGCTCGCATTATTGTAAGATAAAAAGTAGACACTTTAAGACCTCATAATACCTACATACTAAAAATCATGTTGTTCCGTTTGCCGTTTTTGCGATATGAGCGTTCAAAAAAACAGATAAACACGCAAAAATTCTAAAAACTGCTGATACATGTTCTGTTATGAATTTAAAGTAAGTATACCCAACGCATTTTGTTTTCTAATATCTTTTATGTTCAGATTTTTAACCTTCTTCAGCATTATTATAGATTTATGTATAGAAGAGAAAACAACACGAATAGTGAGATTCAAACCAACTACTTCCTATCAGCCAACCAAAACTTTACACCACTACAAATACAAGCCTAATAGTATATATAATATTCCCTCACCACTTGTCGTGACAGTCGAACACATGTTTAGCGCGCGCGTCTTCCATCTCCTTGTCCCTCTTGGCTCGGGCCGCGTTGTCTCGTATCTGTTGTAGAAGTTCATCCGAGTACTGTTTCCCCTTACGACGCTTTTCAGCCAACTTTTCACGCTCCTTGCGGAGGTCTTCGGCTATTTTCTCTTCTGTCTGGAAATTATAAGTCGATAAATAAGATACTGTACATAACACCGATGGTATAAATATTATCGTGGGACATCATCATTGATATTTTCTAGGAATAATAGATATATAAGGAAAATCAATTAGACCACGATAGATAGGCTAAAATTGACACTATATATGGGGATATATAGGGGGATAATGAGCAGATTCAACCACAATATAGCTTGTAAGAATATCGTATCACACGATTTATTCGCCAAATACCTACCTAACTGTCAAGTGTAGAAAAGTACTTTGGTCTACCTCTTTCCTAAAGCGCGCCTCTCTCTCCCTCTGTTCCCGCGCCAGCCTCTTCCTGGTCTCCATCTGCTCCGTGAGCGCCTCCTGCAGGGTACGAGACATATACGAGTTACTATACAAAACATATGAATACAAATAAATACAAGCGTCGCTTCCGAATCTTCAGATCTATATCTTCAATATTAAATAGAGTGGTCCGGATGTCAGTGAAAAAAAATATTTATGGCTTCTAAGCTCTGCTCTACAAAGTCCAAAAATACTAATAGTATAATTGAATAATACTGCAAAAGGCCAAGGAACAGTATTTATTAGTTAGTTTATCTATTTGTTAATTTATCACATCACAATAAATGGGAATAAACTAGCTTTGTTAATTATTTTTAATGACATCACAACAGACCAATTCACCATGATTTTTTAATAGATTTCTGTGGGTATAATCTTAGGCAAACATCTTGAGCCATGCCCTTGAGTGCGCAGTAGACGATTTTAAGGTATCGTTGGTGGAAAGAGAGGTGTGCGGGGGCATTCTGTCAGAACGCGTCCCCGTGATTGGCCGATCGGTTGGCCCCTGTTTCCCGCGTTGCGCGCATGTTCCGCGAGCGTCTGACTACACTTGCGTGCAGTGTCAATAGGCTATTTCGAGTTTAGAAGTTTTGTTGTTAAAGTTTGTTTTTTATTGTATTATTGTTACTTTGTTATATTGTGTTTTACCTACCAAAAACTTTTTGGACAATGCCGCCAAAACGTATACAGTTCTGAAGAGAAAAATGAAAATGATTTATTTTGTGACAAGAAATTACATACGTTTTTATGTTTATATTGTTGCGCAACTAGTGGCTTAAACGTGTCTAGTTTTACTTAAATAAACAACTTTACAGAATCTCACTTTATATATATATAATTTATATATAATAAGGTTGCTCAAATAAAAATTTACTTTACTTTATATTTTACAAACACCAACAATGACCAATAAAATATGTCCGGAAGTGTACATGCGCGAACTTACCCCCACTACGTCGACTTTGGCTCAAGATGTTTGCCTATCAGTATACATAATCTTAAAACAGCCATAGGCATAGGTATTTCGAGACGATCCAACAAATATGTCAAATACATATAAGCAGACATATGACTAACCTTTTTTTACGACATATGACTCACCTTAGTGCTAGTCTTGCATTGTTCTCCTCGCTGCCTCTCTAGTATATCATCGTTGACATTCTTCTCCAGATACTACTGCTCTTGGAGGGACTTGATTATATTCTCACGCTCTCGGTTTGCTGCCTGGAATATTAGTGAAGGAAATAATTAGATTACACTTATATCAAAATAGTAGCAAACTGATAGTTAGAGACGTCATGAATTTTAGCATGATATCCAATTAAAAAGATGGTAAAAAAAACATACAAAAAAACGACGGTGGCGCCGCTCCGTGGAATACAGGATGAAATGTTGATGATGATGATAAATATTGAAATTGGTTAGAGACGTGTTTGAGACCAAATCAATCTAAATATATAAAACTCAAAAGTGACTGACTGACTGATATAGTGATCTATCAACGCACAGCCACTGGACGGATCGCGCTGAAATTTGGCATGCAGGTACATAGATGTTATGACGAAGGCATCCGCTAAGGAAGGATTTGGAAATGCCACTTTTTAAGGGGGTGAAATAGGGGATGCAAGATTTACTTTTTAGTGCAAGCGAAGCCGCGAGCATTCACTAGTTTTATATAAGACTGAATGTGTCAATATTTTAATCTACTTCACACTTAATGGTAGATACGATTTTTATAAAATCTGACATGGTTATAGATCAGATTCTAGGTTTGATAACGTACCTACAGGCTACTTGTGGACCCTAACATATTGTGTATATTAACCTCGTCAGCCAGTATCTTAGCAGCTATCTTCTCATTTGCATCTTCTTCGCGCGCGCTCTGCTAATCTGGAATGTATTATATTGATTTTATTAGTCTATAATATTTTTTTTACTTTTTCCGCAAAATAATTAAAATAAACAGAAAAAAATTAATAAAAGTCTCTGGCAAACCAACCGTAGTAATAATAGTCATAGTAACAATTGCTACGTAAATTCATCCTCTCTTGAGTGATATTAAACTAGTCGTCACGAAAATTGCTTAGATTAATAAATAAGTCCGTAATTTCGTTTGTTTCACCCGGTAATATTAGTAATATGATTTGTAATGAATCCCTTATCATTTTTAGCTTCATTCCTGCACCTACCTGCCCTGGTTTTTGTATTTAATCTGAGAATGTTTGCTTCCAACAAGATCCTTGTAAGTATACTTAATACCTACATGGCAGCAGATCGGTCCGCCACAGCCGCCTTCTGCTTCTCGATGTCCCTCTCCTCCTGCACCACCAGCTCCTTCTGCTTGCCCCTCCAGGCGGCGCGCGCCTGCGAGAACGTCTCCATCTCCTTCTTGAGGCGCGCCGACATCTCGCGCTTCTGGGCTAACTCTCTGCAATACATATATTAAAAAAAAATGCCAAAAAACTTGTCACAAAATGTTCCGAATCCTCTGACCTCGTGGTAGCTGTTAGGCTGTGTTACGAGTTAAGAGACAATACGTACCATAACAAATATTTCGCAAAAAATATATAAATAGTACAAAAGCTGTAGCTTCTGACATTCTTCTTTTTATCGAATGAGAGTGGCGAACTCTGGTGTCGAAAGTTTATCAAGCTGCCCTAAGGGCCTCTGAGTTACTTAAGTCACCCTAAACATCTTATGCTTATTAGTTACCAGTAACGGAGTAACTAATCATTGTACTTTTGTGGTATGATATAAGTATTTAGTTCTGAGAGTGACATAAGTTGTTTTTAAGTCTGGTAATATACACATATGTTTATAAATAAAACGGACATATCAGACTGAACATATTAAGAAGTTTTGTACAAAATATAAGAAATAATAAGTGAATTCACCTCTGATCTTCATCAGCAAGTGTCCTCATGATATCTTCCAGCATCTTCTTCTCAATGAGAGTATCTTCATACGTGCAGCGACACTGCTGCTCCCTGGAAAAATACAAAACAAATACAATTACAATACAAAATAAACCATAGGTTAATGTAACTATAACATGTTAACTTTAGGCATTATATATTGCACTAATGGACCAACTTTGCTAATGTAGTATTATTGACATCAATTTTTTTAGAAATATATCCATTTAGTACACACAAAATAGTTTATTTTTCACAGACTTCGAAAAAAGGAGGTTATCAAGTCTTCTGAAAGTTTTTTTCTTAAGAGCACTTGCAGATGAGTTTTTTCCATGCAAACATATTCCAAACAATATTAAAATAATTGCAATTTTCTTTTAAATTAGTAATCATATCAGTCACCCTTGGTACTATGGAGGCAGACATTCTACCAGCCCAGCTACATGTCAGTCTATTATTCTATCTGCAGCCTTATATTTATTTATTTTCTTTTAAATTATGTCAATTTTCATCTTATAGTAAACAGCTAAACAGATACAACCTAAACAGATTATCAGTGCAGGACTCAGTAAGTAGAGAAGTATGTGGAGCTGTATTTCCTATGAACTACTATCCAGGGGTCTTTAAATCTAGATTGTATAGGTATCTTCTAAGTAAGTGTGTTACACCCTAGGCTGCAGCAATGCTTAACATCAGGTGGGTTATAAACCTAACCCAAAAAAAATGTATTACAAACCTTCTCCTGCAGTTTCTTATACTCATTATTCTTCATCTGCAGCTGCAGGTCGCGGCACACATACCCTGCCTGCAGCTTCTTGATCAGCTCTCGGAGAGAGGGGTCCCTCTCCCTCAGGTACTGTCTCCGGAGTAACTCATTAGCCTCCTCACTCCGGACTTTGACTACCTCTATACCTAGAGCTGTTTCTTTGGCTGCACGGGCATTCACAATGGCTGCATGGTCTGTATGCTGAAAAGGGATAAGAGTTTTAAGTTATTACATATTGTTTTATTTATCTTACCAAGCTTAAAAACTTTTAATTCTGTGTGAGGTGAAGGAAGGTCCCGGCACGGGAGTGCAGCGCTCGAAGAAAGAACCCGAAGGTTCTTGCACTTTGGTCCCGGCACGGGAGTGCAGCGCTCGAAGAAAGAACCCGAAGGTTCTTGCACTTTGGTCCCGGCACGGGAGTGCAGCGTTCGAAGAAAGAACCCCGCAGGTTCTTGCACTTTGGTCCCGGCACGGGAGTGCAGCGCTCGAAGAAAGAACCCCGAAGGTTCTTGCACTTTGGTCCCAGCACGGGAGAAATATCACTTAAAAACTTGAGCACAATTTTCTTTCGAAAAGTCGGTAACATTTTTTGCAGATAGGTTATCGGAAGATAGCACTTAAAAACTTGAGCACAATTTTCTTTCGAAAAGTCAGTAACATTTTAGCAGGTAGGTTATCGGATACGAAAATATTTCGACCCAACCAGATTATCTTCGGCATCTCATGAAGAATTCACAATTAAATGACAAAAAGTAAATCCATGGTAACGTGTGATTTAAAAATTAACGAATTTCATTCCAAAATCTTGCATCCGTAATAACTTATAATTTTACAAATTTACTTTAATCCCGGCATGGGAGTGTTATATCACTTAAAAACTTAAGCACAATATTCTTTCGAAAAAGTCGATAACCGTTTTTGCAGGTAAGTTTTCGGTAGGTAGATACGAAAATATTTCGACTCACCCAGATTATTTTCGGCATCTCATGATGATTTAAATATGAACGAATTTTATCCCAAAACGTTGAATCCGTTAAAACTTGTCTTGTGACTTCTTAAAAAATAATTAAGAATATATTTAATTTAAAATTTTGAAGTGGCGCTAAGGCGCTTGACGCGTGCGTTGGTTGCCGTGCACGAACGAAAAAAGAATGAGGAGTGGACTAGGGATGATCGATATTCATCGATGTTGAATAAACATCGATGTTTAGCTGGAAAACATCGATGTTTTGACACCGATGTTATGACTTCAATATTATCGACACCGATGTTTTATGAATAAACATTATCGAAAGAAAAATTTTGGGCGTCATCTAGCGTATTTTGGATGCAGTACATTACATGACTGACACTGGTCAATAAAATCGGATGATGATGCCGTATGAATTGTTATTTCATTGCATTTCTCGACAGATAAAAAATACTGTCAGTGTCAGCGTCAATTCAATGTTCGCGTCGCGCAAGGATTTTTTCATGAAGTTAGAAGTAGAATGGAGTGAGCGGCGCTAATACCTACTTAAATCAAATACCTACGCATTGCTATCCCACTCTAAGTGGTGGGAAGTCTCTTTCTAATAGGGTGACCCAACATGTATGCATATAAGCAGGACACATCATAAATTAATCTTAATGACAATGAAACCAAATAGCTGTATTATTTTTTGTTCATATATCTTTTCTAGATTGATCTGATTTATGATAAAAACAAATGACCCTGCGAACTTCGTTCTGCCTAACAATAGTACCTATAGTATAGCAAAACCATTAGAACTAAAGCAAACTGCCAGAAAATTAGTAGAGCAAAAAAAATTCATTTGCTTTATCTGGGTACTATGATTATTATCTTTGAACATTCGTGGTCCAATCTACGACGTTATTTGGATTTATATCAGTTTACATTAGCTAGTTAACTTCTAAAATGTTTAAGAGAAAGAATAAAATAAATAAATAACACAGTTGAGGGACATGTTCCGTTTTACTATTCAAAGTATGAGGAAGCCAGCATCTAACAATACATAATCTACAAATTATTTACAGAAAATAACTTATTCATAAATTCACACGATACATTATATTCGTCGGTCCCATTTTCACTGTAGTACGGCTCAGCCGTTGCCTTCAATCTCTTACTTGGTAAGTCATAATAAGATGCTTTAAAGTGTAGGCTTTATATCCAAGCACTTTCAAAAAACTTTAATTTCAATGGTATAACTGCAATCCACAAAGTTCTTTGTAAGTATATTGTTCTTGGGAAATCTGAAAGCAGAGCACAGTTTTACAATAGGAATAATAATAGCACAACATGTTATGACATTAAAAAGAGTCAATACAAAAACATATTTTCAAGTATATTTTTTAAAATAGAGATTCAATTATTTTGTTATCTAACAGGTTAACAGAGTACCTATATCTAATAAAAAATATAAGTGCTTTGTGATTTAGTGAACATGGCATTCATTATACCTACGAGAGATATCCGCAAAAAATATTTTATGGTCACTGTACTCCATTTTTACGATTTATTCATAACTTTGATAAAACATTAAATATATGTGTTACATCAATTAGAAATCATTTAACATGCTAATTTAGACTAGTTAAAGGCCAAATCACACTAGTAATCATAATGTTTTCCAGATATTTTCATGAAATCGGTCGATAGACTTAGTGTTTATAAAAATCCAATTTAAGGACTTACGTGTGTAATATATGTGTGTTCTTGGATATCACTCGCTTCCACAACCACACACAATTCATCGTTGCACCCTTTTTCATACCTTTTAAAGGCTTTTAAGCTTAGTTTTTAGGTTCAAAAGCGCGAGTCGACGAATGTTTTTGTTGTTTTTCTGCCATGACAGTTCAATTGACAGCATTGTTTGATGGCGGATAGATCAAGTGTTGCCACATGAAGAAACTCCCAAAATATTTGGTAATCTTTTGATTTACTTCAATTGCAACATACACTTTAGTAATTGTTTTCGTAATGATTTTCAATTATTTGTTGTAACATTTTATAATAAGAGTTTGCTACTGGTATATATTGTCTTCATAACATATGTGTTCCGTTTGTATTTTCTGCTTTTATATAATATAATATTAATTGTTAAAGTATATTATACTTTAACAATTTATATTATATTCCTTTTTAAACAGCAAACACCAGAAACTCATATAAATAACAATTTGATGATAGATGAACTTTAAACTTTATAGGTTAATTTACCCAGTTTTGGGAGTTTTGAGTATTTATATAAAAATACCGAACACCACACTAGAAAGAGACTTCCCACCACTTAGAGTGGGATAGCAATGCGTAGGTATTTGAATCAAGTAGGTATTAGGAGTGTTTTCTCCATTCTACTTCTAACTTCATGGATTTTTTATATCGTCCCTCTCTTTCCTTCTGGATTGTTCTCTCTTTGGTTTTATGAAATAGATTTTATATGAATAGAAACCTTATGCTCTTACACTTAAAGTTCATTTTCTATAAATGGTAAATCGGGGGTGAAATCGGTCAAAAATGAAAGGCATATAGAGAAGGCTGTTGTCTTGCTTCAACAGCTTGCCAGTTTAAAAAATAATGTGTGATAAATGTCACTGTCAACTTAAGTTTTGAAATATTTAGCAATAAATAATATTATTTAATTTTATTTATTATAAATCTTACTTGACACATAGAAATCTGAATTAATATGTGAAATTAACACAAAATAAAATAAGTAACCAATGATTATTATATTATTTTTCACACAAGCAACATTAAATTATGATGACATTATATGACAAAAGATGGCGAGAAAAAAATAATTTCATGTGTAATTTGTAAAAATAATTTAAATGTATTTTATTGTAAAAATAACAAAATGGTAAGAACTTGTAGTGTTCCGGGATGCAGAAATGAATCTTACAGTGGTTGCAATATATCTTTCTACAGGTATGCTAAAGTTTAAGTAAGATTACATTATTGGGACTAAGGTGACCATATTTTCTCGTGCTTGAAATAATTTGTGCAATATGATATTTTTTCAGTTTTCCTAAAACTGAAAACATCAAAATAAATTGGCAAAAGAACTTAAATATTACACGACCTATTACAAAATTCTCCAAAGTTTGCAGTCTACACTTTGATCCAAAATCTTTTAATACTCCAAATTCTCGCTATCCCAATTCCTGCCGTGGTGAGAAAAATTTAGTAATTGATTTGTAGCTATTAGTAGTAGTGCTGATAAAAAGTAGCCAAGTCATATATTCTTATACCATGGTTTCACATACGATTCCTTAGTATTGTATACAGTTTGCTTTATATTGGTGTACATAGTTTAAACCATCACTCGTTTCAGTTAGAATTTGAAACACAAGGAAAACGATAGTATAAAAAATATAGGATATAGGCAACTACTTACATGCAATTCAAATGTGAACTTGTAAATTAATATTGTAATTGCTGCAAAATGTTTATGATTTTGATCACATTGCCTCCCTGTCAATTAACCGAATCGATACTATTATAAGTTACAAACTAAAGTGCATTTTAATTTGTAAGTAAGTTTGTTGGTGTTTGTTACTTAACGCGTCGATAGAGCTAGGGATCATCATGACTCGCAAGATGCAGGTAAAATAGAACCGCAAAAGAGACTGCTCCCGATTTGGTAAGAAGATGAATTGGTATATCCTAATTATATAATTTATTGTCACCCTAGTTAGAAAAAGACAACTGCCTTTCATACTCCGCCTCGCTCTGCTCATATTGGATCAGCAGTAATATTTCCCTATATATTACTTCCATGGCGTCGCGTCATTCTTGTAACATGAGGGAAAGAGAGGGATGATATAAAAAATCCTTGACTACGTATCTCCACAGACAATAGGATTTTATAACTATAATATGTATAACCTCGGAGGAAGAACAATTTTGTAGGTTTTTATTTACTGACCCTTAAACAATACAGTTTTATTTAAAAAATTACGTACTTTATCTTGTGGTTGTATAAGTTGCTTAGTCATATAATGAATTTTCGTTTTTAAGTATGTCTCGGCTATGGCTTTTATGAGTAGATTTCTATGATTATCAATATTCCACTGATCAATACTATGTAATATCAATACTAAACATGCTGGATTGACTGGTTTCGAAATATAAGTTCGATTTTGAGACCCGATTTTAACCGAATTCAGAACAATTGTGCACAACACCATAAACCAAACTTTTGCGTATTTTTAACATATAATGGCAAAATTTAATTGTTTTCCTCCAAAATGAGGTTCTAAAAGAGTAGAAATTTGTTATATTTTAATATTTTGATTCAGTTTTGTATTGTTTTGTGGAAAATGATAAAAAACTCTAACCTGTGAAATGACAAGCTCTGGATTTCGTCACTTTTCTTCGAAGCATGGCTCTTACAGCCATAGGCAACGCACGCCATTTGTTCTTCAGTAGAAAACACTTCTCAAACAAACTCATTTAACCAAATATTCCAAAGAATCACGGTATATTCGCCAAAAATCCAAATCCACAGCTAGTATCCAAATTGGTTACTCGAGATAGAAAAACCGGCTTCACTAACGTAAAGGGCCGAACAGATTGTATATAGTTGTCTCTTTTTAGCACACTAAAACCATTCATTAAAAAGAGAGGTTCCGATAGTGCGCCACACTTCAACTTATTACTATGTCTCCAGGCTTGTCCTTCCTCCGAGTGTATAACGCTGAGAACGTAATAAGCTTGCTTTTTAAAATTTTTGCTTTTGGTTTTTTTTATCGACCGAACCTTTCAGTGTTTGTTTTTTAGCTTATCCGTTACGTGACATTGGCAAAATTGCGGTAACGTTGCAGAAGCCATATTAAAAAGTTGAAGTTGATAACAAAAAAAAGAGATTCAACTACGTTAGTATCCTTAGTAGTCTGTGGATTCAACGAAATAGGTACTTCGAGCATCCATCAAAGACGAAATATAAACAAAATGGGAAAGAAACAGATTTCGTCAGCACGTACTTCGTTATCAATGAATAATAATCAACCCGAAGCAAATTACAATTGCAGATAACATGAATTACCTAATGACTTGAACGCAGTCACTTGTAGTACAGAGCCAAACTTCACACTGTAGCCATGTCGAATTTAGTGCCGCAGAAAAGTTTTCTCTTCGTGAATTTAGTTAAAAATGTACAAAATTACTCGAAAAGGCTATCGTCTCATTTCACATACTTTCCCGACAAAGATAAACCTGTTGATGGTGAGTCAACTAATTAAAAAATACCTAATTGTTTACTTTTCTCTACTTATGACTTCATGAAAACTTCTTGCTGGCTTGTCTCCTATATTTAATTAAAGCAATTAAAAATGGCTGAAAATTACATTGAGTTATAAGTAACTTTTCTAGTTATAAAAGTTACTTTTATAACTCAATGTAATTTTCAGCCTTTACCTAGTTAGGTAAAGGTTTAAGAAATGTTAGTAAACCAATAAATGCCCTTTAGCTAGCGACAATTAATGCATATTTATATACTGGCACATGTCATTTTCTTATTAAAATATTCCTATCTTATCTGAAAACTCCTAAACTTTGATTTTAATGATACAAACAATGCCTGATAACTTTTGTAAGAAAAACCTTAAACTCTTACAAAAGTTATCAGGCATTGTTTGTAGTCATTTCTATAAATACCTTATAAAATTATAAATAATTTAATACCTGACCACGATAACTTTCTTGCATTAGAAACCAAAATGGCAATAATTTGTGTTACTAACATTGTGTATGGGTAGGTATGGTGGCTTTACTTGTTCCAGTTGCAGTGCAGAGTTAGTACCATGACCAGCATCAATCTGAGTGATGAGTTCTATTCAGACCTCTTTACATTAATAACTTGGCAACACAATATTGATTGTAGTCAAATGCAAACCCATATATGTATACTTAATAAATATAATTCAAGTATTGGGCGCCTTTGAATATTCTTATTAATTTCTATCTCTCCATCCGTTCCATAGCCAGCTATAATACAAGACTGTAAAAAAAATTACACTTATCATTTACTCCCATGTATTTTCAAGGAGAGACACAAAAGATGAACATGATGCAAGCCATCAACAATGCCATGGACATTACCCTCAAGAATGACCCGACAGCTGTTCTGTTTGGTGAGGATGTTGGCTTCGGTGGGGTGTTCCGTTGTGCCCTGGGACTACAGGTGAGATTATTTACATGAAATGGTTTTGCAATTTGTCATAGTTTCTCTTATAAGTGTTTGTCACTTGAGTGATCATTATAGTCTAGGATGAAGAGTGCTTTCCCAGTAATAACTGTTAACTTATATGATGTGTGTATTAAGAGTTAGGTAGAAAAACTTGATGTGCCAGAATGATAAAGTCATAGGTATTGAGTTTATTTGATTTTCTTGATTTTGATTGGCTTGTCTAAACAAGCTGGAGGTGTGTAGATACTAATACCTACACAAAATTGAGTAGATTGTTATTATGAGATCACCATCTTAAAAGGAAAAATAAAATTTATGAGATAGTGGTCACTTACATACTTAATTTTAATACTTTGGTGTTCATTTTAATAAGTAATTGTTAAAATATGTGTTTGGTTTCCTTAGTTACTGCTTTATTATGAAAATAAGCAAAAAAAATATATTTTATAACCTGTTATTAGTTTAAGTGCTTTACTTGATGTAGATAAACTTATTGTACAATTTTCTCTTCATCAAATAGCTAAAGTAAGTAAAATTAATACAGAAAACTCAAGCAATATATTATTTATAAACATCAAGTACATCTTTTGCTCATTTTATTTATAACTTAAGTTTGACCACAACCTGCCTGATGATAAAGTCTCCGCTATCTTTTAATAAATTTGTAACATTTCCTACATTCCAGGAGAAGTATGGTCGTGATAGAGTGTTCAACACTCCACTTTGTGAGCAGGGTATAGCTGGGTTTGGCATCGGGCTGGCCACCGCTGGAGCCACCGCCATTGCAGAGATACAGTTTGCTGACTACATCTTCCCAGCTTTTGATCAAGTTTGTTAAACTTTGAGTATTGTATTGTATACAAAAATTGTGTTAGTCTAGTCTAGCTTATCTTATGTTGTATTATCTGTACTGAAACTGAAGATAATGATTTAAATGCTTCTAAAATCTATTTGACCATATCATTTATTTTATTAGAACTGAATATCTATACAGCTTTGCCCGTGGCATGTAGTGATAAACAGCAGCTTATGTCACTCACAGGGCCTTACACTTCTACCATAAATTACTATCATCCGTTATTAAATTGCAGACAAACTCGAAGTGACTAACAAACACACGTTGGCATTTATATAATGGTATGATATTTCATTCCAGCTAGTAAACGAAGCAGCCAAAGTCCGGTACCGCTCCGGAGGTCAGTTTGAGTGCGGCGCGCTGACGGTGCGCGCGCCGTGCGGGGCGGTGGGGCACGGGGGGCTCTACCACTCACAGAGCCCCGAGGGCATGTTCGCACATGTACCTGGACTGAAGGTAGCATATCTATAGAACTCATACCAACTTGAACAGAACTCATGCCAACATCAATAGAACTCATGCTTAAAAACTACAAAATGCATACAAAAATTCACAAATTTTCTACCATCTTTTGTATGATACTGAACAGTTCCTACAGAATGAACTCCAGTGAAACTTGTACATACACACATATCACTTTACCTATACCCCCGCTATCTATTTCTATATTTCGCTTTCTATTTCTAAATACCCGCTGTTACCAGATTATTTTTGCTCAATAGACCAAAATTAAATTATTACATTCAGGGACAATTTAATAAAATCTGTTGGTGGCAAGCCCAACGTAAACCGTTTTTATCCTATGAATTGTTTTACTAAATTTATATTTTCTCTTTATCTTATAATAGTGGATGCTCGCGGCTTTGATCGCATTAAGAAGTGAAACTTGCATCCCCTATTTCACTCCTTTAAAAGTAGCACTTCCAAAAATCCTTCTTTTTGAGGATACCTACGTCATAACATATACCTGTATACCAAATTTCTGCCTGATCTGTAGTGGTTTGGGCTGTACGTTGATAGATCACTATATCAGTCAGTTAGTCACCTTTGAGTTCTATATATTTACATTAAAAACTACTATTTAACATGCCGTTCCCTCTCTGGTTCTAGGTGGTAGTCCCCCGCGGCGCCATCACTGCGAAAGGCCTGCTGCTGTCGTGCATCAGGGAGCGCGACCCCTGCCTCTTCCTGGAGCCTAAGATCCTGTACCGCTCTGCCACGGAGGAGGTGCCCACCGGGGACTACACCATACCACTGGGGATGGCCGAGGTGTTGAGGAAAGGTAACACACACTTACTTACTCCTATGCACAAAAGAATGCTACGTTGACTGGTCTTGCGCTGCTACTTGCCGGTCTGCAAGTTCAAGTCCCTGCAAGTCAGCTTCCACGGTGTCTCTCCCGCGGTATCTGGCTCGACCGACAGGGCGGCGACCATGCGGGACTCCAAGATACGCTTTTTTGGCATGACGATGTACCCCCATTCTCTAGATGGCCCATCCAGCGAAGTCTCTGAGACACAGTTGCTCGGGAGAAATCAGCAACAAAACTGCTCATGATGATAACTAAGAGATCATAATTCTGATGATAAAAATAAGTTTATTTATTTTTTTGAATAATGGGCGAGCAAATTGCTGATGTGCCCATATATCACACTGTGTCAAAATTGTTTTATAAAGTCCACACAAAGTTCAAAATTATACAGTCCACTGGTGCAACAATCACAAGTTAACAAGAGATTTTTTGGTTTTCTGTAACCATTCATCAAGCCGGTCAAGTTATATTAATAACCAAGTTTAAGACTTAACCAAAGTCGAGGGTCCAACCTGGATGAGGTCTGCACAAGATCGACGCTCATGGCACATACAAAGGGAGGCCTATACCCAGCAGAGGGATCCCAATTTTGGTTCTTACTATCTTATTGTTAAATGGCTGTTTATTGTACTATAATTAAAAAACAAAAATTATTTGTCCTGCATATAAGTTACCATTTGTCCAACAAATATCGCTTGAAATACCGGCAGTGCAACATGACTGTGTTGGGATCGAACTGGCTGCCGGCGCACCACTTGGGGCGTGGATTGCAATTTGATGGCGGTAGATCGTCGCGATCAAGGACTTCTAACTGTCCTGCGACAAGGTTTATTCTTCGCTATTCTTGGAGCCCTAGATTCTGTCTACTGGAAATGTACCTATTTACTGAAGACGACCCACATTGTTCACCATATTTAACTGGGATGAAAACCTTTGGTGTTATTCCATTTAATTATTTTGTCCCCCTAACGAAATAAGTCAAAAATTATTTGTAAATATCCAGGTGACGCAGTAACATTAATCGGCTGGGCGACACAGATCCACGTGCTGCTGGAGGTGGCCCAGCTGGCGGAGGAGAGGCTCGGGGTGCAGTGCGAGGTCATAGACCTGCAGTCCATACTGCCGTGGGATGAGGACACTGTCTGTAATGTATGTACTACCTGGTCAATACATGTGACTTTTATAATGAGTGGAGAAAACATTCCGTCCTATGCTGTTAAAAAAAAGAGTCACTTTTTTAAGAATTTTGCTGTTGTATGACATTTTTATAATATCCGACGACATGTGACTGCCGTAGAAGGTGGCACCCACCACAACGTTGGTATCTGCCCAAGAAAACTCACCTAACAAATTGATTCTGCCGGGGAGTCACGACCCTCAGTCATGAGGAAATACAACTCAACAATATGATATTTTTTAAAGTGCCCGCAGCGATTGAGTTCAACTTACTCAAATAAATTATATATTGCTATGTTCCCTATTCTTCTTATCGAATGAGAGTGGCTAACTCTGGTGCCGAAAGTTTTCAAACCGCCCTAAGGGCCGACGTGGCTTAACAGCTGCCGAACTAAGCAAATAGCCGGGACCTACAATTTAATGTTGATATTAATGTACTTATTGTGTATGGATTGCAGTCGGTGAAGAAGACAGGTCGCTGCCTGGTGTCTCACGAGGCTCCTCTCACAGCCGGCTTCGGGGCCGAGCTCGCTGCTACTATACAAGTTAGTAAACATTCCATTTTATTTATGACAAGCATCCCTACGGCTTCGCATGCATTATTATACATATAAACCTCCACCTTGAAACAGTCTATCTATAAAAATACCGCATCAAAATACGTTGCGTAATTTTAAAAATCAAAGCATACCTACATTTAACATGCTCCGGAAGCCACTTTGCTTTATACTATGTAGTAATAGTGTAGCATCTATAATTACTTGTGTTGAGCCTGGTCGTTTGTATGTAGATATAATAAGTATGTTAATATAATATGTATCTATCTATCCGTTATCTAGTCCCCACGACACAAGCGTTCGCTTAGTGTGGGGCTGGATGGCGCTGTGTGCAATGTCCCGGAATATTTATTTATTTATTAACATTCTCCCTACCCCCAGGAGCAGTGCTTCCTGCACCTGGAGGCGCCAGTGTCCCGCGTGGCGGGCTGGGACGCCCCCTTCCCGCACGTGTTCGAGCCCTTCTATCTACCGGACAAGTGGCGCTGCTACCACGCACTCACCAAACTACTTGAATATTAAAAAATGATTTAAATGCCACTAACTCTATGATTCTTTTTTAAAGTTAAAAAATTGTTTTTTGTTGTGAAACCAAAACTTATTGATAATACCTAACAGTAACTATGCTTTATTTAATGTATTGATTGGCGTTTTGTTTTAGAGTGAAATGTTTCTGAATTTGTAAAACACTGCAGGAAGAGGTTGTAAACTCGAGTTGCTTTTTTTATATGTACTTACCTACCATCGTTACTTGATTACTTAGCTAATTCTTATTCGCTACCTAGATGATGTTTCATAAGTGAGCCCTTTTTAGTAAGGAAAGAGAAGTTTCATATGCTGGCGTTGGTATTCAAAAAGAACAGTGTGTTTAGAAACCCTAGGCTTCCTGTGAACTTTTAACTACATACCTACCTAGGTACTTTAAGAACTGATAAAATTCTAGTTAATGTGTGGAAACTAGCCTAAAGAATAAAATGTTTCTATGCCAAAGAAAGGATATATATAACATGTCATTTCACTTGGAATTCATTGTTTTATTGTTACTGGTATGTACAAAAAAACAAAGTTATCTTTAGTATATTTTATAATAGTTTAGATGTGATGGTTTGTGAATCTATAAGAAATAAATATGTTCGTTAAATATCAGTGTTTCTGTCTATAATAAGAAGTATAAATAACTTCTATTTTAGGGTAGTATTATTTCCTAACTTCGACACTACACTAGAATACACTGAAGTAGGAAATAAAAGACCTATCAAACATTATAGTACCTGAATAGTTTTTGCCTATTATGATACTAAATTAAAAAGATCATGTAGTTACTCTTACAGTTCGCGCAAAACTTTATGAGCTCTCGGAACACGCACGCTAGTGGCTGCGCAGTACGCATATTATAGGTATCCGAGGGACGGGACAAGGCGTCGGGGAGGGCACCGGCCCCCGCGCCCCGCGCCGTATCACCGCTCGCGTCCCGTTGCGCCGTGCCTTAGTGTGAGTGCTACGTTCGTACACAACATTTGCGCACGTTGTAGACGAAAGTACAGTCGAGTGCAACAATTAATTTTTATTCCTATTGTAATTTTTTTACTGTTATTGTTACGTTTTGTCACCGTTATATTGTATTTGTTTGTTCTATTAACTACTGTGGTTTCTTACTGTTATCGAACTTTTTGGTTTAATTAGATATGCCTCGCGGACGCTTTAATGTGCTACGTCGCCAAACATAAATAAATAAATGCACAAGTTTTATATTAAAGTTTTTAATTTACTTAAATAAATACCTACCTGTTTGTTCTAATATCTTACTGCACGTAAAAATACCTAAAATCTAAATACTTTGTGATAGGCATAAATGTACTATGTTTTTTTAAATCTTACAATAATGATTGTGCGCTCAACTGTACATGCGCGGTTACGTACTCGGGCCTAACTTCAGAGAGCTCATAAAGTTTTGCGCGAACTGTAATAAAACACCCTTCATAATTACATTAAATTTATTAAAAAAATGAAAATCAATGCATAAAAAATAACTCTAAGACATTACATATTGTTAGTAGAATAGAATTACTTAGAATAAACAAATAATGTCAAACTTATAAGAAATTAAACCACTTTAGAAATTGTGCATCGCGTCACTGTAGCTGGGAAATGAACGAAACCGGATATACCGAGTGAGAGTACATTACTGATCATATTACATACAGTGAAGGGATGACTGCATACATCACTTGGAGAAATAAAGGCCACAACATGTGAAACAACCTGAAATAATAGTAGTCATCCGTTCACTGTACAACACTTACTACTACTTACAACTAATGTTTAACAATCACCTCAAAAACTTCAGTAAAATCAGTAACAAATACAAGTGTAGTCATCTAATTACAATTTAATTGAATTATTACAGAATGACTTGTGATGCGATATTTACAGAGCGCCACCACTGAGGACATTATCATGTCAGATAAGGCAAATCATTCTCAGCACCAAGCTCTTTATGAGAAAATCAGATCACTGACTGATAACTAACTACAACGAAAGCAAGCAACATTTTAATTGACACATTGCTAAAACTCAAATAGAAAAATGTTTCTACTCCCGCCAAATTTACGACAGAGATTAGTCGAGAACGTTACACATAAAATAAACAAAGAAGTCATTAAAGTCGCAAAAAAATATGTCTTTACAGGTCAGCCTCCGACCTCTACTATTATGCAAATAAGTAACCTACCTAGGCGAGAATACAAAAATAACCGAAATCTATATAATTATAGCGCGAATTAATATAATTTACTTCCTGAATAACTTGAACACGAGCCCGATCCCACCGAGAGACCGGGCCAGAGGAGAAGCGTAAAGTTGCGTCCAAAACATGTTACAATAAATAAAGAATTTCATGTTTATGTTCGTCCAGACAAACAGTTAGATAAGGTGTGCGTGCGTGCGTTCAGTTGTCCCAGGCGGCGGGCGCGGCGCGCGCGCGCGATGGCTGCAGGTAGGGCGGCGCGGAGGGCGAGGCGGGGAAGCGCTGCATGTAGCGCTCCAGGCGCAGGTACTTGACGGTGATGAGGCGGCCCTCGAACCACCAGCCGTGCAGCGCGCGGTACACGGCGCCCGCGTCCGCCGGCGAGGCGCACTTCACGTACACGCAGCACGAGGCCCGCTCCACCTCCACGTGCAGGATGTTGCAGCGCGGACACTTCTCCAGGATGGCGTCCTGGATGGCGGCGCGCAGGTCGGGGCTGGCATCGCTCTTGTCGAACATGTGGCGGATCTTGAGGCATGGCGTGGGCGACACGGCCAGGTTGTTCACGGAGCCCTCCTGCGTCTCGAAGGCCTGCCCCTGCCAGGCGGCGCGGCGCGGGGAGCCGTGCGGCTGTACCCAGCGCCACACGCGGCAGTCCTCGCCGCCCACGGACTGCACCTCCATGCGCACGCGGCTCTCGTTGCGCTGGATGAAGTGCACAGCCGCGTCCCACACGGCCGCCAGCCGGTCACGGCTCTGCGGCGAGATCAGCGTGTCCCGCACGTGGTCTACTGACACGTAGGGCTCGCTGCCGTCCTCCGTCTCCGTCGCGATCAGGTCCACGATCTGCTCCACCAGTGAGTAGATCTCGTCGCTTTTGCGCTTCTTGTACGTGACGTAGTACCTGTAACCGCGCTGGGTGGCCAGCGCCACCAGCGTGAGGAGCGCCACCACCACCATGGTGGAGCCAGCCGAGTAGATGGTGTTCAGGAACAGGCATGACAAGGGCGTGGAAGGGTCAGACAGCGCAATGGCCACGCCACCCTTGGATCGCTGCTGTACTATTGTATCTGTAGATGAGATGAGGGAGTACTCTGCATCCTTGGTGTACAGGTTCTTGAGCTGAACTACATAGAAGCCCCAGCGCGGGTTGTTGACCAGCAGCACCTGCAGGTTGTTGAGGTCGATGCGGCACTGGCTCACGTCCACTGCGTCGGCGCGCGCGCTGGCCAGGTCGAGGATTTCTCGCTCCGTGAGGTATGGCAGGGCTCCAGGCTGGCCGCACTTGTATGCGGCGACGCGCGCTGTTAACTCTGGATGAATCACTTTTAAAAGATCCTTAGCATAACCTACTTGTTCCTTGGGCACACAGTTGATACCCGGCCTGTTCCCCGGTATATTGATCTGGCAGATTGGTATGAGGCTGTTCTGGTCGTCTACTACTGAAGTGATATCGTTTTTCTTAACTATATACATGAGAAACAAGCAAAAAAAAAAAAGAGCTACAACGGCTACAAGGGCACAGGAGACGAGATTATTCTTAAGAAACTTCTTTTCATTGGATCCCTTGTAATCTGAGTCTGATCTAGCCACTCCTGTGATGTAAGATCTGCGGGGGATCACAGTGCTACCATTGTTTACATCACGGTCCAGGAAGGAAGCAGGTTTCGGTGCTTCCGGCTTCAAAGAAGACAAACGACGGGTGAAGTTACTGAGGTATGGAGATTCTACTTCATCTATTGTAGATGTAGAAGGCTTGTAGGCACTTGGTGTGAAACTAGATGTGTAGGTCCCTAGGGAGGGGCGGTCTCCCAGGGTGGAGGTCAGGCCCAACCTTGCACGGATAGAATTGAGGTGGTCTGATGATGCCAAGTTTGATGAATATGTAGAGGAGTAGCTAGTGGGGGAAGAAACTGAAGGGCGGGAGAATATGGATGGCTTGGGTGGGCTCGTGCTGATTTCCACAGTAGGAAAAGTGCTAGATATGTGGTCACTGGACCGAGAATGACTCCGGAAGGGGGAGGAAGTCTTCTTATCAGCATCTACATCGCTATCTGAGCCAGTCTCATAGTCCTCCTGCTCGTTATTTCCTGCGTACGTGCGCGTCACGCGGCGTGTGGTCACAGTTTCTACCTCTTCATGCGTCCGCACGGGAGGCTTCTCTTCCTCCGACTCCGAGCCCTTGTCGTCCAGTTTAGCGGGCGAGCCCTTCTTGGAGGGCGTGCGACGCGTCTTGCTGGCGGCCGGCGGCAGCATGGCTCCACCCGTCGTCTGTCTCCGACCACGCTTCTCCTTCACCGTGGAGTTATCCAAGTCGGATTCCTCGCCGCTCGAGTAGCGCGCGAGGGAACGTCTGTTTTCGACTTTGCTGTCATTGGTACTCCTTGGCTTATTCTTATTGTCCAGGACTAACTTTAGCTTTTTCACTAGTAGCTTTCTCGTAGATGCCGTTATCGGCATGACGGGGAACCCATGCTCTGCCAGTTTTGTTCGCAGCTCGGCATCTGACATTGAATCCACCTGATGATCGGCCATTGTGAGTTCTGAAAGCACAAACGCACAGGTAAAACACTTTAATCACAAACGAAATAGAACACGAGAGCCTTGAATATAAATAACCACCTTATTTTCGTAAAATACACACAAGAATTACGTCAATTTTTACTAAATTTCACCGGCGCGTCATGTCGCTTGCTTGCACCGCGAAAGAACGTCGTTACTCAATGTTGCCCAAGTAAATAAATCATTATATTTTTTTTACTCCGAAAACAATCAAACTTCATCAGTCATAATGTTGACGTAGTTTGAAAGACACATCACTAAGAGAGATTTTTTATTTCAGCGCAAAAAGCGCTAGCGAATAGCATAACGAAATAAGGTAATGCGAATTACGGTCAAGTGCAAACCCATTTCTTGTAAAAAGAAAAAATAACGAATGTGAAGCCCTGGCACAATATTATCTAGGTATATTAATCGAGGTTTGAAAGTCTGGAAATTCTTTTCGATACATTAATTGCCAGTACAAAAATAAATGGCATTCCATTACACGGATTGGAAGCCAATTTAAAATATGTGAACATTTCCATAAATAATTTGATACAATACAATACAAGGAACGTTTGAACAAGTGATTGAATTGATTGTTGATTTATGTTGAAAATGTTACGAAAATAGTATGTAATGATATTATTGAAATATTTAAATCAACAATGATATGCTGAACCTACCAAACATGTATCGTTCTGTTGATTGTATTACATTATCGGACAAGGAACACTATGATGTAGTTTGAGAAAACACGGTAATAAAAATGAGATTGCTTCCCTAAAAAAAGGTTTTCTCTTTTGATTTAAAATAGCATAATACAGTAATAATCAATAATAACAGCTTAATATTACATTTCAGGAGATTATTATACGGACACAGAAGGTGAGTAGCTTTCAGTTCTTTTACTTATGTAGATTTCATTCATGTAGGTACCTCTTACCTTTGTTTATTTACCTATGAAACACACTGAAAAATACAATCTATCAAATCTCTTGTTCATCATCTTTTTAACCAATATTATCGTTGTGCATATTGTCGTTTGTTAATATTATTGACACTTACACAGTACAATCAAACCCTCTAATAATAAGCTATGTATGTAGGTAGGTACTTATGTTGTCTAAAATAGGTGATTTAAGTACCTCCTTATTTTAATTGTTTTGACCTCAGAGAGTACCTGCTTCCTACAATTTAATAATGTGAATATTATTCACATGATTTTTTGGAAACAATAAAGCATGATAAGTACTATTTGCCATTAATTATATAGTATATTTACTGAAATGTAAATTACCTGTATATTGTGGGTTGATGACTTGTATAAAAGAATCTACTCTGTAGGAAGCAACATATGACATACTAGAAGTGAGACTTATGCTCAGCAGCAAGCATGATAATACAGAGTTAGTTTATTTGCACAAAATTGCGTAAGTAGTTACTTAGTATTGTTAAGTTCTGTTATTTTTAGTTGCATTTTTATTTTCTTTTCACAGATTTCCTTACCATAATGGGTCAAACCACATGCTTCATTAATATGAAAGTTGTAAGTTCTCTTTATTATTATTTCTATGTATTAGTTTTCAATTAATTTTCCTTTTTTTCCAAAGAGTATTCCAATTTAGCCTAAAATATATTGATCTTTCTTCAGCCAATAAATTATGAAATTTTATAAGTTGAACTACTGCAGATGTAAATATTTATTTAATAAGCAAAAAAAGTTATTCATGTTTACATCCTATTTAAAGAAATCTCACTCCAGCAAAATAGCTATAGAGTAAGAAACCTTGAAAATATTACATTGGAGTTGTGCTGAAGCACATCTGAGTGCTTGGTGAGGTACAACTTGTGGGAGTTTATAAGATAAAGTTGGCTATAGAGGGGAAATATTGTGGTGCTTGAAATGGCAGCACTCTTTGCTTAGATAGTGTAGCAGTTTTATGTTGGAATATCTATGTAAAAGTTCTATTGATGATTCTGATATATATATATCTCAGATTACTGGCAAGTCCAACAAAGCTTATCATGCCAGTCAATTCAAAACCTTATTAAGAGTTGATTGATTGAATGGACTTCTTATACTATCAGTGTTATCTCATTCAAACTTTTGTTACTGAAATCTAGACTTGGGCAATGGAAATGTTTATATTGCTTAAAATCAAGCGTTGTAAAGAGTTGTTGCCAACATCAGCCAGAACTTTAAAAAAAATCTAAAGTTTAGCAGTACTGAATTTTATTAAAATCTGTTAAATTTCTATACAATTAAAAAAAAAATACATGTTTTGTACAAACATTATTATATACTAATATGATGTAACTTACCTTTAAATGGACTTTGCATCATATATCTGCAATGTATAATGTAAGAAATGTAAATAGTATGCAAGTTTTATCTCACAATATTATTATGGATACACTTCCTGTTTCATAAATCCTAAGTGACATTACAATATTAACATGTTAATATTAGTATAGTGACTAGTTAGTTAACATGTGGACATTAAAAATATGTCATCAATTCTCATATAAATAATATATAGGTACCTAATGTAAGTAAAATCACATATTTTTATTATACTTTGGCCACTTAACAGAACACATCCGTACTTGAAATTTAATACTAGAGATGTGAAAAAGTGACTTGGTATCATATGAAATAAATATTCAGGGACATTGCACACAGCGCCATCTAGGCCTACACTAAGCAAACGGTTGTAATGTGGGTGTAGTAGATATTGGATTTAATACTTACCTACATATATACTTTTTTTTGTGAAAACATACTTTTGCATAGAAACGACCAGACATAATATAAGTAATTACAAATTTAAAACTTATAATGACTTGTGTCATGTGGGAATCGAACTCGCAACCCTGGATTAGAAGGCAGAGATGCCAACTAAGCTAACAGGCCAGTCTAAAAATATATTTTTGTATATTTTGCCAATATCTTTATTATATAGGTATATGTCGAATCATATTATATGATGTAATAGAGGGCGCGCGCTATAGCTAGTAGCGTAGTACCTACATATGTACCTGTTGGATGAAGTTTGCGGCAAACGTAGAGATATACATATAGCAGGCTCTGGGAAAAGTGTAAAATTGCATTGCTCGATGTCGGCTACAGTTTCCGGCTGCAGAGGAAAGCTGTAAATCTATAGAGGCGAACCTTTGAGGGAAAAAGTATTTTTACCTATATTATAATTTTGTTGGTAGGAAATACCTTACCCGATTATAGATTTAATTTTTAAATCGGATTAGCTTTTAACCGCAGTTTTCTTGATGGCAAGCGATAATTGTTTTATGACGATACAGCGTGTTTGTTTCTTATTTTCTTACCTTAAAGATAACTTAATTAACAGAGTTTTAAAATGTATTTCTATTGACCATAATGTAGAGTTACCAGTGGCTCCTGCACTAGGTGCCCCTGACCAGTGGCTCCTGCACTAGGTGCCCCTGACCAGTGGTTCCTGCACTAGGCACCCTGTATCGCAGCAATGTTTCTGTTGTTTAACTATTATTATCAGAATGACCGCAAGATTAAGATATTTTTGGCAAAAAACAGGCAGTCGGCCTTAATTTCAATTTTTCGTAAAATAATTTAGTCTGAAAATTCGTAAATTTAGGCCTTTCTGAATATGTATGTATGGTAATGTATCAGATCGTCCGTATATAGTAGTATCTATGTACATACATGGCTTATGTATATATGTACAATATGTATAAACAATCAATATTGACTGGCATACCTTATTAGAAGTCGCACCATGTTCTAAGCTTGGCGCTTGTGTCCTCTTGCTTAAGGATGAATCTTAGATTTATTATTGTCCTCGTTTAATTATATTCGTGAAATCATTGTTTATGGATCAGAACTGAACGGATCGAATTGACTAGAGGTCGTATAGGCCAGAACAAGGGCATGTCAACATGGTTCCTCAAGTATAGTTTAATTATTTACCTACATACTAAACATAGGTAATAGGAATGACATCGAGGATCTATTTTTTCTATATTGATTCCAAGGTGTTTGAAATTAAAATTGCTTTTTTTAAATATTGATCTAAGATGTGATAAGTATATAGGTACTTTAATACAATTTTCAAATATTTTTTTTGCTACAATATTCTCCTACGGTTTTGATTCATAATCATCAATACTACAGGAAATAAAGCTATGATATTTTCGCATTCCTTGCAAAATTACTTATGTTTAAGAAAAAAATTAGTTGTAATCAATAATTCAATCATACTTTCTTTCAATGAACTATCCCTATAACTACACTACAAGATCGATAAATGGCTCCAATAGTACATTCAGTTCCAGGCCAGGCCGTATCGACAGTAGATAGATAGACAGATAAACCTACCGTACCGTAGCCTCTTTGTTTATCAGCACCGTCCATCCACCTTCGATATAAAGTATCTACAGTGCGGTATCGATCCCGGTCTGTCTAATTGACCTGGGGTACCTAGGTCCTGCCTAGGTCGTTGCTCTGGGCGTCCGTTGCACTCGAAAACTAGTCTAGGGATAGTCTAGGTGTCTTCTATTTATTTAGTGACATCGCAGTTGAAAAGGTGTTACGAGAAAATTTGTTGCGGTCTATCTAAAATTGCCATTACCATCTACATTTTTTTTTTTTTTTTTTTACGTGTGATAGGTTTACGTTTGACTACAGCCTGCCTGATGTTAAGCATTCACTCATAAAGCCTGGGATGCTGAGTGTTTGCAGGTTTTTGTTTGTTAAACGTATGAAGTATATGTATTTTTAATTCTTACACAAGTTCTGATGGTAGTCCACCCCAACTTATTGATCGGTTTGAATTAATTTTCCTATGGACGACTTTGAAAAATAATCAATTTCTCAGTCCCCTTTTCAATTTCGCAGT
Source organism: Macaria notata (assembly GCA_927399415.1). Lineage (NCBI taxonomy): Eukaryota > Metazoa > Arthropoda > Insecta > Lepidoptera > Geometridae > Macaria > Macaria notata. Next base: position 13,234,369 of record OV656734.1, on the reverse strand, counting down.
TATAATTATTTTTGCATAGCAGTAGAATCGCTACAAAACGAAACATGCGTAAACTTAAATTTCTAAAGCAAGTGAAAGTACTTATATAGAGATAAAAAGTGTGCCCAAAAATAAGAAAAGGTTTATGTATAGGTAACTAGCTTCAATTCATCCGTCTATAAATATAAACAGAGACACATCACATAGTCATAGACTGTGTATCAACAGCTTTCGATCTCCTATATATCACTCCCAGTAAAAGTTGTCGTGTGTCAAATTCAGGAGCTGTCCAGTGTTGATGTCCGCACGTAATTGTTGCCGTGTCCTGTATATGTGCTCCCGAGGGAGTGAAATCTAACATGGAGCTAAATTGCTTCAGCCGCGCCTCGCGGGGAAACGCTGCTTTTACGTTACAAGACTGATAGCGTCCTACCTGGTGTTGAAACTAACAACGCTATGAGATTAAAAATAATAAGATTAAATACCAAGAAATATATAAATATCGTAGGAGTATATTTATACGACTAATCTATCGTCCTAAATCAATCACCGTTTGTAAGTGAAAACGAGTACTTTCGTCTCTATTGCTGATTTCAATTGCCATATTTACGTATATCACATCGTTCACTACCTTTTCTCGTTATGCTTTATGGAAAGCGTCATGTTTACCCCTCCAAGCATCGATGTAATTACGTGTTAAACTGATTACACTAAAATGTCTTTATGATTTAGGCATTTACAAAACCAATAAAGCATCATACATTACTAGGAATTCTCCGGTAGTAAATAATCACGAATATAAAGTACTAAGGCTTGTATTTATCCAATTAGAACATTCTCCAACAACCACGGTAATATTACGCCTATTCGATCAAAGCAAATATCGTATCTTAAAGTCCTCTAAACAGCCGCTCAATGATGTTCTGTCAACGAAGCTGACGGCTAAGCTAACAAAGAACACACACAACATTACATCACTGGGGTACTGTGTTTGCAAATATTGTCACCAACTTAGCAGAGAACACGATTATTTGATCTTGACGAGTAAACTTGGGATGATAATCTAGCGGTTAGAACACCTGTCTTCAAAGCCGAGCTGTGTAAATTCAGATAGGATAGTATTCATGGTAGATATAATTTTTGACGCACTCGATTACCAAATAGGAAGCTTTTCATTCGAATGTTTTTATTATTGTATTATTTTTATGAACAGAAAATTAAAACAACAGCTTTTATAAGCTCTTTGTAGAGTTTTGAATTCCACGAGTTTTAGTTTTTCCAAACATCCTGTTTCTTAGACATCGCTATACTATTATGTACTTAGTGATACTTTTACTGTGGTTAAAGTACAAGCAGCAGAGGTTGCTGAAGTGTTGTCGTGCGAAGCCTCTGATTGAGCGTCGTTTGTAAGCGTAGTTACTTGCGGCAGCGGACGGGTAGCGCGCGCGTTTTCCGATCGTCGCCGCGTCTTATTTCCCGCGCTTTTCACGAACACCACGCCGACGCGCGTTGAATTTCAATTCAGTTGAACTGAATTTAGTATTATTGTGCGATAATCCGAATCAAATTTAGGGATTTCCTTTTGTTGATTTCATTAGTTTTTGTATTTGCGAGCAGTTGCGTCGAATTTTCTAAGAAGTAAGTAAATTCAGTCTATTTATTCGTATTATTCGCTGGTTATTTTATTTGTTTATTTTTCATTTAGATTTGCACGAATATTAGACCAATTATGAATAATTTTTGGTGGAGAATTTAATATGAATATTGTCGTTACTACCTCAGTACATATTTTATCATTTTAGCCGTTTTCTTACGTCTCAACCGCAAATTGAAAGGTTCAAATGTTATCGTTTACTCACAAAAAAGTTTCAAAGCATAAGTGATAACTAACTAAATTTAAATACAGTCTAAAACTTAAAACCAATACTTACCTTATCTATAAAATAAAAGAATACAGGTACGAGTACTTATTTCATATAATTTTTGACGGAATTTATATACTTAATCTGGATGAAATTGTAGTTTTCATTTCTTATCGTTATTCACAACTGTGTTAATTGAAATACTATTATTCGATACAGATTGTTTTCGACACAAGTAAAATATATCACACATACATACCTACGTACCTACTAAATTTTTTACATAAGTACATACATAATTACCTATTTAATGTTGCTTATATAGTGACTAGTATTTTACCTGACAAATAACAGTGATTAAAACTAATACTTAATCACATCCTAGGACCCAAAATATTACAAAACATTTCCTTCCATTTTCCCAATACCTTAATTATCTGCTTAACTTGAACTGCTTGAAGTAAATATTACAAATAGCTCTTAATGTTGAAGTTAAATACCACCTTGTAAACATCAATTTTGTGTGTCGACCCTGCTACTAAATAACTAGGTAAATGCCTAAATGAGTAGTGTACACATTTTCTGAGCTAACGAGTGCCATTTGCAAGTTTTGCTACGAAGGCATTTTCGGGATGTTTTTCATTCACAGAAGTCCAATAGCTTTGAGCTGTAACTTGGCAGGTATTTACAGATTACGTTAAAAGTTTTCAAATGTCTGAAGTCTGAACTGTTTGGAATGTAAAGTGTTCAAGTATGTGGGTCATATGTACGTAGTATGTATTTGTGAATAGTGTTATGGAATTTAAATTAAAGTCGATTCTTGCAATCGTAAATACCGTAGTCGACAGGTATACCCACGTGATTTTGATGACGGTAATATACTTATATTAAACACAATTATACATATGAATGCCATACGCCACCTTTTTGAAATTCTAAAACAAATAATAATTAGCATTTTATACCTTGCTCTCTATGAAGTCAGTTGTAATATAAGTTGTCAAAGCTCGTATCTCCAGTTGAAAATGTCATATATTTACTATAGCACCTAAGTACATATATGTATATGTCGTTTTATTTTCTTTTTTCTCTGGAGCACAATGTGTGGTTCCAATCTAGATTAGATTACTGGTGTTTTCATAACTCGGTGCGATCAACTATGATTTGTTTATAAAATAGATTGCTAAGTATCTATATTACAGGTTGATAGCACTATTTGTGAAAGGATTTAATCATAGGGTTTAATGCACTTGCATATTGATAAATTATATTGCAACAAGAAGTTTTATTTTATTATTAAATCTTTCGTGACACATTCTTTTATCAATATGCATAAAAAGTTTTATTTTATCGTTCGCTGGGGTAGAAATCTCGTTTTTGGTAAACATTTTCATGGAGTTTTATTTATTAATGGTGAGGAATGTCTTTGTTCAGAGTTATAGCTACCTGGACAAAGGGAGGCTATCGGAATGGTATATTGCTGTTATAATGAACGGGCCAGATATTTCGCAAAGCATACACTGCATACAGAGTGAGTTGTGAATTCTGAAAGTTGATCCTCCGCAGCTTTAGTTCCAAAAATGATGAACTAACTTTTGTACTGAGATATTTAAAAATGTCTATAAAATAACTCAATATATTGTCGTGACTAATAGTACGTTTGATAAGGTGCCGTCACATTTTTGTCACCAAGAAAACACAAGTTTTGACTACAACTTGCCTGATTGACACATTTTTTTAGATACTTAGTGTGATTTTAAAATTGCAATGGATTCAGTTTATTCTTGATCATAACTGTCATGAAACTCACACAAACATCATATCGTATATAAACCTGTATACAAGCTACATGGCCCGCCGCGCCCCCTGCCGGCGTGTTATTACATTTCCCAGTGCGTCGGCTCCCGATATGATCGATATTTTCACCCAAACGCAATTACAGTAGCTCACCTTCCGACCGCCTTCCTGCCACGGAACTGTCAATCGAGTTTACTATTAAAAGTATGAAAGGATGTAATAAAAAATGGCTTCGAGATGGGTTGGTAACTTTATAAAGTCACGTGACACTGGCAGAATTGGAAAGTTTAAACTTCGCAGAAGCCATAACAAATAAAACTTTATAAAGTGGAGTTATGGAACTCCCTGCCTTACTCCCTGTTCCCCACGCACTACAATCCAGCGGTCTTCAAAGCGAGAGAGAATCGGTTCTTATCGGGTAAGCACGCTCCATTTTAGGGCATAGCCTTGCTTGCTATCAGGCAAACTATGACTAAGTGCAAACCCGTTTCAGTTAAAAAAAAAACATAGGTGTTGAAATGAAAGTGGCTGTCAAGCGAGGCTGCAGGAACATACTGTTGGGCACTCATAAGAACTGATTTACATTGTAAGGATGGCTAGCCAGTATCCCAGAAAATGCCATTCCTCCTGTTACCTACATGCATTAGACCAGGGGTTCCCAAAGTGTGCGCCGCGGCGCCCTGGTGCGCCGTAAAAAGTAAAGAGGGGCGCCGTGAGTCAATCCTCAAATTACAGTCAAACCTGGATAAGCGAGAGTTCAAGGGAGCACTATCTCATTCTCGCTTATAGAGGTTTCTCACTAACCCGAGTTTCTCGCTAATGCAGGTACATGGTAGCGTTTCTCTCTTATAGAGGTACGAAAAGCCCGAAGCGTTCGTTACGATTAACCTAACCTAACTTCTATTATTGTAGGTACCTATTTCTTTCGACTATTTTCCTCAAATAGTTAACAGGGCGCCGTGAAAAAATATATAGCTTGTAACTGCGCCGCGGGTTACAAAAGATTGGGAACCCCTGCATTAGACATTTACGTTATGAATCGAATTTACAGTGGCAAAAGGAATTTAATGACATATATACCTACTGAATTTTGAACAGGTAAAGCAATGATAATGTTTATTAACCGACATTACATAAACAACAATAAGTAAGGTCAAGATCTTACGCGCTCGTGTTGACAAGTTTGAACATTACCATATTGTCCATTTTACCTCAAGCTGGCCGAATAACTGAATGTGTAATATACTGGGAGAGGGAACTGGGCTAATTCTGCCATCCAACATGTTGATCACGCGTTGTGGTACACGCAGGTACACACGTACAAGGATCTTTGTCGCGTCTCTATAATTTTACATTTGACCACCAGATCAACACAACTCTAGGTACTGTCTGGGTAAGAGAAGCAAATGTTTGCACTATGTTTATTACACATAGCACAAAAGTTTTCCTTAGTATACCTAGTGCTAAATAACACTGGGTGATGGATGTCCCAGAATAAAAGTATATTTTTATTGGAACTGACTCAATCCTTGACTGGAAAAGTTGTAATGATTCTTTTTAATATTCACAAAGTATTCAGTGATAATAATAGTGTTTTTCTTTGACTAACACTTTTATTAAAGACGTACGTAGTGCTCAATATTATAGAAACTACCTAAACAAGAGTTGAATGCATACTTGAGGCCAAACAATCGTAGGCACTTGAACTTAGTAATTTTTGGTAATTAGTGTCAATTTTACTCAATTTCAATAAAATGTTACGTTTGTATGTGGTTTTTACACACGACTCCATATTGTACTGTACTTGTTTACAATTTACACAATCCATAAGTCGCTGTGGCCTGTTTGTGTTTGACATTCTGATGTGACTTGTGCACTTTACATAATTTGATCGCTCATTGTGCGGTTTTTGCAACAATATTGTCTTTTGTTCTTGATTGTGAATTATTGCGTTCGTCCGGTTTTTTTTTCTCTTGCATAATCTGCCATATATTTTATTTTAGATCTGTTAACTGCTAAATTACTTAGACGTAAACACAAGTGGCTTCAACAATTGTTTGATAATTATTTTTGTGACGCATATGCCCGAAATCACTCGTGCTTAATGTTTATGAACGATACATTACAAAATCCAATACGCTCCTTGAATGCAAATTAGCACCTGTGTATACGTACCTGCTTAGGTACTATAAATAAACGTGACTTTAAATGTGTACAAAATATGTTCCATAATCGTAGGAATCTATCGATTAGTAAGCTAGTATAACTAATAGATTAAGAGCCTATGATTGCAAGACTTTTGCCAGCAAAGTTTCAGACTTCATAAACGGGGTAGACCTGGTGTTCGCGGGCTTTTTGTCTTTATTTTTATGATCAAAGAAGCAAACTGCGTAATTGTACATATTAGGGTCGTTAATTATTTTATTAGTAGTTTTCTAAAGATAATTGAGCAATCTAAACGATTGGTTACGGACATCCGAATGAACGTTTACGATACGAGTGTGAATAATTCGCAATGTTGCGTGTTTGAAGGACACTTCCGCTGGAACTTGCTTAGATAATATACTTAATGGTAGATATTAAATAACGGTTATCGTAGTTCTTTTCCATGAGTACTATGTAAATATCAGATATTTATTTTGCCCGTTTCAAATTTGCCACATAATAATGTAGACCCTCAGGATCATATACCTACTTATGACTAGTAGTTTGAAAACTGAGTTTATCATCGATTTGCAATTCTCAGAAAACCGAATCTCTTTAAAAAGTTAAAACCTACCCAATGGTTTAATAAATGCTATTCACCTCGATACACATATAGCTATCTTAGAAGCGAACTGTTCACGAAATATTGACCAACTCTCCAGAGGCAATTGGCAAGTGAACGGTCTCATTAGTAATGTATGCGGCGCCTGCACTTGCACGCTACCTAGTAGCTGAGATATGTATACTTCTGTATACATAATCTTCTATTCTGTATACCTACATACAGTGTAAACTCTTTATAACAAAACTCAAGGGACTGAGCATTTTTTGTCGTTATAGAGAGTTATCGTTATATGGAGTGAACAAAACAACCAAATTAACAAGAATTTTTAATTTGAAAGTAGGCTTACGACTGATTATACGATAGGTATCCAGTATGCTTGGTCGAAGAAAATCACTTCCGAGAAAACAATGCGTCATACTGTACGCGTTCAAGGCAATTAAGGATAACAAAAGCTAGACCGACTTCGGATGTTTCGGAGCTTCAAAGTCTTTTGTTACATGATAACATAACATAAACAATAACCGATAATAAATATTTACTGTCTAAAAATATAAACACATTTCTTCGTAATTCTTTGTAATAGAGAATGGCGTATCGCTATAAAGAGTATTTCAATATGTGGGTTTTAACGCAAACCAACCAAGTTGGGCTTACTTCCTATAGGTAGTTTATCGTTATAAAGGATAACGTTATATAGAGTATACACTGTATATGTATACTTCTGTATACATATCTTCTATTGGGATACTACGCTTGTTTTATTTTTTGATCGCACTTTTAACCAAGAAGAGAATATTTCTGTAATTATTTATTTGTATTTTCGCTAGTAATACACTGTGTATTTAGCCAGTCTTCAAAACTATGCAAGAATATGTCTTGTGTAGAGGATATTTAATTAGACACTATGAAAAATTCAAAAAATAATTTACGTATTGACTCAAAATAAGTATGAGACATTCGTCGTGTCTGTGTAAACAATGTCCTTGGAAACTTACAAAGTTATATAATATTCAGTGGTGGCTGCAACATTTACTGAACCAATTTAAAGCTCGTCACGGATGCACCGGGCGCTGTAAGTATGTGCATACTGCATATGGTGCATATGCTATTTACTACTATGAGGGTAGACTTGATGATTTAATCGGTATCATATTAAAAAACTTGAAAAAATACGTTTGTATTTTAAAAAAATACACACGGTAAGGTACATGTCTTTTTCCATACAACTATAACACATAAACGAACACTTTATTGTAAGAATCCCCACCTTCTTTTGGTATTCAGGTAAAAAGGAAATGTCCACAACAATATCGTAGAGCTTAAAACTTTGCTTAAAATTATTTTAAAACTTTGCAGCCTTCAACTGTGAAACAATAATTCCCATACAATTTGTTCCCGACTTCGCTGAGTTGACAGACCGCGTCCCTTTGATATAGAATTGCAGACGTTTAAAAAAGTATTTGTCGCATGCAAACTGCGAGACCTCCCGACCTGTGTAAACACGACTCCAATTTAAAATCTATCTGCCTGCGAATTATACGCGATTAATAAAACGAAAGTCGAGCGAAAAAGCGCTTTTATTGTCTGAATAAGAACATTTTAGGGAATTAAACTCTATTCTGTTTGAAAACAATGGCTTCTGCCTCAACCCTTTTTCATTAAGCGTTATTATTATAAACGCGGACAGTTTTTCTTGAATTCTTGGCGTTTTTTTCGAGCTTTGAATATTTAGTAGGTCGATAAAATACTTATTTAATTCTCTCACTTTTTATCGAAATTAAATAACAAATTTCTCAAATGTATAATCTATAAAAACAGCTCTTATAACTCTACCAAAAAAAGAAATTTTCAGTACTAAATCAATTGTTCTAGGTGTTCTTAAAGTTCTTCTTTGAGGTTCTTCTCCATTTTTGTAACCGAAAAGAATTTATTTTCAGACAATGACATTTAATGAAATTTGCCCCTGCCCTTATTATTGGGCAGGCAGGCTCTGGCAAATTGTGTTTTTTCATCTACACATCAAAATTTTAAAGTAACTTTAAAAATTACCCGTAACAAAATCGACACACATATAATAATACTCGGCGCAAAATATTTCGAAATAACTAGTCATGAAAAGAATAGCATTTTAGTACTGGGGTGCTAGATTAGAACTATAGGTATTAATCGTAACATAATATAGTTGCTATAAGTGTTGAAAGCTGAGCTCGTATTGTTTCTGGGTCAAAAATAACACAGAGACTCTCGAAACATACATTAAAACTTGGCGTGAAAGAAAGTCAAAAATATATCGACAAACTAATACAATGGTGCTGGGTATGGTGTTGATATCCGGAGTGGCTTCCAACTTGATCGTCTGAATAAGTCCTAGTAATCAAGTCTGCAACAACGTCACCCCCGGGTTTTGAAGCAGACTCAGTGCAGTTCGGCGATCATTGAGAGAGGCCAATGCAGTATTATAAAATATATTAATGATGATTAAATGTACATTTCTATTCGCCCAGGATGGAGGTGGGTGTCCGGCTGGTAGGCATCTTGCTCCGGCTGCTCAACTGGCTAGCCCTCCCTCTGAGCTGGGTGCTGTCCCGGCGGAGACGCTGCGTGCCGCCCGTCAGGAACCCCCTGCTGCTCCTCAGCGCTGTGGAACTGGCTGAGGGGATACGGACAGGGAAGGTAAATTGTAGTCAATTAACTTTTATGACGCCAAAGGAGGATTTGCGAAGAATCCTTTGCTCGAAGCGATAATAACACTTCTACGGCGGGTAGTCGTAGTCTATTAAAATGTCATTACAGAAAGAATAACTGTCTTCACTATTTGGGCTATGATCTGGTTTTGGCTCCAGAAAAAAAAACATAGATATATCTTTTATTATCTGATCTGACTTTATTCTTACAATCTATCTGATAGAGAAAGAATTTATCATATCTGCGTAAGCAATAACAGTTGACAACGCTGATTGCCATTGCGTGGCTGCCATTAAACAGTAATCTTCAATTACCTAGCTTGGCTACAGTATGTGATGCTAGGTGCTTAGGTATGTATAATTGGTGTGGCTGTGAATGACGTGACAAATGGTCATCCGATTGGGACATTGCCTGGACCGGCCTGTCATATGTTATTACTGTAAGCACTGGATCGGGTGTTAGGCCACGCTTATCCATCTATCTATATGTACCTGTGTATATATAATAAAGCTGAAGGCGGTCAAAAATTAGTACATAGAAGAAGAAAAAAATGTCTTTAAACCCATAACTGAACACGTTTCAGCAGTTTTAAGATTTTTTATCTATTTATCTGTTCATATGGGTTCTCTGCTTATATTTTTATTTAACTGATCGACGCGCAAAAACGGCTGAACGGATCATCATGATTTTAGTTATGTAGGTAGTACAAAGTTTTAGGAGTGTCATGGGCTCCTTTTTATCTTAAAATAATGCCAGCGATGCTGCGGGCGTCCACTAGTATACCTACCAATAAAATAGTAGTGGATCAGTATTCGTATTGTACTGTTTAGATTGTACCTACGCACCGTCTAAAACAAACATTGTATACATGTATGTTGATTATAGTTTAGGCACGGTTTAGGTGATACGTAATGTTTTCAATTCATTTCGATCGTCAACATTATAAAATGTCATTAGCACTGAATTACAGAATCATTCTTTATAGAATAACAGCTGTGTAAAAAAAGTGTTGTACTAAGACAGTACCGCTATTTAATTTTATTAAATCTTAATGTGTTAATTTAATATGCACATATTAAAATTGAATAAAAAAAATTAAACACACATGTTTAAATACCACAAATCACAATAAAAACATTGTGTCGTCCGTAGAAGTAACTGCGTACTCATCATAATGTATCTCCCCAAAAAACTCCTCCAATGAAATAATTCTGCCGTGAGCACAGAATACAGCCGGGAGCAACATTTATAGAAATAGAAAAACATTTATTGAGACAGATTTACAGACATTTAGCAAATATATACACACAATACATACAATAAATACATAAATAAGTCTGCCCCAGCACACCCCCAACAGATTTAGTACGAGTAAAGAAGAATTGGAAGATTGGCAGCAAAGATATGCATTCTAATACCACAGCTATGACCGTTTTACGAAAAATGTGTACATACCAAATGGTTCTTGCAATACTTGGCGCACGATTAGCCAGTCTGCTCTGTTTGAATTTGGCTTGACGCCCTACCATGCATATAAATACTCGTATATTTTCTATGTGTTCCAATCCCTATGCTTACATCATCATCATCATCCACAGCCTTCTCTATCCCACTGCTGTGCATAGGCCTCTCTTTGAATGTCCCTGCGTCGATCTTGTGCAGATCTCATCCAAAAAAACTATCATCATTTTACATATATGTGATGTATTATTTCCCAGCACACGAGCGAGGAGGTGGTCTCGGCGTACATCCAGCGCGTGAAGGAAGTGAACCCGTACCTGAACGCAGTGGTGGAGGAGCGCTACCGAGCCGCGCTCGACGAGGCCCGGCATGTGGACCGGAGCGTGCGCGAGCGCAGGCAGGAGGTATGTAGCTGTTAGTGGTGCGTGCATATCATAATCAGCATAGTATTTTGAAAGAGAGCACGGAAACAGACGGAAAAGAAATTTTTAATTAACTTCTTAAAAATAGTGGTTTTCTATTCGTTATGTGAACATATCTATGTACATATGTATGTGATATAATACAAAGGTATTTTATATCATTTGGTGTGATGTGGCACTGTGTGCAATGTCCCGCAATATTCATTATTACTTATTTACCAAATGGCTTGATACTTATCCCGCTGGCGTAGTGACCGAAAGTGAGTGATGTCCTCCGATACAAGAGAGCGCGAGCGATACACAACGTCATTTCTACATTGTTATTGTAAGCATGTTCTCTATGTTCCAGGGTAGTTTGGAAGCGCTAGTGAAAGACAAGCCACTGCTGGGGGTGCCCTTCACAGTCAAAGAGAGCTGTTTGCTGGGAGGTAATGTTAATCTTTTGATTTTTAACAAGAGTTCTAATTGCCTTCAAATCAAATTGTATGATGCATGTAAACTGTCCTATCAAAAGCTTCCCTACCAAAAAGCGACACAACAACTTCCCTAACTTTAAATTTGTATTGCACCGCATTCTCAGTAATGATGAATGTAACTCCACTAAAAGCTTTTCTTTTCCTTCCATCGTAGGCCTATCTAACTCGGTGGGGTGCCTGGAGGCGGCGGGCAGCCGCGCGGGCGCGGACAGCGCCGCCGTGCGCCGCGTGCGCGCCGCGGGGGGCATCCCTCTGCTCGTGTCCAACACGCCCGAGCTGTGCCTGGGCTGGGAGACCACCAACCTGCTGCGCGGCACCACCTGCAACCCCTACTGCCTCGCGCGCACGCCCGGGGGGTCCTCGGGGGGAGAGGTACATACACACACACACACACACACACACACACATAAAGATAAAGATAAAAAAATAAAGAATCTTTATTGATAATGTAAAGCTGTAACATAGGTATAAGTACTAATATCATAGAATATGCTACACAAATTACAATATCTCGTCAAATTGAATTTATAACATTTAGTTTTAATAAAATTTTAGAAGTTACAATGTCAAGTTTTATTAATAACATAATGAAAATTTTTGTTATTAAAAACATGTCAATGTATATATACTCCTAGCTAGGAATTTAAACACTTTTTAAGAGAGACTTTATTGTAAGAGGCATCGGCAGGATACTTGGTCTAGGGCGGAAGATTTACAACAATGACCACTGAACATCTACTGCCTGAATAGTTTGCCCGGTAGGTCGTCGAGAGGACAGGTACATGTAAATATAACACCGTTTTGGCATAGTACAACAGTCGTTAAGCCACGTCAGAGGCCCTTATAGCGGTTCGAAAACTCTAAATATGTAATTGAAATGAAATTGGGTAAATTTCAAGTAATTTTCATATGAAGACTTTGATGTAAGAGATATAGGTAAGTAGCTATTCTCTATTTGACCCTCAAATCTGGTCATGAATAGTGACACCTCAAATAGGTGTAATATTTCCACAAGTTACACAATTGCTGTGCATAAAATTACTATAGTTACCTCTAAAAGTTTGTTTACAAGTAACCATGTATAGTGGTAGTTGGTGACTGTAAAGTTGGTTGTCCTTGCTAGTTAAGTTATAAATTTCCTCATGCATTAAATATATCGGAATACACAAAAACAACAATGACGTCGTTAAGCTTATGTTATTAATTTTAATTTACATCTCTCATGTTCGGTAAGTAGGTCCATTTTACCCCCAAATAGGGCTTGTAAGTAACCAATTAGCGCTCTAGGGTAATAATGTAACTAAAAAAGCCCTAGGGCGGTAAGTAATTAAAAAAAAACTTTTCACCCTTTAAGAAAGTTCGAATAGTAGACAAAAGAGGTCGCTTCGCTATTCAGCCTTGTCTGAGTATGAGTATAATAGTCATCAATTTTAAACATAGAACGGCGATGCTCAATTAAAAAAAAAAGATGAAAAAAGGCGGGATATAGAACTTTCACTTTAAATATTGATTGTTTTTTGATTATTTTTTTTATAAATACGTGCTAATTAGGAAAAAACATGAGTTCTGCAAGTGATGAAAATATAAGCTGCACTCCTGATGCAATGAAAATGGAAGATGAAGCAGCAATTAACAATATTTTGCCTGAAAGTTCTAAAGAGAGATATTTGAAAACTTACGACGAGTTTATGAAGTGGCGAAAAGAAAAACGAGTTAAGTCTTTATCTGAGACTGTATTCTTAACATACTTTATTCTTGTAATACGGGTTTTTTCTACTTACCTCACAATCGAGATGTAAAGCTGAGTAGTTAGCTCGGGTGTAAGCATCATTTGCACCCTCGAACTATATAACTTTCTCGGGCTGCAATTGATGCCTTACAACCCTCGGCTACTAATCTACTATTAAACCGATTGTTGTGCTACGTATTCACATGAGCAAAACCCGACGTATGTATAAGGATTTTTTTTAAATATTTGACTTGCATTAATATTGATGCATGAATTGAAAGCTATGGTATCTCATTACTTCCAATCAATTGCTTTATCCGTTTTATATGAAAGATATCACTAATATTTTAGAGACTAAGTTGGTGTGTATGTTCTTTTTTCGGCTTAAACGACTGCACTTTTGCTTTGCTTAAACTGATTTGGTATGGTGGTCGATTAGACTATGTTATATAGGCTAATATATCAGGGATCAACGCGAGCTACTCCGCGAGGTGCTGCTACAAAATAAAACGCTGTCAAACTAACGTCACACGGGTAAAAACTTCAATTGTTCAATATATAATTTTCGACACGTGTAAGTACATAAATTACACGAAAGATTATGTTTGATGATAAATTATTAAAGTTCGTTACGACTCGCAAACACCCATGTTTATAATAAGAAATAAAGAAGGATACCTATTAAAATATCAACAAATGATGACCTTCTATTTCGAAATGATTTTCCGCATTTTCACACTAAACTTACGGATTTTATTGTAAACTCATAAATAAAATACATACTGTCGAGGTTCTGAAAAATAAAACAACATAGCATGATGAATATTTTGTATTAAAACTATAAAACCTAGAGTATAGATTGGGTACACAAACATTTATAATTTGAATTTAATATCCGCCAGAAGTTCCAACTCAATGTCGAATTAATTAACACACACGTGTTAAGTGTGATTCTGTTTGTCAAACTTCTTACTCTTGTTAGCTTAGATCCATACTGTCTTATGTGGAAGTAAATACGTGGTTAGTACATACGTAAGACATACATAAATACTTAGTACATAGTTTAAAGGATGTTATAAGATCAGGGGTCGCCGCGACTTCGCCCGTTCAGTTCCGGAATAAAATAAATGTTTATGTCACTCTCGGGACACTTTCCTTGTTGGACATGTTATTAAACATGAAGACGATATGATGTCTTACAAACATTAAGAAACCAACAAATTTTTCAATGCTAGTGAATTGATTTTAAAGGGATAAGCCCCGCCTTAGACCATAATTATTACCATAGGGCAAATAGTGACGTGCAAACAGTTTTAGTTAAAAAAAAACTAAAAAAACCCATTTACAAGTGTTAAAAATCGTAAGCAGACACCTTACAAGATATTTTTCATATTTAGCCTGCATTAATATAGACCACAACTTTTCTACGATGTCTATAAATAGCTAAAAATAAAATCAGCTGTTTCATACAAACACTTATTTACATGTGACGAACATAAAACAAATAAAAATAATAACAATGAAATATTTGTATAGGTAAGTATGTATATTGCAATTTCTATATTGTTGTGGTATTTTACTACATTTTGTCATATTATTGTGAAAAAATAAAGTAATCACATGTTATATCGTAGGGTACAGCTATTACAGCTGTGTGAATGTAAACAAATCTGCTCTGGCATTGGATGTTTATTCACGTTTGTTGAACAAATAGTATAATTTATGACGGAGCTAGTTACTGGCTTTTGCATGTACTGGTTACTAATCATGAGTACTTTATGTACATGAATATATGTATAACTAAAAAACCTGAATTGAAAAAAAAACTGAATAGATTTAGATGAAACTCTAAGGTATTGTTGTACATTTACTAAAAGAAATGAAGATTCCAGAGACTTCCATATTACAATCACAACTCCTTTCGCGCCAATGCGAAAAGAGACAAACGAACCAACTAATTAAATATTTTGCATGCTTATAATGGCAAGTTTTGGGCGCTTCGGTGGACCAGATTACACGTTAAATTGTAGGTCCCTGCTTTTTCTCATAACACTATGCCATATCAGATGATACAGTCATCTTATATGTCATAAAGAGAGGTTGTTACTCTCGTCCACTCTGTGCCGTATGTAGTGACTCAGTTATTGTACTATCTTCCTCCAGGCGGCCCTGCTGGCGAGCGCGGCGTCCCCGCTCAGCGTGTCGTCCGACATCGCGGGCTCCATCCGCATCCCGGCCGCCTTCTGCGGGGTCTTCGGACATAAACCCACGCCTGGTACGTAATTACTATACTCTCTCTTTTTATTTCAGTTTCAGTATTTCCTCATGACTGAGGGTTGTGACTCCCCCGCAAAATATTTATTCGTTAGGGGAGTCCTCTTGTGCAGATACATCGTGGTGGGCGCCTAGGTCCTTCCACAGAAGACATGTCCTCGGATAATGTGGTCCTCAAACATGTCAGTGTTTCCTCATGATGTTTTTCTTCGCCGCTAAGCGAGTGCAAATCGACACATAACTTG
The DNA here is from genome assembly GCA_927399415.1 of Macaria notata. NCBI lineage: Eukaryota > Metazoa > Arthropoda > Insecta > Lepidoptera > Geometridae > Macaria > Macaria notata. The sequence continues at coordinate 13,218,669 of OV656734.1, read as the reverse complement.
AAAAACAAGTCATTGGTGAAGGGCCGGATTCGAACCAGGGTGCGTCAGGATGAAAAGCAGGCGCATAAACCGCCGAGATATGGAGCCCATGCAGTAACAGTTTAAAACCGTATAACACATCCCATATTGTTGGATTACAGAAATTAAAGCTCAATTCAGTAACTTTAGGCTGTTTTGATAGATCTTGATAGCCTATGAACAAAAGTCATTAATAGCGATGTACTGAAATCATCCATAGTTAGAAACAAATGATATTTATTTATTATTTATGCATTATTCCAGGTATAATCCCAATAGAGGGCCACATCCCGTTCCTGAGCGACCCTCAGTTCCCCAAGTTTCTGACGCTGGGCCCCATGTCGCGGCGCGCGGGGGACCTGCGCCTGCTGCTGGAGGTGCTGGCGGGGGAGCAGGGCCGCGCGCTGAGGCTGCGGGAGCCTGTCCACATGAAGGACTTGAAGGTAAGCCTCAGAGGTCATGCTCAAGGTCGAGGACAAGAATGTGGATAAAACTGATCTAATAGAAGAATCATTAGGTCAAAAAGCCAGGGCGAACGGTCAATGAAGATTTTGGAAGGTCACGGTCAAAGAAGTGGGTGAAACTGAGCTCCTCCTTCTTGTAATGTATTATATTAACTCTTCATTACCTTTGCACTCTGTACAAAGTTTAGTCTATCTATTATATTTTTGACGTAGTCTCTATACAGCTCTATCATAATAAATAAAAGAAAAGTATATAAGTATTATATATAATAAATAAATAAATAAATATTTCAGGACATATCACACAGCGCCATCTAGCCCCACACTAAGCAAACGCTTGTGTCGTGGGAACTAGATAACGGATATAATACTTATATACTTTTCTTTTGTAAATACATACTTATTATACATACAAACGACCAGACTCAACACAAGTAATTATAAATTTTAAAGTACATAAATACTTGTGTCATGCGGGAATCGAACCCACGACCTCTAGATTAGAAGGCAGAGCCACTACCAACTAAGCTAACAGGCCAGTCATTATATCCGTTATCTACGACCCACGAAACAAGCGTTTGCTTAGTGTGTGGCTAGATGGCGCTGTGGCAATGTCCCGGAATATTTTTTATTTTTATTTTTTTTATAATATTATAATACATTGTAATTTGTAGTGTACCTAGTTCTATGACACTACTTGACGATGCCTCTTTACAGCTGATTTTAATTTTTATATACATAAGTATTTAAATTAATTAACTAAAATAGGTTACTACTTAAAATTGTAAATTTTTCATCAATAATCCTTTAATGTTTTTTAAAATAATTCAATAAATGTAATAATTATAAAAATGCCGACGAAGTAAATCTTGAAATGTGCTTTCCCTCTCATATATTAAATAGAAGAACAGCCTCCTATAATAGAAGTGTGTTTGGTATTGCTCCTCTAATATACAACAAAATACCCATTGACATTAGATCACAAACCAATGTTAATATATTCAAAAGACAACTCAACGACTTTCTTGTAGGCAAAGCATATTATACGGTAGATGAATTTATTTCGGACAAAGATTTAGGTATTGATATAAGACTTTAATGATTATAACATATAATTGACTGAATGCTCTGAATAAACTACCAGCTGAAATTTGCGATTGTGAAAATGTTATAAAATTTAAAAACAATCTTAATGTTCTAAATGAAAGATTTCTTTTGTATTTTTTATATTTTTATTTTGTTGTCTGTAAATTGCGTGCCCTATGGGTGGGAGTATAGAGGTCCATTATGTAATATTTTAACAACTGTGTAACCTATATTCCGCAATATATATTTTGAATTTGAATTTGAATTTAGAGTTATGTGAATGTAACGTGACATGATTTCAAATAAATTATTTCATTTTAATTCAATTTTCCCTCATTTTCAAATGAGCTTCCTTTAGAGGCTAACCTATTTGCTTTTTCAATGGCAAACCTGAAAAAGCTAGACCTGATCATGGGCGCCAATGTGAGACACTATTATAGTTACTTAGTTGATTTTTATAACACATGGCGAAATCGTCGTACAATTAAAGTTAAAGTATATAAGTATTATTAGGACCACAATATCCGAGGACATGTGTCTTCCGTGGAAAGACCTGGGTTCTCACAATGATGTATCTGCCCAAGAGAACTCCCTTAACGAATTAATTCTGCGGGGGAGTCACGGAACTCAGTCTTGAGGGAATACGACTCAAGAGTAAGTATTATATGCGTTAGTACCCATATTTGGTATTTGCCCGCACAGGTGTTTACTTAGTATGAGGTTAGAAGGAACTGTGTAGATTTTATTATCTAAAAAAAATCGTCCTGGTATTCCAGGTGGTGTACATGACGGAGGCGACGCACTCCGCGTCCCTGATCCCGGTGCAGGCGTGCATCTCGCGCGCGCTGCTCGCCGCCGTCTCCTACCTGCGGGACACCGCCGGGTGCACCGTCTCTGAGGTGACGACTATATTTTAGAACACCAGATAGCGTGAACAATTTCATGAAGATAATGAAATTTTATTGACACTGTAATGTTTTTATATACAAATAAGTGTATGTAATTTAAATATGCTCCCATATTGCAATCTCTCGTCAAATTGAAAATAGTATTTTTTTTGTTGTAAAATAATCTTCAAAATGTAAAATTTTAGTATCTGAATAATGTCAATACATTAGAAAAATATTGAAATAATATTTTTTTAAATGTATATCTCTCTTCTCTCTCTCTCAAAAATATTTACAAGTCTTAAACATAATATTACAATATAGATATTTACAAATATACAATATACCTAAAATAAAATACGAAGCAAAATAAAATAATCAAAAATTTATCGAAGAGCCCACCCCGGATCGCTCCCGGGGCAAAGGTGCCCATTACACTCGCCGCGTTGCCACCTTGAATCGCGATGGCTAACCTTTGCACCAAAAATAATCCAAAGCTATTAGTAACTAATAACTATTCATTTTAATTATTTCAGGAAAAGTTCAAAGAATTGGAAGACTCGGTGGATATGTCTGTGTCAGTGTTTTTCTCAATGAAAGACATTCCAAACATGCTACAAGATCCCGCGAATCCAAAAGTAAGTAAAATGCTATTTTTATTTGAGTATGGTGTCACATATATATTTTTTTTAATTTTATTTATTGGGGCTTTGGCCAACACTGGGATGTCAGTCCCATCATACCTTCAAAATCTCAAATTTTACACCTTCACTTCTTACAACTTTTTTAACTTCATTAACTAATAATTATGATACAAATGTGTGAAGTTTGTTAATACGAGTACAGCCGAAGTGGCTTAAATATTGTACGTCAAATAACCCACGAAGCGCTCCGCACTAATACAGTGATGAAAAACTAAACGCGTGCGCGTGTAACTCATAGCGTTTTTATTATAATTTACATGTCCATTTACAAATTAGTATGTTAAATTAGTATAATATGTGTATGTGTGTGTGTGTATTCCAGCAGGACCGCAGCCTGCTATCAGAGCTGTGCAAGTGCGTGGTGGGCGGCGCGTCGCGCTCGCTGCAGGGGCTCAGCTTCACGCTCATACACCGCACGAGGCTGTTCATCCCCACACAACGCGCGCACCACTACGCGCGGCAAGCGGACGCACTGCGGGATACATTCATTGTATGTATTGGACTTCAAATTTCAAAAACAAACGGTTCTTCGTGATCCTCAAACGCATGGCCATCAAATGTTATCAGTTGTCATGAAGCTCAAACGCATGACCATCACATGTTATCAGTTATTCATGAACCTCAAACGCATGGCCATTAAATGTTATCAGTTATTCATGAACCTCAAACGCATGGCCATCAAATGTTGTCAGTTATTCATGAACCTCAAACGCATGGCCATCAAATGTTATCAGTTGACATGAACCTCAAACGCATGACCATCAAATGTTATCAGTTGTCATGAACCTCAAACACATAGCCATCAAATGTTATCAGTTGTCATGAACCTCAAACGCATGACCATCAAATGTTATTTGTTATTCATGAACCTCAAATTAATGGCCATCAAATGTTATCAGTTTTTCATGAACCTCAAACTCATGGCAATCAAATGTTATCGGTTGTTCGTGAACCTCAAACTCATAGCCATCAAATTTACTGGGTTGTTCGCGATCTTTTTCTTCATTTAATTTGTGATACCTCCTAAGATCTGTAAACTGAATTCATCCGTATAAGTGCGCAGCTTCATACTTCCACATACATTTATGATTCTTCTAACTCGTCATGTTGCTTTCCAGCGAGTATTGGGAGACAACGGTGTGTTCCTGTACCCGGTGTTCAGCTCGCAGGCTCACCTGCACAACCAAGTATTCCTGAAGGCGTCGGGCGTCATGTACACGATGCTCTTCAACATACTGGGCATGCCGGCTGCCACCGTGCCGCTCGGCCTGCACGACGGGCTGCCAGTAGCTATACAGGTAATCCTCCTTGCAGCATGCTCCTCATTACTGAGGGCCGTCACTACCCCGCAGAATTAAAAATATATTATATGTATTATATCCGGTATCTAGTACCTGTGATACAAGCGTCAGCTTAATATGGGGCTAGATGGCGCTGTGTGATACCTATGTCCTGAAATTTATTCACACCATTTACATACATTGGCGAAGTTCTTTTGGGCAAGTGCATCGTGATGGGTGCCCAGTACTGCCTAGATCCTTCCACGGGAGACGCATGTTTCCAGATTTTGTGGTCCTCAAACATATCGGTTTCCTCACGATGTTTACCTTCATCGTTTTTAAGTGGCCCTCAAATGAGTCTGCATAATCAATTTCCTTTTACCCGACATGTTATTCCCAGGTGATAGCAGCCCCGCACCAGGACCGGCTGTGCCTGGCGGTGGCGCGCCAGCTGGAGGAGGGCTTCGGGGGGTGGACGCCGCCCCCGGGGTAAGGGGGGGGGGACTGGCGGGACTATTACGTTGAAGGTAAAAAACAGCACGCAAAATAGTGTATGTAACACCTTTGTTTTAGTCAATTATTTTCCATCTGTACCATCGCAGTTCCAAATTTTGTTCCCATTTTTGAGACCATGTAACTTTTTTTTTACAATTTAATTACAGAATTCCTTTTTTACCGCGTGTTTCGTAAGCGTAAATGTCGTTACGCAATTTTCCTTACTAATTCGATGGAATTCGTTTATTAAAATATTCTATAACCTCGTGTAATGTAAATGAATATCTTCAATGTAATATTCTCGGTATTATCTGAGAACTATAAAATAAAGTAAAAAATAAGTATTACACTCTAGGGGAAAACACAATCGAGTAAATATATAAATGTACTGCCGAGTACTTACTTCATGTTGTAAATGCAAAAAATCGTAAAAATGTAAGGACATTGCTGCAAATATTCTACATTGAATATGTTAAAATATAGTGTCTCTCTTGAGTCGCATTTCCTCCTGATTGAGGGTCGTGACCCACTACCTAGTACCCATGATACGTTTGCTTAGTATGGGGCTAGAGGGCGCTGCGTGCAATGTGCTGAAATATTAACTATAATTTATTTGGAAAGTGAAGTATAATCCAGTGTTTATAATTATTGAGTGTAGAGTATTTGCAGTATATATTATATAGAGGTGTAGTTGTACGCAGCACCACCAGTATGGCGTGGAGTATATTTTCTACGAGACATTATATTTTGTACGTTCGTTCTATGTGATACATCTATATCTATACTTGCATAGGAGCCTGCGGCTTCATGTCATTACATGTTATATGTACCTAGTACTGTGTACCGAATAACATGAACCGTTATAACATTTGTAATGAACATTTTATTTATATAGATACCTACTTTCCAAATTTCATTTATGAAACCAAGCCAAAACTAATTAATCAATTTGTCACAGTATCAAGAGTAAGGAGACTATTTATCTATTACTATTATTATTTATCAGTGGATTCTAAACCTTGGATGGAAAACTTGTACATAATAAACCGATCACTTTATTCAATAATAATAAACAATATATACACTAAACTTAAAAAGAGTTTGTACATTAAACCTAAATTTAAAACATCCACATGTGGTATGGAGCCAAGAACGCTGGCTGCATTCCCACGCTGGATTGCTATAGAAATCCTTTGCGCAAGGAACCAGCCAGCGTTCTTGTCTCTAGTGATGTCATTCAACCTTTTATTTAATTTTTAAATGTACATAATTGTTTTGCTGTCGGGTTGATGGTGGCGAATAACAGTTCATGTTATACAGGTTGCATATTAAAACTATATATATTTACTAGAACTAAAATATTATAATAATGCTTGTATTCGATTTACATGTTTTTGTTATTTTTTCTTATATTATTTTGCAGTCGTATCGCACATTTTAGGACTGATAATAGGGCTTAAGGATTGTGCAATACTTTTTGTTTTGTAACAAAATATACCTAGTTTGTATAGAACATGGTGACAAGTTTTTATAAAACAGCAACACATAGACTACAAAAATAGAAAGTTAAGCAAACTTTTGTAATAAATAACTACATAATACGATTGTACTAATTTTTCAACCCTTTAAATTATTTTTTCACGTTTCAATGAAATTCTATCTAATAATATATATTTTGGACTTGAAAGTGAATAATGTGTAAGTGTCTAAGATATAACCAGTTTATCTTTTGTGATCTTTTAATTATTGTAATTTTATAAAAATCTAATGGAAATAAAATATAAGTTCGTTTACAATGTGGCATTTAATTTAGTCAGTCCTCAACATAATTGTTCACAGAACACTATTAGTAGGTACACAACCTGATTTGAATAACCCAGTAGGTATTTATTTCTTTTTATAGAAGAAATTCTAACGAAAGTACTTCACTTATTCACAATTTATTTGACGTCATAACCAGCTTACTATCTTCGTCTTTGTGTCTCGGTTCATGTATCAAATACTCCTCTATTTCATTTAATGTCTTATCCTTGGTTTCTGGTAGATGTTTGTACAAAATCACTGAAAATATAGTTGCTGAAACTGCGTAAAACAAGACTGCTCCATGCATTGCTAGGGATCGAAATATACCTAGTCAGGTCATAAATTCTGTAATATGTTTAATATAAAATAATTGAAACAACTTTATTCTTTATGTAACCATTTATATACCAAAACGAACTTAACAAAACATAGATTCTTATGACAATAAAGTTTATTCAAAATGACCTCCGTGATTTTGAATACAGGCCTTCAATCTGCGCGGCCAGTCGTCTATCGCTGCACGAACGAGGTCCATGTCAATATCGGCGGCTGCCTTAATCAAGGATGTCTTGAGTGACTCCAAATTGGGATGAGGCTTTGAGCACGCCTTTTCCTCCAAGTGTTGCCATATCTTGTAATCTAACGGATTCAAATCTGGACTGGAGGAGGGCCGGTCTTCGTGCCGGATGAAGTCGATTTCACGCGCCGCCAGCCAGTCTTGTGTGCTCTTCGCTCTATGAACTGGCGCCGAATCTTGTTGGAATACCCAGTGCTTGTTATTGAACATGATATGAGAAACAGGTTCCACAAGGTTCGTCAGGACCGTATTTTGATACACAACTGCATTCGTTTTTACACCTTTCTCACAAAAATGTACCTCTGTTAAGCCCCAATAAGAAACTCCCGACCATACCATGAGCGAGGATGGAAAATGACCTCGTTGGACACGCGGAATACGTTTGCTCGCTTCTTCACTACTGTGTGCGTACACCTTATCATTTTGTTTGTTGTAGCTCTCTTCTACGGTAAAAATTTTTTCATCCGAAAAAAGAATTTCCCGCGTACCGCTTCAACAAAGCGCGGCATCTCTTCAGTCTCAGGTCCATTAGACGAGCATTCAAACGATGCCCTGTTTTTCTTCGATATGCCCGAAGCCCTAAGTCTTCATTTAACACTTTTTTCACCGTGGTTCTGCTTAACCCCATCTGAAGGGCCAACAGTTTCTGCTTACGTTTGGGATTTCTTTGAATACGCGCCTTCACAGCTTTTATCACTGCTGGAGTCCTAACAGACCGAGGGCAACCACTTCTTGACCTGTCATCTACACTAGAGTCTTCATTGTATCGTTTGATGGTACGATAAACGAATCTTTTGGTTATATTCAAATTTTTCAGTATGTCAAAAATTTGAATTGGCGCGTAACCGCAAGGATCAATGCAATAACTGCAACACGGTCTTCTTTAAGCGTCCACTCCATATTGAAAAATGAGTAGGTATAATTCTACAATGTATACATTTTTATTTTCATGAACAATTCGAAATTCGAATTCAATAAACTTTTTTGTGGCCAGCATTCTAAAAGAAAAGTTTTTACTGTGTGACAATACTTATGACCTGACTAGGTATTCGGCGCCAGTTTCAGTATTGTGGCCATTAGTATCTCAGAAAATAACGTAACAATAAGGGGAGATGCATTTTTATATCGTAAAAGTATCAGTTCCCCAAACAAAGTGCAAGTAACTACCATGGGACCTACACTGATGGTCGCAGAGAACACCATCAGTAACGAAATAGATAAATACTGGTTCTCACTAAACACGTCCAAATGCAACGATATTATAAACAAAAACATTATCCCTATAAAAGAGAACAATAGAAGCAATGTTCTACGTTTTATTCTCGTTGAAAGGAAACATCCAAATTGCATTGCGATGATTGTAACTCCTAAGACGAGCATTCCTATGTAACTCGTAAACTCATCTTTGGTGATTTGCTTAATCAAAGTTACAGCGTACATCGTGCACACCATTTTGCCTGAAAACTGATACAGCGCTGTTAAAATGAAACACAGCCACATTGGCTGGTAAAACGCTCGAGTTTTAAACATTCGTACGACTAATCTAATATTGTCTGTATAGCTTTTTGGTGTAGAAGTTTGTGATTTTTTTCCGAAATTCCTTTTGGGAGTTGATGAGACTGTTGAGTTCGTTAATTGATCCGGTGATGTATCCTTTGAGCCAGTGATGTGCTGTGGCACATTCCTCGTATCTTTGCTTCATGGCGAGCCAGGAGGGAGATTCTGGCCAGAAGATGGCTGACAGACTGTACCCGCAGCACGTGAACGCGATCACTCCTATATTCCTCCAATGTGAGAAGGTACCAGCAGCATTCGCGGCCCAAATTCCACAGTAAAATAGAGTAGATTCTATCGCCATGAACAAACCCCTGTATTGCGGGGAAGAGCATTCAGAAATGACTAATAGTAGCACGTTTATGTTGCTGGCAAGCAGCATGGCTGGAATATCTCGCTGAGTAACAGTGCATGGTGTCGGTGCTGCAGTAGAACATGGTGGAGCAGACGATGGTGTCGAGGGTCACAAGGATGAAGGGAATCTTCCTTCCGAAGAGCTGTGTGAGTACTGGCAGCAGGAAGATGAAGGGAATCGAGCTGTACCCGTGAATGGAAGCTAGAATAAAAATAAATTTTAAATTTATTAGTCTAGTAAAAAACAAACTTAAATAAACGCAACAATGGTACACGATAACTTACTGAGCCATGACTCCATCTCGATGCTGACGGCATCACGACTGTTAGCCTCCGCATATCTGCGGCACGATCACGGCGGGCGCGCCAAAACATAACCCCAACACGAATGCCATGCACCAAGGACCGCTGCACACGAACACCTATACAGACGTGGACAGAGACACATTAAACAACAGAGAAAGTTAGGATTGAGAGCCTTTTATAGTGAAAAAAATCTGGACCAAAACAGAGCACTTAGTTCCACTATGCGCCGCCAGAGGCACTAATCGATTACTTCTAACAGTTATAACTATGTGTAGACTTTACACAATACTCGTGCTAAGCTAATTGTTACGTACTAAAATTATTTTTTATTAGTGGCCGTATCGCCCGCTTTTTTGAAAAATAATGAAATTATTTACCTGATAAAAATTGTTACTCACTTAATTATATTAAAATAATATTTTGAATTTTACTAAAAATACCTGGCGTAGTAAATAAATCCATGGCTTCTTGTCGGTTGGAAGAGCTGGTACAAAACCTTCAACATTCTCACAAGCATTATTCGACATTTTTAATATTTGAGTACATATACTGATCAAGCAACATGCACACTTCGGTAATATACCTACACGTAATAAAGCAACTATACTCTCTAAATGTTTCAACGTACTAAATTGTGTATCGCCAAACTCCCATTTTCATGGCGCACTAGCTTACAACATGTGTGATTAGGTAGGTATTACTTAATTAATTCAATTAGGAATCTATCCACAGCATGAAATTAAGATAACAGTACTAGACAACCACATATGTAGGTACATATGACAGAATAATATATATGTATATACTTACCTGCATGTTTTCGTTTTATAAAAGAGTGGCATCAGAAAAAGTCGTACTAAAATCGGTATAAATGATCATGGATCAATTATCAAATTGCTTTATAACTTTTAGTAATAAACTTCAAAAATATTAAATTAAAAAAGGTTTGCTCTGGATCATAATTCGCCTCTTGGTAAGTTAGCCTGTCTGATGTTAAGTTGGTATTAGTTGATCTTTTTTTGTCTACAACTATATCAAATGAGAGTGGCCAACTCTGGTGTCGAGAGTTTATCAAGCCGCCCTGAGGGCCTCTGACATGGCTTCACGACTACCGTACTAGACAAATAACCGGGACCTACAGTTTAACGTGTCATCCGACCCACAGAAGCGCCCAAAATGGAATGCCACTTTTCAGTCACCAAAAACAGACCTACTTATTCTTTGACTATAAAACACCACATCTGATACACATTACGGATTCCTATTTACTATATTATATATATAATATAGTAAATAGTTATATATATATATAATATAGTAAATAGGTAATTTTATTAGCATATGAATTCTATGATACACACATAGCACATAAAATTCAAAGAATATTTACTAAATGAGGTTTAAATTCACTAAAATATTTTTTTAAATGTTAGTAAAGTATTTCTGCAACCGGTTTTTGATAAGTATGAAAATATACACGCGGCGACAAAAAGACCATAACGAATTCATATAAGAATTAAATAAACTTAGGTACGTTTCATATAAATTTAACTAAGGAAGTAGAAAAAGAGTTATCGATACAAACTTTATTTCGGATAAATAAAATGCTGACAGTTGTATAAACCTTGAATCAGCTGATGATGATTCAATATGGTGGGTAAGTGACTTTGAACTTAACAATAACAGAGAGACAGATAAAGATAGGTATAATATAAGTAGATCTCTAGGTAATATTGCAAGTGCAAACTTTACAACTTTTTTAAGCTGAACAAATAGGGCAACTAAAACACAATATTATGTGAAACTTTTTATTCGCAGTTGTAAAAACTGTACAGTTCCTAACAAACTTATTAATATAGACACATGGACCTCGCATGGCACTCTCTCGACCCGCCACCTCTCGGACCGCTCTAACCTAACTAAACTCACACGCTAACAATGCGCGCGGCACAAACACTAACTAAAATATCATCACCTTGAAGGTCAATATCGGGCCAATGTGCTGCCATCTGTCGCGCGCATAGTTACCTTGTGAGCGTGAAACTATCGTATTATTTATTTGGCTGTCATTACATCGTCAACGATTTGATCCCATCTCTTGTGTCGGAGAATATAGACGCGATTATATAATTACTCATACAGAGATCCCTGATGAGGCAGGAAATTTTAAATTATGCCTAAAATAACATTTACATTCCTGATGGTAAGTAGGTAACATATTTGCCCTGACCTGCTTTAATGAACTTCAGCGAACCAAACCAAACCTTCAGCATCAAAAGATCAACTGTATGATGCGGTTCAAATTTAAATCCGCCATTTTGAACGTGTCACCACGTGACTACTAGTCGGCCATTTTGTTTAATATTCATATACATCGTGATTCAAAATGGCTTCAACATTCCTAGCGGTTCGAACCGTTTTTTTTTTGCAGACAAGGCCAAAGTCAGCTACAACCGTGACTGTTGTTATTAGTTTGAATATCCAGAGTATTGTATAGATTCCACAATCTGTTTCTTCTAGATATAAATAGATAAAATTTAACATAAATGTTTTATTCATCATAATTGAGTTTAGTCGTGTGCAGTGTTACCGACGATGGAACAAAAGCCATGCAACTCCATACTAAAGATGATATTCAAATGATACAAACATATTTGGAAGTTTTGTAAAAGTGAATAAATCAGCTTACATTAACATCGACTTCGATAACCGCCGATGTGATATTAGATTTGTATTTTATCATTAGTCAGCTACAGCTATACAAAATATGGCTTACGACGATGATATTCCAAAATTGTAAGGCAATATTTAACATTTTTAATTCAGAATTTGGCAACCTTGAACAAATATTATAATTCTCGAATTGGTCTTAATTCTAGATAAGTAATAAAGGATTTCTTTATGCAAAAAGCAATATTTTTGCAACGAGTTCAATTTAAAATATATTAAATTGTAGCTTTTTGTATAAATAAATCCTTGATTGATAAAATATATTTATATACACTCTCAAGCACCTCAATATGTTGACACGGGGGCATCCTAATATCAATTTTGTTCTGGATGTGTCCTACACTCGGGCGGCGTTTTCTAACACTTTGATAAATCTTACAAAATGCCTCTGATAACGTTATATAGCGCAAGTAACACATTGATACGATTAGATTCAACTTTCCTCAAGCATTTATTGTATTATTCCACCAATTGTTGTATATTTAGAAAACGCCGCTATTGTTAATTATAAGCTACAATTATATTTAAAACAAAGTTAGTATTCAGTTCACTAAACAATAACAAAAAATAATATAATTATTACTTAAACTTGACTTCAGCGAGTGATAATATTCGAATTGCATATTTCTATAATATTATTAACAAAAGATTAAAATGGGTCAACAAAATGTTCAATAACTTTATGTACACTAAAACTTAGCTCGATTATTGAGGCTCCTTTACATAAGGCAATTATCTGGCTCAGTAAATTTAAATAAAAAAAAAGTGACCAAATGTACATAACCCATACTATTTTCTGTTTTTACGATAAAGTGCATATCATTGTTTTTTATCCTCTATCAGTTAAAATAACAGTATACTCTGTTGCATAATCGCTCGATAAACGCCATTCAATATTAATAAAATCTTTTAAAACATATTTACTTACTAAATTTACCTACAGGCAAAATAATCGCTTTATATAAAGGAGCCTATAAAATATTACATGGTACTAGAAGAAAACACAAAGGAAACAAATAGTCGCACAAAACGCATCGATATTGTTGTGAAATGCAAACGGAAATTTTCATTGTGTTGAAATGCATTTGGACTTGGAAATGTGACTCCGACACTAACATTACCGGACTCATACAGGGATATGAGGAAACTGTAACTCGGCATTTTTTGAACTCTTGTTTTTCTCACAATTTTGCCAATTCGTGGCCACTCGAGCCAATAATTAAGGTATAAAATCTTTTGTTAAATAAAAAACCTTTTCACACTCACCTGTATTAAGAGCAATTTATTGATGTAATGCATCTACAATTAAGAAGTGTTTTTTTTTTAAATAAAAATTGGTGGTGATTAATTAACTTTATTCGTTTTATACGGTTGTAAGTATAAGAACTTTTTGACGACTGTATTTGATAGTTATCATATTTTTTTTACACCTTTACATCTTTGACAAATTAGTTTTTGCAGTATTTTGAAGCTTTTTTAATTTTTCGCCAAATTATTCAAGTCATTTTTAAGCTTCGTTACGTTTCCTCAATAACCCTGTAGAGGTATAATCTCATAATTAATTTACAGAACCTGAATAGAACATTACGCTAATACTGAATGTAATCAAAACATCAAACATTCGTAAGGTCACTTTGATTATGAGCAATTTTGATAATTCATTATATTAAAATTGTATTCAATTGATAACTTATTGTCGAGACATCAGGGAGGGAGGCAAGGAAACACATAACACTGTTATATATACATGTACATAATAGGTGACTTGTACATATTTATAATAATGGAGTCACACTTTTATTCAGATTTCATTTTTATATTTTTATTAGCAGTTAAGGTTGTTAGACGCAAATAGCTTTTTTCGAACAATATTTTTTAGATAGCGTTTTACAAGTCACCTCATATGTGTCTTGTAAGATATTTTCGAGACAGAGAAATAAGTGTTTTCTAGCCTCCCAAAATCATTAGATTCAAAACAAATATATTGTAATAAATAATAAGAGACCTCCGCCGCGACCGCCGGTGTCATACCGATCTATATTTTATATACAACGTTAATTTACGTATCAGATGTTAAACGGTCGGATGGTGTGATTCGTTGTGATTCAACACACGTTAATAATAAAATAAATATCTATAAACATTCAACAACTAATCACTAAACGTTATGAACATACTTCTACCAAACACGAGCTATAAAGTTTTGATTATTCTTTTTTACAAACATATGTTTTTTATAGCAAATAATTTTGTTGTAGTTCATAACTCTTGTTTGAGAGAAGCTAATTCGAAAACCATTATTCGACTACATATAAACAAATCGACGTCAAATTGCAAGACTTCGCGCGTGTGGCGATGTCGCACTTATATTTGCAAAATACTAGTGGAGGAAGTTTATGATATCAAAACCTAGAGCTATTCTGACGGCGGAAAGTTATCAATTCACCAATCAACAGTTTAATCAATGACAGCACATAATAATCACCAATCATTGATATAAGAGCTTCTCTGGTTGGTAGTTGCGTTTTCATATCAAACTTACCGCCGTGAGAATCACACAAGTTTCCATGACAGTCAGTCGGTACTAATGTCCATATATCTATATGGAGTTAGATGTTGTTTGACTGTTGTTGTGAGTGTGTTGCGTGTGTCGGCTCAGATCGGCCGCGTGAAGTTGGCGGGGAACATGCCCTTCTCGTTGGTCGTTTCCTTGATACCCATCAACCAGCCTTCCTCCTGGAAATAGTAAAATGGTTAATCTTCTGCCTTGACACAAGCGTTTCTTTAAAACGTAGGTACTCAGTATGGAGCTAGATAAAAGCTGTGTAAAATGTTTTGGAATGTGTACATATTCATTAATAGATGTCCGCGGGTTCCCTCGCGTTATTACGGGATAACAAGTAGCCTATGTTAGGCCAAGGACCGTATTCTATTACTATACCAAAATCACGATGATCCGCTGCTCTGTTATGGCGTGAAAGCAAACAAACCTCTAAACCAACTAAGACACTGTATATGGAGGGCCGACTTTATATAATCACTTGCCCGATAATATCAAGAACGCAGCTTCCTCCAATATATTCAAAACAAGATTAAAATTGTTACTTTTGAGTAAAACAATCTACTCAGTACAAAAGTTTCTTAACTCTAAATACTAAATTATACAAATTTATATTGCATTTGACCTGTAAATTGACAATTATTAATTAATTATTTGTATAATAGTAGGAAGTATGATATGGTATGAAGTATGACTGTTTGCTGACCTGTTCGTCCGGGTCCTCGTACTCGACCACCCGAATGGTGTCTCCCACGTCGAAGCTGAGCTCGTCGGAGTCCTCCCGCGTGTAGCGGTAGGTGGCGCGCACGCGGTACAGCGTGCCCGGCGGCAGCCCCGCCAGCGTCGCCCCTGCAACGCACGCACACACAATCAGTTATCATCATCATCTAGAAAAGTATGGGACCATTTCGGAAACAATTCCCATCGAATAAAAAAGAATGATTGAAATCGGTTCAAAAATAACGAAGTAATCGCGAAAATAACACACAAAAAAAATCAGAAAACTTGATAACCTCCTTTTTTAAGGCGGTTATTCTTCATAAAGTTATCACGTCTCATATATAGTCAACCAACTTTGCTCTTCACAAGTTAACATGTACTAAAGTTCGCATGAAAGTGGCCAACTCTTTTGCACAAGTTTATTATTGTGTTTTTGTTTAATTTAATCGCTGCTATTTACATGTTGCGCGGTCCATCTTATCAGACTAAAAAAACTGTATATTACTGTACCTATAGGAATCAAAATTAGTCTAGAATAATTACTATATGATACAATATTAGTAAAAGCATAATGTTAATTAATTACTAAGCAAAAATGGGACAAACCACAGAAAATAGCTAAAAGCAGACTAAATCGCACACCAAGCTATATACATCAGAATATCTGCGCTGAAAATATTATAAAATATAGTATATATACACAATGTACATTATGTAGATACATATTAACTAAATATAACAGATTTAAATAAAAAATAAGTCATTATGGTTTACATTGAAAGCGAAACACATAAATACTTATACAAAAAATCGTGTTTGAGTGAAAATATACATACTATAATATAATGAAATAGTCAAATAGTAGGAAACTGAAATTACATTAACATATTTAATTTCTTTTTGTTTTCAAAATGAAAATTTACAAATGAGTTTGCTTTTCATCAGAATTTAATAAACACCATACGGATAGATAAATAAATATGAAATCCCAAACCAAGTTAAAAAAAAAATATACCTGTATATATTATATGACACATGTTTTATTGAGAGACACGTTTATAAATAAGTATGATTTATATATATTCTTTTATTTACATATATATCCCTACTTACCGACTGGTATATCGTAGACCTCATCCCCCGGTTTAGGCGCGTCGTTCTGTTTTCCGTCCTTGTCTATCTCTTTCGTGTCTACATCTGTCTGTTTCTTTTCTTCCACGTTATTATTCACTTTCTCCGCAGGCGGCGGTGATCCTGGGAGAATTCAAGTTCTATTTTCTACCTTGCGTACATCACACTACGGTTGCTTTTTGTTTGGCAGATTTTAGATACTAAGGGGTTTTTTAAGCTGGTGCTTTGTAAAGTGTGCAAATGTGTTTATTAAATTATAAGCATATCAATACAGTATGCTTCAATTTTGGACTTCTTTACTCAAATGTGCTTTAGCGTAGTGTAAAGTAAATTGTACTAAAACTAATGTTCAAAACCTATTGTTTTTTATTATTTGTATCTATGAAAGTAGCAGCGATAAGTAGAGACATGTGCACATAGTTATAGCTAAAAGTAAATTTATTATCCAGTGCAAAATATAAAGAGTATCAAAGATAGACAACAAGGTATAGAAATAATATGAGTAAATATAATAGTAAAGTTTATGAGTGCTAGTGAGTGAGTGAGCAAGTTGTATCATGCTGCTATCTACATACATACAACATCTACCATTCAGTATATATACCTGTGTGCTTGTGTCTTGTGCAAACTTCACTTACTTATATGCTAGGTATGAACTACAATTTATTAAAAGCTTTAATATACTTTTCAAAGGAATTTATAATAGCTGGCTTTAATAATTTCATAGCCTCAATACTGAATAACTATTTTACGATATCAACTATATATATTTTGCTTGCATCGCAATGATCAAGCATTTGGCATACAAAACTACAGTGTCAAACTAAAATCATAACTTTGCTAGATGATTCTCTATCTATAGATACTACAACTTTACTGTTTATTACAACCGCTACTCACCGTCAGGTATATCATAAAGTAGCTCCACTTTCTTATCGCTTTCCTTTTCTTCGTTATTGTTGACAGCTTCCGCGTTCTCTTTCCTTTCAACAGTTTCTTGTTCTTTTCTGTCGAGTGTTTGACTCTGTTCCTTCTGGTCGAGTTTGTCGACGTCGCTCGCTTCGCTCGGCTCGGCGGGCGTTGAAGGAGGCGTCGTGGGCGTCGCAGGCGCTGAGCTGCGCGCCGGCGCCGAGGGGGGCGAGGGGGGCGTGGCGTCGCCGTTGAGCGCGGGGGAGGGGGGCGCTACACGCACACACACACTCACTCACATGCGTAGGACAGGGTTGGCTTGTCTGACTTTTTGTTGTAAAGTTACAGATTCATAGAAAAGAAGCCAATTTCTTCGAGTACGCATAGATTTATGTATCTGTGTTTCAAGGCAAATGAGAACATGTATCGAATATTTTCTTATGAGATAATAACTTTATAAACATTCTTATGAATGTTTGTTTTGAACCGAGAAGAATTGACAAGATAGTGCTGTCCTATATTTACAATGTCCCACAAATACATAGTGCAAATATAAGCAGTGTATTTTAAAATATCTATACAAAAGGAGTTGTTGTACAAAATGTCAGACAAGTCAACCCATGCGCCTAAACAACGAGTAGACAAGAAAAAAATGTTGCAGTTATTGTTGCAATTATTAATGCAAACATAGCATAATTTTAAAAGAAGAATAGGCTAACGTTTTATTACAGCTTAAATTTAACCAATTTTATCTACTTGAAATAAGAGAATTTTTAGATTATTCTCCCAACTTTCAAAGATATTTTAATTTCAAAATTGTGCTACGCTCTTCTATTAAAATAGTAAACTAGAAAAAAGGTATTGTTAGTGAACATAGAGGAAGCCAATCAAACAACGGTCGAAATTTAAAATGTTCACGAACAAACAAACACAGTCTAATGCACTATTGGGTTAAAATGGAACTATCATACTTAATATATCTTTCCAATTTTAATAATAATAGCTAGGTTTTCTTAGAATTCGTAGTCATTTTTTCTGCTAAAAATATTGTTCTTGTGACTTTGCATTTTGTGTAAACTTCCCTTTATGTGCCACCATGATAATCTATGTATCTACAAGTTTAAATATCCCTTGGCGAGTAAGTATCTTATATATTTTAAAATTAATATTACTTTGATTCAGTCAATTTTGCACGGCAACATAGTAAAAGTAAACGTCTATATCATTTTCCAAGTTACATTAAACCAAAACGCAACTGATAGTAAACATCATTTCAGCCTAAAATGTATACACTACGCACGATAAAGAAGAAGAAACCTATTCACCCCATAATTTATGACCTTTTTTATTTCGCTCTATCCCTTTAAACCCTAATCAAGTCCTAGTCATCCCAAATTTCCATTCTAAATATTTAATTACTCCCATATTTCGTATAAATAAATCATCATCATCCTCAATACTCACTCTGCACAGTATTGTCGGGCGAGTTTGCGTTTCCATTTCCATTCAGTGCGGGCGAAGGAGAGACATTGTTCGAGAGCGGCTTCTTGTATGAACCACGCTGTGACTCTGTCGCCAGCTTGTCTGTTATCGCCTCCAGCTCAGAATATACCTGCAAGTGACCGGACGGAGTCGGTTAGCATTTGAGACAAGGTATAAATGGCGTCTCATCAACACGAGACATTATTTTCGCCCTTGTCGGCAAGTAGCGAAACTATAAAATATAATTGTTATATGCTGTGCAATTGTTTAGATTTTTAGTTAATTATTATTGTTTAATATTATACAAATAATATTATTATTGATAAGGAATTATGAATTATATTACTGACGAGATTTTATAATATGGTACACACTGTACATAGGTATATTGTAGTATTCATTTTATATCATTAATAAATATCTTTATCTTTATATTGCTCCATTACATTTATTTACTTTCGAGAATTTCTATACCGAGTGATCTGAAGGTAGACATGTCATTTCCAGCTTATTTAGTTCCTGGTTACAGCATTGGTCTCAGTCTCCATGTCAGCATTTTTGCATATTCTTTTCTCAAGCACATTTTCCTAAATGAAATAAATAATTTTCATTTCTTTCGTTGAAGAGTGTTTTGCGCGCCCTACCGGACACTCTGCACTCCTACCGCCGACTTGACCCCTATGACCCTTTGGCGCTTCGTACCCCTCGGGCTAACGATAGAAACGGTCCTACAGATAATGATATTACCTTGTTACTTTCAGCGTGGAAGAGTTGTTCGGCGGAGAAGAGTGTCTGCAGGTTGTTGACGTAGAAGAGCACGCGTGAGTCGTAGAGCGCGGGCAGCTCGTCGTGCAGCTCCGAGTTCAGCACCTCGTACGTGCGCTTCGCCTCCTCCAGCTGCTCGCGCCCGCGGGTCACCTGCGCATTGAAAAACATAAATATTATGGTTTTATTAATATGAAATGGATCAGCGTTTAATTATAACAAGCTTAGTTTCAAACGATGATGCTATTTAGCCATTAACTTTATTAAAGTAAGGAATTGTCCTTACTTTTTGATGCTCGATTTTATTATGGTATTCAAGACTCCATACCATACATTTAAAGCCAAGCTCGAAACAGATGGGCTGTGAAAAGGGCCCAGAAATTGATCACACCTCTTGACAATTGGCAAATTGCCAAGTAATCAGTCGTTAAAGTAAGCTACTGCTTAGCCAGTTTCCAGTACAAAAATATTGTCTAAATCCAGACTTATCTAGTGGTAAGGTTATTGGAATCAAAGCATTTCGCTGCCTACAGTAGTAATAGGAAAGCGTGTCAATATCTACAAAACCTGCGTGTTGTTCATATAAGCATGTTTGTACCTTAACATCGTCCCGCCGCTTGGCCGCGTTGGCCTGCAAGTTCTGGAAGCTGTGCCGCTGGCTGTCGTAGTCCACCAGCTTGCGGCCGCGCTTCTCGATCTTTTTCTGGAAAACATACAATGTGGCTGTTAGATACTATGTAACGTCTAAGTTACACTCGAACGTTACAGTGGTTTAAAGTTTCATGCTTGTACGGGAAATATAGTTTTAGCATAAAATATTTATATATGAAACTAGTGGACGCCCGCGGCTACGCTCAGGATGAAATGAAAGAATCAAGCTTCTTCTTCTTGCTAAACCAAAACATGTAGGTAATGCACAAATACGTGTACCTACATTCCTTCTTAAACTAACAACTAACTGAGTTATAAGATATGTATATTGAGATATGAAAGAACTTATAATAATCTTAAAAAGAACAGATACTCACCCTAACCTCCGGGAACTGGTTGGTGTAGGTGTTGAGCGGAATGAGCACCTGGTCGCCCAGCTTGTGCGAGAAGTCCTGCCACAGCATCTCAAGGCTCTGCGCCTGCACGTACAGCAGGTCGTGGCCCGCCCAGCCGCTCTCGTACACCTCCGTGATGGCCTCCATCAGCGACTTGGACGCCGTCTGCACCGCTATAAAACCACATCGTACTAAGTTAACTAATGAGGTTGATTTGACTTGACTGTAATCGAATCAAATAAGGGCCCATCTATCATCGGACGAGCAGAGATACGGCTGGACGACACCGGTTTATGGTGGAAGTTCCTAAGACCCGCACGAAACTACGCTCCCACCTTTATTGTTCGTACCGCAGGTTGTGGAACTCCCTGCCTGACTCTCTGTTCCCCACGCACTACGAGTATAATCCAGCGATCTTCAAAGCGAGAGTGAATCGGTTTTTATCGGCTAAGCATGTCCCATCTTAGGCCATAGCCTTTGCTTACTATCAGGCAAACTATGGCGAAGTGCAAACCCGTTCTAGTTAAAAAAAGGAAAATAAATATGTGAGCTGAGATGTTTGATTCAGGAGCATAATGAAGTTACTGAGGCTCTCTTAGCACATGTAAATAAATAACTATTCGTCCGCAACACTTACAACAATTCGAAATAGGACTCAAAGAAGAAGAGGAAATAGCGGTCACTCGGACGACTGACTGATATTCATATTCATGTATTTTTGTAAAGCCTATTTACACGTATAGGACGTGTGAATAGGCTTTACTTTAAAAATAAATAATTACATTTATCAAAATATAACTTTATAACAAAAATGCAACTTAAATGATAATTTTCATAGGTCGCACGACACGATACAATATTTTTTATGCCATGTTTATTTAGTGCAGTAGGCATCATGAAAATAAATATGTCTACATCAGTATTACCACGTATTACCCACTTTAAAATGGTTTATTCCAACTAGTCCTACCAGTAGATCGACTGTCGAACTGGTTGGACATTTTTATTCCAAGTAGTTCGACTGTCGAACTACTTGGAAATTACCGACTTATTCCGAGACATTTCACACAGAGCGCCATCTAGCCTTATACTACATACTTTATTTTACTAGGTTATTCCCACCTCGTATACATCTGATGTAGTTGTTGAACTCCTTCTGCAGGCGCGTGGCCTGCTGGTGCTGCCGGTTGAAGTTCTGCAGGTGCTCTTCGAAGATGTCGTCCAGCGTGCGGTCCACCTTGCCCAGGTTCTGGAGCAGCTGAGAACAAGGGAGAGTACACTTTATTGATACTGCAGTTCGAATTCAAATAATTTATTTGAAGAATTTGTATCTACAATTTAGTTTGCAGCTGATGGTATGGCATAACATTATAGTTCATTAAACGGTATACAGTAGTGTTTTAGTAGAGCATTTCCTTTTTCCTAGAAATCTGTTGATGCGACAGACGACTGGTTTTGATCACAGATTGTACAATCAATTACTACGCATGTGAGCAAAATTACTAATTTACAATTAGAAGATTTAGTTTCATACTGTAACAGTACATGAAATTGAAAACTTAACCACTATTATATTAGTTGCACTAACTCTAGATGACCAAAGTAAAATAGGCCAATGTGTTTTATTGCACCTCTTGTACAAAGAGAACCTTGGCAACGGGAGAAGGGATGCAGCCATTTCAATTACACAATTGAAGTGCAGCTATTTAAATTGCTTCGTTCCTGTTTCACTAGAAACTACTCTCCTAACCTTTACGTGCGGCTATTTCAAGTCTCCTGTAGACTCTTCGCTACAGTTGCTGTACAGACTTACAGACATATGCGCGGCCTGATGGATGCGAATTGTTGTGAGCCGATTTGTTTTATAATGATTTGTAGTTTTGTTTTTGGCTCGGAAATTAAAAACAAGTGGCGTCTCAAATGAATGCTAATTACCGACACAAATGTGATTTATGTGAAGCGATATTTTACGAAGGACTGATTCGTATTAAGGTATTCTAATTGTCACCTCTGGTCTTTACGGTTTCACGCTAGATAACCCTTGTCAATGAGAATAATATCAACAGGAGGAATCCCAAATCAATAACAGCAATCAAAAAGCCCGTAGGTAATAATAAAATTTGATTATGAACATTTCAAACTTCTTTGGTTTGTAGAATGGAATAACTATTAGATCTTAAGTTGCAACTTGTAAACCAAATGACTACACTAGAGCGACCTACGACTCGACCTTAACTGATAATCAGTAGCCTAGACCCCGATACCTAAAAAGTACAAAAACCGCACTAAAACTGTACAACTGCCTTTATCTAACTGTCAGGGCACGTTTTACAATCCTTCAATACATTTACATATAACTATAAGGTGGCGGAAGCAAAGAACTAATTTTTACCTCACATAATTTATAAATTTTCTTGAGAAATTGTTACAGTGGCGCCGTTGACCACACGTCAGCTAAGTTGGTAATAGAAGCTGGGGCAATGCAAAGCCATCTCGACCGTTGAAGGCAAATGTTTATGAATGACATTGTGGTTTTTGCATCGGTTTTTGTAATGCCTTGTGCGGATTATGTTTGAACTTGTTGTTTGTTGTGGTATCAATGCAAGCTGACGAAAATTAGATCACGTCGAACTGTGAAATAACTTTATTTACCTGAGAATGCAGCGGTATTTTTGCGTCGAAAACAACAATTTAGTAACCAAGAAAGCTATATTTTGGACAGTTAATTAGTTAGTGGATTTTTGTTCCAGTTTTTTTAACCGTGACAATGATAAAAACAAGAATGGTGGTACAGATTATCGTTGACAGCTTGGAAACTCTCAACTGATAAATAGTTATGAAACTGATATATTAGCTTTTGTTCCAGTTTTTTTAACCGTGACAATGATAAAAACAAGAATGGTGGTACAGATTATCGTTGACAGCTTGGAAACTCTCAACTGATAAATAGTTATGAAACTGATATATTAGCTTCCGTAGTTTTAAAATCAAATTGAATATTTATTCGCCGCCGATTGCTCATGCTTACAGTGAACTGAACAATACGAGTGCCGCTAGAATCCTAATTACGTTAATAAAGCTATTTCAAGGCGGTACTAACGCGCGTATGAAACATACGGTTTTTATTATAAACATCGACGAAAATATGTCAGTATCTATGGATGAGATTATATACCTATTTTTTAACCAAATTCTTTCAAAAGAAGGTTGATTTTAATGATCTATTTAAGCACGCAAATAGGTTCGTATGCCAAATTTCTACGTGTATGATTTTCAGATCTGGCTATTTTGTAAACTATAAGAGAATCTTTTAGTAAGTTTGTAAATATTGCTAAAGGTTCCCCACATCACAAGTTATTATAATCTATGGTACGAGTGCATTTAATAGTAGGTAAATTGCGAAAAATTTACATAAAATGTTCGGAAAATATTTTGAGAGTAAGAATATTGGCATGTTCCTGGTACTATAGCCGTATACCTTCATTAATATAGCGTAACTTGTACTTAGGTTTACAAAATAAATATTTCAGAGCAAAAACTAATTGTACCTAATGGAGGTCATACAAATATAGGCATACCTAAAACCATACAAACCTCTGATAAAACTAAACTAAGAGATCATATAGAATGACGTAAGGGCTGCTATAGGTGTATTCATTTGAATATAGACAAATATAAAGATTTAAATAAATACCTACTAACTATAGACATCATCATTTTATGATAGTGTAGGCGAATAATATGGTCAGAAAAATTGATTAATTTCTACAACTGTCAATTAACTTTTTTGGAAAGGATATGCATATGAAAAACAGAACTATCTTAAGATTAAAATAAAAACACATGTTTCTTCTATCATCATGATTTTTTGCACAATGTCCGTATGTCTTACAATACCGGTAAGGCACAATACATTAGGATTATTTTAATATTAAAACTTTCGTGAGACATTTTATCAAAAGATTAACTAAAACGGTTTTCACTCACGTGTAAATCGCGTAAATGGTTTACGCGATATGGTTTGGTATGGTCTGCGTGTTGCCGCGGCCCAGGACGAACGTTCTGAAGATGGGTGTCATGACATCCGAAACGCGTAAACCATTTACGCGATTTACACGTGAGTGAAAACCGTTTTAGTTAACCTTTTTTAAATTAGGATTAGGACATATTTGAACTTAAACATATTAGGGAATAAAACACGTAGGACTATATCATGTAAATTATAGCATTGACATAATCAAGTCCTCCTACACACGACACCTGAATGCGCAATGTATAACACCATGTTTCAGCAGATTAACTAATATTTAGTTTAGAGTAATGTTAGCTTACTTTATCTGTGACGTGTGTTTACTGAGGAATTAACAAATAGGGAAATAATATCATTTAATTAATTTACTCGATTACGAACATGTTTTTTGTGCGAATGAGTCACTCGACTTTAAAATATGCGAATACTATGAAAAATATGTCATGCTACAGAATACATTAATAGTCATGCTTAATTTCAAGATTCACGCAGCCTATTTTTTTTTAATATTGTCTTATATCTATACATCACACACATTGCAGACAATGCCAAGCTGCATACAACAATAAATAGTGACATAGATCTTGTAGACTGACACCTGCTAAAAACAGATAAATACTCTATGAATAATGGCATCATTTATTCGAAGCTCGCAGTAAAATATATATACGAGATCTAAATGAAATCAGTGGCAATATTGTCTTATTCAGTTTTACTAAGTACTATGTATAAAGGTAAGTACTATGTATAAAGGTAGATGTAATCTCAAGGCGGCACGCAGACGATGCGGTGACGAGTGGTTTGCACACAATAAGCCTTGCAATTGTCGACCCCAAGGCCACTTCTATGACAGATTGGATTCTCTTAAGAAACCGAGGTCACTCCAAACATGCCCTATTACCATCACAATACAGTCGAAATTGTAACCACACTCATACATTCAGTTAAAGTGTGCATTGAAACAGGTTTGGAATACTTTGAATATCTTCAATGGGTGAGCCCCGGTTGATTCGAAAGTATAAACTTGTTTTAGAGGAGTCGGTTCATAAAAAAGAAAATCCGTTAAAGGGCTTACAAGAAGCTGACGAGATTTACTCAGACTTATTTATTCAGTCCGCGCGACTAAATAGAGAGACATTCTACAGCTTTCATATCGACATCTGCATCAGATGAAACTAATAATGCAACGTATGTGACTCGCACTAAACAATAATTACCCTTCCACGATCAATCAAATTCAGAGGTTATAAACATAAACAATATAATAGTAATAACAAAAGACAACAAGGCCGTTAACAGAGCACAATGCGATCTAAATCCTTATGAAAGTCGAGTGCTGTATGGTGAACGATTCAAGGCATGGTAATAAGGCATTGTAGAGTCAACGACCGACAATATGGTTTCCTGGAGGACGTCTCATAATGATATACAACAGGTGCCAAGTACAGTGTAGGAGCTGAATGAAAATGAACATTCTATAACTATAAGGCACAGAAGTAGTACTCTTTACTATCATAATTGTGAGGTAAACATAATCGGATTTTCAATAAACAATCATAACAAAACAAAGGTCAATGAGCTAAAAACAAGATAATTTAAATTGTATTAACTGTTTTGTGTCTTTGTAGATATTTTTTATCGATTCTTTATCACCTGATTACCTACGCCACCATGCGAAGTATTACATGACATGAGCCACACATGAAATTAAAAGAAGCTAATTACAACATACGTAAAAAGATAACGAAAAACAGGGTAAGACCTATCAATTCTAATTTACCTACAAACAATCAAACTCTAAAGCTGACACACGTAAATTGCCAAATTAGAATCCTACAAAAACGGCAATTACTATCAGTGAATCTCCATTCAAATTTCATCAACAAGGAAGCCTCAATCAAGTGTTACCTGTACTTTATGCCTCTACTGTAACGACTGTCGGTCCATCGTCATATCCGTTCTTGCTTCCTTTCGATTTCAATTGTCTTTGACCGAGGCCTTTAATTACCGCTATTGTTTTGTTGATTCTTCACTTTTCACGTGTTATGTAAGTGCTAAATGATCTGATGATGGAACAGCTGTTTGTATTGCTACTGTTTCGACTTTATCTTGATCGTAATTAACTTGTTCATATGTGTGATTAACTCTGGTCGTGATATCAACTTCTGCATATTATGTATATCGTGTTTTTTGTTATCTAGATTGGTAACGATAATGGGTTATACCATTGCAGTGATTTGATATGTTATCTTATAACTTTTACTTTATCTGGTAAATATGACAAAACAATAAAATTGTTCATAGAATGCAGGAAAACATGTTGAGATATTTTAGGGAATAGTAAATTGCAACCTGGAATTTCTTATAATTATTTTTAGTAACCAGTGTGCTAGATTACAAAATGATCGATACTAAAACCGAATTTGGCCATAAATTATAAAATGTAGACATTGACTCGTGAGTTTTCGTATCATCAATAATAAACAAATTAAAAACTTAATAGTGGCCAACGTGCTTGGACAAAGTTATTATGTAAATTATTATTAAGTAAATACCATAGGTTACATTAACACTGGTGCTTGTATATTTATAGTAAATAATGATTTATAAAGATAATTAAAAATTAAGACAAAAAGTTAATTTGGCTGTAAATTATAAATTGTAGACATACTATTATAATTGATGATTTTTAAAAAGGAAAGTAGTGATTAATTTGCCTCATAATTACGTCAAGGAAAATAATAAATAAAGTTTATGTTCATTGAACAATGAGCCAGTCCGTTGTTTTCGTTGTATCACAAAGTCTAACTGACAGATTGTAGTTTCTATAATGGACAAAAACCCTTTGATATTATATATTAGTACCGTATATACAACTATGGGTTTATTGTACTCACGAATAGATAAGCATGTGTTGTTTATTCATTGGTTACATTTTAATTTAAGGGCGCCATAAATAGTACTGCATTCATGTCTTGTTTCATGCTTCTACTGTACTGTTTAAGGTCGTGTGTGTCCGTTGCTTCGTATAGCGAAATGTATTCAGTGACATCACCATTTGTGTAAGACGCGTGGTTTTTCATGTGCCAGAGAGAAGTGGCAAGTGTCCATGAATTTAAAACCTCCAATAACTTATTCCTTAGACTTATGCCATTAGTTTCAACTGCCGTGAAAGGTTGTACGACTAACTTCGACGGCTCGTTGAATATGTATGAATAGTCACGAGCCAGTAGGTACGTTCGTGTACCGCAGTAGGTACGTTCGTATATCGCAGTAGGTACGTTCGTGTACCGCAGTAGGTACGTTCGTATATCGCAGTAGGTACGTTCGTATATCGCAGTAGGTACGTTCGTGTACCGCAGTAGGTACGTTCGTATATCGCAGTAGGTACGTTCGTATATCGCAGTAGGTATTTCAGTTCTAAAAATACATATGTGTGATAGCATCCGAATTTATTTTTCCCGAGCATTAATTATTTGCTTACACAAGTTACCGACGCAGTTTCGCTAGATTGCATCACTAGTCATAACCGAACATAAAACTTGTATCAACACTCAAATAACATGAGAATATTACACGTTGAATTAAAATCGCTTTACAGCTCGAAAATATCGTATTACGGAGAGATTCCAAGAATTCTTTCATCTAGTTTTATCACAGTTAGTCGGTCGTTTCATATTTATTTATTCCATGTAAATTGGCTGGAAGCGGGTCGGTATTCGTATCAATTAAAATGATCTGAGAGCATGGCTTAAGCTGAAAATTATACTTGCAGTGCACTTAGCGTAAATTACTTTCCTAGACCTGTAATATTGTTAATAGATTTGTGTTATAAAACCACACGTAAACATGTTGTAGGCATTATTAAAATAATATTGGCTAGTTACAAAATATAATACTTTTATCTGAAGACTTCAGGATAATATCACGAAGGTTATATTTAACAATAGCATGCTCTAAGCGACCAAATAATTGATGACACTGAGCAGTCGGTAAACCACACCAACATACTAACTTGACCTTAATTTTTGTATGTACATTTAGCATTGCATAATATATATGTTACCGGCAATCTGTAGAATTCAGGCATTCTATACAATGACTAGGCTATGTATAAAATGCCTAGGCAAAGTATGCAATGATATTCATATTTCATACATTGCCTGGACGCGCCAGGCATTCTATACATTACATTACACCTCTGTGGATTAGAAGATAGAACTCATAGAATAAACTGTTACACACATTTTCTACTTCATGAAGTATTTACTTATTTATTTTTGAAACAACAAAAATAGGAACGGTGCAGAAATCAATATGCAAAATCTTTTTTTGAAAGATTGCGCATGTCTAATATTAATAGAAAACGAGTGTCTATTAGCTGGTGCTGTAAATTAAAATAAATCGCATGAACTGTACAAGAAACTACATCGATTATGACATCATACAAATATACGATGCATATTTAAAGCAAAG
This sequence comes from Macaria notata, assembly GCA_927399415.1. Classification (NCBI taxonomy): domain Eukaryota; kingdom Metazoa; phylum Arthropoda; class Insecta; order Lepidoptera; family Geometridae; genus Macaria; species Macaria notata. The sequence goes on along the minus strand of OV656734.1, from coordinate 13,189,292 downwards.
TGTGGGTGCCAATGAATGCAACTACGTAGAAGATAGATTTAATCAAACACTCTCGTGCTGTATGAAGAATCATAGGCAAACTTAGATTGGATGACAACAATCAGAAAAGTAAAATTATCTACTTTAATGTCATGATAACATCACAGGTGCATACATTACGTAGTATTGTATTATGAATTGCTTGATTGTTAGTGCCCACAGTGAAAATAGTTCAAGGGCAGAAATATAACAGAGGATTCCATGGGTTTACCATAAGTGAAAACATGGGCCTATATCCATCTTATGCTGATTATAGGCCTTCTATCACGTTTTGGAGTACGGAATTCTTTCAGACAAGTTTCACGAAATGTTGTGTTTTGATCAGAGTTTAATTCTTACCTACTTAATGGCGACTTAAAATAAATATATAAATTTTTATCGAGGACGAAGCGCAGAGTACCACGTCATCTTATACATACATAGTAATTTATGTAGGTACTTAGCAGTAGTCGTTGTAGTGTAAATAGAGAAACGTGACTTCTTGTCGGTTAGGTTTCAAAACAAGGGCCTGGATATTTCTAGATCTCAGGATGCTGTAACCGCAAACCTGGCGGATAGAGCTGTATATTGGCAGCGAACACATACACCAACAAAGAGTTAAATGTTTTAATCTTGTTTACTCATAGAAAAGAACGTAAACATTTTCAGCTCGATTCTTGTTATTGCCTATGTATGTAATCTCAAAATTGTCAGGTAGAGAGCGTTATATCTAATAGGTTAAGATGGGTCGCCGTCTAATTTTATCTAATTTGATTGATCAGTAAAAGAATACCTTGATACAAATTCTACACGTTAACATTGGTTTTAAAATGTCTTTTACAGAACTATTGTTTAAAGTCCTATTTCTGTATCAAAAGGCCCGCTGACCACAAACCATCGTTAAAGAAACAAGAACAAATGTCCCATAAATGAAGTTTACAGTAAATTTTCACTTTTGGTAGAAAGTTTTGGAGTTGTTGTCATACATTCAACTTACATGCCAAGTAATGCGTACTGCGCTGTGTGAACTAAAAGGTTTGTCTTGTCTTTGTGTGGAGAACTTACATCGTAGCTTTTGCTGGTCGTCAGCTTTTAGGCTATCCATATATATAACTACTACTCACTGCTGGGACTAGTGCATATCTATTAACGTCTTTTTCTCTTGCTTAAATAGCTAGTTCAAGTATTTTTAAAAAAAATATTGTATAAATACTATTAGCTAAAGACTATTAGTCTTTATTTGATCCTAATTACATTATACCTGTTCTTGTTGTTCGTATACATGTTCCTTGTTAACGGAGCCGTCTCCCGATTTGACTATACACAGCGACTATATGTGCCTACCAACATCCTACACTAGAAACTGTCTATTTCCTTGAACGATCTACTTATAACACTGATGCAAGCACACAAGAAGTCCATTTCACGTATCAGAATTCAGACAGTCCAGTGTACTGTCACGGATGCTCTACCATTGTTGGCAGTACAATATGAGCATCAACCACGCGTCCTCTCGAGCATCCTTGCGGCTCCGTGGAGAGGATTGTGGAGCATTGTGTTGGCCCACAGGGGGCGTGACGTCAGTGGTGGACGATTAAGTATTGAGGTATTATTTAGTACACATCACACTGATTATACTATAATAGAGCGTACAGTAAAGCTTTGCAAAATAACAACACCATTATATTACAGTCCATCGTTTTCAGCATTATCTATAAGATATGATGCCTATGGTAATGTACCATAGATTCTTTTTATCCCTGGTCTTGTAGAAATTCTCTGAGGATCTCCTGTTTATTCGAAGGTTTTTAAGGATACACGGTAAAGGATTTTTTAGATAATTAATATTACGGTCAACTTGTTTATTTACTAGTTACATAAACGACAATTTGTTGCTTTAATTCTTAATTCAGTGATATTATTTATTCAACACTAGCTTTGATCACATCAAACAGGTGTTTTGGCTCTGTGTTATTTACTTTCTAGATTTCATTGCAGCGTTTCAATTAGGTTTATACCTGTTTCCGCAGAGTTTATTTATTGTTTCTAGAGCAAAGTGGAAGCATTAAAACGTCTTGTATATTGAGAGCTGGCTAAAGTGGAATTTCACATAGCCAAGGTGAAATCAAATGTGTTGTGCTTTTATCAGATGACTGAACTTTACACCTGACATGATTATAGTTACAGCTCTTTATATCATACAATAATTATAATTATAATATGTGTAAACTAAATATTTTCGCTTTCGCTCTTATTTGTAAGGACAATGGATAGAAACTAAGCGAATCTGATAAATTAATAGGTTAAATACATAGCAGAGGTTTGAGAAAAGCTCAGCAAATCAATAAGACGATAATAATACATAACAGTATACCATTAGCCACGCCATTGTCTTATTATGGTGGGAAAGTGGCAGAAAACTAACAATTACGTAATCTCACATTATTATAATTTTATGACCGAGAAGATTAACGGCTATTTATAACGGTCCAGGTTCAAAAGTCCAGGAGGTGAAGTAAACACAAGAAATATCCATAAAACTGTGCGTTGTGTGTGTAAAACTGTGTTACTGTGAGGGAAAGATATTGTGACTGGAGCCAACACTAGTAGAATGACAACTACTCCCATGATTATTGTGTGTTTATATTGGACATATTGAATATATTATGCAAGCAACCTTATCACAGAAGCAATTCTTATAAGAAACGAAATCTAGTTTTCTCACATGCACAGACAGAGCTAGCATGTAAAGTGTTCAGTGAAAAGTTCTAAAAGACAACGGAATATTTGAGCATTTGGCAGAGTTCCGAGTCGAACACTCTGAATGCGAATTATAAATTTAGATTACTGTCAAGCGCCGCAGCCTAAATTTTTAGATCAAGGATCGACGTAAAGTTTTCGTCTGCGTACGAGATCTTATGAACATTTTACGACCGAAGCTTACTAGAATATAACAGAGGAGAATTCAATAACAATAGATGACTAACAGCATTAAAATAAAGTTCACGAACGATAGCCGACGCTGACGATATCGAAATGGCAAGTGTTTTTAAGTCGGCAGGCTTAACACAATGAATGAATAATTAATACACTAACTTATCTTAATAGTAGAGTTATTAGGACAGTCCTAAATCCTAAATTTCAAATTACATAGGTACCTCTAAAGAGATCGAACAATATAGAAATAGAATAGAAGTTGGCGAGATGCAGTCGCAAACAATCCACAAGCACGTGTTTTTGAGTGGAACATGCATACATTGATGCACATGTACGTTGTAAATTACTGTATCTGACCTCGAAACTACTACTATACCTACAACTACATGGATGTACTAATTAGTCTCAATTCAATGAGATCTTTGCGGCCTTATAACTAGTATCATTTTCTTTAGGATCAGAAAGGACATAGAATTTGATGTAAGTATATATTTAGGGCAGATTAGTGAAAAACTTTAGATAAAGTTTATAGTTTGAGACTTGTCTTTTCAAACGTGTAATTTACAAAGTAAGGTGATGCAGTATACATTAAATTCGAAAAGATGTACCAATACAGTTGAAACGGATCTACACATTATTCTTGGATCATATTGTTTCAAGGGTCACTGCGCCATCAGTTTGTTCGAGCCAAACATAACGCCCACATCGATACTTGAAGCAATTACAAACTGCAACAAATTAATCATGGTCCAGATTTAAACATCCGTCTGAGCAAACATATAAACAAACAGACATGTAGCATGTATTGATGTAAGTGGAACGGTCACTAAAGTGCATTCACAAGGCCAGCAGGTAAAAGGCCTGCCTCTCTAGACTCTACGAATATTCAATTAGGATTTGAACATCACCGTGTGGTCAATCTAGCAAGCTAGATGTACTAAGAGTATAGTGGAATCAGTAAACGTACGTAATGATAACCCTTCGCAAACGAAACTTCTCTAGGAGTAGGAATCTGTATGTAATTGAATATTCGTGGTTTCTACGTATATAATAATAAATAAATGAATATTCCGGGACATTGCACAGCGCCATCTAGCCCCACACTAAACAAACGCTTGTGTCGTGAGTAGGTACTAGGTAACGGATATATTACTTGTATACTTTTCGTTTGTAAATACATACTTATTATACATACAAAGGATCAGGCTCAACACAAGTAATTATAAATTTTTAAAATGCATAAATACTTGTGTCACGCGGGAATCGAACCCGCAACCCTTAGATTAGAAGGCAGAGCCACTACCAACTAAGCTAACAGGCCAGTCAATAAGCCGAGAACGTGTAGAGGTATAAGTAGGATGGTGCAATAGCTAGTTAAGATTTGGGATCGTAATTGGATTCTGTTGTTCGATGCGAGGGGCATTCCAATATTGAATCGATATTTCTGACAGTTGTTTAGACATGACTTACTTATTTTAGAATTTTGAATGTAAATATTCAGTTTTAAGGTAAAAAAGATATATGTAGATGGGGTAATTTGGAACCCCAATCAGCATGAACCCTAAACATCAGTTTCCACAGTCTTTACTTCCAATGCCTATGTCAGTGTCATCTGTCATACCTACTACTTCCTCTATATACAAAAACTGTACAAATTACTTAAGATGACGATGGACAATGGTACATTCGAGAGATAAACGTACACAAGTAATTTAACGCTAGCTTGACAGCTCACCTCACGAGACAATACTCATACTACTACATAAATGTTAATATAGAGTATGCAATAGCTGTAACATGTTTGCAAATTACAAGCCTTATCACTGTGAAACATCTGTTGGAATACATTAAAAGAATATAAGACTTTCATAACAATAACACATTTTTTTTTTACTTTAATTAGGCTTACCTTTGACTATAGCCTGCCTGATGTTAAGCACCACTATAGTCTCAGATGTAGCACGCTTGCCTAGAAGAAACCTATTTACTCTAGATTTGAAGACCCCTGGGTTATAATTTTCTGGGAACAGGGCTCCAGGTAGAGAGTTCCATAGTCTCGCTGTCCTAACTATGAAGGTAATCAAAGCGTAATGTACGAAATATATTTACAAAACTACAAAATAGCAATAAAAAGTTACCTACATGCTAAAACTATGATTGATATTAAGCGTAATATGCTTAGTTAAGCTAGTTCAAAGGTTGTTCGATGGTATAAACAAAAGTGCAATGAGACACCGTAGCACTAGCAACCGTACAAATGCAAGATCCAGTGAATGTCTCATGTAAACAGCTCATGTCAACTAAATACTTCGCATGAATTACTAGTTACAAATTGGCTAACAATGCATGGACATAAAGGCTGTCGTTTTATATTTGTAATCGTAAACTTTAAGCTGCACTAGACTAGTGCGTGAAACTAAATGCACTCATTGAATGATATCTATTATCTCGAAATTTGATTCAGCATTTCAGAGCAGACAAAAATAGAAAATATAAATATACGAAGAGAGATAAGGTGTTTATAAACTTTTATTATTTTACAGTTAATTAAGAAAAGTTATAAACCAAATCAATATTACAGGACAGGTAATCAAGACACGTAGTCTGAACAGAAATATTTCCCAATGTCAACATCAACAAGTTATCGAAGTTTGTTCACGTCGACCTAAGCAGAAAGTCATTAATTCACATATTATGCAAAATATCTGGTTTCGTATGCATTCATTTTTAAAGCGTTGACCTCAAATGGAAACCGCAATGCTGTAGGAAACTATTGGTTTTTGATAACATAGGTTAAAGGCACACATATTTAATTACTTCTGGTGTGTATATATACATATATATATATATATATATATATATATATGTCGGCGCGTTTAATTCGAAGAGTGTTTAAGTTGATCTTAATGTTTGATTCGGAGAGTAGGCGAGTTGGTTTCAATGTCACTGTCAGCTGTCACAATGTTCGAAATGTGTTATAATGTTTGTGTCACTGTCAATAACGGCTGACATTGACTTGAGACTAACTTCGGGGTCCTGCTCTGACGCAACAACCAGCGCTAGTGCCGTGCGAGAGACCGCCATTCTTACTTGGGACGGCAATCGGTTCGCATCGCGTTGTGGCGTTACGTGTTGGTTGGAGTGTCGACCGAATTAGTGTAATTAGATATCAGACAATCTTCCTACAGTTGTATTTCATAGTTTAACCTCCAACAAATTGTAATATACCATCAATAAGTTGAAGTGCTACGTTTTATTTCTCCATGCCCAAATACCCATGCCCAGCCGGTAGGATTACTATTATGGATGACGAAGATGCTCCGCCGTCCCCACATCAGAAGTGGGATGATGGCAAAATGGAGAAATATTTGATCGCCGAGAAACACAATGGGAACCATGCATGTTCTGCCTACGTGAAAATCAGACCCACAAACATTATCAATTCTTCGTGTCAATGAACAAAAACGTGTGAAAGATAAAAAGCAGTTGGGATTTGTGTTTTACTGAAACTTATCAATGCGGCAACGATAATCCTCGGACCAGAGAAGACCATAAAGCGATTTCATAATTGCGTTCAAATTTACGAATACGTGTGCTGTGAATTGAAAGACAAGATTTGCTGTTCGGGTTTGGTAGGAATTTTATATCTTCTAATTGGAAATGTCGTACAAGAAAGACTACGAAAGAAACGACAAAAAATATTGACAAGCAAGAAGATTACAAGATATGGACCGCATCGTGAGGGAGTACAAGAGCAGCGCCTGCAGCAGACTCATGCCACGTGGCAGTGATGCGCGATGCCGCTGCAGTGGCATGCGCTCCGGGCAGCACATGGAGCAGCGGTGGTGGCACGCGGTCGAGCTGCCGCGGCCCATGGAGCAGCAGTGGTGGCATGCAGCCGGGCGACCACGGCACATGGAGCAGCAGTGGTGTCACGCGGCCGGGCGGCCACGGCACATGAAGCAGCAGTGGTAGCACGCAGCCGGGCGAGCGCAGCCAGGGTCGAGTGGTGACTGAGTGCAGCGTGCAACTTCATCGGATATCAAAGGTGATATTGTTTAAATTCATTACGTTTCTGGTGTCGAATGCTCTTTTGTCGAAGTAAGATTTGGTTGCCATTTGTTATAAATGATTAAAAGGCGTTATTGAGAAGAACCATACCAGTTAATACGAGCATACAGCACTATAAATGTTGCGGTACGATTAAGTATTGTATTTTTTTTGTAGAAAATTTATTGCTAATCTGCTGATAACTGTTAGTGCGTAGCTATTTTATGATTGTGCAGTGCTAAATAAGTGTGAGTTCATTTTATGTCCCATAAGAGGTCAGCTATGCACTGTGAAATTTAATTGAAATTCAAGATTCAATCTAAGATAGCGTTGTCATAATTTTAAAAGTTAGGAGTGTTGTCCTATTTTACGCAAGATATTTTAATGAAATCAAATCTTGACAGGATTCGTTGAGATTGGTCTGTTAGCAGTCCAGCTTTTCTGGGAGTCGCGCCCGTTAAGGGTTGAGTTTCGAGATAGGTACTGAGCAATTAAAATGAAACTAGATCTGAAATCATCCCTGTTTAAATGGTCCATATTAGATGCTTCAGTACTGGCGCGTATCCGTTTCTGTTTTCAGGATGCTGTTGTCACTTCTCGCTGCCAGCCAGTAGCAAGTCATGCCGCCTTCTAGCTGATGAGCTTGAGCACCGCCAGGGCAGGAATGCTGTCAGCGTCGTTCTGCGCGAACATGGGCTGCTTGAGACTGACACCTGATCATACTCCCGGTGAGCTCGTTTCCTTTTGGTTACTCATTAGTGAATAGTAAAACAGACAATCAAATTCTGGGTACTATGCGTAGGGATTAGAATAGAAGGCATAGTAATACAGCACAGGTACCCACGTTTTGAAAAGATAGATAGTTAAAATCAGATTCATAAAGATGTTCACGAAAATCTGGGCATAGTGCCTAGGAGTCTTGACGGCTTAATAGAAGTAGGTAGATACCTTTTTGATTAATAATGTTGACGATGAGGAGGAGGAGGCCGAGACGGCGGGTCAAAGTTAAAGTAGTGAGGAGGTTTCATCAGACGATGATACGATTTGGTTGCTAGTTCGCACACAATGACCACCACCTCGGCGACCCTCTCAGCATTGGGAAGTGAATTAGAGATTTAATTTTGAGATGTGACTTTGTTACGTATCATTCAACACCATTGCTTAAGAGTTAGTTGGTTTCACGTCAGATGAGATAACGTCACGTCGTATGAGATGCCGTCGGGTAGAAGCTAGAGATTTGGCGATATTTGCATGATGTCAAATATTGTCGTAGAGAGGTGCTCCGACTGCAGGGCTGTCCGGTGCTCCCTTGTCGTTACCTGAGAGTGGCGATCTTGGTGGTGGGGGCACCCTGCGGTGGCTTATTTGCATGAGGTCAAATAATGTCGTGAAGTGGAGCTGCAACTGCAGGGCTGTCCGTTGCTCTCTTGTCGTTACCTGTGAGTGGCGATCTTGGTGGTGGGGGCACCCTGCAGTGGTTTGTTTGGCGGAGTTGAATAATGTCGTGGTGTAGAGCTCCAGCTGCAGGGCTGTTCGGTGCGTCCTTGTCGTTACCTGTGAGTGGCGATCTTGGTGGTGGGGGCACCCTGCAGCGTTATGATAATATTCGCACGATGTCGAATAGTGTCTTGGGGTGGAGCTGCAGCTGCAGGGCTGTCCGGTGCTTCCTTGTCGTTGCCGGTGAGTGGCGATCTTGGTGGTGGGGGCACCCTGCAGCGGTACGGTCATATTCGCACGAGGTCGAATAGTGAAGTTTTGTGTGATAATTAACTTAGTTGAAACATCTTGACGTGATCTCAATTTCTCGAAGCCAAATGTAGATACTGATAATATGTGCGTGTACTGAATGATATCTTTCGAAATTGTCAGGATAGACGAGCGAAATGACATTTGTGATCCCAGTTGTCTTTTCTTTAATTCCAGGTCATCTGCTGCTAGAGAAAACGGATCGCACGAGGACGTGCGAATGTCAGTCTGGCCGTGTCGGCGCGTTTAATTCGAAGAGTGTTTAAGTTGATCTTAATGTTTGATTCGGAGAGTAGGCGAGTTGGTTTCAATGTCACTGTCAGCTGTCACAATGTTCGAAATGTGTTATAATGTTTGTGTCACTGTCAATAACGGCTGACATTGACTTGAGACTAACTTCGGGGTCCTGCTCTGACGCAACAACCAGCGCTAGTGCCGTGCGAGAGACCGCCATTCTTACTTGGGACGGCAATCGGTTCGCATCGCGTTGTGGCGTTACGTGTTGGTTGGAGTGTCGACCGAATTAGTGTAATTAGATATCAGACAATCTTCCTACAGTTGTATTTCATAGTTTAACCTCCAACAAATTGTAATATACCATCAATAAGTTGAAGTGCTACGTTTTATTTCTCCATGCCCAAATACCCATGCCCAGCCGGTAGGATTACTATTATGGATGACGAAGATGCTCCGCTGTCCCCACATATATATACTTACGGTCTTATTTATAAAAATGCCTATAGTAAGCTATAAGCATACTATAGTTAAAGTGTTCAATAAGCATTTAAAGTGTTCTATACAGTTTACTATTTATAAACGTTCTATAAGCCTTCTATAACTATAGTACCCACGTGGTACCGACAATAAGCCAAATCATTGCCATTATTAAGAAAAAATCAAAGAAGAACGAAATTAATCACAGATAATACGTATCTTAGTGCCAAATATATGCTAACTTTGGCATAAAACACAAAATTTTGTCTATACTCAGACACAAAGAAACGTCAAAGTTGTTGATATTCAGACGCGCAAAAATCAAAAATTTTAATAAAAATAAGTAAATAGCATCACTCCTGCTGCCCAGAGGATTTGCGATGCTGAAATAGCCTGCCGACGGGAGCTACATGAGGCCCAAATGGCCAACGAGCAACAAAAATTGAAATATTAAAAGAAGAGCTTTTGAAATTGAAAATAATTTATTATAAACTCTTGCTGCCCAGAGGATTTGCGATGCTGGAATAGCCTGCCGACGAGAGCTACATGAGGCCCAAATGGCCAACGAGCAACAGAAATTGAAAAATTAAAAGAGCTTTTGAAATTAAAAATAATTTATTATAAAAGTAAAACAGAATGAAATACATAGAAAGACTTTTATTAACATGTTTATAATCACACATACTAAGATACTTTCATTTAGCATCCAGGTCATCTGCTGCTAGAGAAAACGGATCGCACGAGGACGTGCGAATGTCAGTCTGGCCGTGTCGGCGCGTTTAATTCGAAGAGTGTTTAAGTTGATCTTAATGTTTGATTCGGAGAGTAGGCGAGTTGGTTTCAATGTCACTGTCAGCTGTCACAATGTTCGAAATGTGTTATAATGTTTGTGTCACTGTCAATAACGGCTGACATTGACTTGAGACTAACTTCGGGGTCCTGCTCTGACGCAACAACCAGCGCTAGTGCCGTGCGAGAGACCGCCATTCTTACTTGGGACGGCAATCGGTTCGCATCGCGTTGTGGCGTTACGTGTTGGTTGGAGTGTCGACCGAATTAGTGTAATTAGATATCAGACAATCTTCCTACAGTTGTATTTCATAGTTTAACCTCCAACAAATTGTAATATACCATCAATAAGTTGAAGTGCTACGTTTTATTTCTCCATGCCCAAATACCCATGCCCAGCCGGTAGGATTACTATTATGGATGACGAAGATGCTCCGCTGTCCCCACATATATATACTTACGGTCTTATTTATAAAAATGCCTATAGTAAGCTATAAGCATACTATAGTTAAAGTGTTCAATAAGCATTTAAAGTGTTCTATACAGTTTACTATTTATAAACGTTCTATAAGCCTTCTATAACTATAGTACCCACGTGGTACCGACAATAAGCCAAATCATTGCCATTATTAAGAAAAAATCAAAGAAGAACGAAATTAATCACAGATAATACGTATCTTAGTGCCAAATATATGCTAACTTTGGCATAAAACACAAAATTTTGTCTATACTCAGACACAAAGAAACGTCAAAGTTGTTGATATTCAGACGCGCAAAAATCAAAAATTTTAATAAAAATAAGTAAATAGCATCACTCCTGCTGCCCAGAGGATTTGCGATGCTGAAATAGCCTGCCGACGGGAGCTACATGAGGCCCAAATGGCCAACGAGCAACAAAAATTGAAATATTAAAAGAAGAGCTTTTGAAATTGAAAATAATTTATTATAAAAGTAAAACAGAATGAAATACATAGAAAGACTTTTATTAACATGTTTATAATCACACATACTAAGATACTTTCATTTAGCATTATCACATGTCTGTACCTACTATTAATTAATTATTACAAGAGCAGCAGTGTCATTGTGTACAATAAGGGCTAATCTTTATATATAATTCTGATTGGAGACACATAATGTCACCGGATCTGGTTTTACAATTCCACATTTTTCCTTGTTTTAGTTTTGGCTTAACAGTAAAATCATAGTAGGTACATGCTCCAAAGCATAACTTTCTTTCATGTTATGTTCATAAAGATTATCACTTCTATGTATATATATTATGTAAATGTGTCACCAAGCACCTAGCAGTATGTTCTTGCAGCCTCCTCTGAGAGCCAGTTCCATTACAGTACAGTTATATGCCAACTTCAACCACAGTATCACAAATATTAACTACTTACTAACTAAGATGTGACCTAATAAATGATTGCAAGATGGCGTTCGAGCGTCCACTTGCAACTTCTCCTGGCTCCTCTTGGACTACTGGATTTGCCTGGTGAGCATCTGAGTTACTTGCAAGCACAGCATCCCTCTGGTCAATGGCAATAAATAAAAAAATAAAAAATTGCAAGTGCTATTATTGTAGGCTTTACATTCTCCAATTTGCAAGTCATTCCAAACAAAAGGCACTGAAAACGCTGTTATAAAACCCCAAATCATCAAAAAAATAATTTATATTACAAAATTTGATTGTTTGTTTTTACTTCAAAGACAGCAAATCAGCTGACAGATGACAGGATAGTCGGCCATCTTAGATCTTATAGCACCGCTATAGTAAGGTTATAGTAGGGTCCTCGCTACTATAACTTTATAATAGACTTATAGAACTGTTTAGCGCTATAGTGCGTTTATAAATACCGATTATGGTCATTTTTCTTATAGTGATGTTATAGAACACTTTAAGTCTTCTATAACTTTTTATAAATAAGACCGTTAGACTATAGTGGTGCTTAACATCAGGCAGGCTATAGTCGAACGTAAGCCTATTTCGTGTTAAAAAAAGTGTTTCTCATTTACTTACTGAGAAGAATTGATTAAAACAGCTCTTGTGCACTAATTTTCAAATATTAATTACATAAATAATTAACAATATTGATCTGTTATTTTCAGGTAAGATTATTTATTACCGAACTATGATGAACAGACATGATTTTCTGCATCTCCATGAAGTTTTATGAATATTTTTGACCGCGCTCTTTACAGTAGTTTTAGTAAATCGATAGATATTTCAAACAATACAGAGTTACATAGAGTTCAAAGAAAGACGGATGCATCGAACTGAAACAGGTGTCTATCAGAGTAGAGCAAGCTCTTTAGCCTAGAAAGGTGGCATTCTCGGAAGCACGAGCAACAACGCATTAGTAAAACATTAACGTAAACAGTATCGTCTCGCACGCAATGCCGGAGCTTGTTTCACTGAAACCAGAGAGCAATTAACTATTTCACTAAACACACCGAACAATTAACGTGAATATGCAACAGAAACAAAACTAAGACGTTTCATGCAACAGCGACGAAATACGCGGATGCAGAAACTAGCAGTGGCAACACCAGCGGTTGCAATAAGTCACGGTAAATACATATTTGATAATGCTTGAAATTGAATTAAACGTACAAGCATGAGAATTTGTAGATTTGAATGGACAAAAGTATTGATGTCGAAAGTGATAACTGTAATAGTTTGTTGACCTAGTGGCATACAAGTCGTGGTGACGTCGGACGGAGTTCAGTTATAGCACGGCTATAGTGCGGTGTTTAGTCATTATGACAAGAATACCACCTGGTGTGCTACAGGGTGAGGAGGTGTCTTTTATTGTTTGAACTCAGTATGATTTCGTTACTTTTGATGAAGCGGGTTAAATAGATATGATGTTGAATTCGAACGAATTGTAAAATTACATATATCCATATTCAAAGTAGAAACAGTAGTTATAACAAAAAAAGCCAAAATAAGTCAAAAAACAAGGCATCAGAATAATGAAGATAATAAAATAGATAAATGGAATAATATTCTACTACAATGTGTTCAGATCGCCAAAAGAACTTAAAACCACAACAGCGGCTCACAATACGCCTGTTACTGAGTAATTGTACATTGTAACTGAAACCAGAATTGTGTTTAGCATAATGCCTCAATACTCCGCTCCGATTGCTATTTCGACATGAAACCCTTTATTTGAAGACCTGTATAACGAGTCGACTGTAACATGCGAACCGTTTGAAGGAGTAGCCAATCAATTATAATACACGAGTAAAACACACACTAACGGTGATATTTGTAAAGTGACAAGCCATAAATCAAAACGTCTTGGTTGGATATTACCTAATATCAGATAAAAATACGTGACCAATTAAGCATAATTAGAGCCTAAACGCGATAATGACTAAAAGCCACCATCCAGTAAAAGTGATACAGATAGAAAAAGTTTTATAACAATAGATGTTATTCGAATACGCGGGAAGATACAGTGAAACCACTCAAAACACAATGGGCGACCGTAAACTTGACACACTGAATAATTAAGACATTTATATCTTGTATAACAGAGCTCGTCGGCAATCTTAAAACCATCCTAAAGTTATTCACACATACATACATACATTCTAACAAATTGAGTACGACAAGCGAAAATAGAAAGCAATGAACGGAAGAGGCGAGATGTGTGTCGACGCAGCGCAGACGCAGGTGGACAGAGAGGGGCCGCGAGATAAGGACGGAACATCACACGGAACTAATTTTACGCAAAAAGAAAAGGGACAGAGCCCAGCGCCCAGCGCGACAACTACCACACATAGCAACATCTGGCTTTCGAAGAAACTAGAGAAAGGTATCGGTAGCCATTAGAAGCGCGACGTTACAGACGATATTGACGTCTAAATAAACAGCATCATGAATCGAGTTCTAGTTAAAACGACCTTTAGCCGGCAACATAAAAACAAATAACGGGTCACGATCCAGCAAACATGACGGAACAGCGAATACGAAATGGAGCTAATACGTTCGGAATGAACGGCAAATATTTTGGCAGCTGGCAGCGATCTATACATCGATCTATTATTCTATAGCTTCGATTGGGTAGAGTTATGTTATAATGGGTGTTTCGTCAGAGGCGTGGGATCACGGAGTGCCTCAGTGACATTTGTGGCGGAGGCCGCGCGAGGCTGCAAAGGCTGCGGTCCCGGGATGCCTCAGGCCGGGGCCTAGCGCCGACGTTCACTCGCCGCATTCCTCAGACAAGTTGCTTGCGAAAACACAAACTATTTACGTGAAACAGGTAGTGAGGAACGAAATGTAGGACTTTCGGAATGCCGCCGGTTGGACATGTTGTTTATTAGGTTGAATGCAAAGTACATTATGATATAGAATTGAAATCAGATTGAGTAAACGCTCATTTAAAATACTAGCAACTAGCAACGTTTTGAGAAAACGTAGTTTAACTGTAGTAAAAGACAGTCAGTACGTATTTGATGGATGCATAAAATCTAAAATAGTTATAAAAACAATAGTACTCTTTAGTCTTGACCCCATTTCTTTTTAGATTTAGAAGAGACGAAAAATATTGGTATGTCTGTTGTAACACGAGAGATAAGATAAAAATTACGCAGAGAAATGATTAGCAACGACGACGTCGTACGTAAGCATACATAACCTTGAAAAAGATTTTCAGCAAGAGAACGTAAAAATTAACGAACGCTGCGAAAGAATTAGAATGGATACGACACGATAAGAAAAACAAAAAGTAAGCGATATGAATAATTACTAGACGGTAGCATATAGCCCAATTATTCAGGTACCGTAGCGACCTTGTTTTCGTTTTCATTCACCATCGTACAGTGTAAGGGGCCCCGTGTCGTGACGTGAGCTCAAATATCAAATGACATAAGCACTCATAAAACGAACCTATAATGTAGTCAAATTACACTGAATAGCATTATACCATTAAGGCAGATTGAATATTCAGCAATGCCATAACGGGAAACTTATAAATAATGACTACATACCCTCCATAGTACGAAATAAAATATGACGATATTGGAATGAAGAGAAGCTTTTGAATTTAAATTCGACCCAATTTAAGTACATTGTGTAATTTTTTTTTTATGAAGACATTCATATTTTTGTTCAAACCATAGTAAATAAAAGTGTAACAAATCTACGACAAAAATATAGATAAGTAAGCGGCCAAAACATTTAACGTTCAACAACCGAGTAATGTAATAAAATCTGTGAAGTTATCGGTCAATCTCTTGCCTACATTTTCGAAAGTCAAAGTGAAGTAAAGTCCGACAGAGCACGGGTCAACGAGTAGTTTGTTTGAAGACGAACCGTTTAAAACACTAAATCGAGCTTGTAATTTATTGAAAGGCGTAGACATCGAGACTAGATTCCATTCCAGAGAGGCAAACGCGTAGAATGCATTGGAAAACGCATTACGTATGGAAGTGTACACATAAATGGTAGACTTGAAACTCGTTCGGTTAGCGCAGCGTTGCCTTTGAGCACGGACAGGTTCTAAAAGTACATTTTGTTGGAACACGATAGCCAATATCAATAAACTCGTTTATCTCGAGAGGAGATAGCCTTCCTTTAATAGCTGGTTGGCCATTAGAAAGGCCCGCATATTGAATTAAGTGTATGGTTTTATCATACGAGCAAGGAGCATAAAGAATGACGCTATCGATCGTAGATTCCTTAGCGGGAACGTTTGGAACCAGTTCGATGATGTTTACCTCCGACAGCACAACTGTAAAAAAAGTAAGGACGCTCTGTTGATTCATAAAATAATGCAAAACATTAAAGAGCTGTAATAAAAGTGTGATGCAGTGAGAATGACAAAGTTTGACATAAAACATGTTTGAATAGGATTGATAGCATATTTATGGTGCAGATATTAGCACGACAAGAGCCAAATTGTAATTTAGTGACGCATAACGATCTGGTTACATTGGTTGCGCACACCTAACCTGATTACAATGATACATATATTGCTGCATATCACGACAATACACACGTGGGCTAGTTCGGGACAAGTCAGATAAAAAGTGGATATTTTCGACAAAGAAATAGGCCACAGGAACATTAGAAGAGTCATGTTCTGAGATAACGATAAAACGGCGCCTGTAATGAATGACATGTGCCAAAAAGAAGTTTGCGAGCCATCGGACCTAGCTAGTGTACCAGACGGGAATAGTCACACGGCGACCTGGCCTGGCTGCCGTCCATACTCCGAGGCGCTCATAAGCGACCTAACTCAACCACCGCCTTAATCTAATCTTCAGCCTTGTGCTTTCGTATTTAGGTTCGTTTTCATCTGCACGCATTCGGTTGGTTAGTCGGTGCGGCGGCCGCGAGACGGATATAAGATGCGTCTGCGCCGGTCCTTACGCAATTTCAGTTGACGATGAACTCAATACGTCACCGCACCGCTTCCGGATGACAAACGAGCGAATAGTGTGACCCTATTGTTGTAACTCAAAAGCCACATGGCACAAGTAGGAGACGACCTTGTCGAGATAAATGGTCCAGTTTAAAATTAGACGCAGCCATTAGATGGACTCCATTAGTCTGATGTATGACGTGTTTTGACGGCACTTGAGGTTCGTAATGAGATTAAAGAAACCGTAAGTTCAATGCTTCTTGTGATACGCATATGGGCGAATAAATATCGAGCGGAAAATGTGGAGATAAAAGTGTGAGACATGCTGAAATACAGGGCGAGCGGATGGCATATTTTATTTATATTGAGCCATTTTTAAGACACTGATGTAGATAGAGCCGGTTCCGGCGGCTGATGGAAATATGAAATCAATTTAGGATCACGAACGAAACTTCTTAAAAAACCTGAAGAACGATTTAGTATCTCTAAAGTAGTTTAAATATGCCAGTCAAGTGAACTAGAAGCAAGTTTCGTAACATATTAGCACACGTCGGCTAACCAATGGTCGCCACCATGTCCTTTTTAGTTAGTGACTCTATCGTGATCTCTCTATTAGGAGGTGAGGACGCAAGAGCTGCCAGTTTAAATGTATTTGGCAACACTAAAGAATGTAAATATGTGTTATAAACTTGCAATAGAATAAATAATTAGGCATTCATTAACAAAAATAATAATACAATTCATAAACTATTGCAACAAATGTTTATAATGTCATAATGCGTGAACACAATTTGAACAATGCAGTCCTGACATATTTATCAAAAGACACGATAATAAAAATGCTAAAATTATACAGAGCAATAACAATAAACAAGAAATCGAGAGGCGCTCTTTGATATTTTTTATCGACAAATGGACGATAGGATCGATATAAAAACAGGTAAAGGTGATTCAATAGTTCTGAAGTCGAGTCACGTTGTGAATGCTCGCGCCTTGATCTTGAAGCAGCAATGACCATAAAAGCTACCACCAGGCTCTGGATCATAACATTGCCTTTTTAGTACGAGAAGCGTTTTGCAAAATCCGCGTGGGTATAGAATTGAGGACGTTCACCCGCACAGCCTGACTCAATAAGAAACGTCGATTTTGGACCCAATCCAAAAACAGTAACTTGCCATGAGGCTGCTCCGCCGCCGGCTCGTGGAATAGCAATCGACATCAATATCATAAGAGAAATTTATGTGTTACGTTCGAGAGCACAATCAGTCTTACTTGTGAAAAATCGTGACATTTCATAAGACTTGAATAGAGTCTGTGCATACATTACGAAGGCCAAATAAGTTACGTCAAAGTACACGAATAAATCAAACGCAGGAAATGTAAATAATTGCGATAAACTGTCTATGAAAATAACTTAGAGCCAAGAAACGGTTGCACGCACCGATGTAGTACACGCTTTACCTAACATGTCGAATGCAGTCTATAATGCAAGTCCGGTATGCATGGAACAAATATGAACAATAGCAAACATTATCAAGCCAATACTTGCAGAACAAAGACAAACATTTCGTGATAGCTGGGAACAAAAAATGAAAACAGTAAAGCAGACCATGCGATAGCTGGCAGATAGTGTTATCTAAAACAATGTGGCAGGACAACAACGGTGTAACGTTTCGTGGTCATCTACCAATGTAGATAGCATTGGAATTTATTATTGGTAAGTAATAGAAAACAATTTGAAACGACTGATTAATGATTCGAGAAACGAGTTTGTGAGAAAGTAAGTAATTCAAGGTAAAAGTTTAATTTCTATAAACTTTATTTGTCTTCTCTCTTTGAGTCGTATTTCCTCATGACTGAGGGTCGTGACTCCCCCGCAGAATTAATTCGTTAGGGGAGTTTTCTTGGGCAGATACATCGTGGTGGGCGCCCAGGTCCTTCCACAGAAGACGCATGTCCTCGGATATTGTGGTCCTCAAACATGTCGGTTTCCTCACGATGTTTTCCTTCACCGCTAAGCGAGTGCAATTATTTGTCTTATTAACAGTCAATTTGTGTTATAAATATGTTAATAGTATTTTTGCCGTAAAACAATAAGTATCTCGATAGCAAATATACATACATATACTAGTATTTCTTAAACTTCGATCAAACGATGATGATGATGCTATCACCGTAGCAGAAGTTAATTATATCTAACAGTACAAGATGAAAGACCTTGCGGTGGAAAAGAACGCCGCATCATTGAGATGTCAGGTTTTATCTGATAGCGTGACAAGGAAAAACTTACGTAGGCAAATAAACCACGTGATATGTAAGACACGAGAAAAACAATATATTCTCGTTTTGTAAACATGTTCATACGAATACACGCGATTTTTATATTTCCTTTTGAGTAAAATTACGCATTATGTTAATTGTGCTAATAGTACAATATAGATCTTGCCTAGATCGTATTGTTTTTGGAAAATTCATTTTCAATTTAAACAGTACCTATACCTAGATAGTACTATCGGATACATTTGTGCTTAGGTAAAATCAAGTTCCATTTTGTAGAAGGAAAATCTTAGAGAAATATAGTAACTGTACATACTTACTCATTGCGAATATTAATAAATCCATAAGATATATTGACCCTTTCACATACCTGTAAAAAGGAAAACAAACATAAGTAATTAGCTTCACACACCAACGAAGCTTAATAAGAAACCTGTAGGAAACAAAACTCACACGAGTTGAAAGCGTACCTACATTCTACAATGATTGATAACTGTGGGGAGCACCTACTTTCCCTGTACCAAAATATTGCAACAAAACTGCAAAACCTAAAAGGTCAGAGCGAGATTTCGCGTACACTGGATACAAGTTGATTTAAACTTGACCGCAGGTTACCTGTTGCGGGTTTAGGTACGTGAGGCCCGGAGGCCCCGCTAGAAAGTGGTGTCGCGGCCGCCTCAGACATAAGAAAGTGCGTCAGCGCAAAAACACCGGACCACCGCTTTGGAATGCTCTCGCGCCCGCGCCGAGCGACCAGCGGACTTTTTGCACCTTTTTACGCTTGCACATAAAATAAATCTACTCGACGATATGTTTATGCTTCTGATTAGGTTTTTTTGGTGAGACACTGGCATTGTGTGGGAAAGAGCTTCAGCGCACATCAATTACGGGTGCGGTATCCATAACTCAACGAGAGATTCTTCGAATTCAACAATGTTCGTTAGCTGACATACCTTCATTGATAGATGAGAAACATACAATAGCATAGAGGTAGTTGTATCTAGTTATTAGTGAGAAGTAACGAGTGGAAGCTAACATGATTACGTGTAGCACCTGATGTGGCCTGACTGGCCCACATTCCGCGACGTAGCGCGTGGTTAGCGGGGAGAAATAAATAACCTTATTGGTATGGTAATTAGGTGTGTTTACAAGTGATACTACATTATTGTATGGTAAATTATTATTGTTACTCAAGTTATAGATTACACAATAGTACACATTGCGTGTTTTAAATATCTGCATATTGAACAGCGCACGCATGTTTCACATAACTCGAATTAACGCCTATCGAAATAAGACCTTTAAGATGTACTCGTAATAGTCTCGGTCCGATTCGTACTCGAGTTCTCGGTTCGATTAGAGGTGTAGTAACATCGACTCGATATAACTCGATCACGGTGCGCGTGACCGAATAACTAAAATTTTCAATAATAGCAGCCTATAAGCTGAATCGATACGAAAGTGTAACAATTGGCAAACTGTAGAGGAAGTGGGCGACTCCAATGTGCTGCTGTTGGCACCTAATAATTTATACGTTATTGCAACAACAGCATAGAAAACCAAAATATGCCAGGAGAGAGCAATCTAGCTGAGAGAAACCAGAACTAAGACATTCATTGGGATACGATATAAATGGGGTGCATCATATTTTCTGTCTTTTTTTACTGTGCATTTTTGAAAAACTAAAAAACGCAGGTTTCTTTTACGGAGATTGGCGTACAAACACGATGACAATTTCAATCTTTTTGAGCGTTCATCCCAAGAAAGAATATGGGCACTTCAAAAACAAAATGACTTAAGATAGAGATAACGCGGCGGATTTCGAGATAATACTTTCAATTAAACAACGCTATAAAACAGAACCACAAATAAAACTTAATTCGACAATAGACGGAATATCTGTCCCCACGGAACTAATCAGCAGTAAAACGGCAATTGCGCGTGCAAATCCATTACCGACTATCCCACATAAATCTGTCTCTATTAAGCAACGAATGAAAGTGCTCGAGCCGTGGGTGGCGTGGGACTCCCGGGACAAGTTCCAATGTGGGTGCACGCACCAAGGCGAACACCTACCAGCTTGCCTAAATATGCTAATACCTGTCGCGAAATACATGTATATTTCTACACGCAGATATAGGTAGACATAGATGATGTCACCGGTCGAAGACCTATTACACCGCATCAAAGACCCAAGTTCAAAGATAGTATAGATGAATGGATCAGTCGAACTGGGTCGACTCCATTACCCCTCGACCACCTGTTCGCCGAAAACGTAACAACAACGTAACATTCCGTAACGAGACTATTGTTCGACCTTGATTTATCGCAGCACCAACTGATAATGAAAGTGCTGCTGAAACTGTCACAGCCATGATAGATGGATACATTTTTACTGGCTCGGATTATCTCAAATAATACTACACATGATCTTATCTAATTGAGAGTAAAGATACTGTAGGCAATGATCTTGAGATTTGACCACACCTTAGTGAGATTTTTTTAGATACGAGTAAGTCATACTTCAATGGTCATGATGTATGATAAACAGAAAGTAAATGCGATTGTATGTTTTCTAATTGGATATTTTGAATTCATGTGAGTAACGCTATAATATTTTTGGAAGCTAGACATAAACAAGTACGTGAGCCTACAAAAATTGATTATTTAAGAATGTACTGAAACAAATATCAAGATAGCATTACTAAACATAACTAAGTGGTTCACCAGCTGCCTTTTCGCACACTTTCAAAGGGTAAATAGGAAGTAAACAGTTTCTAGAAACAGAGTCAAGTGCATTACCATACGAGGTATTTGTTTAGGTTATTGACAGTCGCGTCTCGTAACGGGGTCGTAGAAAGTTTTACATATTGACAAGGCTAGAATTGACCATACACGAACATCGGCCACCGCACCACGTAGGTGGAGATTTGCATCTTAAAGTATGTCTAGAGGTGGACACTTTCAACATTATTCGGCTACTGGCCCACGTGCTTTTGGAAAATGAAACTGATTTCAATTGATGACCTGATTTCATAGATTGAAGTTTTTAAATCACTTTAACTATTCGCAATAGAATATTATATCATTTCTTATTAAATTACCGTTGCGTAGTAAAACTTCTTACAATAAACTATAACTTTCTTAAATAGACAAGGTAATTGAATATACCTACTACCTATTTATAATACAACCCTAAGCAGTAAGGGGTTAACTATACCTATAATATTGTTTGCAAGATTGTACCGTTGTGGTTTAGTTACTGCTAGTTTTATCAAAACATGCACAATAATCGATAACATTAAATCTGAAATAACTGCATTGTTATCATTGAATTCATTTCCTCAAAAACAAAAACTGTATTTATATTGAACATGTTGTGTATTGCAGTTCATACATAATGAGGGGAGTTGATGATAGAACCCATGTGAGGAATCATGAGACATGTGTACAAAACAATAAATACAAAGCACTGAGGGCATTCACAGTTCCCATGACGTCTGCACAGTTAGACCATGAAGACGAAACAATTCTAATTAAAACACAATCAAAAACAGACTCTATTTCAAATGTAGTAGAAGATACAGAACTGCGAAAGTAGAGCACGACAAAGTTATCATTGTCACATCGCATATGAATTAATAAGAAAATAATTCGATTCAATTTGTACTCTATGTAGTTGTAATAGAGGAGGTTATAAATCTAGTGCTACGAGAAAGGGCTCAGTGATTTCCTGATGATGGGTAAGAATTTATGAATAGCGATTTGATCAAGTTTGCTGTTTTGATCAAATAACAGGATTAATTTAAATATCTATTTATACAGCAGTATGTCAAGATAGTTTGGTCCGATTGCAATATCCGGGAAAATATTTTATTTTAAGTGATTCTGTTTTTGGTAAATTTATGGCAACATTTGAATTATGGTAAAATAATCTAAAACAAACGTACTTTTTAGGAAATTAAAATTAGATAGGCACATACTTAAAATAGAAAACTCATTTGATCAGTCAGTTAGGAGGTATACCTACCTAATAGTAATTATAAACCTACCAATTAAAATACACTTATTTAATAACTTAAGTACCGATGTGGTTAAACTTTCATATCTATGTGTTTATTGAAGAACCTAACTATAAGACTTAGATATAAGATATGAGCAAACGCATAATTTCTATTTCTGTTAAATGGCACAGACATGTTTCAGTTAGAATTATGACCGAAATTACGAAACTAGACGCGTTAGCTGACGTTTGCATACAAACATTCAAGTTTTTATGATTTCCATTAATTTTGTTTAAAGAAAATATATCTAGAAGTTTAGATGCTTTGCTTTAGACGTAGAAGAAAGTTATAGATTGAAATAGGCATGTAGAGGTCCTTGACAGTATAAGCTATTACAAAAACAGTCTTTTTATCTTCGTTCAACTGGACCACTTGATAAATATATAGCTCCCTACTTATGTACTCGTAGCATGTATATTATGAAAGTTAATAGGTCTGTAGATATTTTAATACGTACATTTATTAAACTCATCATTTAACACTTTCCTATCATAACCACGTCCCTTCTAATCTCCAGTTCAATAAAGCCCATAGATTTACAATCACTTACTTTCACCACAACCTGGCAGAGCCACCTTCATGACCTTAGAGATATGATTCACTAACCACACACCAGCTAGTCCAGCGACTAAACTTGTTCCAAACCAGACGCTAACTGTCAGCTTCATTAATAATCTACCTATAAACTATAATGGAGGTGAAAGATTCGTGTGGCATCGGTCAAAAACCTCAAAAAGGATCGAGGTAATTTGTTTAAATGGTCAGGATAAAGGAACTTCTATAAATTTTAGTACTTTAAAAATTCATCAGTTTCAGACCGATGTTAATTTTCCGGGTAACTAGATGTAGCAATGAATATGTGATGGAATCTATTTACTGTGCTGCGTTTTGCACCCAACACAAAACTCTTGCATCCAAAACAGTTGATTTGTTAGCCATTTCTAGAAACACAGTTGACCCAAAAAGCGGGTCTTAGCAACAAGTTCTACTGATTTGATAAGTAACGGTCTTTACCACACGGAGATTGGCAATTTCTGAAGCCATTGTATACTCGGACGCGTTGGGCAGATCTTTTCTAAAGCAGTTGAGAGATGACAAAAAGTAGCTACGCCCTGTCAACAGACAGTAATAGAAAATAGGCTTTGTAGATGTGAATACCAACGCGTAAAGTATAGGTAGTAGAGGATTTGAGGACACATATCATGTGCCTCTTCACACGATACAGTGCAGGTAAAGTGCGTTACTGCGTATGTACAGGTAAATGAATATAACCAGCTATTCTTCTGTCCACGTGTATGCGATGACCAGAACACATTACATCGCCCAGTAACTGCTCACGAAGCGGGCAATTTTCTAATAATACCACTGGGACGGCCTTAGTACCTAAATACGTTGTAAGAGACCGTTAATGAATGATTGTGTTAATCAAACACATTATGGTAAAATTGGCTTGTGTATTCGTAATTTTTTTAAACACATTTCTTGACTATCATTTTTGTAATAATTACAAGTGATTTATCAAAGGGGTGTAATTTTCGTAATAAATCCTATCATGAAACATGAATCCAACCGGTTGTCTATCTAACTATTGAACCAATTCACCGCAACCTCGAGTAAACGCCTAAATATCTCTAATTTCGCAAGCCCAACACGCAAACTGGCTGTAGGCAAAACTCGACGCGTTTGACCCCACCAACACCGATATATTATACAGGGTTATACAGAAGGCAGAAATTAACAATGTGTCGTTTAACAGTAAAAAATCTGATGTAAAAGTCATGGCAAATAACTCCTGCAATGAAGTTTTTCATGGAATACAAGACGCAATGCACAACATGTGTTTCTTTTAGAGGCTTTTAGTAGGTATTTCAACAAATGTCGTGGAATTTTCTGTAACTTATACTTTTTCAGGAAACAAATAAACATGTGCATAAATATTAAAACTTAGAACTCATATCAGTTATAATATTGCTGATGTGATCTGGTTTGCTCCGCCAAACCTGGACAACAATTTTACAGCCTTGTAGTTTGCACCCTTAGCAAAGTTTACAGCAATAGTCCTGTACAGTGTAAACTTTCACGAAATTATCGTAAGTGTCCGCCGTTGTGCGTCTACTTATTGTAAACTTGCTAAATTATTGGCCGGGCGAGTTTAGAAACGGTTAGTTGTGGAAGTAGTTAGCTGGATGAGAGAAATGGGTGCTAGGTGTAGCTTATATATTAGTCAAATGAGGGAGAAACACTTTCTAAGCTATTGAATACATCTTCTACGGAACATTTCAGCTCAGGCTTGCAGTCTTGACTCCACAGCTAGGCAGTTGATAAGGCTTAGATGAAGACAAGATGATGACCTAGCAAAAAACATAAACAAGAGACAACCGCATTGTAGAGTGCAAAATGCATATTATACAACAACAGCAATAGCTAGTATAACATTGATTTCCGAAATCAGCACGCAATTTCAAAGAAATGACCACTAAAACATTCACACGTATGACACATTCGTTCCCATTTCCACTATCTATCCACAAGGTAAACATAAATAGAAAAGCAGAGGTCAGTCGTATCATGCAAGCCTTCGCACTACCATACAGATAGTATTATTGACTGATAAGCGTGTGGTCAGCGCTGGCTTACAATATAATTACAGACATTACTGCGTGTTTATCAGTCTGCGCTCGACTGGCACGATATGCACAGGTTTCTGGGAACAAGTGGGACAATATGGGTTTCTGTAAACTCATTTCATATTCGATTGAGAGTACTCTATATAATTATCTAAATTTATCCAAAATGTATTTTACGACAATTGAAATTTATGGTGTCGACAAGCTTGATTGATTGATTGATTGATTGATTGATTGATTGATTGATTGATACTTTATTGGACACAAAAAACATAATACACAAACAGAAAAGAAAATTAATTAAAACTAATGCCACAAATGGCTTGACTAAAAGACGAGAAATAGCTGACACTATCATCAACATGATATGTTAATCTTGTCCATAATCCACCATCCACCTTGGCAGATACATCTAAGATGAATGGGCCCAAGTGACTTCTTCAAAGAATAAATTTTGCGAGGGATTCATGAGGAAATACTACTCGAAGAGAGAGAGAGAGAGAGACCAATAACAAGAGAGTGGACTAGAATAGCATTCTTAGAGTTGTTAAAGTAACAGCTAAAGCCCTCTGGCCACTTTCTTCCTGGTAGAGTGAGCTATTTGCCGTTTGCTCGCGAAGCGAATGCACGGGATATACGTTATTTATCCATAGTACAAAACACTTGTCAGATGCCTTTAGGTTTAAAAACTGTCGAAACCAGCGTTAGCCATCTCTCTCGTAAAAAACTGGTGAATTCAGCAGTAGATCAACTTAAACTTCATATCGATTGACGCAAAAATAAGTTTTTTCGAATTCCTTCTGAATCCTGGGCAAGACTGTTGAATAATTTACAAAACCACATTCCTACATTTCCAATACAATATTTCCGTGTACAGTTATCAAGTTTACCTCAAGGCAGGTGAGGCAAGTAAATAAATCATTACAACAGCGCCGTGACAGCTTTACTGCCTGTCGGTTGCTGCTCCCACAGGATTGCCTTTACGACGCCCATTTGCAAATGACACTCGTAAACTTCGAACTTGCCTTGGAATGAATAAAGGAAGAGAAGGCACTGAACTGTGGAATCTATAAAAGCAGTGTCATAATAATATTTTAAAGGCGAAGGTTTGTGTGACCCTATGTGTCTCTAGTCTTGTCTTTTCTTCACATCCAAACGGCTGTAAATGTCATTTTTAAACAATAAACTGAAATTGTATGAAATGTGGTAGATTAGAGCCTGCTTAAAAATAGACTATTTATTTATCGTAATAACGCGGGTTATACCGTGGGGCGCTGCAATTACAATACATCTACTAGAGGCGAAATGATCGATGGATTTGGTCATACGTAATTAATGTCGGTAGGTACATAGACAAATTTGTTACAGAAATAGTTCACATATGAATGTGACACACATTATGAATATAAAGCCACACCTTTGCTTTACTTCAATGTTTACCAAACTTAGAGTAGGCCTATGGCTAGAAAATTTTCAGATAACATATCACAGGAAATCATGAAGGACAATATAGATACCTAGTTAGGTTTGTTATTAGTACAGGCTAGTAGGTAAATAATAGAGAATTTATAGACAAAAACTTAGAGATGTGTAGTTGAGAAATCCATATCTAGTGTAGTAACTACTTAATAGTCAATAAAACTACACATCACTAACACTATTTATTGTTATGCTAAAAGTGATTTAGGTATGTTTAAAATGCAGTATGAACACTATGAATTAATTAATGCATTTACGACAAGTTCAAATAGATATGTATTATCAAAGTTTAACGCTATCCAGCTTCAGTTTCTGCTGAAGAACATGGTCTGTAGTTTACCTTACTTGTTGTCAAACATTCCATCAAGTTATCTAGGTACCCCTACTTAGCCACACTCAAGTATTGGCAATTGCGTGACCTACACACCTTGCGAAATAACGACTGTGAAGTGCAATGAACTTTAATACTATAAAAATACTAGGGACTGTATGTAAGTATGTGTTCATTTAGTACATATAATTATGGACTTCTTAATTATTGCAAAACTATCACACTATTTATTTAAGTACTTAGGTAAGTCATTTATAAATGTCTAAGAAGAAAGTTTTGTGTGAGGCTGTGAGCTATTTTGCATTGAATAACTATCAAAGTAGGTACCCAATTAGGTAATAAGTACTAAATAAAATTAAATAGGCACAACTTTTACAGCTCGATGCAGTCATAGACCTGGTTATGAAATTCAAAACTCAGGTACCCACTGTAGCTGTAATGGGCAGCCCTGGGAGCATATTCATGACTCTTGCATTGTTTATTTTTTAGTTTTTATTATAGTTATATGTTTAGGTTTTTCTATTTGCTGTTTAAAATTGACTGCAACCTATAAATAACCTAGTCTAAAGTCAATTACCTAAGTAGATTCTGTAATAATTATAACTTGAATATAATTTGAATAGAGTTTTCTATAAGTAATATAAAATCGTACTGCAGCTTGCTCGATGTTAATCTTTACTAGAACTAAAATTTACCTAGTTGAAAACTATTTAAATATGCTTAATTTGATAGAAAAATACTCAGGAGATGTTTCCAGGAAATGAAGTCTCTGGTAGATCACTCTCAGCCCTGCAATTTTACTCACTCCTGGAACTGCAGGGCTCTACTAGTTCCACATACAATTGCAGGCAGAAGTAAGGCAACAACATGATGGCACATACATATGTACATGCATACATACATATGTACATGGGCCAACTGCCAGATTGGGTCAACAGCCTGCACTAGCTGGTTTATAATAGGCAAGTAGGTGACATGGCTCTATTTATGAATTAATTATTTGACAGAACTGTTAAAATAGTAAAATTTGAGGAATTATTTATAAATCACAGTTTTATGTGGTTTTGAAGGAATTTAGGTCAGATTATGTTTAAATTACCAAAATAATTTAGCTCTCACAATTTAGGCAGAGACAGTTTTAGGTACATACTTACTTAAATTTAATTGTGAACTTTGGGTACTTTGATTTACTCTATACCATTTAATGACATCTAAAGAAAGAATAAAATAGTTCAGTATAATATTTTTTGTCACATTTAATTAGCTCAATTCAAATTATGAATACAACAAATATTGCAGTAGATCCCACACTACTGAAGCCGGGACAAACTTCAAATAAAAATAGACTCGAGTGGAAATAAAATTATTTCTGCGAAACTCTTGTGACAGCCGGCGGTCTGTGCACGCTGTCTCCACACCGCTTGGGATATTTATAAACCTGACTGATCCCAGAAACTTGGGTAGTAATAAATAATAAATTTATCAGTAAAATGTGTAGGTCAGTTCAGTAAACAGCTCCCTAGCTGTGATGATATGAACATTTTGTCCAAAATGATCTCCTTGCTGAGAACTATAAATAGCCCGGTGCTACCCTGGAGTAGCTAACGCCGCATGCACCGGCCGACACCCCACGCTGCAGCGGCACCCCGCGCGCTCCCGACATGTAAACAAATCCAAGGAACACTCAGGTGTAACAACCTAGGAGCTCAACAGGTGAAATTCGATGCCCTCAGAAACCGGCCCTGACCGCAAACACACGCGAAACCCGAACGGACATAGTCCACGGCTCTTCAAAAACTCACTATCACGACACAAGCCTCGCTAAATACTTTACAAACACCTAATTGCTTACGAAAAACATTGTAGAGTTATGAGAATTTTTGGCATAAATACCTTTTCCTTCGCCCGTCCGGCATGTTTTTGCACAGTTTTCGCGAGCAACGCACTTTTACTTTCAGACATTTTTATCACTTTCTCATAACAGAATGTCTTTATTTCAATAAATCACAATCTGCACCCAAATTTGGCTGCAGCTGTTTTATGTCACACGTCAAAATCCAACCAAATACGTGCTTACTCCGTGCTGCACTCTCGCGAATGGACTAAAATTGACATTTGACACCCGTGCCGTGTTCAAGTTGTGACATATGACTAGTAGTTCGAAATATTGACGAGAGACACCGCTGTATCGGAAGTTTTCTTTCATATTATTTTTCATCCATGACGGATGACTGAGGGAGACTCGTAAAGATTATCTACGGATTGATATTTATCGTATGATTTAAATCTTATAATAAGCCCAACAGGGGTAATTCGGTTAATAAAGGGCAAAACAACCTTGTTTTAACTTTTTTCAGCAGCAGCGACATCTAGTAAACCGTGCCGTATACAGTAAATGTAATAAGTTTTTTACTTAACAGATTTAACCTAGATGGCGCATTAATGCTTAAGTTATTTTTTTTAATGGCAACAACATCAACCTCTCATTAATTTCATTCACGTTTCATTCATTCATTTATTGTTTTCAATTTCAAAACAAAATACATACATTACGGAAAAAAAGTACAGAATTTGCAATTTGTGGATGAATTATACAAGTTTTTTTACAGTATTTAATATTTTAGAGCAGTGAACTATGGTAAAGTACTTATTTTCTAAATGTCTGTAGCTGTATTGGAACCGACAAATATATTGAGGACAAATATAATTTTTCAGGAGCCTAAAACTGAGTTGCAGAGAAATGCCATTGCAAGGGCTCGTCGTAAAGAGTTGGAGATATTCCAGCGAGCGTTGGACATGCAATGGATGAACAGTCGCATGGAAGATGGTCGCATGGGGCGAAGTCTTGCGCTCATCAAGCGGGAGGCTGCTATGGAGAAAGACTTTCAGGAGGTAAGTACATTCTTGTTCGTAGATATCCAGACTAATTTGTTATGCTGTTGAAACGACCGTACATACTATTTATTATGTACCCATACTTTTGTGAAAAAAGTAAGTGTTGTTAAAAGTTACTACTCTGTTCCAATAATAGGCTACTGCGCTTTAGGTACCTTCAGTCTTATCGTTTAACTTAACTTTGGGCTTTTCCTTCACCTCACACAGAATTAAAAGTTTTTAAGCTTGGTCAGATAAATAAATGTGTGGCGAACTCCGCATACTAGAACTGACTTCGCTCACCGAGCCTTCTCATATAAAGGTCCTACTCTTTATGAAAAAGCTGATCGTGAACTTCACATTATCCACTTATCAAAATATGTTTGCAAAAAAGTAATCATGGCATGGCTCAAAACACATGGCTTTGAAGACACTGAAAAAATCTTCACCAAACCAAAATTATGATATGACAGTAATGGGCCTGAACTCCAGCTAGCCAATGACCCTTGTTGTGTATCGACACAGCTCCTTATAATATAGAAAGTATGTAGATATATACACTAAGTCACACAAGGTGTGTTGGCTGGCTGAGGCTCAGGTCCAAAAACTTTTTACTTATTCACCCTAAATTAGACCCCAATACAAAGACCTCCTAAATATATTATAACAACATCATGAAACTTAACCAAACTCTGATGTGTAAAATCTCCTTATTTATCTCTCAAGATCTCCTAATTTAGCTCTCGTAATCTCCATCTAACATTTTCAGGCAGTAATTATAACTTTTAATTTTCAGGGCATGGATAATTATATATTATATACACCTTTATCTATTATATATAAGTATGCATCTATCTATATACTCATACATTCTCACTCACTTGAACAAACATTTATCTTATCAATAAATAATATATTACATATTTTTCACTACCTAATAATATTTATATACCTAAACAAACACTATCTATAGTAATCAATTGTATTAATACCAGCTTTCAGATAATAATGTTTATAATGTTAGTAATTAAGTACATGATAATACATGCAGAAGTTTATACTCACAAATTTAATCAATTTCTGAAGTAGGCAGGGTATAAACAGCTTTCTGGTAACATTTAACTTGTCATCTTAATTTGCTCACTTTTTTATGTAACTACCGACAAAACTTGTAACCTTATAAGAAATGAATGTGTTGTTTTTATGTTTTTCACTAAAATTATTCATGTAAAGTTAATTACTAAAAACTATGCCTGTGTCCTTGCTAAACATTATGTTATTAGTTTGTGTTGCCGAATGATCACATGAAAAACTAAGGTATCAGGCCAAATATATTTTATTATATATATATTTTTATATATTATATCTGTGTATGGACATCATGACATATATTTTATCTAGCAATACAATTGAACAAAATATACACTAATCAATCATAATCATACATTTATATTATATAGCCATAACTATATACTTACAATATTACAAGTATAACCTATATTTACCATATCTATTTACATCAAATTACAAACACACATATTGCAATTTTTTTTTTTTTTTTAATATATGCATATAAATAATATACATACATAATATACTCACACTTTCATTACTATACTTTTAGATAACAACATCAGGCAACTCTGGCAAAACAGCTGTACTCGATAGCAAAACGGAAAAAAAATATGTCTACAACTTTATTCCGTTCCGCATCCGTTCATGTACATGTTTATCGTTCTTGTTTTGTTTTGAATTTCTTTGTCTTGATTGTAAAGCTTTTTTTTTGTGCGTTTTAAGTGTTAAGAAGCCTCTTCTCAACCCTTATGGTTGTGTTCTGTGTACAAACTGTTTGCTAGCCATTTGTGACATATGTGGCGGCACAGAATACAATATAACCATACATACCTCAAGTAAGTGCTATGTTGCGTCCAAAATAAGAAAAACTGGATATCACAACACAGGAATAGACCTAGTGTGATATCCAGGGTTTGCCTATCAGTATACAGTAGGTAATACACAAAGCCCTAGTTTAAACAATACCATGTTAAACCTATCTTACTGTAAACACCTTATAAATGTCGAAATAAATGCTTTATTATTATATTAATAAAACAATATGTTATCACTTAAAACTCTTGTCCCTTTTCAGCGTACAGACCATGCAGCCATCGTGAACGCCCGTGCAGCCAAAGAAACTGCTCTAGGTATAGAGGTAGCCAAAGTCCGGAGTGAGGAAGCTAATGAGTTACTCCGGAGACAGTACCTGCGGGAGAGGGACCCCTCTCTCCGGGAGCTGATCAAGAAGCTGCAGTCAGGGTATGTGTGCCGCGACCTGCAGCTGCAGATGAAGAATAATGAGTATAAGAAACTGCAGGAGAAGGTTTGTAATCATTATTTTTTTAACGTGGGATAGGTTTACGTTTAACTACAGCCTGCCTGATGTCAAGCATTGCTGAAGCATAGGGTCTAACAGGCTTACCTAAAAGATACCAATTAACTCTACATTTAAAGACCCTTGGATTGTAGTTCGTAGGAAACACAGCTACATGTGTCATATTTCTCTACTTACTGAGTCCTGCACTGATAATTGGTTTAGCTTGTTTTTATAAATGTTAAAACATACAAGTCATATTAATGATCTAGGTTCTACCTAATTTATGTCCTATACTTTAGTTACTAAGAACCATATCAATGATTTATCATATATCAATAATTTAACCTTCCTCCTCCTCGCGTCGTTTTCCTCACTGCTGAGGGTCGTGACCCCCGCCACGGATCATCTTCTCCCGCACGATCTTGCGCCATCGACTCCGGTCATTTGCCGTGTGAATGGCTTCATGAACTTTCGTTTCGAGTGCGGTGCGAATCTGGTCAGTCCAACGCATCGGGCTTCGTCCCCGCGGTCTTTTACCCTCGATCTTGCCTGTAATAACCAGCTTTTCAAGGTTGCTCCCATCTTTACGAGCTATGTGACCGAAATACTCAAGGACTCTTTGTAGGCAGATGGATGAAAGCCTCGTCTTGATCTTCAGTTCCTTGAGTATTGAGACATTCGTACGCTTTGCCGTCCAGGGGATCCGCAGCATTTTCCTCCAGCACCACATCTCGAAAGCATCCACACGTTTACGGTCATTAGCTTTTAGTGTCCTTGTCTCGGCCCCGTAGAGAAATATGGAGAAAACCAGAACCCTCACGAGCTGCTGCTTGGTTTTCCGAGTGATGTTTCTATCTCTCCATATATTTTCCAGTTGTCCCATGGCACCTTTGGCCATTCCAATTCTGCGTCTTATTTCAGTTTCGCACGAGCCTTTATTGGATATGGTGGAGCCCAGGTATATTAAGTCGTTAACAATCTCAAGATTCAGTGTCCCAGTGAGCTCCAGCTTGCTAGTACGGTCGACTACCATCACCTTCGTTTTCTCCCCATTTATATGGAGGCCAAGATTGTTGCTGATGCGCTCCATACGTTCCAGCAAGCATTTCAGTTCGGCTTCCGAGGCAGCCAGAAGAGTAGTGTCGTCAGCATACCGTAGGTTTGTCACTTTCACACCTCCGACGCTCACACCACCCTCCCAGCCATCTGTGGCATGTCTCATAATGTACTCCCCGTATGCGTTAAACAAGATGGGGGACAGAATGCAGCCTTGTCTGACGCCCTTCTGAAAGTTGAACGGTTTCGATATTGTCGTGTCAATTTTCGCCACACCGTGACTCTTGACGTACAGTGTCTCAAGGAGTGCAACTAGATGCTGTGGTATTCCCAGTTCCGTCAGGATTCTCCACAATGCTCTCCAGTTTACGCAGTCGAATGCCTTGCTGTAGTCCACGAAGCACATGACGAAAGAATGAATTTAACCTTAGTACTTAATAAAAGGGGGAGTGGGTCGTCCGGTCGTGAAATGAGTCGACGACATCGTCAAAGTCGAGGGTCCAACCTGGATGAGGTCTGCACAAGATTGACGCAGATGGCACAGACAAAGGGAGGCATATACCCAGCAGTGGGATCCCAAGGGCTGTGGATGATGATGAAGACTTACTTAATAAAGTCTAATTCTCAAAAATTTTGCAATATACAAATAAATAATAATTTACAGAACTATAAGGTACTTAACCTATGTACATTGGGTGGCCTTATCTAGCAAGCTCTTCGAACTTATATGTTCCTTATATACCTTTTCTAAATGTGTACTTACTATTTTCCAGGCTAAGGAGAACCACAACAACTCAGTCCTCATGAATGCTCTCCTCAACAACCAGGAAGCTCAGGCAAAGGAGGAAGAGGACAAGTTCAAACGCAACACAGAGTACAGGCGGGACTTGCAGCAACAACTGGTTAATAGGTGAGGTGGAGATAAGGCTGCAGATAGAATGTTACACTGATATGTAGCTGGGTTTGTAGAATGTCTGCCTCTAATACCAAGGGTCACAGATATTCATGTTTCGGAATATGTTTGTGTTCCGTGGAAGGACCTGGGCGCCCACCACGATGTATCTACCCAAGAGAACAACCTTAACGAATTAATTCTGAGGGGGAGTCACATCCCTCAGTCATGAGGAAATACGACTCAAAGATATGTTTGTGTGGACAAAACTCTTCTGTATGCACTCTTAAGTATGTTGAAATAAACTATCTTGTATGCACTAAATGGCTTTATTTCTAAATCATTTGGTGTTAATAAAACTTTATAAGTATAATGGCTAAAGTTAACATGCTATAATTATATTACCTATGGTTCATTTTGTATTGTATTTTGTATAATGTTTATTTATATATTGTGTTTCCAGGGAGCAGCAGCGTCGCTGCACGTATGAAGATACTCTCATTGAGAAGAAGATGCTGGAAGATATCATGAGGACACTCGCTGACGAGGATCAGAGGTGATATCTTATATTTTGTACAAGTCTTCTTATATGTGCAGTCTAATATGTCTGTTTTATTTATATATATATATGTGTATATTACCAGGATTAAAAATATTCTATGTCACTCTGAGAACTATATATTATATGGTTTTTGGTATGAAATAAGTAGGTAGTTATAGGTATATATATAATAAGTACCTACTTATTTCATACCAAAAAGCTCAATGATTACTTATCCCAAACCGTTAAACCGTTTAGTTAATATTTTGATAAAATTTCTCACGAAAGTTTTAATATTAAAATGACTTATCCTGTTAGGACGTTAATGCAGCGTTACTGTTGGCTAATAAGCATAAGATTTTAAGGGTGACTTTAGTAAGTCAGAAGCTACAGCTATTGTACTATATATATATATATATATATATATATATATATATATATATATATATATATATGTATTTTTTGCAAAATATGTATATGTTATGGTGCATATTATGATGTGTATTCCAGAGAGCTAGTCCAGAAGCGCGAGATGACGGCGCGCCTCAAGAAGGAGATGGAGACGTTCTCGCAGGCGCGCGCCGCCTGGAGGGGCAAGCAGAAGGAGCTGGTGGTGCAGGAGGAGAGGGACATCGAGAAGCAGAAGGCGGCTGTGGCGGACCGATCTGCTGCCATGTAGGTATTTTTAAGTATACAAGGATCTTGTTGGAAGCAAACATTCATAGATTAAATACAAAAACCAGATAAACAGATAAACATTTTTATTTATAATTTGTTAGAATTACATTTCAATTTGTCTCTATTCAAAATAATAAAATATCAATAAAAATTGATAATAACTAAATTCAATAATTAAACAATAAATATGTATATATAATAATAATAATAATAATAAATATCCTGGGACTTTGCAGACAGCGCCATATAGCCCCACACTAAGCAAACGCTTGTGTCGTGGGTACTAGATAACGGATATAATACTTATATACTTTTTTTTTTGTAAATACATACTTATTAACATACAAACAACCAGACTCAACACAAGTAATTATAATTTTTTAAAGTGCATAAATACTTATGTCATGCGGGAATCGAACCCGCGACCTCTAGATTAGAAGGCAGAGCCACTACCAACTAAGCTAACAGGCCAGTCATATATAGCTATATATATATACAGTATTGTCACATTACATTTGTTTTAATCACAAATAAGTTGGTATAACATTACATGAGACATTATATATGTATGTAAGTACTTCTTATAACTATTCAGCGGCAACATTGCGTCCGAAATTATTTAAGCAACATTTCTTTTCACTTTGAAAAAATTCAGCGATACTGTAAAAAGTCTTTTTAACTAGCCAGTTCTTGAGCTTTATTTTAAAAACATTATCACTCATAGTATTTTTAATCTCTACCGGCAAGCAGTTATACACCTCCGGGCCCATAACGTGCGTCAACTTCCTCGATCGCATCAACCTCACCGACACGGGCGCGAGATCTTCATCTCTGCGGAGTGCCATGTGTAGCGAGTGTTTATCTGCGCGGCTATCCAGCATCTCTAGATTTTTCCTAACATCTATGGCAAGTTGCAGGATCACAAGCGAAGGTAGAGTCGGAATCTCCAGGGACTTGAAAAATGGTTTTGCCGACGTACGACGCGACATTTTTGCGATAGCCCTGACGGCACACTTCTGCATTCTGAAGGCGCGCAATCTGTCTGCGGCGTGCCCCCAGAGCTCTGTACCATACTGGACTGAATGCACAGTCGCAAAGTAGCAAATGCGTACCACATCGGCGGAAACCACTCTCGACAGTCGCCCTAGCGCAAAACATGCTCTGCCTAATTTGGCGCAGTCTTTCAATATGTTTGGACCATGTCAGTCCGCGGTCAATTTCGAAGCCTAGAAAAATAGTCGACTCTACCTGCTGTTTTTTTTCACCACCAATAGCTACATGCAGCTTATTTGTAGGTCTTCCAGATATCAAAAACTGCAGGAAATGTATCTTTTTTAGATTCAAGGCTAATCCGTTTCGTTTAAACCATTGTGCGAGCTCAGAGGCAGTGTCATTAAGTCGTTTTTCTAACTCTACCTGTGTTTTGGCGGAAATCACGGCTGCTACATCATCGGCATACATGAAAATCCTCCCGGATGCGACAAATTCAGGCAAGTCGTTAAGGAGAACGGAAAAGAGGATGTTGGATACAGACGACCCTTGCGCTACCCCCATCCCAACAATCAGCGGGTCCGACCTTGTTTCTCCGCCATCTCCAACCACCACCTGGGCTCTACCTCGCAGCATATCTATTAATAGCGCGTGCGCAGGACCACATATACCGTAATGGTAGAGTTTTGCCGCAAGGACTCTATTGTCTGCGACGTCAAAAGCTTTCGACAAATCGCAACAGAGTACCGCTACACGCTGGCTCTTGTCACATGCCTCTAGTACACTCTTGATAACTTCACGGGTAAGATCAGTGGTGGACCTCCCTGCTCGATACGCATATTGACGTTCTGATAGAGCCCCAGTAGAGGCAAGAAACGCAATGAGCCGAGAACTGAGGCCATTTTCAAAAATTTTGGCGATTAGAGACGGGTCGGTATGCATCCAAATCCTCGCGCGTTCCCCTTCCCTTGAACAGAGGCGATACTTTACTCAATTTCATCGCTCCGGGAAAGATACCCGAGTCTATACAGCTATTAAAAACTACCGCCAAACACTGTGCTAGTGTTTCTTTAGCTAAGTTTATTGTTTCCATTGATATATCATATATATCTTTGGTCGGCTTCTTAGGTATACGTGTCGAGATGATTTTATAGATTTCCTCAGCGGTAAACTTAGTAATTCGGAAGCAACAGTCGGCGGGCGGGCGGGCGGCTGCAAGCGCCGCGCTCACAAGAGGGAGGTAGGCGCGCGGCGCTCCGCAAGTCGCGGTCGCACTTACGAACTTAGAGTTCATAGTTCCAGGGAAGGTAGATGCAGGAATGAAGCTAAGAATGATAAGGGATTAATTACAAATGATATTACTAATATTACCGGGTGAAACAAACGAAATTACGGACTTATTTATTGGTTTAAGCAATTTTCGTGACGACTAGTTTAATATCAATCAAGAGAGGATGAATTAACGTAGCAATTGTTACTATGACTATTATGCTACAATTGGTCTGCCAGATTTTTTTTTCTTCTTTTTTTTCTGTTTATTTTAATTATTTTGAGGAAAAAGTAATAAAATATTAAAGACTAATGAATTCAATTTAATACATTCCAGATTAGCAGAGCGTGCGCGCAAATTAAAAGCAAAAGAAGATGCAAATGAGAAGATAGCTGCTAAGATACTGGCTGATGAGGTAACACACACAATATGTTAGGGTCCACAAGTAGCCTGTAGGTACGTTATCAAACCTAGAATCTGATCTATAACCATGTCAGATTTTATAAAAATCGGATCTACCATTGAGTGTGAAGTAGAGACTAAAACATTTACACATTCAGTCTTATATAAAACTAGTGAATGCTCGAGGCTTCGCTTGCACTAAAAAGTAAAACTTGCATCCCCTATTTCACCCCTTAAAAAGTGGCATTTCCAAAAATCGTTCCATAGCGGATGCCTTCGCCACAACATCTACCTGCATGCCAAATTTCAGCCCAACCTGTCCAGTGGCTGTGCGTTGATAGATGACTATGTGAGTCAGTCAGTCACCTTTGAGTTTTATATATTTATATTAATTTAGTCTCAAACCGATTTTAATATTTATCATCATCATCAACATTTCATCCTGTTTTCCACGGAGCGGCGCCACCGTCGTTTTTTAGTATGTTTTTTACCATCTTTTTAATTAGATATCATGCTAAAATTCATGACGTCTCTAACTATGAGTTTGCTACTATTTTTATATAAGTGTAATCTAATTAATTCCTTCACTAATATTCCAGGCAGCAAACCGAGAGCGTGAGAATATAATCAAGTCCCTCCAAGAGCAGGAGTATCTGGAGAAGAATGTCAACAATGATATACTAGAGAGGCAGCGAGGAGAACAATGCAAGACTAGCACTAAGGTGAGTCATATGTCGTAAAAAAAGGTTAGTCTTATGTCTGCTTATATGTATCTGACATATTTGTTGGATCGTCTCGGAATACCTATGCCTATGGCTGTTTTAAGATTATGTACCCACAGAAATCTATTAAAAAATCATGGTGAATTGGTCTGTTGTGATGTCATTAAAAAATAATCAACAAAGCTAGTTTATTTCCATTTCTTGTGATTTGATAAATTAACAAATAGATAAACTGACTAATAAATACTGTTCCTTGGCCTTTTGCAATATTATTCAATTATACTATTAGTATTTTTGGACTTTGTAGAGCAGAGCTTAGAAGCCGTAAATATTTTTTTCCACTGACAATCCGGACCACTCTATTCAATATTGAAGATATAAATCTGAAGATTCGGAAGCGACGCTTGTATTTATTTGTATTCATATGTTTTGTATAGTAACTCGTATATGTCTCGTACCCTGCAGGAGGCGCTCACGGAGCAGATGGAGACCAGGAAGAGGCTGGCGCGGGAGCAGAGGGAGAGAGAGGCGCACTTTAGGAAAGAGGTAGACCAAAGTACTTTTCTACACTTGACAGTTAGGTAGGTATTTGGCGAATAAATCGTGTGATACGATATTCTTACAAGCTTTATTGTGATTGAATCTGCTCATTATCCCCCTATATATCCCCATATATAGTGTCAATTTTAGCCTATCTATCGTGGTCCAATTGGTTTTCCTTATATATCTATTATTCCTAGAAAATGTCAATGATGATGTTCTACGATAATATTTATATTATCGGTGTTATGTACAGTTTAATAACACAATTAATATGGAAGAAGTCAAAAAAGTAGTGATGGCAATATCACAGGACATAAAACAACAAAACATTGAAATGACCAGAATCATTACAGAAACAGTAAACAAAATCATCGACGAAAAGCTTAGTATGTTTCAAAAACAGCACAAAGAAATAAAAGAAAAGATAAATGAGCAAGATAAACGACTAGATCTACTGGAAAGAGAAGTGAGAAAGTACAATCTACTTATATTCGGAGTGGAAGAAACGGAGACAAACTACAAGGAATTAGAAGTAAATATTACTAACATTATTAATGAAACCATGAAAATCAAATGTGATCCGTTGTTATTTAAATGTCTAAGAAGACTAGGAAAAAAGGGCGATAAAATTCGGCCGATTATAATGACATTCAACTCAATGGGAACTAAAATTGAAATAATGAAAAGCAAAAACAACTTGGCACATACAAACTACTACATTAAAGAAGACTACCCCCCAAAAATATTATCAAAACGGAGAGAATTAAGACAAGAAATCATAAAATTGCGTGAAGAAGGCAAACATGCTGTGATCAAGTATGATAAGATAATTATTTTGGAAGATACACAAAAATATACCTCAAAAAATAAAAGAAAACTTTCAGAAAGTCCAGAAAATGTGGTAAACGAACGAAAAGACAGCAAACAATCTACTAAGAAAGCACCAAAACGGAAAAATAATAACAATCTTTCTTCTTTTATTATACGCCAGAAACCAGGCAAGTAACTAGATGGCAGCAGCGGCGGCGATGTCCCATCAATAATACTAATTTATTTATGTACTTAAAAATAATAATTAAATAGACCCTCCTCCAAGCCGACTGGTCCTCGTGGAGGAGTAGACCACAGCCCCCCAGACAACACACACAGGCAAAATTACTAGCTAACTATACTTAAATAACTATTAATTATAAAAAGACAAATACTATAATTGTACTTACCTACAATTTTAATGACTTGTCTGGGGGAGGCCTACGCTTACAACAGCGACTATTACTCAGATATGTATAACTTCCCAATCATATTTAACTCACAATAAAAGTTTTATACTATGTAGTAGGTATCAAATATGTTATAATTATAATATGTAAGTACTCACTTCAAATTGCATGTACATAATTGTTAATTTAAAACTTAGTTCTCTGCTTTAATTACATACCATTATAAGTTTAAACAATTTTGTTCAATTGTATACATTTGTAATTAAGTTATAAGGATTTTGATGTGCAAATTCATATAAAATTTGTAAACATTAGGAACATGTTTAACCTTCATTTAAAAATGTATAAGTGTATATGTATGTAAAATGTATAATGTATAATGTATCTATTTTATTGAGTAGTAGAAATAAAGGCTATTTTTATTTTATTTTATTTTATTTATGTACAGTATCTTATTTATCGACTTATAATTTCCAGACAGAAGAGAAAATAGCCGAAGACCTCCGCAAGGAGCGTGAAAAGTTGGCTGAAAAGCGTCGTAAGGGGAAACAGTACTCGGATGAACTTCTACAACAGATACGAGACAACGCGGCCCGAGCCAAGAGGGACAAGGAGATGGAAGACGCGCGCGCTAAACATGTGTTCGACTGTCACGACAAGTGGTGAGGGAATATTATATATACTATTAGGCTTTATTGTAGTGGTGTAAAGTTTTGGTTGGCTGATAGGAAGTAGTTGGTTTGAATCTCACTATTCGTGTTGTTTTCTCTTCTATACATAAATCTATAATAATGCTGAAGAAGGTTAAAAATCTGAACATAAAACATATTAGAAAACAAAATGCTTTGGGTATACATACTTACTTTAAATTCATAACAGAACATGTATCAGCAGTTTTTAGAATTTTTGCGTGTTTATCTGTTTTTTTGAACGCTCATATCGCAAAAACGGCAAACGGAACAACATGATTTTTAGTATGTAGGTATTATGAGGTCTTAAAGTGTCTACTTTTTATCTTACAATAATGCGAGCGAAGCCGCGGGCGTCTACTAGTTATTAATAAGTGGTGACCGGAACTGTAATGGTATTGGCTCTCAAAAAAAAGAAACAAATCTCAGAACAAACCGTTAAAATTTTATTGACAGATTTTATATCTAAGTGTGGTTACTAGACAGACAGCTACCGAAGAATACTCTATCAGCGTATGATATTACGGTACAAGATGTCATCTCATAATATTGACATTTACTATGTAATCATTTGTACGAAAATGTGCTAAGAACAAGTACACTTTCTTAGCTGTATTTGACATGAACCCCGCAGGTCGGAGGAGGTGAGCAAGGAGCGCGAGGCCATCATCAGCGAGCACGTGCCTGCTCTGCTGGGCTACCTGCAGGCGGGCGTGGTGGCGCGCCGCGACCTGCCCGCCGTGCGGCGCGGGGCCAGCACCGACCCGCGCCTGGCGGGCCTGGACGTGCAGGCCATGGCCAGCACCAGCAGGCCACCACGCTTCTCCAAGTGCAACCCGCAGTGCACGGTGCTCAGAGAGTATTAGATACTTATTTTATTTATTTCTTGTGTTTTTGATAGATTGGTCTCTGTAATTTTTCATTACGATTACGTTGAGACCGCAAAAGATTTCAACGCTAGACGTTTTGAAATTTTCAAATGTATATAAACAAATCAGGTATCGTCATTTGCCGCTATGATCGCTGTTGTTGTAGCGTGCAATTATTATTATCTTTTTTTTTTGTGTTTTGACATTATTTTACTTATGTAGCTAGTACCTACGAAATTAACGGAATATTGTACCAATATTTATCTGAAAGACTGATTGCCTTGTGATATTAATTTTATATATTTGAATTAAATCTTAATAAATGTGTGATTCGAACATATTTTCTCTTTATTAGAACTGCCCTGCCACAACATAACATACTATGGAATAAGTTACTAGACTAGAACAGCAGCTAACGA
Organism: Macaria notata; assembly: GCA_927399415.1. NCBI lineage: Eukaryota > Metazoa > Arthropoda > Insecta > Lepidoptera > Geometridae > Macaria > Macaria notata. The sequence goes on along the minus strand of OV656734.1, from coordinate 13,146,341 downwards.
AAAATAAATGCAAAATAATATTGAAAATGCTAAAGTAAAAATCACAAAAAGATTTGCAATTATGTAAGTTTAGTATTTAGTAAATAGGTTAAATTTTGTGTGTATCTCAATAAATATATTTTCTTTATTTCTTTCTTTTTCAATTGCAAAAGGATATTATGTAGGTACTCAAATCCACTAGCCCACAATGATCCCATACACCTCGTTACGAAAAAATATGCAAAGTATAGCGGGGATGGCCATGATAAAAGAAAAGTCACTGGGTCCCACTACAAATTATTTATTTTCGGAAGCGTCACGATACATTATTTTTGAGCCGCGGAGAGCGCAGGCGGCGCGCTCAGGAGTTTCCGTGCAACTAATAATGTTTCTGATTCTTTATTCTTTCGGAGCGCCGCGTGCCTTCCTTAGCGGGGGCGGGGCGAGGGCCAACATTTGATATGCGCGCTACAACCTCCCCCTCCAAGTCACATGATCGACCCGACTGTGACTTGGCTGGACGTCCACGACGGCGAGGATGTCTGATAGTAACAACATCTCCAATGTAAGGAGTTAGGGCGCTGGCATGGTACTTCCCTCGGATGTCCCCAGTTGAATCGACAACCTCAAAAGACGTGGGAGAAATGACCCTAGCAACTTGATAGGGCCCCTCTCGCTTTGGCGCGAACTTCTTGGTGAATCCTTTGGCTGCATTACTGTGCAAGTGTGTATCCACCAGTACCAAATCCCCAACGTTGTATGGTACAAAGTCTCTACGCCGCTGATCTCCATCCGCCTTCCTTCTATCTTGGTGGTCTTCGATATGGCGTTTGACATCAACGAGAATACGCCCAAACTCGTTCAGATACGGCGTAATTTGTGGCACAAAATTTTCTTGTGAAACTATTGCCCGAATGTCATTGTTGACATCTAGAGGAGTACGCATTTCGCGGGCAAACGTCAAATACGACGCAGAATGACCCGTGGTCATGTTGATTGCATTATTCAATGAAAATCTTACTGTAGGTAGAACCTTCGGCCAATTACGATGCTCAGAACCTACCAATATCGCCAGAAGTTGTTTTAATTCGCGATTCTTCCGCTCAGCGGGATTAGCTTCCGGGTGGTAAACTGGAGTAAGGGCTTGTTCCACCCCCATGACATACATTACTTTTTGCATTACTGCCGAAACAAACTGCGTACCATTATCCGAAATGATACGACGAGGCAAGCCGTAACGCAAGAAAACCTCTTCGACAAGAACCTTGGCACAGGTCTCCGCTGTGGTATCCTGAAGCGCAAACAGCTCTACCCAACGACTGGCAGTGTCTTCAACAAGAAGAATCCACTTCTCTGCGTTGTCGCCTTCAGGTAATGGGCCAAAAAGGTCCATGGCCAACACTTCAAATCGCTGATTCATTATCGGTGTCTGGAGTAGTCCTGCCGGTTTCATGTTAGTTGGTTTGTATTTCTGACATGCATCACATGCTTTTAAATACTGGGCTACATAAGTCCTCATATTTTTAAAGAAGTAACGTTCTTTTATCTTCTTTAGTGTCCTCTCCAAACCTAGATGACCAGCAGTCAGCGCATCATGAATTTGCTTCATGAGATCTTCGCGAAGAGATTCTGGTACAACTAGTTGAGGTTCCTCAGATTCATTATCTTGGTCACATCTATATAAGACTCCTTGTGACATGTAATAACCTCTATCAGACCATCGGTCTGCTGTACTGGTCTGGTCTTCAAAGTCGGAGATGATCTTGCTGACTTCCGGATCAGCAAGCTGAGCACTACGGATATCCAATGGGCTACGATGTGGTAAGTCTACTACAACCGGACAAAGTTCGGTAGCCGGCTCCTCTACTTCTTCAGTGACGGGGCGGCTCAGCGTATCAGCAACCAGATTAACTCGTCCCGGAGTATACTCGACATTCAAATTATGCGCTTGTAGCTTCATAGCCCAACGTGCTAATCTTCCACTCGGTGTCTTTAGAGTCAGCAGCCACTTCAAAGGCTGATGGTCGGTTGCCACTAAGACTTGGGCTCCTTCTACATAGTCACGAAACTTATCTAAAGCCCAAACAACCGCTAGAGCTTCTCGCTCGGTAGTATGATAATTGCGCTCAGCCGAGTTAAGCAGTCGGCTAGCGTACACAGTTGGTCTCTCCTCTGTCGGACACGAACCTTGTAGAAGTACGGCTCCTAGTGCGTACGAACTGGCATCAGTCCGCAATATAAAAGGTTCGTCGAAATCTGGCTGGCGCAGAATCGAGCTGGAGGAGAGTCGCTTCTTGAGTTCTTCAAACACGATGTTCTGCTCCTCCCCCCACTGCCAGCGTCTGTCCTTCTTCGTTAAATCAGTCAAGGGCCGTGCGATCTCTGAAAATTGCATGATGAACTTGCGAAACCATGAGCAAGTCTGGAGAAAAGTTTTCAGCTCCTTCAAATTGGTAGGTGGCTTCATACTCATCACAGCTTCTACCTTTGAAGGGTCCGGTTCAATTCCTTGGGCTGAAATGACGTGTCCCAGATAAGTTACCTTCTCTCTTGCAAACACACATTTTTCCCTGTTAGCATACAACTTAAACAAGCGAAGACGATCAAAGACCTGTTTTAGGTCTTCCAGGTGGTGATCCAGGTCTTCCGAGATCACCAAAATATCATCCAGATAAGTAAGAACACAGATGTCCTTGAGTCCTGATCTCATCCTATCCATTAACCGTTGGAACGTAGCCGGCGCATTCTTCAAACCGAACGGCATACGGCAAAATTGGAAGTTTCCGAACGGCGTAGTGAACGCTGTCTTGTGTCGGTCCTCTGGCACTACCATCGTCTGCCAGTACCCCGATTTTAAGTCAATCGTAGACATTACAGCATTCGGCCGTGTACTCTTCAACAGCTCATCAATGACAGGAATCGGATAACGATCAGTTTTAGTCACTTTATTTAATTTTCTGTAATCCACACAGAAACGAACCTCTCCATTCCTCTTAGGTACTAGTACTACTGGAGCTGCCCACTCAGATTCAGCTTCTTCAATAACTCCTTCTTCGAGCATCTTATCTAACTCCTTTCGAATAATTTCCTTCTTCGCAGGAGAACAGCGATATGGTGGACTAGCTATAGGTGTAGCGTCTCCGGTGTCAATACGATGCACTGCAAATTCTGTCGGTTCCCCTCCTGCAGCAAAAATGTCCTCGTTGACATTCAGGACTTGGGATAATCGCTCACGATCCTCGACATTAAGATGAGTGCCTTCATCTTCCCTAAGCTCCACCGAAGCGCAGGTCAGAGCTTGAACGTCCATAGCTTCATAACGCATAGGTTGAGGTGTCCTATCATGTCGCATGTACCAAACCCCAACATCAAAGTCAAGTACCACACCAGCTGCACGAATGAAATTCATACCTAACAGACTCTCGGTTGCATCCGGGAGCATTATGAATTTAACGACAAACGTTAACCCTCGCACGACAATTTTGACCCGTGCTACGTCAACATTTTGGAAGCACACTCGCCCATCAGCATATTTCAATTTTACAAACTTTTGTGAGAAGACATGACCATTATTAACTAAGTGTTCACGAAGGCTTTTACTACCTACACAATGCTTAGCGCCACAATCTAGCAATAAATCGCCTACAGAATCACAGATACGCACTTCAATAATCGGCCTAGGTCGCGAGTCGAGATTATCACTGATCATAGACGTTACGGAAACTGCCTGAAAGGCCACTTTTACCGCGTCACTTTTCGCTTTTTTACACGTTTCACATTTAGACCGTATAACACCTGGTGCTCCGCATCCAAAGCACGTGATACTAGGACGATTCTCCGACTGGGTAACATCATTGTTTTCTGCAGGTTTCTTTTCCTTCAGCCGTCTACAGGCGTCCTTCAAATGACCAAACTGTTTACAATAACTGCATTGAGGTCGTGACTTAGGAGCGCGTGTCACGCTGGATCTGGCAGCATCATTAGACGACAAAGACGACGGCGAGGTAACTGGTTGACCACTTTCGCTCAGAAGATCCTCAACTCGCCGGGCGCTCCGTATCAGTTCGTCAAAAGTATCGAAAGACGAGCGCGGAATTTTCTCTCTAATTCGAAGATGCAGCAATCCGTACAGCATATCCAGCTGGGTCACTTGTGACAACGACGACGGAGGAAGCTGGGCATACAGGGCACGCACGTGGCATATGAAAAGGTCAGTGGCCTCGTGCTGACCCTGCTCACGTTCAAATATTTTCCTATAGATGAGATGCGGTGGCAGTCGGGGTCCAAAAGTGTTCTTCAACGCTTCGACTGCGTCCTTCCAGGTGGCCGTGGTAGCTTTAACTCCTTGCCACCACGTTGCTGCCATATCCGTAAGCAGCATGGAGAGCCCCCGGAGGGCAACGTCATCACTGACGGCAGCGCATTCCTTATAGGTTTGTACGGCGTCCAAAAATGCCATTACATCGGACGATTTGTCACCACTAAATCGAGCGGTGCATTTCAATAAGTTATTAGAAGGCATGTTCGTACCTTGTGGTCCGTGACTTAGCTGATTTAGTAGAAGCATAAGTTGGTCGGCGCTCAAAACGATGTTAGGAGCGGCGGCCGCGCCCGCCGGGAACGGGGCGCCAGCCAACGCAGGTGCAGGAGGCGGCGGCGGCGCAGCGCACGCCTCGGCCGCTAGGGCCGGCGCGGCCACAGGCACAGCCGTGACATCATCACAGCCAACGCTCGGACCCAGTCCCAGCGTCACCTGGTGCACACGATACTCGCGCGGTGGTTCGGCCTCCAGGCCGTCCAGAACAAACGGCGCGGGCGGCGGCGGCGAGTCCTCGGACGAGGCACCGGCACGCGTTAACACCATTGTCCGCAAAAGTCCACAAACACAGTACACGATATACCTAAACGTTGGTTAACTCGTACACGGGAGTTTAACCAACATTCACCGTTCATAATAGGTATAAACGTCTAATAAATAGCAATCACAGTCCATCATAGGTATAACGAAAACGAAACGTTCGTTTACTTTCTACACACACACGCGTAAACTGGGTTCATAAAAAGTCTAGGTAACGACATAGGTACCAATGTGCATAGAAAACCAAAATAAAACACTGTATAGTCACATAAAACACGAAACAATAGGTCCCAATCAAAGTCTAGGATACCTACGTGTTCATCCAGGTTCACTTGGTACGCACTAACACTGTCCAACTAGACACAAGACAACCGACTTTATTCTCATATAAACACGAAACAATAGGTCCCCAATACCTACGTGTTTACTACCGATATTATTACGCTGAGAGTTCAACACCAATATACACAGGTACTTCAACGTAATTACGCGGCGAGAGAATATTATCGTTTACTCTAAAACTGCACGGACAACATTCGACTGAGTTCACAGTTCACACAACACTATCTCGATTTCCGAGAATTTTGAGTGAATGTATGAACGAACGAACGACTAACGAAGGAGCGGTATAGGTACTAGCGTGGCGCCTTCCGATACACGGGTCTATTAACAAATATACTTCTCGAAGTTTTGTATTGCGCCACGTGCGTTTGCCCATATACTCACACACACATAGTAAGTACACATCACAGTTCACTGCGGTAAAATACGCAACATACCTACACGCGCTCACTTTCGCGAATAATTTTAACACTGATATTTAGAGTTCTGCTTCACGTTAGGCGCCATTATAGCGGGAATGTCCATGATAAAAGAAAAGTCACTGGGTCCCACTACAAATTATTTATTTTCGGAAGCGTCACGATACATTATTTTTGAGCCGCGGAGAGCGCAGGCGGCGCGCTCAGGAGTTTCCGTGCAACTAATAATGTTTCTGATTCTTTATTCTTTCGGAGCGCCGCGTGCCTTCCTTAGCGGGGGCGGGGCGAGGGCCAACATTTGATATGCGCGCTACAAAAGTATTCTTATTATCATCATCATATTTACTGATAGATGTGGTCCTTGGATGTAAAAAAACAAGTCAATTTTCAAAAGGAAAGTAATAGACGTACGGATCTTGTTATTTTTCATTGACATATAAAACTAAAACATTGCAATTTACACTCACTAAAAGCGGTACAAACGATACCTCGTGAGCTATAAAATAAAAAGCGTTTAAAAATAATCTCGCTCGCGCGACGACGTGCGGTCGGAGATCGAAACTCAAACAATAATGAAGTGGCGCTGGTTGCTGTGGTGCTGCTTGTCGAGCGAAATATTAAGCGAATGTAATTAATTCCAAATACTGCCGGGATATTAAAAGGGTGGGGTAGGGTGGCTGTGATTTGGGGATAAGGGAAGATTTTTGGATAAAATAATTAAGATTGTGGTTTGATTTTATTATTAATTATGATGATGTGCACAGGATAATCTTTTATACAAACTAAAACAACAAACGTATCGACTTGTCGTGTACTTAAACCTACTTAACTAGTAAAAACAAATGCTTCACCAAAAATGCATGTAAAACTTAATTTATGCACAGAAAAGATGTAAAAGGTATCATTATTACGCATGTGACGATGCCCAGCATAAACAATGAGAGATGCGTAGTATACTTACCTTTAGTTTCGGCCAATCAGCGCCTTCCTAGGTCTCCGCCAATCACAGGTTACCTTGTCGTCCAATCAGAGCACCTGTCACCAACTTTTCTCTTTGGTCGCCAGAGAGGGTGGTGGATCACTTTCCGTCATAGTGTCGTTTATAACAGCGTTTTCTAAAAACCGCATGGACTCTTTGAGTGCGCAATTTAGTGCTTTTTCGAGCATTTTTAAATGTGAATATAACGGCATTTTTTGAAAGGCCGTATGAACTATTTCAGTGCGCGATCAAGTGTTATTTTGGAGAATTTTTAAGTTTAAATACAATAGTGTTCTCGAAAAACCTCATGGATTATTTCGGGCGTGAAAAGTGGAATATTGAGTTATTTAAACCCAACGGTTTTTCGTAAAAACCTAATGGATTGTGATAGTGAGTGCTTAAGTGCTATTCTGAAATATTTAATTTCCATCGGTTTTTTGCAGGCAACCTGATAGACTGTCATAGTGCGTGAATAAGTGCTATTTGTCAATAGCATACGGGTTAACAATGTTTTCGCGGGGCCCGGTAGCTCATCGATAATCGGGTTGGCGAAGATCATATCATGTCGTCTCCAGCAGATCAGGATTTCGGCAGCAAACGCACAGCTTGCGTGCTGTGCTTCACACAGGCTCACTAATGCAGCGGCAGCGCGTGCGGCGCGGTACCTGCTGAGCGGCCGTGTTCTTCATATATACGAGATGTTGGACTCTTTTTCAACGTTGAAAGGATCAAGTATCTGGGTGAAATGGAAGTGATTTGGTGAGTCCATTCCAATTTGATTGTGTAAATATCTAAAATATCAAGCCTTTCTTATTCAAAGCTTGATAGACCAGATCGGTTTCTTGGGAATGATCGTTCAATATTTCCAGGCATATCACGCTAATCATTATAATAGTTGGCCGCATTTGGCAAGTTATCATTTTTAAAGTTACTTTAAAATTAATTTAATTTTAATAAACGGCTAGCTTACGTCTACCTCAGTAATTGCGTCGAAAAGTAGCTCGACATGTGATATAGTACAATTACTTTCAAATTATTCGTGAAATTTCGATCATCCTATACCGGTGTCGTTTCTTTGCGCCTAGCCCAGCGGTTGAGGTTGCATTAAATCACCTTGCACTGGGTGTAATCGCCTATTACGAAACTTTAATGTTAACACTATACTGCATTATAAAACCTTAGCATTATACGTTATTGTATAGCCCCAACAACAAGCCTCAATCTGTTCAAGGTAGTACCCTGAACATAATGGACAACTCACGTGTTTCAAAAGGTCAAACATTTGGACGGAGAAATACAATACTCAATACAGGACTAACCCCGTGCTCGCTTCACATAGCGCCACGGGGTAGATGTTGCAGTACACACGTGCAAATACAATACATCTTTATTGTGCACTTGAGATGGGGCAATGCAACGCTAGCTACAGTAGTATACATAACTTTGCTGCATTACGTGACATCATGTAAACGAACGTTATACGGGCGCTCTTATAACTCCATAGTTCGTCAGTGAGGATCGTAAAATGTTGTCAACGAACTATGATAATTTCAAGGAGTTATTTGCTCAGCGCCTGCTAGACCTGAAACAGCTCCTTATAAAATCTTCGACAAATACGTCGAAATTCTGCTACACTCATCCGTATTAATAAGTTTATTGAAGAAATTATGCTGTTACTGTAACAAGGTTTGCGGAAAACCTAGAGTCCACCGGGAGCGTATTCTGGCTGGATCACAGCAAAAAAAGTTAAGGAAGGATCTCCGAAAGATACCCCCTAATTATGAGCACCTTTCCTAGCGGTGCACGTCCGCGATTACATCCGGACGGGGCACTGAATAAGTGTGAATTTGTGGATAAGCCTACGCTACAATAACGAAAAAGATGGATGGCGTTGCAACCAGATCATTAATTCGGTTACTCAGGAGTTATGCCAGATAGGCCGATCAGGGTTTTACAGAGGCTGCCTTCGAGCGTATCGAGGGCAGTGGCAGTGCGCTTTGGAGCTCCGGAGGCCCTTCTCGATGTTTTCACGAGAATGCGCTAACCATTTACCTCTAAACCATTACATGTCCGAACCATGTGGACATATTATACTGATAACCACTAAGTAATGCACAATGGATGTAAGCTCACTTGAAGAGTGACTAGAGTTCCTACCTGATAATGCATCACAACGCTTAAATTGTGCAATAAATTAAATTAAATTAAATCTTCATATATGTATCGAAAGATACTTTTGGCTGACATAATACATAGATTTATTTTGACACATGAATTTCAAAGTAGTGTTCACACTATGCGTCAGTTGATTATGAAGTCGATGGTGCGAGCGAGTTGTACGATTGTGCGTGTGTGAGTGACTGCCTACATTGCATGCCTACACTGTTTGTTGTCTTGCCACTTGAACTTGTACACAAATTGAGGGTAGTTAGATATTAAAACAAAATAAAAAAAATTGTTTGTGTAACCTAGCTCATAAGTCGTTATTATAATTAAATTATGAACATACTGGGAGATGACTCTGGCCTCGTAACACAGCCTAACGGCTACCACGAGGTCAGAGGATTCGAAACATTTTGTAAAAAATATCTTTGGAAAATAAATGATTTTGTATTTGTATTTGTATTCGTAAAAATCCATTGAAGCTGGCCCACGCATTCTTAATCACTGGATTTCCTGCAAAGAAAGGACTATAGTCAAGCTGGATTTCTCGTCAACCTACTTCCGTTCAGAAGTACCATCGTCGCTCCGTGCGCATGGTCTAGATAAACCAACTTAATTCCTTAAATAACGTACCTCCATTATGCTGCTTCTTAAACATAGGAGTTGGTGGATGATATCATCACAAAGCCGATCAGGAAATATGCCATTGTAAACCCGATGAATTGTTTCGACAGCTGTGAACCGCTTTAATGAATAGCTACAAGGGCGCCATTTTGTACAACAGATTAAAAACAAAGATCGTTGCGTGAAGAAGGAAATAAAGAAGAAAAGCGGAATAAATTCTATATCTGTATATTTTCTAGACAAGTGAAGGAATAAAGTTACTCTACAGAGGAGTGACAGACTGTTATTATCAGCGAAGTGGTCAGCAGAATAAAGGATCAGACATAGTTTCAGGCATGTATTTATCGAATTTGCAATCCCTCATATAGACTTGCTTTGGCACAAACATGAGGGGGAGGGTAGTGAACTACACACGTGATGCAACTCGAACAACCGGGTAGTAGCCGAAGAGCGAAAGAAAGCGTTTTGTTCGCCCGACGTTAAACGTCGTTGATCTCTATATAAACAAACCCATGAGAGTCAATATAGAAAACTTTCTAGTTCCGGTGGATTGGACGACAGAATCTCATCGCCTCAGATAAAAGACAAAGAACTTTAAATTCGGAAAATTGTTGGTGAAATGAAATCACTAGAAACGGGTCTCAAGCATAAAAGGGCCCTGATTGGAGATCTTCTTTCTTGGAGCCGCCGTAGGCCTGTGACATTTACTATTTGAAAAAAGATGTATATTAAGCATGGTATTCGGATTAAAGTATGAAGGAAATTTCAAAACCAAAATCTCTACTGTGTAAAGTATCATCATAATAAATAATAAATAAATATTCCGGGACATTGCACACAGCGCCATCTAGCCCCACACTAAGCTAACGCTTGTATCGTGGGTACTAGATAACGGATATAATACTTATATACTTTTTTTTTGTAAATACATACTTATTATACATACAAACGACCAGACTCAACACAAGTAATCATAAATTTTAAAATGCATAAATACTTGTGTCACGCGGGAATCGAACCCGCAACCCCTAGATTAGAAGGCAGAGCCACTACCAACTAAGCTAACAGGCCAGTTTGAATATGAACATCAATCATCTGCTCAAATCAATCAGCTGGGCATCGTCACATGCCTAATAATATGCAAATTTTACACAAAAATAAAATTTGTATTATTAGCAGAGACGATGCCCAGCATCCCCTTAAGGGCTCCTGGTGACAGACTTCGAAAGTAAAGTAAAGTAATATATTTATTGCAAACTGTACAGTATATCTAATGGTGTTACAATATCTTCTATACTTAGTCACAGCAGTTTTGCTCTTCCGAACATGCAATAATGAAACTTAAAACTAACATTTAAATCATAATAAAATTATTTTAATACACGTAACTATATACACATTCATATTGTTCAAATTATTGCCAGCATTTATATACATAATAACGGATATCATAAGTTACTTATATCATCTTCAAAAAAGGATTTTAAATCATAATAGCATTTTCTAATTAAAAATTCAAATAATTTCTTTTTAAATATTGCAAAAATTTCCGAGTTTACAATTGTCTTTGGTAAATGATTATAAATGGATGGCCCCATGCCCAGTACACTCTTAGAATACAAAGCACGCTGAGGTACACGGATTCTATTTCATATTGTTTTTAACGAACAAGGCGGTCTCAAATATGTACAAGCACGGTTCTATGACGGAAAGTGATCCACCACCCTCTCTGGCGACCAAAGAGAAAAGTTGGTGACAGGTGCTTTGATTGGACGACAAGGTAACCTGTGATTGGCGGAGACCTAGGAAGGCGCTGATTGGCCGAAACTAAAGGGAAGTTATACTACGCATCTCTCATTGTTTATGCTGGGCATCGTCTCTGCTAATAATACAAATTTTATTATTGTGTAAAATTTGCATATTATCGTTGGTTTCATAATGAAATTTCTTATTAGGTACAAATAGGTACTTAGGACTGCAATTTGTATTAACCGTGGCTTTAGGTAATTATTGTTCAAATATTCTAATATGCTTTTAATTTATCTTTGCATTTGAATCAAACAGCACACGAGCTGATCCAGTTAAGTATGAACAGTGGCGTTGTGAAACATATCGTGAAGCCGACTCGTCCAATTAGTGCTACGCTATACACCTATATATATGTATTATAGTGCACAGTGTGCAAGGCAGCAGGCATGTCTGTCACAATGCACTGTAGCTGTGAGAAATGAGACTACAAGATACGAGGGGATTTTTCAGGCGTTTAACTTAGAGTTTTACTTTTTAGTAGTAGGTAATTCATTAATAGACTCATTTATGGATAAGTAAAAAAGTAAAGCGAGTTGTAGCCGGTCTGAACAATGTAGCTCAAAACTAAGTTTATTTGCCAGCATGAAGCGGTAAATAGTAGGTACCTAACACATTTTTTTATTAAAATGGTCACATGGCTGGTTGCGCCTACGTTCCACTCTATAACAATCTAACTAACTTAGGTATGTATATGTATTAGCAGAATATCTAATTGCAACTTAGGTAGGTAGGTACCTATTCAGTGACTTAAAGCTTACTTTAGCAAAACTTTATTCCGGGATTAGAACAATAATGGCATAGAAGAATTAGCTTCCTTATGTTTTCAGTCTCCGTATCAATCTCAGCTGTAGGCACTGTACCGGATAATGTCTCATTTGCCATTATTTTGTGCACATTTGTGTTTATTCCACAACACCTTTACTGCTAATGAAGGTTTATTTCTACAACAGTAACCGTAACTAAACATACGACACTGTTTATGCTCAGTGCCTGTCAGCAGAATTGAAATAAAAATAGTGATTTGATACTTAGGTAGGTACTACTCATAGAAAAAAAATCTGACGCAAAATTAGTTGAAAATGTGATTGTACGGTGGTATATTAAGTATGCTCCATCTGAGGCCACATCTAAAACTTAATGTGGTAACTGCAAAATCCGTGAAGGTGGGCCGACTCATTTATTTTTCTTATAATAACAATGATGATGCTGGTACCCAAAATTGATAGGTTTAGATCTTTAACGTTAAAATAATTGTTAATCAGGCTAAATAAAAAAAAATATAAGTACAGTTTAAAATACATAATTTTACGAGTACCTACGAGACCTAAATTTATATTTATATTTATAATCTAATTTTCTGGTTCTATGTTACCTACACGCAGAAAAACTTAACCCTTAATACTTTGGCCGTATAAACCGTTCACCTTTACTCATGGGATGAGACAATTTACATATGGGAGTATTTTTTATAAGGGTGGCAAACAACACCTACTGCAAGATTAGGAGGATGGCGCCAGCTTTCTACGCCGTTATTTAGGGATACAGGGACGCGGCACCAAAATATTGAGGACAGCGTGAATGTACGAAAATTGTATTATGGATTTTGGAAAATGTCTGGGATATCAGTAAGCGTTTTTATTGTAAACATTAAAACTACGAACAGCTAACAAGACTTTACATCTAAACAGAATATAAGCGTTGGCGGTACCTGCGTTCAACATTATAAAATATATAAATAAAAAAACCGGAGCAAATTTCAACTACCTACTCAATAGATATTATATAATTCAGGTATTTAAATTTTAAGGCGTATTTGTGTACTATTTTTTCGATTAACTGGAGGTATTTCCTTCATTTATATATTATTTTTGGATATCCGCGATTCATCCAAAGCAGGTCTTTAAACCCGCATCGCTTTAAACGATCAGAATATTTTTTGTAAAAATTAAATAGCTCAAGCTTACGCATAAAATGATAACTATAAAAATAATCAATAGTAGGTATTGCGTATCACTAGCAACCCTGGATATTTCCCGCTTACACGTACACATTTCCCCAAAAATCTAGACTTGCCATTACTTAAGCCCACCCACCATCTCTAAATGTTAGGTTCTACGTATTACGTGGTAGTACGTAGGCGATACATTTTGTATCTCTGCAATCAAATACTTTGTCTGCTATCTTTAACCACAGGGCATTGTACGTGTCAGGTCATGAATAAGTATCATCAGGCGTAACTTATGACTAGGTTGTGAATTCGTGCCCGCATACAAACTTCAATAATACCTAGTCTTGAATTGGAAATATTCTAAGTACTTGACATTTTTAGTTGTTCCAAAATTAACTAACCCTCATTTGTAATTTTACTATATTGCTACATAACAATATAACATGTATAACGGGAGGACGTTGGTATCCGGGATACAAATATTTCTCGTCCGGATGCTAACACACCGCGTGCAACTTTGTAATTAGATATAAATAATACATCTTTTCTTAGTTTATAAGTATTGTATGAAACCAATAAAAAATTTGAGTTTGAAAAAAAAAAGGATTTACTAAAATATTCAAGTCAAGAAGATAAAAAACCTGTCTTTTCGCTTTTTTATGTAGTAAGTTACTTAGATTTATTTAAATCGATACATTTTCATACTTAATATGTTTGACACGATTTTAATACTTTATAAAAAGACATTATTATGATAATAAAACTTGACCTTACATTTATTTCAGTTTCTGCAGCATATTCTATGGCTGTATTTCAATATTATGCGTGTGTGTTGCAACTTTATAAAATCAATAAGACTCATTATCTTTTTTTAAATTATCTTTTAATATGTAAGTATTCAAAATATTATATTTTTGGTTTATCATTCAAATATTTCATCATTAATAAACATGGTACTCCATCCAAGGATCACACCTGACTTTTGCGGTTTATAAATATCAAACCATCAAATGTCAGAATTATTACGGTAACATGACCGTATGCAAGTTTGTTACTTTATGTTAGAACCAGTTACATTACAAGCAATACGACAGAATTAAGATGTAGTGTAAGTAGAAGCATTGTAGGCTACTTAGAAGTGTTTCTAAGACCTCATACTACCTACATACCAAAAATTATAATGATCCGTTCAATCGGTTTAGCGCGATGAAAGCGTTTAAATAAACAGACAAACAGAGACACAGAGAAACAGATAAAATTTCTAGAAATTGTTAGATTTCGTTTTTATCGTGTTTGAATTCGAACGATAATTCAAAGTGTCTCCAAATTTTTATTTTGGATAACTTTAATGTTCAGACTTTCGACCCTCTTCAGCTTTATTATATGTATACATATATATATATATATATATATATATATATATATATAACAATCAAGAGATAACCAAGTTTTATAGACCACTAAACCTGTAAAATCAGAACATTATAATAAAGATTATTTTCACTATTCTTGTTAAAAACACAAGACCTCATATTCTGACGTAGCAGTGACGTAGCGCGTAGCTCCCAAAAATGCCGTAGAGGTCGCGCGTTGAAATCTTTTATTTGGACACTCTAAAAATAAGATGGTTTAAGACCCGTGATTCTGTAAAGATGATTTACTTGATAAACACGCTTATAAAGTTAATTCTATCTAATATAGGGATTATTAAATTAATTTACCAGGTTAATTCCTTATGTTTAAAATTGGGTGCTTCCTTGCTGTAGAGGATGCATCGTTGTACAGTCAGTTAAAGAGCGCTAGCGCAATTCAAACATTTTACATCTGAGCTGTTCTATTAACGCTAATTTAATTGTTTTTTAAAGTACTTAAAACGTATGCCAATTTTTAAAAAAATATTTAAGTAATTTTAACATAAATAATATTGGCACATACGAGGAAAATGTTAAGGAATTTCTTCAAAATTCGGCTAGCCGTTTCACAAACCACCATAACGTAATGTAAAATTTGCAAGGAGTAAAAATGATTAGCGCATTATTCGCACATTCTCCTCTCGTCTCGCCAGTTACTAAACTCTGACCTTTCAAGTTGCCTAACTTAACTTAACTTAGCGCCCAAATGATACGTTTGCTTAGATTATCGTAACTTCGACTTAATCACGTACTTTGCTTCACTTTAATTTCGCTATTAAGTATGTTTGTACGTAGAATTTCTTGTAAGATGATTAATTAAGCGGTATCTGCCTATATTTTATGGTGAAATTTTTTTTGGACTTTAGCACAGAAGAATTTTAATTTATTAACAAAAAAACAGTATTCAATTCGACTTTATGAATTGCTCTAAAAACCAACATATTACTTATTTACCAAACTTTAAAGATCTCGTATTAAAAAGTCTTATAAATCAACCTAGTAACTTTTTATCACAGTCTTACAATATTTATTACATAGGATTATTGGGATAGGTAATATATCGTTTTTATATCACGCATATTATCAATGGTCCACTACTTAAATGTACGAGCATTTCATTTGGCTCAGTTTAGGTAGTCAAATGACCTACATATGCCTTATAAGACAAGCACGTGTGCTAGATACACAACCTTTATCTATATTTGCATATATATGTATATATATATATTAGTTGCAATAAATATACTACTTTACTTTACATATTAACAATATTGTGTACAAATCAGGCAATTTGTTATCGAATCACTCGACATTTGCCTTCACTTTAGTACCAACTACAAACTTTATAGATGCCTAATTATGATAAAAACACTTATAAGTTCTTGTCGTATAACAAAACCGAAAGTCTATGTTGATTTTGTAGGGCTGTTTGATAAATTTTCACGCCACATCGGAGTGAGGGATCATGGTCACCAATATAGCTCGCTGATAAAGTCTTTGGTTCTAGATGATGATTGGTCCATGCCGGACAATTTTTTTTTACAAGGAAGTTATATCATCTACCTAACTACATAAGCCGTTGCTTTCGTCATATTATGTACTGTGTCTTCAAAGCGAGAGTGAATCGGTTCTTACTGGGAAAGCACCCTCCATCCTAGACGAGACTAGAATCATTACGATGATTGCTTACTATCAGGCGAATTTCTGTCAAGTGGTTTGCACTTGACAGTAATTCAGTAATTAAGCAAAAGCAACGGTTTATGTAGTAAGGTAGAGGATACAACCACAATTAGGTGTGTCTGGGCAGATCATCTATGATTTAGTGCTTAATACACAAAGATATTAAGAGCCTTCAAAATGTCAACGAATGTTAATCTGTACCAGATTAGTACCTATTTGCCGGCATTTGCCTCGCAGTAATGTCGATCACAGATGGGTTTCAAATGCTCAAATATTTTCTTAACCTTTTCAGTTGAATGCCATGTTTTTCTTTCAAACAGGTGTTAATGTTATGTTATCACAAATGTGGGTTTTAGCCAAGTTAATCCGGTTACTTTGAGATATAATTAATTGAGGTACGTACATGAAAGTTGTATTCTGTTATACAAATTTATATCAAAATAGTTCGCGTTTGACCACAATTTGTATGATAAATGATTATTAAGGTCTACTTCTACCACTGCCACTACTTCCACCTTAAAGATCGCTAGATTGTAGTTCGTGGGAAACAGGGAGTCAACTAAACTTGACTGATAATAAGTGCCGCAGGCGTTACACTGTAATTGTCATCGCAGTTCTACTAGGCACTTAAATTATAAACAAATATTCGGACACATTTTTCACAGCCCCATACCCAACAAACACTTGTGAGACGGATACTTTATTATGGAAATAATACACACATACTTTTAAATGTACTAAACTTCCCGTAGGTATGACATGATTGAATTTAGGTATTACACCGGCTATGACTAACGTCAAAAATTATGCCGCAAAAATAGCTTGATATGTTCCGGAGCACTACGGCCTCCATTCTCGTAAATACTCATATAGGTAGATAGACGTAGTGATTTAGCAGCAGTAATTCTCGACATCCTATTGGGCTCAGGTACCCAATTATGGCATAATGTAGGACTTATCACACACGTCACCGGTCGAGAGGCGAGCGACTCGATTGCTAATCGATATACTTTTCAGTGATGCGATATGGTTGTTGATGTAATATGCAATTTATCCCAGAATATTAGTGTTGAATACCAATATTTATTTTAAAAACTTTAATAACTTTTTTTATTTCGTAATGGAGACTGATAAAATTTGTTTCTTCAGTAGTTTGAGATTGAGTCTGAACATGAAAAATATACATATTTACAAAATTACATACTCACAAATGTTCGCTTGTAGTATTATCGAGATAGTTTGACTGCTCTGTTAGCTTAGTTGGTAGTGGCTCTGCCTTCTAATCTAGGGGTACGGGAACCGAACCCGCGATTCCCACATGACACAAGTAACGATGAATACTGAAATTTCTAATTACTTATGTTGAGTTTGGTTGTATCTATATATGTATAACAAGTATGTATTTACAAAAGAAAAGTTGTATATATGTATTGTATCCTTTATCTAGTACCCATGATACAAGCGTAGGCTGAGTATGGGGCTAGATGACGCTGTGTGATATGTCCTGAATATATATAGGTATATATGTATATATATATATATATATATATTTAGTAACTTCTTTGATCTCTTTTGTTGGCTACCAAAAACATTTTACTCGATATGCTCGGCCAAGAAGCAAATAATTCCCTAAAATAAAGCTACAACGGCCACTTATCAAGCTTGATAGTGATAATGTAAAAGTGTTTGGTTTTGCCCTCGTTTAGTTATTTGCATATGGGTTTATCGTGTATTTCTTGGAGACATGGTTTCGCAATAAACGAGCGATGGAGCGATGTAGCTTGAGAGAAAGGGTAACACTAGCTTAGCCTGTAAAAGATAAACTAACCTAACACTTGCGAGTAGAAATAGCTCAAAGTGTTCCATATTATTCCTTATTCAAATGAATCACAACGAAAATACATATGTTTTAAGTAGTTGTTGTACAAACTAGACCAAATTTGTGAAAACATTCATTGAATAAAATGCGATATAAATTTAGGGCATAATAAATAACATTCTTTTATAATGAAATAGGTTTTGCATACGTTTTTGAACATGATATCTCGTGTAAAACACAACCACACTTCAGATGGTAAGAAGCGGTTTTCTTAATTCAGATGAAGTACAATTTCGCAGGTTTCAGTGGTGTCGGGTGGCTCGTGAATATTCAGCCTGATTTACAAGTTAATTGCTTCAAGTTCCAACCTTTTCACTGACTAACTTATTACTAACTTGAAGGCGCTTTCAATGGACGAGACTGGCAATACGGTCGGTTGTTCAAGTTTAAATTCCCAGACGAAATTCTGTTGCGAAGCTGATATGATTGTTTGATTTAATTAAGGAGTCAGAAAATTGAGATTAAGTTAATCTACGTAGATTAGAAAATAAAAATCAAGAGATCTCTCTGCATGATGTACAGAACTTTTAATTTTCATTTGAAATGAATTGGCTATTAAGTTAATATTGTATGTACAAATGAAGAGCCATGAAATAATTTAGCGATAAACAAAAAGGTATGGTTAATCAATTCCGTTGATAAAATGGTTTTATGACCTCTACGACAAACTAAAGTTGCGTATGTATATTAAGATAATAGTAATAATTGAACATTATTTTAGAGTGCACTAATGGACTGTTTCTAACTATCTTTATGGAAAAGAATTCCATAAAACTACCATATAGTGAGGAGTTAATGTAGCTAAACAAGTTTTAGTTGTCCAATAAAGAAATTTTATTATTTTATTATTATTATTTAGAGGATACGCCGGGCTTAATGGTTTGAGATTTTTGTCGATATAAAACAAAATAAAATAAATAAATGGTTTATATATTTATTGTTTGTTTCACATTTCAAAACGGGTCAAACTAAGACACATAGCTCTTAGACTAGACTAGGGTTGCTGCATAATTATGTGATTTTACATAGCTGAAACATTTACAATATCGTGTGTGGCACTTACCATACGCTAACTTTAATCTGATCAAAGGAACTTTTTATCCGGCTTATTAAAAACATTCGTACAATATTATACTCGTATTTCACATTTAAAAATTTAATAGGTATATGAACAAAAAAAATGCGTAAATAAATATTCCGGGACATTTGAGCACAGATTAACCTAGACAAATACTGGCCAATACTAAGCAAACGCTTGTGTCATGGGCTATATTAGTTCTTATATGTGTATTTGTGGTGTTATCAATAAATGATTTGTATTTATTTGCAAAAAAAGATAAGCATTGCTACGAACTTCCTCCCTTTTTGTAAAGCATTGTGTTATACAGAGGTTACAAAGCAAAGTAATCACATCACACCTAACCTAGCAGACAAAGGTGATCAAAACTCACATAAACCGAAATGGAATGATCACCAGGCACCAGCATATTACGTATTTTTACAGGAAACAGTCCGTTCATTACTTTCATTAGGCATTATGCTCAATGCCACATTCCATCGAGGAACTGCCAATATTGAGGTGCTTAAACTCGTGTAGTGCCATAAAATGAACGGAAGTGTATTGTGACCTGGATATAATCTGAGGTTACGGTTTCGATAACGTAGGGTACTCCTGGGGAATATAAGTATGAGTAGGTAGTATAAGTATATTTGTCATAGATAAGAAGAATATAAAATGCTTGACACTTCAATAAAATTAATAGATGAACAATTTATTACTAACTAGTGGACGCCCGCGGCTACGCTCGCATAAAATAAAAGGTATCCTATGACACTCCTAAGACCTCATACTACAGTACATACCAAAAATCATGATGATTATTATAGCCGTTTTTGCGTGATGAGCGTTTAAATAAACAGACAAACAGAGGTACTGATAAACAGACAAAAATTCTCGAAATTGTTGGAACTTGTGATATCAATTCATAGTAGGTACCTCCAATCATTTTTTTTAATATCTTCAATGTTCAGACTTCCGGCCCTCTTCAGCTTTATTATACCTATGTGATTTGTCAGCATCATGTCAAAATTCTGACATTGATAATACAATTCGCTTTTATAACAACTTATAAAATCATTAAAATTCGTAATAATCAATTAAGTAATCGATCAATAATCAATAGTATCATTAGTGTTGATGTTTTTTTGTTAGTTTCATGTGTTTTTACATCTCTCACGCCACCACGAAGTTTTTTGTAGAATTTACTGACATTAATATTATTTAACTCGTTAACACGTTATTGCTTCGCAACTCTTTGAAATACTATACGAGAAACCAGCACCGCGATTTCAAGTGGTCTAAATGTTGGCACGTAGACAAAATGTACCCAGATTAAATTCACAAAACCACCTCGAACAAACAATAAAAACTTTTTAATTCAAATTCTCTACATTTTAACGCGGAAAATTTCGGTGAGACTCATTAAAGCACAAATTCTGAACCAATTCAGAGCATTTAACAAATAAAATGTAAGTACTGACTCAGTAGGTACCATTCAATCTAAGGACATAGGTATTTATTAATAATCATCCGTGGAGGTACCTAGACAGCTAACACGATGTATCTGCCCAAGAGAACTCCCCTGTCGAATTAATCCGGCACGAGTTACGGCCTTCAGCCATGAGGAGACCCGACCCGAGGAGGAGGGGACTAGACTAAGTGCCATGTATTCATTTCATATTCATTCGCCATTAATGATTGGGTAATTTATTCGTAAGCTTACCCAAAAAAATCTTGAAAGGCTGACATTATAATTAAAGTCCGTTTCTGCTTGTTGTTAGTGTTAAAGTCCTCATTAGACCAAGCCCCCCCCAGGTCCCGGCGTCACACACGGATTATGCCTTCTACTTAGCACCGCTATAACGTTTTATTGTTACTCTCATGCAAGGTTAATGTCCCTACATAAGCTTATCGACCAGAGGGATACTCTGAGCGTTAACTATAGAGGTTTTAGTGTTAATTTGCCACTAACGAATCAGATCTTTTCACTTGTCGTACTTGGTTGAAATAGAATAAACTCATAATGATAACTGAAAAAACGTCGTATTCGTGGACGGAAAATACATACTATATTATGGAAATAACATAAAAAAGATAAAGAGAATCTCTTCACTTCATATAATTTTGGATTCCAAATAAACTGGCAAATAATGTTAAATTTCCCATAAAATTGCCATGCAATGGAATTCAATAATTTTAGCATTTAAATGAAAAACAGAGGATTTTACTTTTACTTACGGGGAATTTAGTTTTTAGGGATACAGTAGATAAAGTTAAAGTTATGATGGTTGTATCTTATTTAGTAACCCCCAGCTTCGCCTTCGGGTTGGAGTGTTATGTCATTTATGCACAAACAAAGAGAATACAAAGGCAAATCCGGTTTCATGCGGAAATCGGATCTGAGCGACGAATACCACGGGATTCCAAGATTCTTCGGTTTTTAGTTCTTCTCTTTGACCGCTTTCAAATGAATGAGAAAGTATTTAATTCTATTTTATGAATTCCTACTAAAGTATTTACGGAAAAGAAAGACATATTTTTCAGTATAAAACCGCACAGGACAATAAAAACAAATTATCCAGAAAAGTTGGCAAACAAACATGTTGATATGGATTCCGGAACTCAACCTTCCGTATCTAATTTTCTAGCAAGCGGACTAAAAACATAAATATAAATAAATACTCCCAAACAAGTGTTTATACGGGTTTTGTGAACATAATCATTTCTGCCCATTTACTGAGAATAGTAAAATAGTAATGGAAATACATAATTATTTTCAGAGATAGGTCAAACAAGGTATGAACAAATGTATGAGCGAAGGATCAGCTATTATATACATACCTATTAATGAATATCAGGTTACAAACCTAGCTAGTTGAGAATTAAGCACTGAGTGATCTTCTTTCCAATGTTTTTTCCCGGAGCTACAATCTTTAATTTATAAAGAGTACCTAAAATGCTGGCAAATTGCTAACTGTAAATGTATACCTGCACACATCAAACCACTGTGGCGGCTTACAATCAGGCGGCCCGTACCCTTGTGTGCCATTTCATCACTATCACTACTTAATACATTTATTAAAGCTGAACAGGGTCGAAAATCTGAACATCGAAAATATTAGAAAAAAAAGATTGGATATAACTACTTTAGATCACGTGTCCGCAGTTTTTAGAATATTTGTCTGTTTGTCGGTTTATCTGTGTATCTGTTTATTAGAACGCTCATAACGCAAAAACAGCTGACCTGATCATCATGATTGTTGGTATGTTTTTTATGGGTTTTTTTAACAGACTGTTTAAACAAGACTGTTTTTAGGTATATATCGTGCATATGTGACCGTGCGAAGCAGGGCAGGGCCGCTTATTCGTATAAAATCAAAAATGAACACTGAAACTTATCTTCTTCTTTTGACCACCATGTTCGTTCTACTTATACCGTGCAGAGTGTGACAGAGTTTAAGGTATCGGGAGTCATCAGTTCAATCATTAGTTTTTTCACTATTAACCCTGTACTAGTCATTAAGAACTAAACAGAATTTGATTGTCTTTCCTCCTCATTGGGAGGTATCTCTGTGTCCATTTCCAGAGGCCGGGTGTTGAGGTGGGCTCATTGAGACGGGCAGAATATAGAACGACTTTTCATTAACAGCTGCTGAATATTCATGGGGCATCATTCACCCTCCCGCGCCCCGCCCCGGGTTTCACTCATTATGGATTTTAATTTTGAATTGTGATCTTTTTGTGACTGTCGGGGAAATTTGATGTAGGAAATGAAAGTGGTGAAGGGTCCTATATTAACATAAATGTATTCTGTCCGTTGTACATAACGACTAGGTTTTCTTTAATTATTTTTTATTTTGTTTTCTACAATTTCTGAGTTTTGGATTATTGTTACCGTCGGTGTCTTATCTGGTTGTTTCCACTGGCCTTGGATTCCTTTACCTACTTACAAAACTATAATGTATGATGCTATAAGGTAATACAAACATGTTACATCAAGTTCATACGTTTGAAAAACGACGTGCTATTCAAGAATTTATTCTAAATCTTTTCCACTTCAAAAATAAACTCGTTTGCTATACTTGATAGTCTATTCACTATTCAGCGACACCGAGTGAGGATTCTCTAAAGCACCGGTTAAAAATATCAAAGTGCACGGCAAAGGTCAGAAACCTGTCATCGGCGAGAGGAGCGGCTCGAGCAATGACGGGTCGGAGCGGATAGAGGTTGGATGAAGGCATCCTGCCGATTGCCGCCTGGTGCCGGCGGCATACTCCCAGTACCGGTGGCATGCGCCCGGTGCCGGCGGCATACTCCCGGTACCGGCGGCATGCGCCCGGTGCCGGCGGCATACTCCTGGCACCAGCGGCATACTCCCGGTACCTGTGGCATGCTCTCGGTGCCCGTGCCACTAGCGTTTTAACCTTTACATCCCGCACAAGGAATGCGTGTGAGCCGTCGCAGCCTCTAGGACCGCTCCCGAAATCGTGACATGGATTAGACGCAAGCGGCGCTCAGTAATCGAGTAAAGTAACACGATTACGAAACTATAAAACATTATGGAGTTAAGTTACGTTACGTAGGCATCAGGAGTTGCGAATTGTCCGCTCGGCTCGGGCTTTCGCGGTGTCGCGGCGCGCGGACGGCACTAGTCCGCCGGCAGTACCGCTGTATGTTTGTAGCTATACCGCGGCAGTACCGCGCCGACCGCCGCGCCAGACACACGTTAGTGTGTGCGACCACCGCGACCTCGAGTGTCCGTGCCCTGTGTGAATCCCCGAAAAGTACGTAAACAATATTCGCCGAATAACCTGTGAAAGTGGCGAGTGATCTTGGACTTGCAACACGCGTGCGTATTGCATGACCGTTGAGAGTGATAGTTAGAATCTGTTGCATTCTGCAGGTGCTCGCTTGTTCTTTATTAATTGAAAAGTGATTGTAACGCGGCCACGGCCGAGGCACACATGTCCGGCCCAGTTTTCACGATACTCGCTTGTCTCTAGTGGATTCCGCTCGAGTAGGGTTTCTTTGTTTACAGCGGGAGGTGTTTGGGACGCTGCACTTGTTGATCCGAGCCCGCTCCTCCGCTCCCAATCCATACTTGCATGTTTTCTAATTGGGTCTTTGGCACCGACACTGTTACGTGTGCTGTGCGATTCATGGATGGCAATTAATTCTGCCGTAATACTTAACATCGCTCCGTTGGTAGAGAAACTTTCCAAACACACAACGCTGAGATCGTGGAAATTAGAATTCGATTTCACGACGACATTCGTTCTGTTAATGAAGACAAGACTCGTTTAACTGAGGTTATCGAAAGTAAACTACACTCGATTGCAGTACAAGTACTCAGCGGCGACAATCCGTGACTTATTAAACTCTCGTATAAACACGCTGGTTATTTTTGTTGACTTTTTCTTTTCACAGACCATGAAAATTTTCTTGAAATGTAGCAGGCTATTGAGGAACATAATTAGGTATTTCCTATGTACCTATACCGTCACCATTAATCTCGAGGCATTGTTGATTTTACTGACATTTATACTAATTACCTATAACTAATCCTGTTAGTAAAACGTGACTGCGCGGCTTAATCCTCTTTGTAAGCGAAGAGGTTTCTACGGTACTCCAATTACTAGAAATGTTCGCAAACAGTTCTTATAGGTACCTATTGCAAAAAGTTACTGATGTTGTTATTACAGGTAACTTAGCACAGACTGATTCTAATTCATTTTGATCATCTTTAATGATCAAATAAGTAGGTGCTTCCCCTAATTGTTTAGTTCTGGATCATCATCGTCATTTCATTTCTTTATTTTACGTACCTACCTTTGGTGCCTGAATATGTACTTTGCTTAAATCAGGTCCAATTTCAATATTACGAAATGAAAAAAATGCAGTACCTAGTTTTTCTCGATTAATTTGGTTTCGATTTTTAGCTGCTATTACCTCACTTTCATTGTTCGTGTCTTTTTGCTTATCTACAATCAATATTTCGATTGTGCAATATTATTGTACAGACTCAGCAGCAACTATTATTTCCTATCATCTATAAATTGTGCTGGGCATCTTCTTTGTAGTGTTACTTTTTTCTATGATTTCTTTTAGACTGTCTAAGCACATTGTTTTATTTTATTTATATTGTACATTTTGCCTAACATAAAATTGTATTTTATCTTCTTTTAGATCTATCTTATTGATTATGATTATGATTATCTCTTTCTTTCTTCTCATCGTTATAATACGAATCGTTGCGATAATTTTCAATAAATCGTACAGAGATGTGATTAGAAATGTCCATGCAATATATTATATCATCACTAGTACCTAGGTATTTGATATACCTATCATTAGTAGGTTTATTCGTAATAAGATACTCCTGCCGATGCTTGCTATTCCGAGTGGTGCGATAAAATGTTGTATAACACATATACCTATATAAGTTTACCATTATTACAACATATGGAATTGCAATGACCTGGATTCTAGTCTCTTCTAATAATGAAAATTAATTTGGAATGATTCAATGATTTGGCGTTGAAAACTACTTAACTATTCTCTTACTGCACCTTTTTTGTAAGATATTTTGAAGTTTTGTTTAAATTTCATAATAATTCGCAGCATTATATGATTTGGCACACTTACTTACTATACTATACCTAGTCAGGTCATAAGTATTGTCACACAGTAAAAACTTTTCTTATAGAATGCTGGCCACAAAAAAGTTTATTGAATTCGAATTTCGAATTGTTCATGAAAATAAAAATGTATACTTTTTAGAATTTTACTCATTTTTAAGTATGGAGTGGACGCTTAAAGAAGACCGTGATGCAGTTATTGCATTGCATCGTTGCGGTTACGAGCCAATTCAAATTTCTGACATACTGAAAAATTTGAATATAACCAAAAGATTCGTTTATCGTACCATCAAACGATACAATGAAGACTCTAGTGTAGATGACAGGTCAAGAAGTGGTCGCCCTCGGTCTGTTAGGACTCCAGCAGTGATAAAAGCTGTGAAGGCGCGAATTCAAAGAAATCCCAAACGTAAGCAGAAACTGTTGGCCCTTCAGATGGGGTTAAGCAGAACCACGGTGAAAAGGGTGTTAAATGAAGAATTAGGGCTTCGGGCATATCGAAGAAAAACAGGACATCGTTTGAATGCTCGTCTAATGGACCTGAGACTGAAGAGATGCCGCGCTTTGTTGAAGCGGTACGCGGGAAAAAAATATCGGGAAATTCTTTTTTCGGACGAAAAAATTTTTACCGTAGAAGAGAGCTACAACAAACAAAATGATAAGGTGTACGCACACAGTAGTGAAGAAGCGAGCAAACGTATTCCGCGTGTCCAACGAGGTCATTTTCCATCCTCGCTCATGGTATGGTTGGGAGTTTCTTATTGGGGCTTAACAGAGGTACATTTTTGTGAGAAAGGTGTAAAAACGAATGCAGTTGTGTATCAAAATACAGTCCTGACGAACCTTGTGGAACCTGTTTCTCATATCATGTTCAATAACAAGCACTGGGTATTCCAACAAGATTCGGCGTCAGCTCATAGAGCGAAGAGCACACAAGACTGGCTGGCGGCGCGTGAAATCGACTTCATCCGGCACGAAGACTGGCCAGTCCAGATTTGAATCCGTTAGATTACAAGATATGGCAACACTTGGAGGAAAAGGCGTGCTCAAAGCCTCATCCCAATTTGGAGTCACTCAAGACATCCTTGATTAAGGCAGCCGCCGATATTGACATGGACCTCGTTCGTGCAGCGATAGACGACTGGCCGCGCAGATTGAAGGCCTGTATTCAAATTCACAGAGGTCATTTTGAATAAACTTTATTGT
Source organism: Macaria notata (assembly GCA_927399415.1). Classification (NCBI taxonomy): domain Eukaryota; kingdom Metazoa; phylum Arthropoda; class Insecta; order Lepidoptera; family Geometridae; genus Macaria; species Macaria notata. The sequence goes on along the minus strand of OV656734.1, from coordinate 13,119,345 downwards.
CATAAGAATCTATGTATTGTTAAGTTCATTTTGGTATATAAATGGTTACATAAAGAATAAAGTTGTTTCAATTATTTTATATTAAACATGTGACAGAATTTATGACCTAACTAGGTATATAGGTTTATAATCAGCATTAGGTTGGTATGTTGTCTTTATCGTAATGTATTTTCTATTGCATTCTATTTTTTGCGATTTAATCTTTATAATTTCTTCGCGTACCTATATGTACACATACATACATTAGTTACACACTTCTTCTCTGACTGCGTCATTTGGTCCTTTGAAATAAAACAACAAAACTGGTATCTCAGGACTCTCTGGGGGCGCCGCTTGGGTCCTTGCTCGTAATTCAGTGTTATCACATCCTTTCTTATACAGCGTTATTGGTAAACACCACTAAACACACATTTATAACCCATTAGTTATTATGGTGCTAGATGGCGCTGTGTGGAATTTTTCAGAATATTTTTTTTACATGAAATAGTCTAAATATAATGTTTAATAGATAGTATAATACAGTAGGAAATAATAATAAGACGCATAGTAGCTGCATATTTAGACCATTTTGAAAACTTTAACTCTTAGTTTTTAAAAGCCAGTCGTTTAGTTTCTTGAGCCCACCATAGTTATGCGATAACACTTTGATTTTTTACTATATTTAAATTTTACTAAAAGTATTGTGCAGCCATACTCGTTTATTGTTCAAGCAGTATCAAAACCACGTTTCCAAAACTATTTATACTATACTACGAACTACACCTTGTCGGCAAGTCGTACCTACTATATTTTCTCGTCGTCACCAGTACCGCTGTATATATTTACTATATTATTATCTACACATACGTAGTATGTGAGTAGGTATGTACGCTTAGTTAGTGCTCTCCTAATGGACTTGGTTTTATCGCCAAAGTTAATTTGACACGGCGTTAATGCGCAGAAAGGTTCGCCAATAAAAACAATTGAATAATGTAGGTACTTATTTACTTTACAATTTCATAATTTTTATAGTCATGTTTCGTAGGTTTATTAAAATTCATAACCTTCTATATTTTTCATTTATACTTCTATACTAATATTATAAAGCTGAAGAGTTTGTTTGTTTGTTTGAACGCGCTAATCTCAGGAACTACTGGTCCGAATCTAAAAATTCTTTTCGTGTTGAATAGAATATTTATCGAGAAAGGCTTTAGGCTATATAACATCACTGCAACTAATAGGAGTGTAGAAACTGGAAAATGTGAAAAAAACGGGGAAAATTATTCATCTTTGAGGGCTTCCGATGCATGCGCTGCGAAATCGGTTCAAGTCGTGGGTAACAGCTATAACTTTTAAAGCTCAGGAGATTGTTTCAAAATATATATGATGCCCAATATAACTATTCCACGCGGACGAAGTCGCGAGCACAGCTAGTGTAATATATTTAACATTTCCAGACGTATTTTAATAGAATTGTTGGCCTCTAAATATAGGTATCGGGACATTGCACAAAACGCCATCTAGCCCCACAAGAAACAAACGCTTGTGTCATCGGTACTAGATAACGGATATAATAACTATATACTCATCATCTGGAAATACATACTTATTATACATTGATAGAAACAACGAGACTCAACCCTAGTATTTACAAATTTTAAAATATGTCTTAGTCTATTTATCAATACATACATCCTGATACAAATAACACATGACGTATGTATGTATACTGTCCTATTATTTGTGGCCCGCATAGAAACCTTTGCTCAGTATTTAAGTATCTTCCTATTCACGTAACTGGATCTCTGAAGGCTTAGAATAGAAATATACTTCTCTATTCAGCATCTCTTCTGAAGGCATTCGAAGAGAATTACAGAAAATCTATTATGTTCTATTTGAAAGGACATTTACGTAGTATTTATAAAGAGAGAATCGCATAGGTAAGTAAATACTTGAATGTATTCTAGCGCTAGGTTTGTTGTTTCTTATATAAATAAAGTAGTTTTTATAGAGGTAGGCTTCGCATTCAACGGGCGGCGGGGAAGTATATCAATTGCTACTGACAACCAATTGTGTGCAAGAATCCATGAATTAGCCATTAATATCCGAAAATTAATTAAGTAATAGCTTAATCAGAACTAAACCACAAAAAAACTTATCCGTTTTTTTAAATAGTTTATGTAACAAGAAAGTAGTATAGTATAGGGGCAGTACAATGCACATTTGTTCGGTTCGTTTGAAAACCACCAAACCTAGTATCAATAGTGTTTGAATTGCGACTGATATAATACGAATAAAGCCGTGACCTAAAACCTAGCGCAGTCACATAACATCTAATGATAATAACTGTGCTAAAAATTAAAAAAAACTCCTTTCACGAGTAGCCATAAAAACTTATAGGTATATCAATATCCTTATCAATAAGCACAAATACATAGTTGAAATATCTTAGCTCGCCGGCAAGCGTTGCGTGGCCAGCCGCGATAAATGCCTATAATTGGCCAAGAATGCCAAGGTTTACGCATTTCACTACTATACTTATACTGTGCTTAGATCTAACTTCAATTGCAGTTAAATAGGTACTAGGTTTTAAGTATTGGTTAATGGGTTTTTTAGCAAGAATATTTTTTCTTTGTTATTTATTAGGGTAGATAACTAAAACTAGAGTATCGTTTGTTACGTTTTCTTATACTCAGACGTATATGCCCCCTACACAAGAGGCAAATTTCGGTGACCGTACTAACGCGTACTAATAGAATAGAAAGACCAAAGTATGGGACTGACATCGTGATGCGCTCCGCGGAGCGAATTGTTACGTCATTTCCCATACATCCCGTCTTTCTAAAATTTACGTCTTGTCTAATATAAGACATACAAGTGGCTCTTGCCCTCACGAGACAGGCAATGACTACTTTGCAAGAGCCCACTTGCTCCGTGGTTTGTACAATTTGTAGGTAGTTATATGGTGTGTCCATTTTGGTATAGGCTCCACCTTCATCCACAGTGTCCCTGTGCAGGAGTCGCTTTAGGTGAACTTACATACTTTTATATTTTCATTTACCTTTCTAGTCCCTCAAGGTAGCATCTTGGGCCCGACACTGTTTCTCGTCTATATAAATAGCCTGTGTGACCTGGACCTTGAACGAGGAAAAATCTGTACATATGCCGATGATACGGTAATTTTGTTCAATGAGGGTAGTTGGAAAAAAGTTGAAAAAGTAGCCAACGAAGGCCTTATGAAAGTATCACGTTGGCTAAGACAGAATCTGTTATCAATAAATATTGCAAAAACAAAATATATCTGTTTCTCAATAAACGATTCTACCCAACCCAAAATGACTATGGACATAAAAATTCACCAATCCACATGTAAAGAAGACTCTTTATGTGCATGCAACAATCTAACAAAAACAGACAATATTAAATATTTGGGAATTATGTTGGATAAAAATTTAAACTGGACAGAACATATTAAGTCACTCTCCTGTCGAACACGAAAATTAATTAGCATATTTAAGCAACTTAGATACATCATTTCGTTCGAACCACTGAAAAAAATATATTTTGCTCTGGCACAGTCTCTTCTTACCTACTGTATTTCTGCATGGGGAAGTGCCGCAAAAACTCACTTGGAAAAGCTTGAAATAGCTCAAAGAGCGCTTCTCAAAGTTATGACTTTCAAAAAAAGAAGATTTTCGACAACCACCTTATACATAAACTGCTCGGTGCTGACAGTCAGACAACTTTACATCAAAACGCTAATAGCAAGACAACACATGCAAATAGACACAAGTACTAGAGAATCAAAGTCCTCCAAAAGACGAAGCGATCGAATCCTTAAGATTCCAACAGTAAGAACCTTATTCGGAAGACAATGTTGTAGTAAGTTAGGTCCATGTCTGTACAACAAGATATGTAAAATTATAGACATACCAAATATGTCTAGACATGAATGCAATAAAAAGGTAACTGATTACCTTATGACTTTGGACTATGATCAAACTGAAAAGTTGATTGAAGTTATGGAATAGCCCAGGTGACTAGTGGATAGCTAGTTATTAACATAAACCAATAGTAATGTCATGTCATATTTATATTTATAAACATGAACTCAACCTAGCACACACACGCACACACACACACACATACACACACACACACACTTGTACATATACACGTATGATAATATTAATATTAATTAAAAACCATATTATGTGGCTATGATACATCATAACGGTCAAACATGTATATTTAATAACATGATCTATTTACCTTAGACACAAACTTAACTTCCAGCCGCTCTTTCAGACGCTTGAAATAGCGCTGGCTGAATTTGCTTTACCATATATTTTCAGAGATTACGACGGAATTTCGTGTACATAATTTTAATTTATAACCGGGCAGCACTTAAAATGTCAAAAATCGTAGACGTTTTGTAGATTTTGCTTACTCTGTAGTAGGTAGATAGTCTGGTTTTTATTTTGTTTTGATTTGTTTGTAAAATTAATATTCGTTATTTAAATAAGTATATATCTCTGTAAATTTAAGTAAATGTGCCGCGGCGGGATACTGCAGCTCTGAAACACAAGATCCACTGGATACTTAGCTCAGAGCTCAGTACACTTCTGACGTACTGTAGATACTAGTGCATAAGATTGTATTTGTTTTTGTAATATGTAATGTACGTACACGTAAGTTTTTGGTCAAATAAACAAATTATTATTATTATTCTTCACAGACTCTCGGGCCTTACGCCCGGTATTTTTAAGGCATCAGTGGGGCCGGAACCAACACTGAGAGGCCTTTTACAATATTATACTTAAAATTAAGTAAAAATTACAGATAGAGGATGTTAGGTATATAAAGTAACTATTGCAGACATGGTATTAATGTTACAGGCTATTGTGTTGAGTTGTTCATTGACTTAATTAAACTGGTCTATTGTACGAGGAACGGCACCCGCCAGTTATGCCTCATTCATAATAAAATATAGCGGGTGATGACTTGCCACTCACTAAATGGGCCCTCCACAAAAGGCAGCCTAAGATGACGCCGGAAGGGCAACATTGGTGTGAGTGGCTTAGGGTGTCGAGAGGTGTGCTGCGCGTTCTCTGAGCGGTACTAGCGGCGTTATGCCCTTTAACACTTCCACCCTGGAGCTTAGGTACTGAGCTCTTGCGTCTTCCACTCCCGGACGGCCAATCAAGGCAAGCCGGGAGGCAGGGGGTCTCATTTAGCCCCCAAGGAATCGGGGTCCGCGGTGACGCTAATTTAATTTAATGACGCTAATGTAATTTTTATTTTTATTATTATTATTATTATATATTTTAAAATATTAACGAGATAAAATTAGAGATCATTATTTTAAAATATACTTAGATATTTACAGGAACCCCCAATTGTATAAACTAGCGGTCAAATATTGCTCCTGGATCCCGTGTCCAATATAAGAGCACAAAAAGCCTCCATTGCAACCCCTAAAGGTATACTGATTGAACAAATAGTACTTTTAACGAAGCGGAGCCAAGAACGTATTTATTTATCTCAAGATCCAAATGCCATTAAGTATCAAGTGAACAAGTTAACTTGATGCAACCAACTTCACCGAGTGTTATACAGATCTTGTTTTTAGTGGTTTTTATTTTAGAGAGATCGTCTTGAACTTTACGAGTACGGTTATGAGGTTTCAAAATATTATTTTTACGTTTCTAGTTTGGGAATGTGTCGATAGTTTTGAAGGCTAATATTGATCACTTGTAATGATGAAACCAAGCCTGAGGCCTGTGTTTCACAAGTTGTGCTTCACTGAAACATTTTTAACTAAATAGATTTGACAACAGTTGTAATTATATAAAATTTGTTTAAATAAATGTAGACTTTTGAAGTATCTAATTCTTCTGGAGTAAATAATTAATAATAAGCATATTTTATCTTGAATATGCAAAGCCAAGCGTATTGTTTTAATCATATTTTTACTGACTCTTTTGCACAAAGCTTCTAACTTCAGTTACACTTTTTAAACATGTCAACTTAGGTATTTAAGTAACGTTTTAACAGATTTTCACCACCACTTAATCCAAAGTGTAAATCTACTCGTATACTAGCACAGTGCAGTCCTCATGTCCCCGAGTGCCACGAGGTACCAACGTTTAACAAATCGATTGGCACCACTTCGCGCGCCGTAGTCTGATTGGCCACGCTAGACATTGAATTACGTTTTTTTTTTAATAATTTATAGACGGAAGGTTAAATTAAATGCACGTGTACTTGTACTTAATGTTGTACTTAGTGTAATCGTGCCCGTGGAAAGTTACAGGATTATTGTTTAATAGCGGCGTCCGGTGGTTTCACCTGAAATAATCCTAAATAGAAAGTATAGTTTGTGGGACTAATTTATTGCCCTAAATGCTGATTCGAATCGGTTTAGCCACGTAATCGTAGAAAAAGCATATACTAAACACGCTAACTCTCTCACAAACATCCCCTATAAAACGTTAGTTTTTTGTGATGAGAAACCTTCTTGCGACAATGTCTAGAAGAAGTTACTAGCATATTCTAACAAAACCGTCTTATCTAGTTAATTCTACTGGCAAGTAGTCCCACAGACTGAGCTAGGCACTCGCCTGTCAACTGGCGTGACGGCCTGACAGGTACCTCACAGACTAGCCACAGCCAGAAGGAGAATGTGTTTGTTTTGTGGTAGTTGCAAGGTCTAAATGATGTTGAAGTGAGAAAATATGAACTTTGCATTTTGTGTAGCTTACAAGTAAGTTTGAAATGATTAGGAAGCAGTGCACATAATATATGTTTCTTTTGTGTTTTTAATTTAATCAACCTAACAGCCTCGTTTGCGAGTCAACTCCATTCCAACACAAACACACTTAGTGGTTAAAGAAATAATTACTGCGTCACACAGGTTGTTCTGGGATATAGATACAATAATATACTAGTTATCCCTCTGCTCCTCATATGCCAGCATGTGTCGTCCAGCCAATCAGCTGTCCGGAACTTTCACTGCGCGCGCGCAGCTCGCCTCTACTGGCCCGACTGGCCGGGCTGGTTTTTGTACCTTTGTTTACAAATATTTATGTTTGTGCCGCGAGGTCGCGGTGACGACAGCAGCCGAGGAAGCCTTACGGTGCTTCTGTAACTGTTGAGCGTGGAATACACGTGCTTACTCGGTTTTAGACTTATTTTATATATTTATTTATCAAGCACTCAACACAATACACAGAAAATACATGAGTAACAGCAAAACACTTAAAAGGTTCCATTCCATCCATTCTGTGCATCAAACACATGTGCGCACAACATGATTTTAGCACTGTTAGAGTTGTTGCCATTTGAAAGAACTTATAGAAGTCTAGATGAAGATAAGATGAGAAGTCTAGATGATCAACTCAGCCAGACCGTGTTTATCAGCCCATTGAATATAACATCGAACATTAATGGAGTCAGACTACATCACTGACACTGAATATGGATTAAAATGCTTAGATGAACAGTGTTTTTCTTTTGCACCTTGCAAAACAGATATAATTATTTTTACTTGTATAAAATTAACAGATAAATAATTCATTTTTATATAAGACTGTTTTGTTTAATCAATGATTAGTTTATATATTCATATTCGTAATACCGCGTGATGCACGTGTAAATAAACAGATAAACATTCTTATAACTTCTGAGACTTGTTCTATTGATTTAAAGTCATCATCATCATCATCATCAGCCTATCTTATATTCGTCCACTGTTGGACATAGGCCTCTCCCAATGATCGCCACACTGCACGGTCTCCTGCTTTACGCATCCAGTGCTTCCCAGCCACCTTCCTCAGGTCGTCGCTCCATCTGGCCAATTGGCCTCCCACACTACGTGTACCGACACGCGGTCTCCACTCTAGGATCCGCTTACTCCACCGATTATCGGTCCTTCTGCAAACATGGCCAGCCCATTGCCACTTCAGTTTGCCGATTTTGCTGGCTATGTCGGTAACCTTGGTTCTTTTTCGGATAACATCATTCCTGATTTTATCCCTCAAAGAAATCCCGAGCATAGCTCGTTCCATAGCTCGCTGAGTGACTTTGAATCGGTGGATTCGCTTCACTGTCAGAGTCCATGTTTCGGCTCCGTAGGTCAGCACTGGGAGGTGATTTAAAGTACTTATACCCAAACATATTTTTTCTAAAATATTCTTTGTACATTATTATTCTTTGTAGAGTTTTTTACTCTCTGCAGCTTTACTGAAGTATAGCTCCTTGTTCCCTATGCACTATAATAATCCAGCGATCTTCAAAGCGTGTGATTCTGTTTTTATCGGGTACACACGCTCCATCTTAGGCCAAAGCCTTTGCTTACCATCAGGCAAACTAAGGACAAGTGGATACCCGTTTTAGTTTAAAAAAAATGATATCGATAGTTACGTTCGTATCGAGTAGTAACTCCCTGCCACAGCCAGTCAGTCGCCGGCCTTACGTTATGTTAATGATCGGTCGGCGCACGTCAGTTACATTCCTTTTCTCTCAGATTGTAAACTCCAACTCATACACTCCACACATACAATATGTATCGTTACATTGTTGTGTGGAAAATGTATCGATACAGATAAATAAATAATTTCGCAAGTAAGTAAAGCTGTTACAATGAAATCCCGGTCCCGGCTGTTTAGTCTAGTACGGCAGTCGTTAAGCCATGTCAGAGGCCCTCAGGGCGGTTTGAAAACTCTCGACACCAGAGTTGGCCACTCTCATTTGATAAGAAGAAAAAGAATGAAATCCCTAAATGAATTAAGTAATGCTCAAAATAAAACTTAGTAGTTTTTAATTAATATAACATGATGCTAAATTGAGAAAACTAAAGTACTACTCGTAAGAGCCCAGTTTTAAAATAAACCTTTATTTTTCAATAAAATAAAACAGAACACATTAATGTAATACCAACTACAGCTAAAAAGAGGATGTCTATATCTAAGTAATGTAACTGATTGCATTTCGCCACAAAAATTGGTTTTCCTTGTCCACAAGAAAATAAGTAAATCAATCACTATCAGCCCATGTATCACTATTTTTTGCGCAACATTGTTTTTGTTTGTAAGTGTTTTTTGGCTCATGTTTCATATTACACTATCAATTATGATTAGAACATCGTTTGGTATTTACTGAAACGTTTTAAGGTCAATGGCCTTTACTAGCTCGATTTTGTATCTAAAACATTTTCCCTAAATATTCGCAATAAGCCCCAAATACAAACTGGGTATGAAATTCCGTATTTTTCCTGTTTTCACTCAAAACTTATTCAATCAATTGAATTAGTGATCGCTGGAGGGTTCGTTCATAATTCCTTTTTTGGGAAACCTTGTCGAAGCCTGTTAGGAAAATTCGCGGGAAATCAGCCGAAGGCTTTTAAGCTTAGTTTAATTTATGTTGTTTTGTTTGCTTCTGGGGCTGGTTGCTAGTTGCTAGTCATCTGCCTATCACATTAATGTTATTTTTAAAGACTAGTTGGTATAGACGATTTTCTATCAATTCAAATGTTGATCGATAATAACAAATCAAAATTTCGTATGGAAATATTAAACTTCAGATACATTATTTTGTTTTCTAAGCTAAAATCTATTTTTTCTTCTACTGAAACTACCATTGAAATCTGAACTAAAATAACTATCACTTAATAAAGCACCGCAGATTTCGCTAACTAGTTAATTCGATACGTCGTCATCAAATCTATTTATGTATTATCATTGCTATTTTAATAGACAATGTGTAGTTCCAAGTATATAAACGTGTCCCAAAATAGTGCAGTCATAAATTAATTTCGCACGTTTAACTTAAGTGAATGTACTATACCTATATATTAAATGCACATGTCATGGCTTATGTCAGCATTATACAATTTTGCAGCATTAGATGCGCTATGATATTATGTTTATTGCAAAGTATGGATATTATCGATCAAATGATGAACCACACGTGTTGTTGTATCGTACTTAGAGATCTATATAAAAGTGAAAGGTCAGTATTTGCTAATCAAATGTAGTTTAGGTAATCATTTAGTAAATAACTATTAAACCTATTAGCACATACTTAAAATGTAGTTCTGATGTTCTAAAGTCAAAAATGTAAAGAAACTGAAGCATTCTGTGTAAAGGGGTAGGAACACGGGAAAACTATTTCACTTATTTATAATAATGATAATATCAATAAGATTTATTCTTTACCTTGCGCCTTAAATATAGGTATAGGTAGATGGGCAAGAGACAGATATTTTTACGTTTTAATCTTTGAAGAAGGCAACTATAGTAAGGCAGGCTTAAAACTACGCGTCGCATCGCTACAACTAAATTACATCTACATTTTTATTAAAATCACAATAGGCTTGTTTAAACAAAGCGTGACAAACCTCGCGCATGACACAACGCACTAAAGCAACCGACTCTCGCTCCGTAAAACACATTTATTTCTATTTATTATTGCGTTCGACAAATGCTCCCAACCACTTAATTATAATACGAACTCTATAAACCGACAGACACTATCTAAAAACAAAAGAATCTAACAAATTATTACCTAACTCAATTTTCAAATGTCAATCTATAATGTCCTAAATAATTGGCTCGTTGCCGTCGCTGAAATCAATTTAAAGCTTTTTGCTGATAGAAATAGGGTCTACTTGAGGTGCATTAATGTACCTGTTCTATAAATCGGCATTCACAATAAATAAATGGTTATATACAAAAGTGAGTGTACCAAGGCTGACCGGTGTTCACGCCGCCGCAGAATGCTCGCATTATGTGTGTCGATCTAAAATATTCTTTATGATATCATAGTTATAGGGTTCATTTATATCAGGAGGTGTGTGTGTTTAGGCATGTTAGTTCGTTGCCATTTACGGGTGTAGCTTTCCTTGCAATGCTGGGCCTGATTTATTGCCACACGTATCGGTTTTACGTATTAGAAAATTCACTGTTCTAATATTGACTAACCTTTGATTTGGAATTAATTGTGTTTTTGCTGACGTTTTATTTTTATTATCAACCGCAGCGATGAGCTGTGTCTTTGATAACAGAAGTCGACAATTTTATATTCTTTTGTTACTCACTGTTGTGATTGTGGTACTGAGAAAAGATATGACTTATGTTTCAAAGGTTTATTCATAAAAGGCTAATGTTAAATAAATAAATAAATATAATAAACTAATATAAACCTAATAACTAATCAATTTAATCTTAAAGGAGTAAATTCTTTGAGTTATTAAACCGTAACCCGGTATTGCAGGCTTAGTTGCTATGGCAACCCTTTTTAAGGTGCTGTTCTCAAACGGCACCAATCAAACCTCGTTATATAAGGTTTTATTATGACTTTAATGTCTTTCCGACTGTCAATAAAGTTGTTACGAACAAAGGTAGGGGAGTTAAAAAACTTCTCGAACAAAGCGGAATATTTTGGCCGAATAGAAATCTGAGACATTCGAATTTAAAGTGAGGTATAGTTACTATCGTTACAGAGTTTGTTACAAATAATATTATAGGCAGCCTGCCATCCGTTGTTCAGTAATTAGTCATCAAGTAAGTATTGCTATCAGAGTCATAGGCTACAAATTTACTTTAATTATTTAAAAATAAAAGACTATTTAGGTCAATTTTAAGGGCCAAATCAATATCTTGTTGAAAGGATACGATATAGGTATATAAGTCTGACTCGAAGTTATATGTAGGTACATACTATTATATTATCTTTAGGCTTTTCTAAAGATTTTCTAAGTGCCCCTTTTTTGTAGTAGTTGGTAGTAGTATGTTTAGTTTTTTTTCCCATTTTTATATTTTACTATTGTAAATAAAGATAGTATCTGTACACACAAGTTTAACTTACAAATGAATATAAACACAAGTGTCTTGTTGTTTATATTGACACTACCTGTTTACAATACTTGTTTTCATTCATATTTTTTCTGAATGACTGGTCCTTGGAAATACAAACATTTTATAAGAACTTGCTTCTTAATTTATATGAATGCCTTTTGTGGTAGCGGAAATCATGTAATCATGGGCGGAAACCAAGTCTGTCTGTAATTTTACTGTGACTGGTATTAAAATCGCTGTATCACGCTGAAAGTCGAGTTTTTTCCTATTCATACATCATACAAAATTACAGTTTCTTTTGCGTCGTTGTTCTAATGTTTTTATGTGGAGATACCTAAATTAGTGTTTTACATAATTCGCTACGGTTCTTAAATATTTCATTGGTCAGTTTAGACAACTTTGTCACTCGTTTATTGCTAAATATGTTCAAATATGAATTGTTAGGTGGAAAAACAAACAGGTGGTTTAAAGTGATAAATCACTGCACATTAAATTCTAATATTTTTGTAGGTCGCTAGGTATCTAAAATAGTTTTATTTAGAAAGGTACTCTGGAAACTCCACGGAATAGGGTGCTATGCAGTGTTTTAGTGATTTAAAAATGATTTTTTTTACATAATATAACAAATATCATACATAGTTAAGTGAATACAACTAGTACCTACAGAAACCCTTGCTTGCAAAATTATCTCGATGGAATAAGTTAGTAGGTAGGTTAGCTACATACTTTACACAAACGTTTCATAAACTAGTACTTCTTATGAGTATATTACGCAGCAATTTTGGCACAATTACAAGTAATCACTAAAATGCAATAGTGATTCAATTCAGTCAGCAATCAGACACGTCATGTCGGTCTGTTTGCATTTATGTTGAGTTCAGTTTTTGATACTACTTAATAGGTGTTTACCATTCACATACTTAATTTAATTGACAGTTTTTATTTGCACAACTGCACGAAACCAAAATAATAAACGTTTTTTTCGAATCAAGACAGAGTTTATTAGCGAATATATTATTTTGTCATCGAACCTTTTCGTAGGTAATAAGATAATATAATACATTATAAAACCAGATAGCTAGGCAGTTCTATTCCTAGCTAATTATTTATTTTTCCAATACTACGTCAAACGGTGAAGTCTTCCAAGTTGACCCGGTCTTCGGACGCACTAGTTTGTGGCTATACCTACTTGAACACACTAGGTTTCATCTACTTATACCTATGTATACTGTACTATGGCTCAGTTAATAGAAGGATGGGTTTCGAGCCAAGTCACTGGGAAATACGCAGGTTTACTCAATGATCTTGATCGTGGGAAGGACATGTTTTCCTGGTTATGTTGCTTTCTCAATCAATCTCGGAAAAAATATGGAAAATAGCAAACTAAAAAGTACTCAAGGATTATTAAAAAAAGCCAATTTAGTTATAATGGCACATACTTAGGCCTGGATCATATTGATTTTCTCATTTTAACTAGGTACTAGCTAAAACCAAGTCTAAATCCCCATGATGTACAAGGTTTCTTATCAATCTAAAACTCGGATTTTCCTCTAGAAGCCGCTGTTATCGATAGTGTAATGGTGAGCCATGACAGCGATTACCGTGTTTGTGAAATGGCTGCTGATTAAATATGGCGTCGGCGAGCGTGATGCGTGGCGAAATGCCACGTGTGTACTGTGTACGATACTCATGGAAGTAGTAATACCAAGAGAGGGATGAAATTTCTTGACTGATACTACATTCTTTGCTTTATAGCTTGTATTCAATTAATAAGCAATGTTTTTTAATCAGATATCTATTGGTAAGATCATACCATACAAACACAACCAGGTACGCTTTTTGTAGGTTATGGTATGTTTTTGCCCTCTTTTCTAACGAATTCTCCGAAGGCTAAAGATTCCAAGAACAGTGTTGATCACTATACTTTATCTTAAGTACTGTAAAGTCCTAAGTTTCTAGGCGTCCTACTGTCCTATCTTTACAATAAACCCAGCTACAATATCCCAAAAGGGCACAAACAACGTACCCAGGCCACCAGACGATGATGTAACGCGTGTAGAAGACACCTGTACCCCTGCTTGCCGCGTGCCTGTCACTCGCCATGTGCCTTCTCTGTCTTCTACAGGGGAACTAACTAACAAATAACCTTTTAAAGGGATCATTCCCAATAGATCCATAGTGTCGAACGATGGGTCTAGTAAGAATGCTTTTTCTTACTAGATCCATTATGGATCTGGACAATGGATCAAGTGGGAATGATCCTTTTAAAGACGATTCTAGTACGTCAAAAATACTCATAACAATATTTGTTTTACAGCTATTAGAGATTAAAAAAATATTTTCCATCATATCACGGTTTTGACATAGGACGATAAACTTCATGTAATATACGGTTCTAGTTTTTTTCTCGAATTTCGTAAACTTGTTTAAGTAAGATATTATGTATGACGTACTCAAGCTGTCCTTGTCAATGTTATGTATTAGTTACCAGTATCCCTGTATATTCTGTCTGCACTGCGTTATCTAACCCTGCTGGAAGCTTTCTTCTATCTCGGCCAGATCGAGATTTGTGGCAGTTGTGTAAGTCGGGAGGAAATGGGTTCATTGTTGCAGTGTTTTGTTTTTGCAAGTTGATAATTATATTATAGTTCCCGTAAGGCATGATTTAATTTGTAATAAACTTGTCGAGTTAATTTTTCTACGTAATTTTTGACGTAAGTGCCAGCCGGTTATTACAACTAAATTGATAATTATAGATTTATTAAATTAAGTTTGCTTTGATTCGGTTACATTTTAAGTACTTACTTATTTAAATAAAATTCTTAACAAAAAATGAGTTAAAAAGAAAAGTTTCCGAGTGAGTAATACTAGGTTATCTAACTCAGTGCCGGCACCAGGCATATGCCTAAGTAGGTATGTACATACAGGCTACTTAGCTTAGTACTTACCTGTGTAAAGTCTGAATACATGCATTAAATATAGGCTAATTATGTTAGTACCTGTAAAATCGAAATATATAATGTAGAATGCATAGTACACATTAAAATAGGTATGAAAACATATTAAACTTAAAGGCTTGCTACGAGTAGTTTGAAAAAGTTCCTTAAATAAGACATGTTTTATTTTGTTTTGGGTATCACAAAAATAAAATTATCCTTGTAACAAGTCAAGAGACAATTCAAAAACGCTTGACACTAGAAAACTCCAATCTAATACACTACCTACTAACACATATAGTTACTCGTATGAACGGATTAGGTGAACCTAAAAATAAACATATATCTAAAATGTATGCATATCTAGGCTAACTATCGAGGCCTGATAACGTTTTCGCAACAGGGCGGGGCGACATTGTACTTAAACTGATACCTAGACAAATAGACAATACAATCCAAACACATCTATGTAACTAGCTATCCTTTCTACAAGCTGTTAGTAATCCACGTAAGACATTATTAACCAAATTAAAATAAATTAAAATAAATAGTTGGTCAATAATATGTCCCAGTCCTAAGTGGACTAATCAGCATGCAGCCTCACTTAATCCAAATTAAGCGTCTTAAACACCGAACCAATTTATGAGTAGAAATGTAAATATTGGATGGAGCTCTGTCTATATGGAAGTTTTATTTTCACACAGTACGTACGGTAAGGGTTTAGCTAACTAGTTCACTTGAGGCTACAATCGCACAAGCGACAATGTGGCCAAAGGTAAAGCGTGCATTTACTCGTATATCACATGCTATCATTTCAACATAATTAACCGTCTATAAGATCTATAGTTGCTTAAATCTATACCTAAACTTATCTACCGACAGTGATTAGAACCGTTTTTGTGAGCAATAAATAATTGCCTCGAACGAGCTTTTAGCTGATTTGTGATCGAACTGAGACACTTTTTATTCCACTAACAAAGAGGTCATTGTTTTGTTTAACTTTCAAGCTTCAAAGTTCCATAAAATAGTCTTAATAACATTTTTTTACAGTCATATATTACGCAACATACATACCTACATTCTTAGTCTACGACATATGTGATAACTTAACTGATACCTACCTAGATTTTATATGTATAGTTTTGACTTTACTTTTCATCATTTTGGCGTCACGAATATTCAGATACTCTTGTAACCTAATGTTGTTTATTTTTCAAGGGATTAATTTGAAAACGTCAGTTTATATACAACAAAATGTTGGTAAACAAAGCACCTCTAGTGTTGCCATAAACCGTTCGAAGATAATCTCCCCCATTGCCATGGCAACCAAGGGCTGCGTGTAAGCTGCGTTTACACTGGAGTTGTTCATTGTAAACATAACAAAAGATTTTTTTAAATGAATGTGCATGTGCATCTTAAGCCCTTGTCGACTCAATGCTGGGTATAGGCCTCCCTCTTTAATAAAATAAATAAATTATAATACGTTCCAAATGCATTCAATAACTGTTATCAATTTCTAAATGCACATCTTAGATAAAGTCTACCGATACGAAAATACCCCGTATCCTCCCCGCTGCACCTCCATGAGTCCCCCCCACATCCAGCTCACTTGTTGCGCCGAGAGTGCCCTTGACACCTCAACTGGGTCACTGGGCCACTTGTTGGTCCACCCTGGAGCGGAGGTTGTGAATGGTGTGTGCTGCCAAATGGGGGGCATTATTTTGTAAGTAGTACAAAAAAAAATACAAAAATATTTATTGACATAATAAAACAGGTAACAATAAATTTCCTGAAACTTCTGGCCTTGTGCTAGTGGTATGTTTGTTTGGGATAAGTGTAAGTTTTAAGGGAATATAGCTAATAGAAGAAAAGACCTAGAGGGAGAAGTCGGTGGTCTGATCAGATAAAGGTTGCCCTCAACACAAGCGCAACAGATGAAATTCGCGTCCCTGGGAATCAGAGAAAATGGCCGAACATCATAAAAGAAAAGATGGATGACATGAATGATTGCTTCGATATTTTGTTAGTTTGGGTAGTAGTAAGTAAGCTTTGTTTATTATGGGAAGTAGATAGTTGTGTGATCATAGCTTAATAGACTATGTGCGCTAAATGAAGGTTATATAATTTGTTCTCTTCTAAAAGAAAAACTTGTAATTTCGGACAAGAAGTTTTACGTTTGTGAGCCTACATTTCACATGTGAAGTTGTAAATAAAGTATTTTATTTCTTTCATTTGTTTGGGAATTCGTTACATTATTTTATTATACTGACATAATAGAAATATATAAGCGAACATAACTATGGCTAAATTTATTTAAGTATTAACTTTTTAGTTACTTAAAACAGTTGTGTTTTGTTTTGTTGAAAAGTTCCTATTTTTAATATCATAAAAATATGAGTATTTCTTCGTATATCACGTCCTCAATGTAAAACATCCAAGCACTCCAATCACACTCCTACGTCCAATTTGATTCATGAAAACTCCTGAACAATATTTCGCACAAACAACAAAAAAGCGCGTAATTTCCACCTGTAGCCGGTAGCGGCGCAAGTAACGACGCCCTAACTTGTGCAAACCTCGGTAACAGGCAAACGAGTTTATTGGCCAGCTAAATATTTATGTTTTTATAAGCAATATGGTATTGGTAATTCGCAAAAAAAAACAGTTAATCGATCAGCTAAATGTTCTGTCTATATGCAAACAATATGTTAGTACTTGCTAACTAAACATTTTAGATAAAGATAAAGATATTTTATATGCCAAAAACACTGGTACAAGCACAATAATATTAACGTATTACTAAATATTATGTATTACAATAGAGAAAGGATAAGATATATATTAATTAGGTACTTATTTTGTTTCTACGTTTAGTTATCTGATGCATAGGTACAACATTGAAGTATTTTTTTAGTGCAATGGAACTGAAATCCATGATAAAACTTATAAAAATAAATAAGATTAACGCTGAGTCAGATTTTAATATAACTCAATACATGCTGACCAAATAATTATTTAGCAAAAGTGCGATTCAATTCACAAAAAGGCTGACAAAAACATGTTTCCTGTAAAACAAACACAATGTATGGTTGTTTATTGAAAAAGTTTGCTCGAATCGCCGAGTGATTGGGAATGAACCGGGAAATAAAATGTTATGTCGATTTGTTGAGCGCTTGTTATTGTTTAAGATTACTATTTTATGATAGTCCATTGCAGTTTATTTTTATGTTAGCAAAGTGAGTCGTAACTCTTTGGGGTATCGTGTGATAAGCAGATTCTAAGCTAAGAATACAACCATGATATTCACTTACATAATCCCAATCCAATCCCAATCAGCAGTTCTAAACTATATCGCTGTCTTCTTTGTCGGTACGAAATATAACTATTCTCACACGAACGTAATCCCAAAAATTACTACGTCAAGTATCACAATTTCATAGGCAAAATTCATACTGACATGAAGACTGAAGTAGATCTAACATAGTACACTTGTACATGAAGTAGGTAGTATGTTATTGGGCTATAACAGTTACGAGCGAGCCCGAGGTCACGTGTGCACGAGAGGGAAAGTATTACCTACTTTTGGACACCTTGAACAGTTGCAACTTTTAGGTCAACTTTGAAGACTGGCTTCAGAGCTATATCGAAATGATTTGACGACGCCTACAAATCTAAGTTAAAATACAATTCCTATAGATAAGACCTAGATATTTTTTTATTGAAGTTTGAGGAGTTTTACGTATTAGTACGAGTATATGTATTGAGTATGTGAGGTAATATTGATGTAATAAAAACAAAAATATCATTAATTAAGATATGCACCCATGCAAGATATGATCCAGTAAATTTTTGCTTTAAAAAGAGTCTTAAAAACTTCTTCAATGTAACATGAATTATCCAATTAAAAACATATCTTGGTCAGAGAATGAGCAAGCACTTTTTCTTGATCGCGATATATTTTATGTAACCGCTAACAAAAGCGTTCAAAAATGTTTATCAAAGGCTTTCAAATGTCGACGATATTGTCAATATTGTACCATACAGGGTGAATAGAGCTTTCTGGAAATTTGATGGTTATTTACAGAATTTAATTAATTTTGAATGAAATCGTCATGTTTATTATGCCACTTTACATCATGTGACCCGCCGGCTCAATTGTCTCCCTTCTTATTATATAGGCTGTGTTGAAAGCACGCAATACGTTTCCGTAGAGTTAAAAACTCTTTTTTAAAGTTCATATAAGCTCTCCTCAACATTACAAACCTACCTAAAGTGGGTATTTTTATTTAAATTTTGTGATTACTAATTATTTATTTTAAACTAACTAAACTAAAGGAACTGAAATTAAAACGACATGGTCTAGGAATGCTTACAAATTTCCTCGAGTCACCTGTAGTACTTTTACCTATTATCGAGGTCAGTGGAGCCTCCGCCGAGATCGAGAGTTTGTTTTGGTCGAGACTCGTCTCACGGAAAATAAAAGTGATTCGCCGTTTTTGGTCGCACAGAAATGGCGTGTGTTTGCTTTTATACTAGTGGTTTGAGCTTTTGTGCTCTATTTTTACTTATTGGTTTTATTAGACGCGCCTTTTGTGTTGATTTGGCATGCTTTTCTACTGCTTTGGCTTTTGATATAATAAGGCTTATGTAACTTTTGATTATGTAATTAACATGTTATTACTTTTCAGATGTACATAGATAGCGATGTACCTAATTGAGTTATTTAATTTTAATTGATATATTTTGTCATAAAAAGATATGATCTTAAAAAATCTCAATGATATTTTTTTTGAGCTTTCGGGTTTGCTTCTTGCTTTGTTGTAATTTACAGATTATGCCCTATTTACAAGGACCAGTTAAGATTAGCAACTAAAGACCTATTTTAAACACTTATAATGTCCAAATACATATAGGTACTATTGCTTAGAAAAATATAAATTAAATAATTAATTATA
This sequence comes from Macaria notata, assembly GCA_927399415.1. Classification (NCBI taxonomy): domain Eukaryota; kingdom Metazoa; phylum Arthropoda; class Insecta; order Lepidoptera; family Geometridae; genus Macaria; species Macaria notata. Next base: position 13,099,617 of record OV656734.1, on the reverse strand, counting down.
ATAAGTTATAATTAAATATTAGTCAAATGTAACTTTTGTATGGTTTCTATAGTAATGTCCTTGATTCACCTACTAATCAGCAAAAACCTTTACTCAAGTGTCATATTGTTGTTGGCAGGGCGCTACCAGTGAGAACGACAGTGACAGCATGTAGTGAGAGCCAGCGAGACAACACAACCAACATGGCGGACATCGAGCTCGAAACCTGCCCCGACGAGGAGTACGACTTCACCAAGATACCAGAGATCGTCACCCCGGACGAGATGAACGAGTCAGGGTATCAGGAGGGGTCAGAGGTGTCGGAGCAGAGCTACGGGGACAGGAGAGACAGCAAGGAAGGGTTCGGGGGCGAGGGGGACTCTGACAGCGGAGTGGACGGAGTGAGCAGCGGGTGCAGCACGGCGGACGACTGCCCCGTGGTGTCCATCAACGACGTGGTGGCCTACTACGACGACATCCGGCCGCGGCGGCGGCACGTCCCGCCCCTCAGCTTCTACAACGTGGACATCGAGCGCCTCGCCGTGGACTCTGTTGTTCAGGTAACTACTTACTTTATTGATTACACAAATAAATCTACACTAGAACTTACTTTACTTGATATTAAGTGATATTCCGGTATATTCTTGAAGAACCTATCACGTACACTAGATGTATAGATAGACCATCCTGTAATTTGATAATACGTAATTTAGAATCATCATTTCAAATACTGCCCTCAGCTTGAATGACCACAAATGAGATATTATTAATGCACAATCCTGCACATGCATAATATAACATGACATATTGTTTATCAAATTATACCTTCTAATGCAATGCAAGTACGGCAAACAATCGACTGTAATAAAGAAATTACAGCGGCCTTAGTAAACCAATACCTATATTTAATCTGAATTATGTTTTGATTAGCTCGCCAATAAAAGTGTAATATGTACAAAATGTACGACATATATTTTTATAAAATACAAATATACATATGTTTTAGGTTTGACAGAAAAGAAAAGATATTTACTTGAACTCTGTGCATTACAGTCCTCACCTGTTTTAGATCTGAAAGTCTGAAAAGCAGGAGTACCACAATTGGATTCAGATTGAGTACTGCTATTGTGCTGGTGCTAACCGCGGGATGTCGTGCGATTGTGGGGCAGTATAAGTTTTACAGCATATCATTTTGTTTGCACGTGTCCTTCTGTTGCCTTGTAACCTTTGTGCATCGTTCTTTAACGGTTTTAGGTTGTATAGTTTTTAGTCGAAGTCAGAGGGTCTTGAGGCGGTTTGTAAACTCAGACACCAGAGCACCTGCATATGAATTGATTATTTTTTTGCGTGTGATTCTCCAAGACTAAAAAAACAATAACTACTAAGTTTATAATTTAACCGGAAGCTTCTAGTAGCGTCATAGTTTTTTTACACTGACCCAAAAACTCTCGATTAAAATCTTCATAATCATTTCCTTGTTACAAATGGCTATTATTATTTATTATCAACGTAAAAGGAACAATCGATTCGATACCATTATTAAATTGCATCATAGATAAAGTAAAAGTAGGTATGTCTTGGATGTACTTCTGCGATTATTTTTCTTTATTGGATTGGAACGTTTGCATTTGATTGTTATACTATACATAGTTATAGAATTTCACATTGTTCATACTGTAGTGTCTAAAATGTAATGGTAAAAAGGTTAAAGGTTCGAGATCAAATGATAAAAAGTCACATTACTAACTTAAAAAAACATGATTCTTTAATTAATCATATTGTAGTCCCTATGTCAGACTCAATTTTGACTACAAAACGGATACCTCATTCTTCCTCCTTAAAATAGCAAGTTCTAACATCAGTACAATACACAATGGCCCCAATATTGGTTCCGACATATTTCCAGGCCAGCGCCAGGCTACCGGCACAGATGTAAGTCGCACAACGGTCTGCTCTCCGCCAGATCTAATGGTAACACGTTATGTAAGGGAACTTACAAAATGACTACAGACGCCTTTCTCTTCGGCCGGCGATCTGCGTTTACATACCTTTTACCTCTGTCTTAGCATTTATACATTCTTAGCTTCTTGACGTAATCATTTTACGTGCAATTTATTTTATTAACATGTTTTAGGAGCGACTATGGTATTGGTTATCAAAGTTAAATATCTAACTGGTGCATGCGGACGCGATCGGTTATTGGATGGGTGCCTTATGCAAAATAAAGAAGTGGTTTCGTTGGATTGGATGCCACGTTGAATTGTAGACTAGCTCTTTGACATAGGACTCTCTCTTTGAGTCGTATTTCCATATGACTCAGGGTTGTGACTCCTTCGCAGAATCAATTATTAGGGGAGTGTTCTTGAGCAAATCACCTAAAATTTCAAAAATTTGGAAGGGAGATCTTGGGAAATCGAACAGAAGTTCTAAGAATATGCTATGAAAACCTACGGGTGGTTAGAAAACTGCCAACACCAGTGTTTCCTAATCCTCTCTAGTGCTTGTTTTATTTTTCCCTAATAATAGTTATTTTGTACCAATTTTCGCTTCATAAACAACCAGTTTAATTACTGGTTGATAGTGATTGCTATACTTTGCCTGTCAGTGTTTCAGCCTGCTCCTGTCGTTTCCCAACGCTATTGCGTTTGTAAATTGACGCTTAGATACTCGTATATACTGGTAGGACTTGGTACAAAGTTGCAAGTATTTGCCGCATATTGTGTCAAATTTGATATCAGTCGGATATAAACTATTTACTAGGTGATTTATGTATTAAGCATTTCAAACCTAGTATATAGCTTGGGAGAGATCACTTAGAGGAATAAGGCGACCTACTTGTATATATTTTTATAGTTAAGTCCTTGTTTGTTCTGCTTATTTATATTTGGTGTACAATAAAGATATATTGAATTGAATATATCTTAATCTAGTAAAAATGTATAATTAATATTTCGATGCAAATGTTTTGGTAAAAAAAACATCAAAATAAGTTAGTAAATACTAAAACAATTTTCCTAAAACAAAAAGGACCACATCTGGTTTACATTAAATTAGTTACATTTTTAATAGAACTTAAACGCTTACTTGTGGTTGTATTATGTATTCTGTGCTTGTGGCAAGCACACTAACACCATTTTTTTTTTTTTTGTTGCCCAGGAAAACCTATTAGAGGTACCACCCAAAAAACCCCGGGGAGGGCGGGTGGTTATGTGGGAGTCTCCGCCCCACACTATAAGGGCGGCATACCCACTAAAAACCTGGGGTGTTCCATCTCCGCATCGTTGGTCCAGGGCCACGAGAGCGCGATGCATACATCCGCAGCCCTGGTGATGCTGGCCCGGTAACGGGCCCCGCCTCGGGGAGCTTCAGCTCAACCCTCAATGGACGACGTGTCAGAACACGGGACACGTCATGCATCCTGTGGGGACTCATTCCAGGGCAACAGGTTCCCCGACCTGCCACCCAGAGCCCCCAGGAGTCAGGCAGTCGCACGCCAAAGCCACCGCCCTTCTCCAATGCGCCCTCTGCGCACGGAGTTCGGTTCCCGTGTCGCCGCTACTCGGCCGGTACACCGAACTCCTCTCGCCTCTCGGCGACCACCTCGGGTGCTCTTAAAGAGCACCCAGCTCCACCTACACCGCGAGGTGCGGCGAGCTCTTCGCCTCGGGCCCTACAACCAGCCCTCTCGAAGGGGAGGTATAGGCGAGGGCCCCCACTCGATCGAACGTTTGGACACAGGCTAGCAAGATCCACCGGAAGGTGGAAGTTACTAACCTGTGGACGGGGTGCACCAGGTTTCCCCAACTAACCCCAAATCCCCATATGGAGAGATGAAATTAGTTGGGCTTACCCAACGTGAAGGTAGTCCGATCATCGCACCCCTGAAAGCACACTAACACCAAGTGTAGCCTCCCTTAGCCTCTTTGGCCTCCCTAGACCTCCCTAGGCCTTATAAGTAAGCCTACTGTGAATGCTGTGAGGGCCGATTAGGACGTCAGCTTCGACTTGCCTGCTTGTAGTCATAGAGATTTTGTAGCTAAGAGACACCTAACTATTTATTTAACTGGCTGGTACCTACAAAAAACATCTTTATAATGTAAATACTCGTATATTTTAAGTAATCGTGAAAAAAATATTATTTCCTTACGAGTAATTCGTTTCGTCGCTATATATTTTATTGTTACGCCGTAAAGACTTTTAAACATCATCTAAATCTGCATTTTGCGAGAACTCAAAACAGCGTGTAATAAGGCACCAATATAATAATACCCATATACCACTCAGACCAGTTTTCATCCCCAGAATGCGTTATTTGTTCATCATCAGAATGACTGTAGTGTTTAGTTGACGTCTACGTCACTGCCAAAAGTTAAATAATCATAATTATTCTTCATGGACTTCTTTAATTTGCTTTCTAGGTCGTCAATACGCGTCTTTGTAGCCTGTGACGCGTGATATTTGTGACTTACTTGGCTGTTACACTTATACAAGTATACTATATTACACTTATACTTATACCTATTATGTAGTTTTTGGCATACTTTAGACGGAATTATTTTGTCTTAATGAGGAATGTATTGGGCATGATATTTCTGTGGAGCAATAATAATAGGCTCAGGAAAGCTGTGTGTTCTGTCTGTCCAACATTTACTCTTGTGCCATACTTAGATGTAATTGCCCGCTATTGATTCAGGTGTTTGCGGATAACTTGTTGATATAATGATTCAAAAATTTTACAAAATATCGCAGAGTCAAATATTTTGACTAGATATTAGTTGCGTTATTTAGTAATACTTACAAGACTTTATATGAACATTTTTTTGACTTCTTTTGAAATATAGATTAGCGTTTGTAAATGCTCGTTTTATGACCTACAATTTACCGATTTTTCAGATCTACTGATATCAATGCCATAGTTTCTTCTTGCATGGTCAGCCAACCAAAGGCTGACCATGACGACAGTTACTTAACTTTGTGAATAGCGAGCGAATATGATATGATGAAAAGGTCAGCTACTTATTTCTATTATTAAACACGTATTTGTATATGTTTCTACCTACCCAGAACGGACGAGTGATATTAGAGACGTCTGGTAATGTCGTCAATGCGGGAGTAATCGCACGCCGGTCGCTTACATCACTATGCTAATGTGGCGGTGTGTTCCTGCCTTATTTATAGTGTCACTGTACCTAACTACATAAACAAATACTTATTTTTAGGAATGGCTCGTTAGAAGCTTTGGATTGACAGGCGTTATGCTAAAAACGAAGTGACAAATATTCAGAGGATGAATAATATTATGAATATCGGGTCGTCGGCACTTCAACATATTTTGTATTTATTTACATACCCCACAGGGTGATTGTCCACATTCAACATTTTATCTCAGAGTGTACAATTTGCAAATAAATATATGTGACTAGAACTACCACTAAAGCATCTGAGACTTACTTTAATAAGTGGGAGTTACAAGTTTAACGTGTAAATCTGTCGTAGCATTTATCGATTGCAATGTGGTTTTTTTAGTCAGATAATAGTTTAATTTAATAATATAATGTCTCAATCCAAGCCAGATGCACTTAGATCTGTTTAGATCACCCGATAGCAGTCTTCGGAACTATGATAATATATATCTGACTCTTACTTTCCGTTTATTTTTTCGCTACTGGTACGTTATTTCTCAACAAATGTAGCAAGATGTTGCGTCTCGTCTCACATTTGTGTCAATCAATTGAAGTTACGCTAAGTTTAAGTAACGGTAAGGCGCAGAATCCGACGCGCAAGAGTTTTGAAGGCGATTGCAAGATTCAATTATATCATTAAAAAAACGCATCGATTTTTTTTATTCAATACATCACATTTTGCGTTCAAAATAATGTTTTGTGCCTATTGTTACGTATACAATTTACGAAATTTTTCAAAATTAGGGTGTAAAATATTCAGGTCTCGAGAAAACACATTTATAAACTGAAGTTTTAGATTTTTGTTTTGATAACAGATCCACAGAAGCGAAAGGGTTACGCGTGGGATACTGAGTTTTAACTTTAAGTTGTAAAAGGTACGAGTAAGTTAGTGTACATCGCCAGTTACTTAAGTGATCGAAGGCCGCTCTGAAGGAAGTGGTCCGAATATACTGTTGTCTGAGTTTGTAACATTGTGGAACTTCAAGTTAGTTTGACTGAAGTTTGATTCTATTTTGAACTTGTGAAATATGTTATAATAATTTGGCGGAGTTTTCATCTATTAATTTATGAACAGGTAGTTTTTTGAGGTTCATATACGTAAGGTACGATTTGTAAAAAATAATTTCAAATTACTACTTATTAGTTTGTTTTTCAAACCTAATAAAAAACTTACAGAACATAATGACTTAACTTAACTGATTAAAAAGTAACTTTTAAACTTATAATAAACTTGAAACACCCACACAAATATATTAAAAGTTACATATGTACAACATAACATAAAGTACTTAACTAATAAAAAAGTAACATTAAATTTAAACTTACAATAAACTTGAAAAACCCACACACTTTTTTTCAAGTACATATTGTCATTCTAAGGTTACACTAATTTATAATTAAGAAAATGTTAATTATAATTATTATAATTTAGTGAATACCTATTAAACCATAACTACTTAATATTGTATCAAATCTGTTTGATTGGTTAACACGTAATTTGCCATTTCATCTCAGAAAATACTGGAAATAACTCGATTAATTATAATTCCCTAGAATATTAAGCTTCCTTAAATTAGAAGGAATGGAAACAACTCAGATCTAAATTAGGAGATCAGAACAATCGTTGAGAGTAATTAAATATTTGCCCCCGAAAATAACACTAACGAGCCACCACGTGCCTGAGGAGGGTTTTACACATTACGATATTTACGTTTGATATCATAATTTTGCGACGAATAAGGCGTTGGAAAAAATACCTGTCATTTATAAAAGCGCATAATAAGTTTCATTATTGAGCACCCATAAGTAAGTAGATTATTATCTTGATTAATAAATTTACCGGGAGTAAGAATAGTGTAACTTTGCGTTCGTTTTTCATTCAATCAATTTCAGGTTTTATAAACTTAGGTTTGTTAGAATTTTGTTCAAAATTAAAAATAACATTCCAGGACATTTCACACAGCTCCATCTAGCCCCACACTAAGCAAACGCTTGTGTCGTGGGAACTAGATAACGGATATAATACTTACATATATACTTTTCTTTTGTAAATACATACTTATTATACATACAAACGACCAGATCCTGCACAAGTAATTATACATTTTAATATTCATTAATATATGTGACACGCGGGAATCGAACCCGCTACCCCTAGATTAGAAGGCAGAGCCACTACCAACTTAGCTAACAGGCCAGTCAAATTAGACCACCAACTCCTCTGAAAAACTCATATCTAGTATAAATTATCATTTATTTTATTTATTTATTCTCACAATTAGAACCGCTTAAAGCGAATTACTCTAATGATAAAGTTAATTCTAATAGTGACATAAAAAAGTACAAATTAAATCATTATACAATACAAAAACAAAATCATAGCCCTAGCACAATGTGCAAAGGGCTCTAGTCACAGTTAATGTAACAGTTAGTCCCCATGTAACCTTCACAACACAGTACGGTGGTTGTATACTAACTGAGACTTATTCTGTGACATTGGCTCATTACCCCCAAGGTTCATTCAAACCACTTGTAGGATTTCTTTAAATTAACTAATGTGGAGTATTTGCTAGTCAGTTAGAGCAAGATTTCGTTTTAATATTAAAAATGCTTAAATTTTTCGATGCATTGTATGAAAGCACTTGAAATACTTAATTTCATAGATGAAAACGTCAATGCTGACATATTTTTTCAGTAAAAACTATAAATAAACAGCGCCAAATATTTCAACTGCGTCAACACAATAAAGCAGATCAATAGATATCTCGGATTGACTCATAATGTTGATACGGCAAAGTGTATTTAAGCAAAATAAGCCAGCAATATCTACGAAAGTAAAATCAGTAGTTTTCACGCTGGTGCCTCTTCCATACATCATGTATGATTACATGACACTGACCTTGTATGGAATAGATATACGAGTATACCTATAATGCAGTAGAAAGAGCATCAATGCAGTGACATAATGCAGCTATGCACTCGAATTACTACACGGAAATATACTGCTTGGGTATGCAGCTGCATGCTAGGTTGTAGATATGCAGGGAAATTATAGTTATGTGAATTATGATATGTTTTTTTACAATCGATGGAGGTGAAAAAGGTTTCATATAAATTTATTCGTCTAGTACCTACATGGCAAATAAATAGCGTAAACATGAGTTAATATCTACTACTCTCAATTTATTAATTTGACTCCGTTTATTTGGAGTAAAATGTCATGTAAATTGTTTAAATAATTGGTTATAATTGGGATAATAAATAACAGCTTATTTTTTATTTTATTACCTCATAAGCCATATTTTCTTAAACAATATCTCTCAAAATTTGAATATTCCTTAACTTCTCACATTACGAAGGCCTCAGCGACCGTTCAGTAGAGATTCTTGACTAGCCTACTAAATGTAAGTAGGTAAGAGTAGGTAAACAGCTCGCCCTTGGGCCGGTATATCCGCCAACGCAATATCGATTTTCCACGTACATACAGATAATACATAGATTCGCCTACAATAAGGCTTCGCTGCCCGCTCTGTAATGCTGTAATATTTCACATAACAAGCGCGCCAATCTCGACCTTATTGGCTGTTGTTGTTTGATAATCGTTTGTGAGTGTGTTTCATATTATATTAACTAGTGGGTGCTCAAGGCTTCGCTCGCATTAAGAAGTAAAGCTTGCATCCCCCATTTTACCCCTTTAAAAGCGGCGTTTCCAAAAAGCCTTTCTTAGCGGATGCCAACGTCATAACATCTACCTGCATGCCAAATTTCAGCCCGATCCGTCCAGTGGTTTGGGCTGTGCGTTCACTATATCAGTCAGTCAGTCAGTCAGTCACCTTTGAGTTTTATATATTTAGATTATTTGAAAAATCTCTTCAGACTAAATTAATTAACAGAATTCAACTAAATCTAAAAAAAAACAATTTTAACTAAATTAATCTCTCTTTGAGTCGTATTTCTTCATGACTGAGGGTCGTGACTCCCCCGCAGAATTAATTCGTTAGGGGAGTTTTCTTGGGCAGATACATCGTGGTGGGCGCCCAGGTCCTTCCACGGAAGACGCATGTCCTCGGATATTGTGGTCCTCAAACGTGTCGGTTTCCTCACGATGTTTTCCTTCACCGCTAAGCGAGTGCAAATCTACACATAACTTGAAAAATACAAGTCATTGGTGTAGGGCGGATTCGAACCAGGGTACGTCTGGATGAAAACCAGACACTGGAACCGCTGAGCCACACTCGCTTATCGCTAACTAAATTAATAGTATCAGTTAATACATAATAGTTACATAATATGCAAAGTACGACTCACTTCGTATATTCATAATGTTTCATCGTCAAAATTCGATCACAATGTCTCTGTATCTGTGTACTGTTTAGCTTTATACCGAACAAACAGCTAAACCAATTTGGTACAAATCTAGTAACAAGATAGAATAGACCCTGGATTAAAATTAAAATTATCCCATGTTTACGCTGATCGACCCTTATTTATGCTGTTAGAATTACGAAATATAAACTAGCAAAACCGTAAGTCTTCTATTTCGAATGAGAGTGGCTAACTCTGATGTCGAGAGTTTATCAAGGCTTTTAAAATTAAGGGCCTCTGACATGGCTTAACGACCGCCGTACTAGACAAACAGCCGTAAATGAAATGAAACATTTATTTGCTTAAGAATGTAGGTTACAAAGATGACAGGTACGAGTACATATTTTTACAATTTGACGTTCCGTACATCGACCAATAGATGGCGTGTTAATGTTAGACAAAATTGATAATTAAGCTAAATTAAGTAATGATATAATTACTAACACTTTTACATACTTCTATGAACTATTCCAAGTAATCATAAGAAGTATAGCAAAGAGTTCAATCAAAAAACTAATCTACTACGTAGTGTAGGCGACCTTGGTCTGATGTATACCTTTACATAGCTTGATGTATACTTACTGTTAAACCTGCTCAAGATTCGATTTCGTGGAGTGGCGCCGTCGCAACAAAAACCGGAGGATAACATCTAGGAATCAAATTGAGCCATTTAATTATTCGATTATGGTAGTTTTTGTCAAGCTAATAACAGGATGTTGGTAGCACTTAGATTAATAATATGAATTTTTTAAGCAGCTGTACTTACTTGTTACATACTTTTGGGGAACTGGTTCATGAATTATACTTGAGTTTTAAGAGATTTATATGTAATTAGATTAGATTGTATTATAATTCGATGCGTATTTTACCTGTTATTGTTGGGAAAACACGCTTCCTCTTAGAGCAAAATTTTTGCTTCGCATCAGGCAAGTTGTAGTCAAACCCATTTAAGTTACAAATATTTATGGGCTGTTAAGATAACAAACTTAAGTGCGTAAAGTTAACATTTATTTATTGTAATAAAGCACATAAAGAAACATAAATGCTATACCAAACATAAATCAGGTAAAATATTGACCTCTTTTTTTGATGTTGTCTGCAATAAAACACAAAGTATGTAAACAGCACGTGTTGTATAGTCGTATTTGATTTTAATCCTGCGCTGTGATTGGTTGGTACCTCCTCGCATGTCAAAGGGCCGAGGAGGTTATATAAGAGAGCAGACAAAGGCATATGAAATTAGATGTCTTCCTTTGGACCCAGTGGAGAGATTCGAGTCGGATTTCATTGAGAGTGGAACGGATCGGGGCTGTTCTTTTCAGACGTATTTCATTTTGCTACCCATAGTTGATGCTTTTTTGAAAAGGGTTGCAATTGATCACAAATAAGCTTAATATTACGCGTTTGCTGTGGTTGTTTGTCAAAGTATGGCAGTCGTTTTTGGACGGTCTTTACACTTTTTAATGACTTCTACATAACTTATCTTTAAAAGAATGTAAGTGTGATATGGTACCTATTATAAAATGGCAATAAAGATGGCATGTTTATAATACAATTTTAAAAGCGTAGCAAATAGTCATGAGAGCAAAAAGTGGTCACCAAAGGCTTTGAAAACAACAGTTGTTTGAACAGGCGCCGGCTCCAGATAGCATTGAAATGATCCTCATTGTCCAACTTAATCAAATGTACACGACGGATTGTCTGCCATTTGTATTAGAAATAATTGGATTTCATTACTTCCGGATAGTACAGAGACTTCATCAAGTCATTGTAGTAGTGCGTGGTAAAATTAGCCGAGGAATTTGTAAACGATTGTCCACGCGAACAGTCGGTAGGATGGGTGACCAGATGTTTGTACCATCAGGATTATCTTTTTCATCACACAAAATATAGGTATCAGTCGATAAGCTATATCAGAGGACTTAAGAGCAGTTTAAAAACTTCGGAAGTCTGATGCCTTCATACGAACCCCATTAACTTTGAAAAGATTTCTAGTCCTGTTCCATTGTGACTAAGCAATCTATATATATAAATCTATACAAAGTAGGTACGGCTCTATTTTTCCAAAGGTCAATTATTTATTTCACCTAATACTGTAGCCAATCGAGTATTATTCTCAGATCAGGTTGTGGTTTTGTTCATCCTTTTATTGACAGTTGACAGCTAAGGTCGACATCAACTCTCGGCTTGGGTGACCTATTGACCGATGTTTTAGCATTCTTTTGTAAAATAAATTCTATACACATCTAGTATAGTGTGTACATACTTATACAGGAGAACATATGATATACAGTTATCGAAAGAAATTGTTTGATGTAATCCTGTACATATTGAAATAAAACGTAATCAAAACAATTCTTTATAGGAAATATTAAATACCTGCCAGATGTGCTGTTTTTGATTACATTATTATAAATCTATAGAGTATATTGTGATTGTGTCATATATAAAGTAACCCAGTATTTGTTGTTATAAGCTTGACTAGGCGTGGTCGTATTTTTAAACAGTTTGACATTTTCATCACAGTTTTTTTGGTCATTATTTTTGAAAGGAACTATAAAATTTGCGTAAACTTACTTCAGAATCTGTAAAAACAGGCCATTATAAGTGGAAATTCCATTTATTTATCAGACCTATGTAAATGCGTTATTCAATTCTAATACATATTTTTATAATAGACTCTTGCATATTTGAAGTGATAGAGCACTAAGGAATTTTGAAAAAGCCACCTCTAAAAGTCTTAAATGCTTTATGTAATATCTTTATTTTGTCAAACAAACCCGCCTGCAAAGCTTGTCAGCCTCTTTGATTAGTTCATTACCTGTTGGAGCGAACATTACGTACGTGATTACACGATGAATCACATCCCAGCTCCATAAAACGCCGTCCGATTTAGGAAACTCAACTGGGGCTTTACTATGGGCTATGGGAATGACATTATTGTGGAATAGATAGTAGAATTAATAAAAACAGTAAGATAATATTTTTAATCAGTATTCTGCCAAAACAAGTAGACTGGGAGCCGACCACAAAAACAACAATTTTTTTCGTTCCGTCTATACTTCCTCCGGCAATGGCTGTCAGAGATACAGATGAGACTAAACATATTGCTCACGCAGTTTACTTAGTTTATTCGTCTGATCGATATAAACAACATGGTTAGGAGAAACAACAACAATGCTATTTTATGTAAGGTATCGTTTTGTGTAATGTGATAAGCCAAATCAGACACACACACATTGATAAAAATTAGTTGTAAAATTTGCTTGCTCAAATACCTACATCACAGTTTGAAATTATCGACCCTAGGGAGGTAATTTATAGAAAAATTATTTAAAGAAAACATTGTCTATCTATAATCAGAACAAGAGGCAAACATTTTGGTGGTATTAATCTAAAAAACCTGCTCGTAACTGAACGGTTTTCACTCACGTGTAATTCGCGTATGTTGTTTACGCGTTTCGGATGTTATGACATCCATCTTCAGAACGTGCGTACAGGGACCAAGGTAGCACGTTTGCTTAACAATTTATTGATAAAATGTCTCACGAAAGTTTTAATATTAAAACCTGTTATACTTCTCCAATCCGTAATGAGTTGAAGTAATATCTAATCCATCATGTTTTTGTCTCTTAGTAGGCTCCTGTAAGCTATATAGGTCCAGTGATCTATGAGGCTTATCGGCACACTTAGGTCGCACTAATACTCGTATTATGGACCGTCTTAATTTCATCCAACTGCTGTCAATATAATCCTCTCTAGGAAGAAGCACCTTAGGTAACTAATGATATATAACCTGAATTACATTTAATCTAACCATAAAATAGTTCTAGATATACAAAATCCACAATATTACCTACCGAATTTCTATTCCACTCATTGTATATCCAAAATTCTAAAATACAAACAAAATACTTACAAGTCATATGTAACATTATGCAAGAAATTATTTAATAAAAAATAAGTTAACATACGTTAATAATATTACCCTTACATAAACATTTGAAATATTTAATACTACATAATGACTACAAAAATAAGAAGATAAGACGCCCAATCAGTCTGTCGTTCATAAATCTATGTTTGTAGTCACGTCTGATCGACTTCCGCGTGATCCGTCTAAGTAGCGCCTGGCCTTGTTGGAAAACAAGATCCAACGGAAACTGCGGCCCGAGGAAAAAGAAACCACTGCCCGAAAGGGTTTACAATCTACAATGAAAAATAGTAAAGCCATATTCATGTAGGTATTTAATTTATTGCTAGTTATAGTTTTATCGTACTCAAAATTAATAGGCCTTTCTTAACACAATGTCTATCCGCCGCCGCGCCGCCAGGTTCCATTCTTGTTCAAGTCAATTAAACAATTAAATGTTATTTAAAGTACCAAATTAGTTGTAAATTTGTTTATAAGTGACATACCTACTGTTTTTGTTAATCTTTAGTTAACCGTTTAGTTAATCTTTTGATACTGTTTTTGTGTTGCATTCGGTTCTAAGTAATATCTATTCCATTGTGTTTCCTCACATTGTAACATATGTAACCTCACTGAGGTTTCCGACAACACCACCATTTTCCTTTTAGAAGATAGATAAAACTTGCGAGACGCAAATGTAGCAGTAAATAGATGTCCAACTGCAGCGGAAGAAAGTTTATTTTTACAAAAGTTTGCGTTTATCAAAAACAAATAAATATGTTTGTTCCATTCATGCATTGGAATGTTTATGTTAGATTTCTAACGGTTTGTGGTAGTATTTTCAATGCCGGGCTATTGATAATAAAGGGCTGCTATATAACATCATAATCAGACAAGAATTGACTGACTGACTGATATAGTGATCTATCAACGCACATCCCAAACCACTAGACGGATCGGGCTGAAATTTGGCATGCAGGTAGATGTTATGACGTAAGCATCCGCAAAGAAAGTATTTTTGGAAATGCCACTTTTAAAGGCGTGAAATAGGGGATGCTAGTTTATTTTTAATGCGAGCGAAGCCTCGAGCACCCACTAGCAATAAGACTTCAACAACGATCAAGGTGATTAGCGGTACCTTAGGACAAGAAGTTACCTATCAGAGAAACTTAATATTCGACGAATCTACCAACTAAAGATTGCTCCTGAAACACATATTATTTTAGTGATTTTGTAAATCTAATCTAGAATTCTTAATACCAATAATATGCCAATCCTCATTTTCTGACTGAAATAATACATGTAGTATAGATACGTAGTGTTGTAGGGACAGCAATAAAGTGCCGTGCATTGGAGTGCGGATGATCACGAGTACCATTATGGAGGAGTCGTGGGCCAGAACATGCAATAACTGGCTGGGGCTGTAGTGCTAGCGGGGAGACCATTTTAGTTTTCCCTACGTATTGCGTTTCTTCTTTTTTGTAATGTTCTATTCAATCTATCTAAAGAAAAAAAAAGAATTTAGTTTCTAGTCTACATAATTTGAGAGACTATTTGTTTATTTCTTTGCCAATTCCTTTACAAAAACATAATATTTGCATAAATGTCTCACGTTTAATTTTTTTGATTTATTGATAAAAAAAATATTATTTCTCTAAGAAAGTACAAAAAAAGCCAGAGCTATCTAAAGAGATAGTCCAGTCCCTATTATAATAAATAAAAAAATACAACATTAACATACCCTTTTATAAGGCATGATAAGCCTTCCAACAATGCAACCCCACCAATGTTCATGATGTTCACAGGTGTTGTAAGCGAGTATTTTGACGCACTAATAAATGCCCCCGCACTGCACACTACGCAACTTAAATCGATCATTGGATTACACACCGCCTATTTATTGGCTTCATTATTATACAGACTCATTAGTTAGAGATACCAATTGACCCCAGTTATTAAATTACACCATAATCTACAATTGACCCCAGTTATTAAATTACACCATAATCTACGCTAATTTCATTGTATGAGAAACTTGAATGAACGATTAACAATATTGTAATGAAACATAAAGATTGTGCTCGGAAAAAATGACGCAGAGGAATAATATTCGAATACGCATAAAAATAAATTATTAAATGGGCTTTGTAATATGTGCTGTGCCTTTCTCTGTAACCCAGTAGACGAATGTGTGAACCACCTTACTTAGTGACTGCTTAGACTGTGTGCAATTCAATTCAATAATTAACTTATTAAAACAACTAATCAATAGTTTACTTAAGAAATTATTTTTTGTTAAGAAATATCGAAAGGCTCTAAAATATTGAAACATTTATATATTCTTTATTTACAATGATAATACATAAAAACAAGGCAAGCAAACCAAACACATGTATTACTTCTAACTACAACATAAAAAGGGGGGCCATTTAGAAATATAATAGTAGTTTATGCAACTGTCATCCGTCCGTGTCCGTGGAAGGACCTGGGCGCCCACCACGATGTATCTGCTCAAGAAAACTCCCCTAACGAATTAATTCTGCGGGGGAGTCACGACCCTCAGTCATGAGGAAATACGACTCAAAGAGAGATGCAACTGTCATATAATTAAGTGTTATATGCAGTTGCATACACTACTTTATCTTCACTAATGCAATTAATCAAACAACAAAAGTAAAAGCTGACAATAGTTAATTTTTCATATAATTTTCTAGATTTTTCTGGCAAAAGATTGTGAGTTACTTTTGTTGCCAATTCTAGAATATCCGGAGGCTTACAAATATCATCGTCGCTATCCATTTTTAACTTTTAATTTGTATTTAAAAAACAAAACACATTGCGAAACATTAAATTCACGCGTACGTGTCAATACACGTACGCGTGATTGTCACAGTGATTTTGCCGCCATTAAAATCTAACCAACGAAAGTGCAGCGCGACCAACCTGATTGGCCCTGCAATCAGGTTGGTCACGCTTTTCCGATGTTATAATGAGCTATTACGATATCGATGTGGATATTATAACATCATGTGAAATTGCTTAAATTGAGTGTTTTGTTGTCTGTGCTATAACAGTAGTAATTATTAGGCATAAGTATATGGGGCAATGCGACAGACTTTGAAAGAGTGTTAATAATGCAGAAACGAGCAATAAGAGTACTTGTGGGAGGTAGATATAGAGAGTCTTGTAGAAACCATTTCAAAGAGTTGAAGATTTTGACGTCAGTGTCACAATATATATTAGAGATTATAAAGTTTGTAAAAAGAAATCCACATTTGTTTAAACTTAAGACTTATAACTCAAATAGAACCAAGATAAACAGAGTATTGTTGAAACCAACTGTGCCTAGGCTGTGTATGACTAAGAAACTACCCACTATAATGGGAGAGAAACTGTTCAATAAACTCCCCGCACACATTCAGTCTTTGAATAATGATCAGCAATTTTGCAATAGCGTCAAACAATTATTGTTAGATCAGACACTATACAGTTTTAAAGAATACTTTGAAAATGACTACAGTCACCTACCAATTGATTCTAAACTTGCTTAGAAATTATGTAATTAACTACTGAGTAAGGAGTGTGATGCCAAATTGTCATTTTAGCCCCTATACAGCTAAAGTGACAGTACCAAGATTTATTTAAGTTGACATATTGTATGATTACATACCTATTATTATGTTTGACATGATTTTAATAACAAAAATTTTCATTGTTTTATTAATAAAACTAGACATATGTAACTTCTAAAATTTTATAAAAGCCTAATGTTATAAATTCAATTTGACGAGATATTGTAATTTGTGTAGCATATTCTGTGATATTAGTACTTATACCTATGTATGTTACAATTTTACATTATCAATAAAGATTCTTTATCTTTTATCTTTATCTTTATTATAAGTCAAGTATTGGAAACATAAGTAGAATGTTACAACATTAGTGTAGATAAAACATATTTAATTTAGTTCAATTTAGATTGCTTCAGGCAGACTGTAGTCGAACCTAATTGTATGCGGTAGAATATAAAGAAAATAATCAATTGCTACAGATCTATATTGTTCCCGTTAAGCTATAATTAGCGAGGTCCGGAAACATCAACCTAGTCCACAGAGCGCAGGTACGCGGTAGTAGCTCCACATTACTACCGTCCAAATGTGACACAGACTGTCAAACAATATAGAACGGAAACACACATTGTTCTAATAAAAAGTTTCACTACGGCTTTGATCGGTACAATACTATCTTTGGTAAGCCGTCATTGATTGTGCTGAGATTCCAAACTTGATTTTTGACAAATTGCAAGGGTTTGGTTTATTAAAGAACATCATAATATCAATATTGTTACATATAGATGAACACTCTAACTTTTTACACCAAAATCTCATACGTTAAGTCCCCAAGCACTTGCACCTCAATTTTACACTTTTTTCCCTTTTTCATTCCAATTAACATAGTAGATAAAACTCGGCAAATAACAAACAGAAAATCACCAACGCTCGTACATTACCACACTGGCCACTCTACCTTGCCCGTATTCCACACCTACTGTTGGAGTATTGCCAACTCCGCTGCCAATAGTTTACTTTGTGCACAACCCGCGGCACGTTGAGGTAGGACTATTTATATCACTGCGACAAGCCATTCACGTGGCGACATCTATTCTATTCACATTACGGAAGAAAGTACGTCTCTTGCAGTGTTACAGTATGTATAAAGGATGATTGCGAAGTTATAATCATAACATAAGTACTTCCAATGATAAACAATAGACTGCAGGTGAATTACCGTGAAATTTAATTTGATTGGTTCACTTATCAGAGCTCTCGACGTGTTTGGACGGTTTTACAAGCTATACTGATAATTGGTTAGTTTTATATCTGCCAGTTAATCATCATGAATTATCTCTGTTCTTTTTAAATAAAAGACAGTTTAGTCACTTTCCAGACCCTATGCTAAGTCAACACGTGAATGAAGAACAATCGATCAAAGATTTCCTTATCTCGTTTAAATGTAAGCTCAAATCATCGACAGCCTCTCCAGAAACGATCACGACAGTGTACACCAACAAAAAATGAATAATAATTGATTCAAAATAAAAAACCAAATATACAATAAACCTGACCCTTTATCAAAATATCAAGTGAAGATAAAACGTCCTTACAATGTATTGAGTCATATTTATCTCGGGTGGGTAAGATAAGTTCGCGCCACTCCCGCGCAGGTTACGTGAGAGCATTATAAGGCTTTCCGGGTCGTTGCTCCGCGGCCGACCCGGGGACGAAGGACAACCAGCTACTGCACTCGCTGGGGCACGCGGAATTGTCTGTTTCAAATTAATTAATTCTGTAGTTATTTTTACGAATATCATTCTTTTATTATTATTTTTTTATATTAAAAATATGATTTAAATTTAACATAGTAGTTAAAAAACAAGGTAAATGAATTGTAAGTATTACTAAAATAAAAAAGGACTTAAATAATCTTAAGAATACCATCTTCAGTCTAATAAGTTTCATGGAGATTTCTTTCCAAAACCCACTACCCCAATCTTTACATTCATTGTACAATACAATAGAACCAACATAGTTTAGTGCGTTTTAAATTTGACCACACTCTTATAAATACTGCTATCAGGTGACTTGAAGTCTAGTAGCAAAACAGTTTACCATAAAATAATAAAAAATATAAAATAATACAATCATACCGACACAATTTACGTTATTGCATATGGCGGTGCAAGAATGATACAACCTGTTACTTAAGCAGCTTTTAATAAGGGCTTGATGTTGATGACACCTTCAGAGTAGGCCTGTGGGAACTAGCCATATTATCGCATAATATCTAGTCAGGTATTTTATGTTTATTTTAAAACTTACATAAACTGTAGGACTCCGTGCTATGTCTCTGTTACGTGCAAACTATAGTGACGGTATTCACTATATCTGTTAACCTTATAAAATGTTCATTGTACGAGGAAAGAATCTTTTAAAATTACACTTAGAATACTAAATCTGGATAAATCATTTTTATACACTTAAGTAAATGAAGCCGCTCTTTCTTTAAAATACCTATTTTAAAATAATAACAGAATAAAAATAATTGGTACTAAAAACATATTTACACAATGTTTTCTATCAATATTGTAAGTAGGTTTTCCCCAAAGTCAATGTAGAAAAAACGTTTGAAATTCGTTTTATTTAACACAATTCTTAAAGTTTAAAATAAATACAAGTAAGAACATGGTTTGCAAGGAAAACAAATTGCTAATTCATGGAGGAGATTGTCCATCGTTTTCAGGCAAAAAAGCGAACATGCTCCTCAGTAATGATTGTAATGACAGTCATCATGAGTAGTTAAACTACCGGACGTGACGTCACGCAGCGTCAGGCAAGGTCGGGAGAGGAAACAACTCAACACAGTAATAGAAAACAGTTGTTGTCAACATGCCTTATTGGCAGGATTTACAAACTAAATGGCGAAATAATATAACACTTCTATTGGTCTTCATTTATTGGTCTTCACTTTTTTTTAAATTCTGAGTGTAGTTGGATGTGTTCAAGAATCAAAAACCTAAAATTTCATTTCGTACACTTCACTTCAAAAAGATAACTCTGAGAAAGAATCCCAATATGACATCATTGGATGTAATATAAATCGGCGGATACTTTTCCCGAACAATTTTTAAAAGTGTTTATTTGTACACATAGCTGCAATGCCCGCCCACGGTTGAAAATAACTTTGAATTAATCCTTTCTTCCAAGATTACAAATGGCACGAGTTATTTGAGGCTTTATTCAATTTGGAGAAATTTTTCCTCAACGATCATTTGTTCGTGTTGTTTTTTATTGCGTCGGCGATCCGTTTTGAAGATAAAACGCCATGACAAATACTGGACATTAGTTTAATCTAAGATGGCGCCTTGTATGGAACCTTTTTTCACTTGTTGCGTAATAAATATTATGAACTTGGTAAAAGCTTTTTAATTTTTAGATATAAAAGAGTGGTCGGAGGGCAAATGATATTCGTACCTAAACGTACATAAGTGTGCCTTAAAATTAATAAGACTTTTCATTGTGGATAGTGCGAGATTTGAGTGCGTTTCTGCATCAATAAAACAAATTATATGAATATAAAACGTTGGTATTTGCTAGTCCACACAGGATAACACTGGCTTTTAAATATTTTGTGTTACTGACGTATGTCTTTATTGTGTGTATTTTGAAAACGAAACGAATCCCTTGGCTAGAATAAATGTAGCTCTTTGATCATAAAGGCAAATGACTGGCAAAGTTGCTGCTGCCAGTTCAGATACTTAAACAATTTCTAAGCTGAGTCTGTCCTACTTCTGCCCAAGTAAAGTTAATGCTAGATATTGTATTTATACAAAGTAATAGCTCCTGCCTCGATCCTTATCTCGTGGATTGATAACGCAGCGCTCGCAATATTTCGACTGACAGTCGTGCACGAAATCCTGAAATATCGACTATTTCTCATAGGGGTGGCACTATACGTAATGCTAAATTATGTTTGTATTGGTCTTTATTTTGATTCAATTGCCAAAAAACAGCTCTTAGTTTATTTTAATTATTAATTTATTACAATATACATAAGTTCTAGTTAACAAACGCCATATTAACTTAAACTTTTCAAATGTCCAAATGTTTGGTTGGATAGCAGCCTCGATGATCAAGTTCAGAAGACAATATATATAA
Source organism: Macaria notata (assembly GCA_927399415.1). NCBI lineage: Eukaryota > Metazoa > Arthropoda > Insecta > Lepidoptera > Geometridae > Macaria > Macaria notata. Next base: position 13,078,462 of record OV656734.1, on the reverse strand, counting down.
CTATAAAACAATATAAATAATAGCATATACCTACACCTACAGAGACTAGCCCTCCTCCTTCGCGATTACTCCGTGTTTTTTGCCAGATGTTGTCTACTATCGTCTTGATTCTCGAATACAATACTTATCCAAAACATACGTTTTGTTAGGTATGGTTCTAATACCACCAGTATCCGTGTAAGCAGAGAGCCCTACCGGCGTGTCTAGCCGGTCTCCTTTCACGGAACTGTGCGCAAGGCCGCCCCCCTCCCCCTCGCGCCCGACCTGCGCCGGCGCACGTGCATGTGCTTACTTCATACTTACCGCCATATTGATACTTAGATACTCGAAATAAATTGTGGCTATTTTCTTCCAAGATTTCGAGCAATTTTTTGTCTTTGATGATGAGAGATCCAAGATTTTGGTAAGAGAATAGAATAGACCTAAAACGTTATGCGTATGCATTTATTACCAGCATTATCCAAAGATCTTCAAACCAGAGATTTTTCCTCTAGAATATCATACTACATCGTACAACAATGAAGTTTAACGTTTGTCAGTTTGTTTTCAAACGTAAGCCTATTAAACGTTAAAAAAGCCAGCATTGTGTATGGTTTGTTTTGAGTTTAGCTATCAAGTAGGTGGTATGATGGGGTATCGTCACATGACCTTGGCATTGTTCCGGCGGTGAGCACGGTAATGGCGCCGGCTGCTGGTGGCGCGTTGACACACCGCGTCACGGCAGTACCATCCATATACTGTACCAGATATCGTTTGTGTACTCGTACCAGTGAATCAATGTTGTTAATAATTTTCTAATTTTCTCGACCGTATATGAATGTATTGTTGGCTATACTTAGCAGGGACCAATGACGATGATTATGACTAACGTCTAAACGTAACGTCAAACGTCTAATTCTTTTGGGAGTTTAAACTATTAGACCACATTTTTCTAATAAAATGAAATTAATAAAAATATATAAAATACGATAAAATAACAGTCACAATGTTTTCAACACGTACCACTATAAAAAAGTATTATAAATACTCAAGTACCAGCGTGTGTGCAAGTGTTGCCATTTCTCTGCGCGGGATTAGTGCGGGATTAGCGCTGAATCCCGGACAACGCGGGAAATAGCTGACGTCGCGGTCGGCTAAACTAGAATAAACATAGCAACACTTGTGATGCCTTTGTGGGGACTAGGTAGGGCTGTGTATGAAAACTGTTGTATTAAGTTTAATATATAATCCACCTGTTTTGTCAACTATTTTACTACAATTTTATTATTCTACAATAAGGTTATTAATCATTGTTTCAATATTACAAAGACTTACTAATAACAGTTTGTTCGGACATATTGAAGACAATACAAATTTATTTCTTACATCGAAAATAAACATTTTGCGTACGTGGATCGTAAAAAAGCCTTTTTATAAAAATAGGTTTTTTTTCTTATTTTTTCAAATTTTCAACTCTTTAGCTGCTACGCCTTTTTTTTGGAAGACATATGTTTGATTCCAAATAAAACGTTAACGCGCCTGAAAAACCTTATTATTAGAAAGTCTACTGTAGCTCGTACTGCTAAGGCCCCGATACATACATAAATGTTTTGAGTATTGTAATATTATTTAAATAAACACACGTGTTTACTTGCACATACTCGCATTATTCTCGTGACGCGCTAACCAACAAGTTTGCTTGATTCATTCGCACAATACAATCCTCTACGGAAAGATTTTCGCAATCCATGAATAATAAAACGTTGAAGATGGTTACATTTTGTGTTAGTGGTATTCATAAATACAATACACATATTTTTGTAAATATGCATGTGTTTAGCATTCAATTTTATACTTTAGTCATCATGGTTCATTTGAAATAAGTGTATCTATTGCTGCTCTTTTTATCAAAAAAATAAAAATCTACTGATTAATAGGTACTGATTTAGACATTTCAATCATAAAATAGAGTGAAATATGAAATTCATATTGTCATTAGCTACAACCTGAAACCTTCCACAGATTAACTATATTGTCTATTGCCTGCTTTTATTCATACCTTATACTAGTGGGTGCTCGCGGCTTCGCTCGCATTATGAAGTAAAACTTGCATACACTATTTCACCCCTTTAAAAGTGGCATTTTCTTAGCGGACGCCTACGTCATAGCGTCTACCTGCAATCAGCATGCCAAATTTCAGCCCGATTCGTTGTTTGCAGCAGTGGTTTGGGTTGCGCGTTGATAGATCACTATGTAAGTCAGTCAGTCAGTAACTTTGAGTTTTATATATTCAGATTTATGTTTGTACATAGATTTGATTACAATGCCTGAAGACAAAACAAACATCACATTTGTCTAATTATTCATAAAAACTACGTTACTCAACAGTTCTACGTGGTTCTAAATAGGTTCATAAGTAGACCCAAGAACGTAAATAACTTCAATTGTGTTGCACAGATAGATAAGAAAAACATGATGATTTACTTAATTGTTACTATTGTACTATTTGTGTAATCTTGTAAGTAGTAAAGCATGTAAATATAACCTAGTATTGAATGACAATCGTACATATGTTTGAAAAAGGTATTTTTACACATAAAAATCACTGTGGCCGAAGGTGGAGCATGCTGGAATGGAACCCTTTAACAAATCTCATCTCAGATCACACCGGTCGGTGCTTGACGACATATTGACATTGGATTGATATGTTAAGTTAAATCGTACGTGTGTTTGTCCTGTTTGTCCTTATACCACATACTACTTGTTCGGTATGTTTTTGGACTATATTAACATAAAACTTTGTGTCTAAAATCTTTTAAATTCTGCATCCTACACGTTTATACATCGTCGATTATCATATTATTTTGACCTCTCCAGTAAAATGAAGCTCGTCAAAGCCCTCTGTTTATTTCAAGTTTAAAGCATTAAACGGAAACTCAACGACTTTATCTAAAGTCAATTTGTTTGTGCTTTTTATTCAGTTTTAAAGCCTGTCTATTTATACAGAGCCTGAGAACCTCGGGGTCCATAAAACAAACTCGACAAACCGGCGTCGTTAGTTCGCTTCGAAATTCCAGATGGCGCTGCCATCGATCCAACCTGTTGCTTATAACTCGCTCTACTGACCTCAAACAACTAACCTGCGAGCAAATACTGATCTAACTATCCCGAGAATAAGTTGCGATTTTCTTTGAAACTTTCCAAGAATTTTTCCACTGCTCCTCGAGGGAATTTACAACTTTGAATGTTCTGAGATAGGGTTGAATTTAGAATGGCAGTGTCGTTAGTTAATGTGGATAAATAGACGTCTGGGAAGAAATTGTTAGTGTGTCGCGTCGCCTGCTTATATCTTTCTTTATTTTCTTTGTATCGCATCAACTGGTGTCAGCCGAGAGCTGGGCAGGGTTAGGGGTAGTGGCTGTCAGTTGCAAATGTCGGGTAAAGGACTGGAATATAACTATGAAACTTAATTGGCTTGCCTTCCTTGTATTCAATTTGTTTTCATGAGTAAATACATTTAATGTATATCTTAGGTGTAAGAGCAATTTTTATTATAAACAAATAACAGAGTGGCTTTAGAATCTAGTATCTACATATGGCTACTTATTTTTATAGATGTATTTAGTGTTTGTGTGTCTTGATGCAAATGTAATAAAATGATCCCGGTGCTTTAAGAAAGTTCATATTTAAAGTTTTGCAAAGCATTTTTTTTAATGATTATTTTCGACCTTAGTCAGCTTTTGATTAGGAAATGAGGTTCCAGATACACTCACTTCGATAAGATAAGATATTTAACTATCGAAGTGTGAAACGTGTTAGTTTTGCAACTTGCCGCAGGTTATTTACATACCGACGGACTGAACTAAACTAGTTAACTGTGTATAATTTTGAACAGTCATAGTATGTATGTATATACCTAATATGTACGTACTATATGTACTAGCTACGAGTATTTATGCTACCATATAATATTTATGTACGATTTTACTTTTACGCCAACAAAACAATAGGTTTTATACAAGTGTAGTTATTTAATGTAGAAGTTTTGTCTTGCTGTTGTGTAAATTTTTTATGTATTTGCTTATCGTCTAAATGAATTTTCTGCAATATTTGCTACTATGACACGAAAACTGAAGGAATGCTATCCAGGGTAACGTGTCCGTGGAAGACAAGACCTAGGCGCTCATCACAAGAACTACCCACCCCAACGAACTAATTGTGCGAAGGAGTCACGACCTTCAGTCATGAGGAAATATAACTCAAAGGGAGAGTGTATATTTCCTTTAAATCGTCCTCGAAGTTTTATCCCGAGCTACAAGCAAGTAAGTCGGGCTTTGTACTTCGTAATACATTACACATGCTCACAAACGAGATTAGAACACGACACTTTTACTTATACTTACTTATACATACTGACGTATCGATGGATCACGTTTGTATATTTTGATTATTATCTTTTATTTACGTATACTATACTGTGCATAGACGAAAATCTTGTAAAGTCTTAGGATTTCACCAGGTTTTTATTTTATGACTGAATTATTAAGGTTCAACTATGGTTTGAAGCCATTGCTTGGAAAAATACTGGGCTAATAAAGACATATTTAAAAGTCGTATCCCAATCCACCTCAAAAAACGGCTCATGGAAAGTACTATTCTTCCGTCTCTACTTTACGGTTGTCAAACTTGGGCTCTAAATAAAGATATAGTGGACAACATAGCCAAGTTTCAGAGAGCAACTGAAAGATCTTGCTTGGTATCAAATTGATGGACAGAGTCAAGAACACAGATATAAGGAGAAGAACAAAGATTACTGACGCAGTCAAAATGCTTTGCCGACTCAAATGGAAGTGGGCCGGCCATCTCGCACGCATCACGGACAACAGGTGGAGCGAGAGAGTCATCCACTGGTACCCGCGTGACAGCACCAGGACGAGAGGGCGGCAGAAGAAGAGGTGGCGCGACGATATCACCCAGGCTGCAGGCGTGGCCTGGCCACAGCTAGCGAGAGACCGCACTAACTGGAAAGCAATAGAGGAGGCCTATACCCATACTTGGGTGCCCTTATAATATCACCAAAAATGTAAATACAGTAGTTACATAATATTATAATTAAAACTAAGTTAAAATTGTTTACAACTGATTTAAATATTGAAGGGAATAAAGGCAATTTTTTTTTTTTTTTTATTTTATTTACGGTTTGAAGGGCAATATTTCTGATGAAATGAGGGCATCAAGACTTTACAAATACTTACGACGTACGTTTGACTTCAGCTTTGTTTAACAAGAATTATGATCAGATATAAAAATCTATGAATATTTTTTGATTCATCATCATACATTGACTCATTCATTAATAAGGAATACAGGTCAAGGATAAAGAGGAACCATTATACTTATACGAAACAGGAAAATTAACATAGAACCTAAATCAACAATGCGCACTTTCTTCGGTCGACCGGAACAAGTCATCTCCTCTCCTCAAGGTCACCGGATTTGCATTTAATTACACGCTTTTTTACATCGACATAGCATAGTACTTTACCTAGAGGACTGGCGTATGCACAGTATCTTTGAAACATGAAAAAGATCGTATTATAGATCAGTTTATCATGAACTGAGCTACAACAAATAAATATGGTTCAATCGTTTTACTTTTTCCAGTAATGCGAATTTTACATTGTTTTTTTGGCTAAAATTTAATGAAACGCCTATTGCTCGGTGAACTGCAGTATCTTTTCGACAACTACTGTAGTCGCGGTCAGTTATTGAATCGGTGACTGTGGCAAACAGACAGAGTAGCATTTACACTTGGTCGCTTCCGTGTGCCGAATAATACTATAGTCCCGACTGAACGTCATAGAACTGCATTACTCGTTAAACCATGTCAGAGGCTCTTCAGGTGCTTTGAAAACTGTCGACACGATATATTCACAGAAACTTATATATTCTTGGCAAAGTCCATCCATTACCATACTATGTCGTTGTGTTTTTGTGTGTATGTCGTGTCCGCAGCTATTATTGTTCTGCTGCGCACTTGATTAATGGAGGCTGCCTACTTGCTGCTAATTGTTTCATTTATTGACTGAACGCAGAGTGTTTAGACATACATAGGTGATTAAGGCGTTTGTAGGGTCATACAATATATGTCGCCTCGTCACTGAGTTTAGGTAAAAGTTGTATTTCGAGAGTCTAGTTTAGTGGTTCCGAGAATCCGATAAGAAGGGGACATGTAAGGAAGATCACGTTAGGTAAATATAAAACGTAGTTGAGAGCTGTTGAATATGTTGATTGAAGAAGTTTTGTATCAAAATATTGCGAAAGTAATCAGAAATTACTTATCAGAAATGTAAACTATTAGGCTCTAAATTAGTATAGCTGACTCCTCCCAAGTAAATCTATAATATGGGAATTCCAGTTATATCCCACGCCGAGCGGTTTTATTATGAGTGAGTAACTACTGCCCGACGGTTGCTCCATTTTATACACTATCCCTACACATTCTTGGAATTATTGTCCTGAAAAGTCATCCAAGAGAAACTAGGAAGCATCTACGTGACTATTTTTTGTAATAGAATGAAATGGAAAAAATAACCATTCCGGTTAACTTAATCAATACAAAAATGTTTAAACGCTTAAATTAAAAATAAGGCGATAAAACAAATATATTCCTGTAGTACCGCTTCATTGTAAGTTACATAGCTTAAGTTGTTCTAAATCTGTAATCCTAAGACAAATCAAACAAGACACCGCTCGTCTCGTTAGCCTTTCGAAAACTCATTTGTCGTGAAATGATCGATGGCCGACATCGCACTTTGTAATCATTTATTCACCATTTGCCATCCGTATCGAACAGCCACTTATCTTTGCATTTATAAATCAAACCTCACTTGTGTGCGGGGGCTACTAAGTTACACTACTTATTTTAGAGTAAGCAAACTTAAGTACATATTTTTGTACTATTTCTTTGCATACGTATGATTAGTTTTAAATTAAATGCAAATAATCCTGATCTGGGTATTTCTATATTAGATATTGGTTGGTTGTCATTCCAAGCACTAGAAAGATATTTGTAAAGCCCAAACTGCGTAAGCATTAATCAAAGTTTTAAATGCACGTAAAAAAATATAAAACAAGAAATTCCACTTGTGATATTGCTTACAATGAATCATTCAGAGAATTTTCATTTCTAGCTTTTGCTACCGGGGTTCTAAATTTATGGATTGAATCCGATACATCGCCAGGTGATGTATTTCTATGATTAAAGTGGATTTATTGCTTGGATTCTTTTCTACAAATGAATTTGTATTTTGAGGTTTTTACAACTAGCCACACAAAACTTTTCTTAAAGTATCGTTTTCAATCTTACAGAGTCTGTCAGGTTGTATCCATTTCCGATTGAAATAGTTCAATCTGTGTATTTGAACTACAAAAAACTGGTAAACTTTTATATCATCCTTTAATTATGATGAACGATCTTTAAAACATAAATTACATACCATGATAACATCACAACTGTATCATTTTTTAAGAACAACGTAACTTAAATACAACAACATTAACTACTACCTAACACCGCACTATTAGTTTGAGTCTAATGACAGTGCAATAAGAGTTCCTTTTCATGGAAATGCTCAAATAAATAATTAGTCCCTAGTAACTAGTCGCAAGTAATTACAAAACGTGGTTTTAACTATTAGTCCAGAACTATGAAAATACTTAGTCCGTTTTTGTTGTACAAAATTGGTCTGTCTACTGATAAAATGTTACCAATGATAAAATCAACGTCCCAATTTAAAGTTGGCATTTTGATTGTTTGTATGTGATGTTTGAACAACAAGAACTGACTTTTTATTTTCAATGTTCTAGACTAATATCTTAACCACGTTTTGTAATAAGACGGTAACAGTTCTACCTAGCAACTAGACAAAAGGCTGTCGAAGCGGCGTTGATATTTGAAGCAGCATGCAAGCCCAATGCAGGCGTCGGGGCGGCGCGCGCGCACAATACAGGCGCCGGCGCCGGCGCGTATAGCTAGCTACTTGTTCTACCGGTTACTACCTGTCTAGCGTTACAGGATGGCTCTTAGTTACTTACTAGTTACTCTTTATGAAAATATGTGTTAAAAATATTAAACGCGAGTTTGAATTTTAGAATGTGATATTTAATCTATTAGATACCGACTTGACTTGTGCTTTTAAAGCGTATTGAATCCTATATTCAAGTAAAGCCTGTAAACAGATTGAGTGTCGTAGTGAAATTAAACGCAACGAATATTTGTTAAGATTTTAGTAACATCTAATCTAATACCTTGTATAGTTTTGTATCATAATTGAATCAATCATTGTAAATTATTCATTGAAATGAGCACTTTATTGACAGACAATTTAGAATTAAATAACCATAAGAATCTAGTAAAAATGTAATCACTAAATACAAAGACGCAATAGTTGATACTAAATACTACTTAAAAAAATATTGATAACTTAATAAATTGGTATAATACGAGTATAAAGACGTTGAAATAAGATTCCAATTCCCCATTTCAAATTGACAAAATCATCTGACTAACAAGCTTAAAGTCTTGCAGACGATAAACCAAAACATAGAAATAAATCATAAACTATGTCAAAACGTATGCAAATTGCGACCTCTGACACCTCCAGATAACAACCTTGCTATATGTGCAAACACTACTAGCAATAAATTTAATATAGCTGCAGGATTATGGTTTACATAATTATAATAATTATGGCTTTTGCCTCTCTAATATAATACGGTAAGATTCTCCTAATAGCGGGATTGGGGCTATGAATAAGTAGATAGTATAATTTCAGGGGAATTAAATTCTAAAGCGCAGTATTGGTATTTGCAGGTTATTAATTTAATACTTGGGAAGATCCTTTTAAAGAATTTATATATGCATGTGGTTTACCTTATTATCGTTTTATTAGATCCATTTCAGAATAGTTAATATTGAGTAAAATTTTATTATTGAAGACTAAACTGATTAAATTCAACCTTAGTGTTTCAAATTAAAATAATACGAGGGTACAAAAAGTTTTAGCGATCTCTGAGAATTTTTTGTGCCTTCAAAGCGTAGTATAAATTTTCCAAGAAAAATGTTTTCTGTATAATCTTTTAAGTAAGCGATGATAGGCTAGAAGTAGTAAATAATGAATGAAAGTCTCGCAGATAGAAATATTGCGCTGTCAAAGTTTCCTGCAAAGAACGCAGTTAGAAATTGCAATTTATTGTTTGATTTTTCCAAGAAATAGAGTAGACAGGCAGAGAAAACTACAATAGAAGTTTTACGAATAAGAAGACTAAATTAGAAAACAAAATTATGTATTCTTAATAATAAAATATAAAAACAAGGGAAGAAAAACTAAACATACTACTTCTAACTACTACAAAAAAGGGGCACTTAGAAAATCCTTAGAAAAGCCTAAAGATAATCTAAGTGCTCCAGCCCACTACCAGAGGGCAGCGTGCCCAGCATACTGGCCATGCTGATACGTTGAGCCAGAAAAAGGCCAGCATTTTGGTCATGCGTCGCGTCAACCAAGCGCTCCGAGAGGTTTTGGAAAATAGTATGGGCTCCCGGACCCCACGGCCCCAAAGTCTCGACTCCAAAAGGCTCAAAGATGTAACCTCGGCCGAGGCTAGCATATTTGCGTCTCTTGTGATGCTCGGCAATAATAGCCGCCGCTCCCGCCCGACACCGTGTCACAGACAGATGAGACGGCGCCGATGTGTCGACGCAAGTTGCGTCCTACATAGTAGTATGTTTTGTTTTTCTTCCCTTGTTTTTATATTTAATTATTGTAAATAAAGTTAGTGTATTTTATAGGTAATGCTATTTATATTTACACTAGATTTTTTTATTGTAAAGTTTGATTGCAAAGCTTGATTTACTGGATAAAATATTGTCTTATAAATGTAATGGACTACCCGCTACAATAATCCAGATTAACCAATGTTAGTTTGTTTATTTATTAATATACTATGTGAATTTATTAAATTCAATGGTTTTGGTCTGAATCACTTGATCTTTTGGTGGATATATGATACAAACTCATCAACAAACTTTCAAATTTGTAACATTTTTATTGTATGATCTCTCAATACTAAAAATAAATACGATGGATTTCATTTGTTGCTAAAAGCTCTTCCCCGTCCCGTACAAATAAACCTACCATTTTCCTCTACAATAAAGCCGAAATAGTTTCCTTATGCGGAAGAAAATACCAAAACAAACGTAATATAACTACGGGTAGGAAAGTAAAGTAAACCTACTCTCTGAATTTCATATGGATAAGTATTACAAATCTGTATGTTTGTAATCGTAATTGTATTTATCTACACTAATGTTGTAACATTCTACTTATGTTTCCAATACATGACTTATAATTACTACTGTTATAGCACAGACAACAAAACATTCAATTTAAGCAATTTCACATGATGCTATAATATCCACATCGATATCGTAATAGCTCATTATAACATCGGTAAAGCGCGACCAACCTGATTGCAGGGCCAATCAGGTTGGTCGCGCTTTATTGATAGTTAGATTTTAATGGCGGCAAAATTACTGTGACAATACACGTACGCGTGAATTTAATGTTTCGCAATGTGTTTTGTTTTTTTAAATACAAATTAAAAGTTAAAAATGGATAGCGACGATGATATTTGTACGCCTCCGGATATTCTAGAATTGGCAACAAAAGTAACTCACAATCTTTTGCCAGAAAAATCTAGAAAATTATTTGAAAAATTAACTATTGTCAACTGCATATAATGAAGGGTATTAAAACACGAGTGTGAGTTTATGAAACGAGCGCAGCGAGTTTCATAATAGTAACGAGTGTTTTAATACCCTTCATTCCCTACTATTATTTACCTACACTAGTGACGTCACGCTATCACATGCGTTAAATTTTGTAAAAACTAGATTGTTTTTTTTTTTACTAAAACATGTTCGCACCTGACCATAGTTTGCCCGATGATAAGCAATAGCTATGTTAATTTTAAGTTTAGCTGTTTTGTCTGTTAATTTTAGGTCTAATGATTATCCATACAAAAATTCAAAAACCTTTAAAGAAAGACTGACGTGCCCACTCACAAACTTCTATATTACCGATTTTAAATAAAGAAGTAGGTCTTAAATTCGCCTGAAAGTTTTTTGCATGTATGACGTATGTCAAGCGATTTATCCGTTCTTTGTTCAATGTCATGTTGCAGAGATGTTCTCATATACATTTTACAGTATCGTAAGTCCCTCAAGACTCCCAAGCAAATCCGCAGCCTACACCTAACCATATAATACCAACATAACCGTCTAAGTATCAGAATCACTCGATACCTTTCACCCGAATGGTTTCCCCGCGCATAGCCGGAATACGCGCGAGTAAATGGACCAACCACTCATGAATGTACCGCTTTATTAATACAATCATATCACGCTTTTCCTATGACCATTTATACATTTTCCGTGATGCTATCGTGTTTGCTTGTGTAGTTGTTATTTTGCAGTGATTGATTGGTTGTTCGTAATGAAACGTAAAGATTATGAGGTTGAGGTGAGCGTTTCCTATAAACTTTGAAGTAAATTAGATATTTTATGTTATGTGTTAGAAATATGAAATTTTGTGTACTGTTAGTTTTTAATCGCTTTAAAAGCCCCTTATTAAATGCCTGCTTAATTTAAGGCTACAGTGACTGATCGAGTGCATCATATAAGAATTGTTTCTATAAGTAAACAATCTGAATTTCAATTGAAATTTTGAGTTTTCTAACATTCCTTCTAATAAAGAAGCGTATAATCGAACAAACGATTACAAAGTGTTCTCTGTCGATAGTTAATTGATGGTTTTTTAACGGCCTCCGTCGGATTTGGTTTGCAATGATTAATGCTCGCCTGAAGGAAACTAATTGCCTCTAAACGATCTTTGCGCATTGTTACTGGCTGATGTAAAATCAACTCTTTTGTAGTAAGAAGGTATCAAGTTTGAGCTAGTAAAACCTTTTAGCGTTAGTGTGTAAACACTGTTGTGTTTAAGTTATATTGTTTTTCATGATATCAAATATAAATATAAAAAAACCAGTAGCTATGTTTAGCTACTAGTTTTTTTAAATATTTATCTTTTATATTTAGTATGGCTAACGTTTGACAGCATTTAAGTTCTAGTAAACACATTTAAATCAAATCTTTGAAAACGAGCAATTTATTTAAATAAATAAATAAATGTGGACACTGGGACATTGCACACAGCGCCATCTAGCCCCGCACTAAGCAAACGCTTGTTTATTTATTTAGAACAAAATTTTTATAAATCAGTGAAGGCTTTCTGTTACAAACGAAATAGCTCTTTAATACATACTTGGGCTATTTTCTTTTGTAATTTTTCTCTCATTACCTTCGGGAAATCTCGTCTGACGTCGTGTGGCTCCAAGCTTGAAGGTTACACTCCACAATGTTTGTTTTCAATATTTGTTTCTTCTGTTAGTATGGCGACTAATTTGCAATAATTATCGTAGTGGCAGAAATTAACACTTTAACCCTGTTTCCTATTGAAGCTGTCAAAATATAAACATCTTGCAAAACTACATAAGTAGATTTCAATGGATTCATCATAATGATACATACAAACGTTTTGTTGCATAAAAAATAAGTGTTCAAATCTATAAATATGTGTATAGGCGTGAATTTTCCGGGAAATATTGTAGATTAGTTCAATCTCAATTACAATCCAAAGTAAATAAATGAAATCAAGTAACGCTATGCTATAAAATATGGTACTTGAAGTTCCTTGAAACAAGCTGTTTAGTTTGTTATTTTCCGAACACACTGAATAGAGCGAGCAGATACGTTATGAATACATTATGTCCAGAGGCGTTATATTATAACTTTGTGCGGAACAAAAATACAATAAAAACCTTGTATAGTCCGCCTGCATAAACACTTTAAATATTTATAGTGAATTTTCCACCAAATGCGTGGTCTGCGGTGAAATAAATTCTTCTGTATCTGTTTTAATAAAAAACGATGCATATATTTTTCCACGTGGTTTGATTAATCTTTGCTCTATTTTTCCTGAAAGTACAATCAAACGGTATATTAAATATTCTTAATAAAGATTATTTCTTGTCATAGGTACTCGGTCACTTTTACTGAAAATGTGTAAAATAAACATCTTTTCCGCTCAAATAAGTTGTGGTTCTACTTTTATTGCTTACGTCGAAAAATATTAAATAAAAAGATTTTAAGACACTATAAACGTCCCTAAAATGCCTTTTAGTTACATTTTCTCAAGCTAAAAGTCTGCGGTTTATTTTGTCCAGTAAATTCGGTATCACATATAATGACCAGAGGCGTTAGAGCGGCAAACCAAAAAACCCGCCCGCGGGTGTCGAGTGACGTTTGTAATAGAATACTGCGTCTCCACCGACGATAGGTATTCTATGACAGGTTAGACTTAATACGAATATTTGAGACTAAAATGTACTAGTAATATTGAGTATGTATTGCGTAGACTGAAACATGCTGTAGTGAAGGCGGTTAATTTAATTTGGTTACAAAGGTGTAATATAATAGTGTAATTCAAAATGAAGTTAAGTTAAAAAAAAATACTGAAACTATCGGAATTTTGTGCAATATATCTCGAAAGATCTGTTTTGTTTTATTTTCAGTTATTCTGTGTTGTCTATATTACGTAACTAATTACGTGTATAATTGGTTTCAGGTATGTATCGAATAGCAATTATTGGGGAGTTACGTTTATGCACATAGTGCCAGGTACTATGATACTATTCATACCAAAATGTCACATACTAGAAAAAATCTAGATTTTAAATAAAAGTATGTTCAATTTTGCTGTCTTATGTAGCCAACTCTAGTTTTATGAGTTTTTCAAACCTTAAGGCTTTTGACACTCAAATTAATTATGATTATTTCATTTTCAAACCTTCAAATATTATCAAATCCATTCCCTACAATAAAGCATCAAATCCGCGCCTGTGAGTATGCGTGGGCAACCCTTGTCCTGAGCGTTGTGCCTTCTTAGAAGCAACTCCGCGGGGAAATTACCGACGTGATGAGTGAAAACATTACATTACACCCGTTTACGTGGTATTTTGGAAAAAATACGCTGAAAATAATGTTATTTGTTTTGCTCAGTTAGAAAGAGAAATAATACTGTTTTTTTTTTAAGATTGAATCCAGTACGTGGTATTTGCATATGTACGGGTATAACTAGGTAAAGGTGGAGATTCTTATTGACTACTTAAATTTTACTGTTGAATATCTGAATAAGTAAGGAGAATACATCGAATCTTTCTTTAAAATAGTTCCTTCCCAGCGTAGCGCGTAGCTCTGCGTAGCACGTCTACGCCGTGAGTTATTGTGACAGCAAGTATCAAACAAGTGATTTATTGTCCCTTGTCACATACACATTGGACGGATTGGACTCAAAGAGGATCCCTTTTATGAGTTTGTTTGGGGAAAAATATGGGAAAAGTTCTCTGTCATACACTGGTATTCCATATACAGCACAAGTTACGTAGGTTTTGGAACTACGATATATCTGAAAATGTTTCCATATACTAAATATAAATAAATAATGGTTATATAATAAAAATAAATAAATAAAGCCACATATGACCAAACACAAAAACCACTTTCCAACTGTAATTTCCTCGCACAGTGCAGTGTAACCCGATATTCCTGCGTCGTCTGAAGTTACGTGGGGTACAGTACAGGTCACATATGCACTTGTTGGAGATAATGGCCTAGATTTGTTCTCACATTGACGCCGGCAGATGTATTGCAATTGCTATTCTATAAGTAATAAGTAATGGATACTTGAGACACAGATGTAGTACTTTCATTTTTAGTTTGGTTTTTAAAAAGTTGTGTTAGATTTAGCTTTATTGTATTTCTATAGTACAAAATGTTTAGATGATTAACAGCGCTCGAGTTGAAATGGATACACACTACAGATTGTTACTTAAATTTAGGTTATAGATCGACCAAAAAGACATGGTAAAAAAATTAAAACCTTAAAGAGCTTATTTTTTTCGATACGAATATTTTACTAATTTTATTCACCCTGTCATCTACTTTACTTGATACTTTAGTGCCTACAGACTTCCCTACAAAGCAGTACGTTCCGTACAAAAATGAGGCCGTAATATTGTTCCAAATACTCGCTAACACATATTTTCATTCACCTCCAGATTTTATTATTACGTTTCACGGAACGAACATAAAGATCGTACATTTACGCATTTCTACAAAATAGGGTAATGTTCTTACAGGATACATATAGATGAAAGGATTTGCCTTGCTTTTAAGGATAAAGAGAGAATGCAATTTAATTTTTGCCTTATATGGATTCTTATGTTTCGAGTCGAACTGATATATTATATGAATGCTAATCCATTTCTTTGTATCAAGTTATTGTGAAAGACATATATATATAGACATAATGCATGATGATGATGTTAATATTAATATACAAGATGCTAGCTCATTTGTTTTTATGTTATAATAAAGCTGCATTTATTACTGTGCTTTATGTATCATCATGAAGATTGTCTCCAATTTCATTAAGGCAAAAGTTGACATAAACTTGTGAAGGAAAAGAAAAGAACTCAGTTGTAGGTTAACAACCTTAAAGGGCGTATGTCCTTTGTTTTTATGATCACGCGCCCATATATCTAACTTAGCAAAGGGAAGCGTTGCCACATAAACTAAGGGACGCTACGATGTTAGCGAAAACGTCGTGGATTAGGTATTGTTAGAAAAGGTTAAAATTAAAAATGCAATGTAATATCTATTTATGTGTTCTAGTGTATGGATATTATGGCCAGAAGATTATCTCAACAGAAAAGTATATCGAGTGGTAAACTTATTGCTAGATCTATAGAAGTGTAGAAAAATAGGAAAGACTAGAAAACTAGCTTTCAAATTTACCTTTTATAACTGTTTATTCCTGGGTAGAACTAAACCTTTGTATTTTCACTATCCACACAAAACTCCTCTCTAGGGTCGTGTTAAGCCCGCTTGCACAACAAAAACAGTTTTTAAACACATTTAGCCATATTTTCCTACGAAAAATTAATCGTTATTAATAATGATTGGGCAAGTGGTATTCTATTCCATGATGAATGTATTCCATATCATGGTAACCTCACCAGTCCCGCAATAAGCTACCGAGTAATGTCACAAAGAGCTGATTATGTCAAGTTTCCTGCTACCAAATTACCCCTGTCCTGGCGAATATTCTGCTCTGCACGCTCCGTATTGTTTATTATACTACTTCGGGCTTTCTTTTCAGGGTTTCGTGTGAGATGTACTCGTATAAGTATTTCGAGGCTGTTAATAACTTAAACTTGGATGGAATAGAAATCTACGGGAATTCCAAAGATCCTGAGAACCTCTCAAACCTTCAAAATAGTGACTTGCTAACAGAATATTAATTACAGGAGTACCGTCGGGCTTTCGGAAGTCTAATGGCAGTGGCTATGTGTAAGATATCAGGTAAATCAAAAGTTGACAATAAATTGGAAACATGGCTAATAGCATTAACAAATTATAGTCAAAGCCGTCTTTCAACAAGCAACAGTATTTTTTGTTATATCCTCGTATTTACTGCTTGCATCGCTGAAAGAAAGCGATCATTACAAACTAAACATAGTCTCGCTTTTATAAAAATTAGTGCGTTCAAGTGTACGCAACTCTTCATATAATCTTAAATATTCACACAATTTTTGCGTAGGTTTCTACTGTTGCTCTGAGAATTTTAGAGGCGTTGTAATTCTTGGAGAGGTAGTAAATTAATTAAGATATTCTTGCGGCTAACGGGAAAATGCTGAAAGAAAATAATAATGGAAATTTGCTTTCATTTTTAGTCTCTGATGTCGTTACGTTTGTTTATTTTCTCAATGGTTGAGAGTTAAGACAACAGGTTAAAAGTCAAAGAGTTTTTAACTTCTAAATATTTCATGAATAGGCTATGAATAATCCATGCATACATTACAAGCCTAGTATTTTAGAATAGATAAAAAACCAATTATAACTGGGAAAGCAAGAGCTGTAACAATGTTTTTAAGTTTTGAAAATAGTTCCTACTCATTCTTTCTACGGCTTTATATGAGAGTCAATTTGACCAAACCGTTGCTTTTGGGTTTTTGATGGTCGTAATATAGTGAAGACTATTAATTATAAAATGTATGTATATGCAAACATATGTAGATATGTCTATGATGCACATGAAAACTACCATGTGTTACTTATTTTTTTTGTACATATAACAACAAATTTTGTTATAAACATAACAAATATCATAATATTAAGAAAACATAAAAGTATATAATAATGATCGCTTTCTCGCTGTAGGCGATGTCTTCTAGGCAAACTTTAGCTGGACAGCATTATTTTTTTTATAAATAGGCATAATTAAACAAAATTCTAATATCCCATGCAAAAGTATAAAATCATTCACCCGTCTCTATTATGTTAAAAGACAATCGTTTCTTATCAATCGGACTGCTCAGCCTCCGCCACAATGAGAAAGTAAATCTCTCAATGGGCTGTAATAAGCCGCGTCAAACTTCAATGAACTGTGTAAAGCGAGCTTGGTGTAATAGCACGTCGCTATTTTTGGGAGTGTAATTATAAGCATTTAAATGATCCTCTTATAATGCAATGGTATATTTTGTTTGTTAAATGCCTTTATTCAAGGAAATCAAAGCCTAGCAAGATATAAATAAAATTTTAGAAGTGTAAAGTTTTTAAAGATATAATTCGAATAAGATCAGCGGTTACAAGCAAAAGCTGAAAATCTATAGGTTTGAATATTTTGAAATAAAAAAAACTACACAGATCTGATTAGTACTAAAATGGCACGCAAATATAACTCGCAATTAAGCTGTATTAAATTATTTTGCTAATTCAGTTGAACTCCTCGAAGTGCTATATTCTCAGCCTCTCACTAGACCCCGGAAGCTCTTTAACAAATCATTCCACAACAATAAGCTTCGAAGCAGCTATCGACTAACACTCACTTTGTTTCCAACTTTATTCGCGCTTCCTGGAGGGAAAGTGGCTGTTATTGTTTCTTCAGTTATTATATGCAAAGCGGTTTACATAAATTTTAAATAACATGGCTCTAAAATTATAAAACATTTTAGGGATATACCAATAGGGTACGTGGACTTATGGTACGTACCCAATTGGTATTTTAATTGGATATGGAGATAGAACAGAACATGAAAAAAATCTTACAGAAGACTTAATAACCTCCTTTTTTAAGTCGGTTAAAAAGGGCTTGGCCTGAGATTTACTTTTTTTTATACCATGGTTAAAATTCTATAACTTTAGGTGAAAATGAAATACGCGTTGCGTAAACAGTAGCGCTGATATAACAATTTTAAGCTGTTCAGTCTGATATTGGACCTGGGTTCCTAAGGTTCCTGAAGAGACCCCTACATAAGAAACACTTGTTGAAGGATACAATGGAGCTAGTTCCATTTCATTATATGACTGAATTGTACTGAAATGAAACTAGCTCACTAATGAAACTGCCAGAACGTACGGTAGCGTAACAAACGTTGTTTTTTTTCATATTTACTTGACTCATACTATCAATACTCATAAGCGAGTGTGGCTCAGCGATTTCAGTGTCTGCTTTTTATCCAGACGCACCCTGGTACGAATCTGGCCCTACCAATGACTTCTATTTTCAAGTTAAGTGTGGACTTGCACTCACTTAAGCGTTCACTCGGTGAAGGAAAACATCGTGAAAAAACCGCCATGTGACTTGTGTCATCCGTGGTAGGACCTGAGCGCCCACCACGATGTATCTGCCCAAGAGAACTCCCTTAACGAATCAATTCTGCGAAGGAGTCACCGCCCTCAGTCATGAGGAAATACGACTCAAGAGAGAGAGAGAGATTATCTTCCGTGGAAGGACCTAGGTGAAGACTTAAATCTGCGGGGGATTCATGACCTTCAGTCGTGAGGAAATACGATTAGAGGCAATACTCATATACCCTACACGTGTGTTGGCAGCCTCCCTGGCAGGGTGCTTCCTAGACAGGCTTATTATGAGCGAAGTGTACAGCAGCAGTCGCAGCTAGTCATGATAAATAATATTGCGCCCGTGACGAGAATACACACTCTGTTATTACCTCCTAGCATGGCTTATCTCTATAGATTCTTTGTGAAGTTTTATTTCAAACTACTAAAAAAACTATTTCAATAATATTCATCTTATAGAGCCAACCCATGTGGTACATGTCTACATTGACTACGACGTCATATAAAAATGGATAGATAAACACTTCATCTTTGAAAAAAAAAAACATATAATTATTGCGCGTTGATGTCTTTTATTTAGTAAACATCGCACATAAATTCAAACAAAGACATAAAAATCTTCGTGTATGTAATCTTTGCAGTAACTTTAGTATACTAAACATAATTAATCATTGGATGTTGGGATCAAATCATCAACACAATAATTCTAAACTTCAGCGAGTCTCTTATCTACGCGAGGTGGCCTACGCTCAGCAGCAGGGCTGGTAGAACGTGGCGCTCTGTTCACTTACAGCGCAGCATTCAATGTCAGCCATTGTGCAGGTCTTTGTTGTATTGTAACGCAGCGCTTTGGAAACTTTATGGAACTGCTGTAATAAGTTCTGGAATAAATCTGTGAAATCGTGGATATATATGTAGTAGGTACCAACAACCGTTGTAGAAAGAAGTTTAAATAAACAAACTAGTGTGTGTGTACTTGTACTTATCTGTGTGTAATACACATAACTAACTACTATAAATGTTGACATGTGTTTTTACTAAATAAATTATTATATTATAGGTAATAGAATATTCAGCTTCAAAATATACGGCATTTTCTTATATCATGATGATAGGTAGTTAGTAAGTTGGTTGCAGAGCTTTATAATATTCTTAATTTCTTTTGAGTTTAAATATCTATTAGAAAGGCAAAAATGGAAAACTTAATTTTAGAAAATTATCCACGTATTCAACGCCGACCAAGTGGTCGGCGTTGAATACCAGCACAAATTATGGAAATATTCGCCAAGATTTCCTCAAAAATGTAGTGAAATCGCGTGGGCTATGCCGTCGAGCTTCTTGGAAATGATTGTTATTTATTTTTACCATCTTTCATCAACATTAATTTGAATACAAATGAATATAAATTGTGTTCGGCTTAGTGTTAATCTTGTTCCATTTTACAAGACGAATAGCTAACGGGTGGAAAGCTTGGGACCTTTATTTGAACGTTTCAAGATTTGGTTTGAGACTTGGCTTTGAGAATTGAGCAGATACAATAAAGTAAGTAATAGGGTAATTTTAATTTAGAGCGCTTGCCTTGCTTGAAGTTTCCCAATAAAATTAGTTGAGTAATATGTAATTTGTATACTAAAATCCGATAGGAATGTTTTGTGAATGTGTAAAGGAATAATTTTCTACTGGGAAAACAGAAAATGTCTACCATATTACATAAATTCAAGCAATAGTTAAAAATGTATCAGTAAAATATTTGTATAAGTGTTATTTTGCTCCGATATATAAAAAATATGATTTACAATGGCGATTACGATTATTTTCGTGCGCAACTATGAACAAATATTTAACCAACTGTGTTTGTACGAACTATTTGCAATTTCATGAACGTTTGTTGTTTTTGCTTAAATTTCAGTTGTTCGATGTGAGTTTTGTGCATAACGAGTACCTAGATATGTTATTCGAACATTCACAGAATCCTTTTTTAAGTATTTTTTTTATTATCGTAACATTTTGTGTTCCTATTCTTAGGATATGTTTAGATTATAAACAGCTGAAGATTACCAAATACTAATGTAATCAATATGAACCATTTTTGTTGCATGTTTACAATTTTATTTAAATTGAGACCAAGTTACTGTATATGTGTCGGTATACATATACTGGAGGGCGTAGGCTACTTATATAATAGTGAAGTAAACACATTCACAGAAATTGCGACAGTTCGTTTGCTCTCGAATTTCAACAGGCTCTTCACTGGTCTACATACAATCTTATTTTATCACCAGTGGATTGGTACTTGAGTTGATGATGTCAGAGGCTCTCGAAGGCGTGACGTGTGCTTGACGTCATCTAAGCCACCTACCGACTGATAATGGTGATAACACCGGGACGCCTATTGATATGAATTGCTCGCGTGGGATGATAATTCACGAGGACTGGTAGTTTGTTCTGTGGTAGCTAAGTTATTACTTACACGTGGCATGATTAATTATATTAAAGGTAAATATAACTTGAATGGCTTGGCTACGCTAGATTTGGTATGTCACTGAAGTTTTTTATCAAAATTGGGAAAGCTTATAGATTCTATATGTAACATTAAGTTTTTCCGTACTTTTTCTCTTGTCTATGTGAATAAGTATAACATCTGGGTACTTTAGTAAGTTCCCAAACACGTTACATTTTGGATTGATTAATTTAAGTTGATTTAAAACAATAATTGTTTTCATCACTGTTATCCACACTTACAATTCACTTGTCCTAAAAATATTATAAAGTGAAAATTTGACTGTATATCGTTCCAAATTTAAATATATATATTTGATCTCGGATTAACGCTCGTGAAACCACGTAACACCGCTAGTTGCTCCATCGAGATACATGTGAACTAAAAAACTGAAGAAACCCCTCCATATAGAAGCACTGAGACCCTTGAACTCGCCAGTGGTGGTGAAGTAGGTCCAGGGCTAGTAACAGGCCGGCGCCGCCGCGTCGCAGCCCTGATTACAGGCTGGAGGCTGGGGCGCAATTAATTCGTGTCAAAAACACACCGAGGAGTTTATTGATGTACACTTGTACTGTTAGTGTTCTAGTATCTTCTGCCTGAGGGAATAGGATTATTCTAGGGAAGTGCGCTATGTATTTGACTAGTGGTTCGGCTGTTAGGCTAGTACGGCTGTCGTTAAGCAATGTCAGAAGCCCTAGGGTGGTTTGAAAAATCTCGACACCAGAGTTGACCACTCTCATTCGATAAGAAGAAGAAGAAGGTTTTTAATACCTACTCGTATTATGTTTAGTGTTAGACTGTGCCCTGGAATTTTCTGCCTGAAGGAATAGAATTGTTCTAGGGAAGTCTTATGTGTACTGGTGATTGACATAAAGTTATTGATTTTTTATGTTTACCTATATATGTCAAGTTGATTTAGTTCGTTGAAGATTTCATGTTACTTAGTTTTTAGTAAATATTGCTCAGTCATTGGTGTATTGGAGAGGAGCTACTTAGCAGAGAACAGATACAGGCTGAAATGATGATGATGAAATATGTGATG
The DNA here is from genome assembly GCA_927399415.1 of Macaria notata. NCBI lineage: Eukaryota > Metazoa > Arthropoda > Insecta > Lepidoptera > Geometridae > Macaria > Macaria notata. The sequence goes on along the minus strand of OV656734.1, from coordinate 13,056,115 downwards.
GTTTAAGGTGGTTTAAATGTTTCATACGACTTAAGAATTTAATAGATGGGAAAGTTTACATTGAAATTGGTATAATAAACTATAAGTACATATGAAAAATTCAATGGGAATTTACGATAGTTTTTTTTTAGTTGTAATGTATTTTAAATTATATAAAAGGTAATAATCGAAGGCTGTTTCTATGCACGTTACAATATTTAACTTAGGATTTATAAAATATTTTCATTTTATTCTCATCGATTTTAATGGTTTCGTTCCGAATCTAATTGTGATGAAACAAATGTAATTTGCTAGTATTTCTAGGATCAAAAATCTTCACTGGCATTGTATTGTAACTAAAGTTTATTTAGATAAAGATATTTTGTATTTGTATTGAATTGCATATTATTATAATTACTTTATATTTATACATGTGTTGCTATCTGACCTATAAACTCCTGTAAAGTGTTATTGATTTGTATTTTCCCCGAATCGGTACGATATTTGCAATAACGCCCATACCTACACACGCATTGCTTATCAATGTGGGTCGAACAAGGCTTTGCGTAATGCACTACTTAGATAGAGGGTATACTTTTAAAAGTGTGTTGTAAATATTAGGTAATTTTTCCTTATTCGTTATATTAGACGAGCTAGCATTTGAATTTACTTGAGAGGGATTGATGGTAAAGCTTTTTTTTAAAGTTCAAATAATATCATCCTAAAATATGTGTATGCTAAGAGAATTTTCAAATGACTACTAAAATGTTTCCGGTAAAGCGAAAAACAGCAACGATTTTCCCCAAAACCAATAATAAAAATGCAAAACCCTTTTATCAAAATAATCGCAATAAATTACAAGCCTACGCCTCAAATTTCATCTGTTGAATACTGAATCATGGATGATACCAGAGATAATATAATATGCATAGATGGAACAACGCCATGTTCCGTTACGAATATAACCGCGCCACCCAGAAACAAAAGTTTGTATCAACAATTTAGCGACAATAAGAGCAATAAATATTAGAAATATGTCATAAAAATACTTGTAAATGTCGCTGGAAGTCATATAATTAACGCATCGTCACTAATATACCCTAAAAGAAAGGCTTCACTCAAAATTTAAGAGTGATGCTCTTTTCTGTGGGATATGGCCATTCCCCTCAATTTTTGGCCATTAAAATTTAAGCATTAAAAAATAATGTTTTATTAGCATTATCAGAAGAAAGGTACTGAATGAAGCATGTATGAGTGTGTTGTTGCTCCCTCAGTTCGCTAACAATTTTTTGCTTATCCATTACTTAGTATGGGGCTAGTTAGAGAATACTTTTGCCACCGGCGACGTTTAACTGATATTCGTCTAAGTTTTCACGCTCCATCCTTGTTACTATATCTTCGCTTCGTGTCGAACACTGAAACATGGGTGATTCAGTCCAATTAGTGTCGCGCTATAATTCCGCCAGGCGGCGCCACTGTGGCCGGCGCGACGCCCACTTCACCTTAGTACGTTAGTACTGTACTCGTCTGTAGCTCAAATGTGGGGTCAGCGGGGTTGTTTGTCAGCTCTGTATATTAATGCCCGAAAAACATGATAGCTTAGACTCGTATAAAAATATAGTGGGTAAGTTGAGACATTAACATAAATCGAGAAAGGCCTCCGAAAAGCGCCGGCATTGTTTGATTGATAAAATGTCTTTAGTACAGGTATTCTTATTATGTTACCACAGCGTGCCACAGCAGAGGTGTATTTTTTTTAATTTAACAATAACAAAAACAACCGGAGAAAGATTACAGAACTTTATGTTTTTATAGAAATTATATATAGTAGAACTCAAATTTTCTGGATTGTTGGGAATAATTTCTTACTTAAACAATAACAATGACACAGGCTTACAGGATTAAAAAACAATACTATTAAGAAACTATACTTAACAAGAGAAGCTGTGGAACCCTACTAGTGTAGTATATCACAGTAGGCCCGCCCCCGTACATCGACACCCTTTATTTGTGCGCAATGGATGATAGCTTGATAACAGATCATTTCGTTGCTTGTAATAAATACAGGGAAACTTTTTCGTACGTGCTATAAAAAGAAAAAAACTTTATTGAAATCACAATCACTCGTACATGGTACAAATCAATAATAATATGCATGCACTATGCAACAGTATGATTTCTTGTCATAAATATGTACTAAGTATGTCATATACATTCTTACAAAAAAAAAGTAAATTGTATAGGTAGATACTATATAGGTACTAAGAATACCCGCGGCATCGTTCGCGTTTCGACGCACACAACTCGATACTACTACAACACCAAAAGTTACAATGATCGCTATTTCGCAGCGTCAAAGTAGAGTAAACAGACAAAAAAGAAACAAATTAAAAATCTATTTTATTATTAAATTATTATTAAGAGCCTAAAGTGTCCCATTGTTGGGCAAAGGCCTCCCTACCCTCTTTCCACTTATCTCTGTCTAGTGCTATTGCGTTCCAATCTGGTTGGTGTTTATCCAGGTCATCCCTCCATCGCTTTCTGGGTCTGCCGCGACGTCTTTTGTTAGTGACCATTGCGTCGTTGTCTTAGCCCAAAGGTCGTCGGGCTTGCGGCAGACGTGTCCATCTCAATCCCACTTCAAGTTGGCTGCCTTCTGGGTCACATCGGTAACTAATGTTGGTTTTGGAACGCAGTATGGTGTTTCTGATGCGGTCTATAAGCTTTCTCTCTCTCTCTCTCTCTCTTTGAGTCGTATTTCCTCATGACTGAGGGTCGTGACTCCCCCGCAGAATTAATTCGTTAGGGGAGTTTTCTTGGGCAGATACATCGTGGTGGGCGCCCAGGTCCTTCCACGGAAGACACATGTCCTCGGATATTGTGGTCCTCAAACATGTCGGTTTCCTCACGATGTTTCCTTCACCGTTAAGCGAGTGCAAATCCACACATAACTTGAAAATACAAGTCATTGGTGTAGGGCGGATTCGAACCAGGGTGCGTCTGGATGAAAAGCAGACACTGGAACCGCTGAGCCACACTCGCTTAATATAAGCTTTACGCCTATAAAAATCTATTTTGCTTTTTAAAAATTATACAATCCGTTAAATCTTAACTATATCATACATGATTAGTATACAACTTATTTTTTAAGTTTGTATACTACAATACAAAGTCTACAAAAATGCTAGAAATGATCCCAACCGATGCCAACTGCTCTTTAGATAACTTATGTAAAAGATTCACTTTGGTAACCACATGCGAATACCTAAAGAAGCTAAGTGCCATATTATATACATATGACTAGCTAGATACATAAGATACGCACGACAAACTTAATGCCACGAGCCTAAGATGAAGTTATAATTGCTGAGAGGCTCGAGAGATTAGCAATCAGATATTACTTGGATACACGCTGTATAATCGTAGTTTACACGTTGTATTCGTAATGACTCCCCGCTGAGGCGGTTACTGGCCAATATAACTTACTACTGCCGACTGAATTAGGAATACTGAGTAGAAACCTTATAAAGAGACTTTCTATGTTATATTGCTCAGAATATTATAAAAGGTGTTAAATAATATTATAGGAATGGTTTCATAATCATCATCAGCATGTTATCTTCCACTGCTGAGCATATGTCCTTCTAATCTAGAGGTCGCGGGTTCGATTCCCGCATGACACAAGTATTTATGCACTTTAAAAATTTAAAATTAGGTACTTGTGTTGAGTCTGGTCGTTTGTATGTATAATAAGTATGTATTTACAAAAGAAAAGTATATAAGTATTATATCAGTTATCTAGTACCCACGACACAAGCGTTTGCTTAGTGTGGGGCTAGATGGCGCTGTGTGCAATGTCCCAGGATATTTATTTATTTATTATTTATTTATTTTCTTGTACGATAATTATTCTAATACTGCAGAGACCTTGCTACCTAATATTGTTCATAAGTATAGCCTGAACTGAAGCACGTTTACCAGACTTAAATTTGTTCGGTGCTTAAACTGCCTTAATCATTTTATTTGCTTCAGTTAAATATTACCGATCCATTTGTATGCTACTCAAATTTTTCAGCAATTTTTATCTATGCCACTGCCGTATTAATAAATCAAAATAACAATTTGCACATTCATTACGATATTGAATTTCCATCACATAAATCACTCGTGATTATAATTACCTCGCACAATAAATGTGTTACCGGTCTCATTAGGTAACGACGCGGAAATATTTTCAAGACAAATTGACATTTAGAGAAATGGCCGATAACTTGTTATTGTTGTCTAATCGACAGATTCAATTAAATCGGCTCTAGCGAATGTCGGCCGATATTATTAAGTTAATTAAAAGTGAATTATGTTATAAAACCGTTTATATGTAGAATCGATTACATACGTTTGTAATAAATAGTTTAATTGATTAAAAGCTTACGTTGTTACATTTATTACGCTTAAATGTAAGTTACATGCAACAAAAACTTAACAAGATCATTTGTAATCAAGTGCTTTGGTAAATTGATTATTTTAATAAATTAAACTGGCTCTACGCGCAACTTTGTCAAATTTCTATTTATTATGAACGAAAAATCTTTGCGTTGAAAAAAAAACTGTAGCCATTCCTTTTATTTACATAGTAGCAACACCGCCCTTGTTTAGGTATGTAAGCAGACGCGTAGTAAACCACTTTATTTTTATTATCCTCCCTGCCAGCCCTTGACATGGTAATGGATTTATTAATGTATCGTTTTATTAATGGTGCGACGTTTATCGAGATGTAGCAGATTTTTAGTACTTAAATATTGATAAGAATTATGAAATGTTAGGAGAACTTTGACCACAAAAGTGTCACATAAATAGACCATAATAGACCTTATTAAACATCTATGCTCCTGTACTGAACAATAAAATAAAACCATTTTTTAAAGTGTCATACATCAGAGCGTTTATTAAAATGTTATCACTAAGCTCAAAATAGTAGACCACAAAGAATATTAATAGAATACCATATAACATAGAATACCAACATATTCCAAGCGAAGCTTTCAAAATGAGATGTCATGCACGGATAGTTAATCGCAAGTTAAATATGTAAATTCGGATTAAATTATAATTAACTTCATAGATGTTCAGTAAGCAAATTGTTGGTTAACGTTACTTTGAATTAGTGTTAGAGGAGTTATGCTTCGTTATGCTAGTTTGTACAATGACATTAACATAATCTAGTGATCATTTTGATTAGGAGAGTGTGTGTTTATGTCATTTCTATTTCCTTGTGCTTTGGCGTTAGCTGTCAGAAAGACTTTTTGGAGTGTGAATCTACACACAATCACATAACTATATTCATTATTAAGTAGGTAAGTTTCGTATAGATTGAGAAAAATTACAGAAGAACCCATTATACGGGCAAAAAATTTAATGACTGCACAGTAGGCACATGAATAATTTACATACGGAGTGTATGTAAAATCTCTTTTAAAAAGCAGGATTGTGAAACGATTTGAATATGAAAAGTTCAATTTCCTCATATATCAAAACTTAACCTATAAGTTCCAAGTAGCTCGTATTTACAGTGTCAATTTGGTTTCGTGTAACTGGCCCCTAAGCGGCCACTTAGCAAAGCAAACAGCTTATCCAACTTCAAACCAACTTAGATCGGTTCGACCCCTGGACACTGCGACTTAAGTACAAGTTATATTACACTGTTTGTTAATCAAACATGGAGCGAAATGGTTCAAGTTTGGGTCAGGAATGTGCAGAATATTAAGAAATTATAATCGTATTGAGGGACGCTAAGATCTTACGATCGAGAGTAACTTGTGAGCATTTAAAAAAAATCCTTTTTGGCACGATTTTATACCAGCTTAAGCCGAATGTTAAGCTATTGCTAACGTACATGCCAAGTAAGTTAGCATTCCTTATTGTTATGCTAATTGTCAATTACATAATTTTTTTTTTCTAAATTCACGGTGAATACTTTTGAAGATACAAACCACAGAAATTGGTGGGTTCCTTAAAAAACAGCATGTATTATGGTTGTGTAACCTGGTATTTAGTCATAAGTATTTAGGTCCATTTATCAAAATATTGTTATTCTTAGAATCATAAACAAAATAACAAAAATGAAACTAGTTTCTTCTCGTCGGAGTTCAACTTCAGAGACCTAGCAAACTAAGTAACTTAGTACTGTAGTTGCCATAGAGACAGTGTATACCTAGAGACCTAGATTGCCCTCAAGTCTAGATTCTAGTGCAATCAGTGCGCCCTACATACTACATACTGTATGGTAATTCCAACGTCTTGATGTAATTTAAAATTTATAAAGACTAGATTATGACCTACATAGATACCGCTTTATGATACCAAGGCGCCTTTGATTTATGTACCTACAAGGCTATAAATAACATTATTTGAGTAGGCGTTTTGCACAAATTATGATTGTTTGCCAAACTATTTTTTCTCTCTAAACCAGTTTTGCTACATAAATACTTATTACTTAGTATTTTTATACTTAAAGATACTGCACTTGATCATAAATCGCATCGCGTTAAGCAAATTGTGGTCTGCAATGGATCACAATCACGCATTAGCAATTACTGGTGCACTTTCGGTTTTAAAAACAATATAGGTACCTATTTTATCAAAGTTTTTATCTAAAATTTGCCTTATAATTTAGAACAAAATTAGACCTGTCGATATTATATCGTATTTCTATAAATCGTTTTACCCCAGTTCTTATTATTTACATCAAACCATTGCAGCTGCATTGCAAGCAATAATTAATAGTTAATTTGTGAGTAATTTCCCACTCAGCAAAAAAACATATGCAAAGCAGTAAGCTGAATTAGCAATCTACTAATTGTTCGTTATCGTTTGCATAATTCGCGGTACTTATTCTGTAACTAGGCGAAAAGTAAGCTACTTCACTGCATTAGGTTAATACAAACTGACTTTTAAAAAAGCTCCTATCGCAAATAAGTAAAAGTTCAAATGTATGTGTAAAAATATATTTTTACTAGTGGGTGCTCGCGGCTTCGCTAGCAATAAGAAGTAAAACTTTCATCCCCTATTTCACCCCTTTCAAAGTAGAATTTCCAAAAATCCTTTCTTAGCGAATGCCTACGTCATAGCATCTACCTGCATGCCAAATTTCAGCCCGATCCGTCCAGTGGTTTGGGCTGCGCGTTGATAGATCACTATGTCAGTCAGTCAGTCACCTTTGAGTTTTATATATTTAGATAGTTACACAAGATGGACAAGAATTTGACCACCAAAGTTACCTTAACCGACATCCAAAAATAACTACAAATCGATTCAATGCCATTAAAATTGAATTTGTAATCAAAACAGTCGATAATTAAAAATGTAGGTGCTTTGTTAAGTTTCAAGTTAAAGCTTTGTAGCAAGCGACTGTTGAAAGTAGTGCCAAGGCGAACCAGCTCTCGTGAATTAGATACACTGAACTTTGTAGGTTTGTGTGTATGTATGTATTGTACACATTTGTTGTCTTTAAACTGAGTCAATTGTAAAATATAGTGAAACAAAAAATTATACCTAAGACAGAGAGAATAAATGGAGATCTAAGGCAAAGTTACCTAATTTAAGAGACCTTAGACAATTGTACCTAGTTTTATAACACTTTTTAATTATTTACAGTACAATGCTTTAAGTTTAATCTTAAACTTGAACAATTTTAGCTTAATTTTATGTTTTCGTTTTACGTGAAATTACGTACGATAAATTAAGAAGCTTTTGTTTAAATTAAGATTTGTTTGATTTGTGTAACACATCCTTATGAAATAGGATTACATATATAAATATATAAGACTGTTACGAACAAAATCTAAGCTAAGTTAACCACTTATATAGACTCTACGTCGACTGAGTTAAGCAAGGAGGTCAATTAAATTAGGAGACAAAATATACAACCTCTTTACACAGTCTCAAAGCGTACTAAAAAGGTTAGAAGTTTGAGACGTAAATCTCATGTATATGAGAAAATGGCGACAAACGCCTACTTTCAAGTTGTTTTTAATTTACGAGTAACTTGAGGATAACTTGACATCCTTTTTCGAGGCCAACGAACTTTAAGTAAATTATGATTGATGGCGCTTGATTCAAGTGTTCTATTTATAGGTTGGTGAATTCCACTTCAACTCGAATTGAGTGGGTAACTAAAGTTCACATCAATATTTTACTATTTCCAGTATATTTCTCACTCGAGAATAGGATATCAAATTTGATAATATGCAAAAAATCTTATGTTCACAACAATATTGTTTATTAACTATTATTATGAAAACAGACAATTTTGTAGCCGGCTCAACCGTATTCAAAACGCTAGTTAACACCTAATGTTAAACTTAGTCAGACTTAGACACATCTACGAATATATTTTGAGTTTGATAAGTACATATATTAATTTTAATCCTAGTCAAGAAATAAGTTACAGTTCATAAATACAGCCCCTAAACACACTATCAACTAAACTCTCATAAAAGAAAACTCATGTTCCTAGCTCAGACCTATGCAAACTCCGTGCATCATACTTCTACGAACTCCTCAAAGCTGTTTAGAACCTCCTCGAGAACCTAATAAACCTCCATCGTACTCGACTCGCAAACTGACAGGATTTTATTAACCGCTAAAATGCGCGGGAAATTTTACTTCATATATCTTGAGCGCTGTTTTAGAAAATAGAACATGTTACAGAGTTATGAATGTCGGGGAAATAGAATGAAGGCTTGAAGCTTTTGTTGAAGAATAACTACGCATTTAGAGTTTTCTATTTACATGTTTACTTTTTTAACGCAAAAGGAGTTCCGTGTATATTTCAGTTAACAATTCTAAACAAAGTCTTACACATATTCGTTTAAACTCGAACTTTTTTGTATATATATATATTATAATAACAGTTTAAAAATTAACAACTGAACTTGTTAGTACGAGTTTTAACTAAAACGGTTTTTTGCTAGATATTAATTGTCATTATGGCTCTTGGTTTTACTAAATTTTTATGGATAAAAAGATACATAGACGAAACCACCGCACAACCTTTTTTATACGTTTCTTGTTAAGTCTTAGTGCAACATAATCTATTACATACCTACTATATCCTCGTGTCTTTGTCTGACATCAATTTTACAAGAAACAATCAATTCTAACAGTTTACTCGTAACTAGAAAATAATTACACGTCACAAATACAAAAGAACTGTCTTTATCAGTACATCTAGATAGATGTTAGTCAAAGTGCGTGAAACAAGTTCACAGTTGATTGTTAATTATAAAAACTGTGGCCATTAATCAATCGATCAATAATTACTTAATGACTTGTATATGACAGTGATTACGAGAAACTAATAAGGATTCTGCTTCTTAGTAATTTGCTTAGTTATATTGTGTTAATTAATATGTTCAGATGGTAGTTGCAACCGGTTTATTGCAAGAACACGTTTAAAGAAACAACAGTTTAAAGCTTTTTCAATAGTTTTGTAGGTTTTTTACGGTACGCATGTTTTCAGGTTGACAGTTTTTTTATTATTAGGTTTACGCTTGGTTTTAGTTCGCCTGAAACAACGATATAACCGAAACAACTTATGCTATGATTCAACCTAAGCTGATTATATATTTTAAAAGAATATTGTTCCTCGTATTGTTGCCGATCACTTTCTCTTATAATTGTACATCATAAGTCACATCTTCAGGAAAACAAGCTTCTTGATAGTTTCGTCGCAGTAAAACCCTTATCAATATCAAATGAGGGATTACCGATGTATGACATTTGTCCATTTTGGTAGGTATTATGTGAACTACTCAAATAGATAGATAGATAAATCTTTGTACATTGTAAAAAAGGAAAGTTTTAAAACTTATACAATTATACACATTCTAAGTAACACAGGTGTCGCCTTTATCGGTAAGAGTCATTTCTTGCAGTTATAATTGTATTTGTTTTTCAAAATAACAGCTTCGAAACAGTCAAGCTATTAACATTTAAGCTAATATTGTAAGTGTCTTACATAATAGTCTTAAAAAGCTAATTGTGATTGATATTTATATATATATATATATATATATTTCGTTTATATGTATATATTTCGTGGTTATAATATTATTTTTTACGTTCGGAATGTACCTATATTATGAAATTTTGTACTTCATATATCCTTGTATAGTAAATCTAAGTTATTTCATCAGATAATATTGTTAGTTCACTCTGTCGTGAATCATTTGAGCTTCTGTTGGTAATTAAATAAGATGCTAACTACATTACTATTGGGATTTACTTAGCTAAGTAAATATTATTATCAGGGATGATCCCTATCATCCCCGATATAAATTAGTAAGTCATATAAATTAGTGCTTTGTTGCTTTATGTGCGTGGGATGTATTATAATACGAACAAATTTTGAGACACAACAATTATTCTTTTATACATTATGTTATTGTGTTTAAAAAGTTTTGTATGTAACTTAAATGGCTTGTTGTAAAATAAAAGCTTGTAGAGCTTTGAAACAGAGCTTCGCGTTATCCTTCAATATTAAGCAAAGATCACTGTTAATTAACAAATTTAATTTACAAAGTAACATAATACAAACACTTTATTTTTGCATAAGTAACTTATTGTGACTGGTGATCAAATGATGATAACTATGTTTTGATTCAAATTACATCTATCAATTAATATATCACAAATCCTGGATATCATTGATATTTTCCTGAGTGCTGATATCACGTAAATAAACATTGCAAAAACATTAAGTAAAAATGTTCTATTGTGTTACTTTCCTACACAAGACTCGTGTATGTGTGGGTGCAGGTCAATGATCGCTCATGCGGGCTCTAATAGCATCCCGGGGAGATAGGGATGCGACGTGTCGATACTTATCGGTTATATACCCGATAGGCACTCGATAGCCCGAAATAATCGACATTTTAGTGCTAAGCCCGCACTCAGGCTATCTATAAACTTTTAAGTAACTACAAACAAAGAAATTGTGGCCAGCGGAACATGAAAAATTTATGGAACCGTGGAATGTTCTATAAAAAGTAGTCTAAAGCATTTTAATCCTTTACCTACCCTTGCTGCATAGCATTTAAGTTAACACTTTTTTAATAAATGCTAAACCAGCAAAGTAATGTAACTTAGTTATCTTGTTTTCAACCTAATTTGCATAACAGTGCTGCTAGGTGCTGTATTTATAAGTTACAATCTGGAAATTTATCCAACTAAGCAGCTGCAGTAACTGATTTATCTAAGTAATTAAAAGCTTTGTGACTATATTATAAATTTGCTGTGTACAAAAGATTAACGTTTTGAAATCTAGTACAGGAAAGAAAGGATTGGCTTACAGAGTAGTGTGCTTGTAATCTACAATTTTGTTTGAACGAACAACATATTTCATGGTCCAGTTATTGGAATCCATGTGATCACTTTCCATTAGAAGGCCTTTCTGTAGGCCGTTTAAGAAACGTCTGTTTTTTATTATACTCAGAATCGACTTAGATATCAAAACCATTGTTCGCTGTATCGATATCACAAATCGAGGATGTCCCACCACTAAGCAGAGAGTTGATTGAAAAACATCCCAGTAGGTAAGCTTATGATTAGCCACAATCTAAACAAGATGAGTGGATGTGACATCATTAATAATACTCGAACATTTAACGAATTGTCTATTTGATCAGGAAAATAGTTTCATCATAAATTAATGTGGTTGAAAATTTCAGTTGTTTTAAAAACTGCATCTTTTTGAGTAGTTAAACTACAAGCAGGGTAATTAAAATACATACTTTCTTGTAAAATACAAAATCTTATTGACATTGAGATGCAAGTTTATTGAAAAAATCTAATAGCTACTCATAGTGAACATTCCATTCTTTAGACTGCAGTTACGCTAAGTATTTCAAACATAATATTATAAAAGTTTAATAAAATTATGAAGTAGAAAAAAGTCAACTTACATTTTTCGCGCAGATTCAGTGGAAAATCCTTTGCCCTGCAGTGCGATGAACTATTTCATGGAAGCGCACATCTGAAGCCCGTAATTAAAGTTGAACTACAGCTTCTTTGAGGTTCACTGAAATTTAATCATAATTTAGATACTTAGGTATAGTGAAGTGATTTTAATAAGAGTTTTTTATTAGACTCTAATCTATTTTTATTGATCGGCGTTAAGCCATGTTACAGGCCCTTAGGGCAGTTGGTAGCATTTAGTTTAATCCATTTTTTCCCCTGTATTTCCAAAAGCTAAAATAAGCTTTTGACGTCCTGAAACCGCCCTTAAAAGCTTTCGCGTTAGTTACCAGTAACTGGACATAAAAAACTTGTAGTCCAAAACCGTTTGTGTTTACTTGATCACTTTTATATTGGAGTTCGAATTCCCTCCAGCATTGAATTAATTGTAGTACTCCCGAAGGCAAACAGTATTTGTTAAATATTTCCTCAAAATGTATTTACAATGTTTTTGTTTTTGTTACAGGTAATAAAAACTGCTGCAGCGAGCTTACCTCTGATCTTGGTATTTGTTGTCAATGATAGTAATTTATTATTTTCAAGCTACTTTTATCATATTGCTGAGTATTGACCTCTCTTATATCATGCTAGGCCACGCAATTCAGTGCAAATCAAGAGTTCATTATTAGAAAATGGATTATTTTTCTATGCTATTTATGATGATGATGATGATCTTTGAAAAACTATAGTTAGTGATTTTAATACTTTTTGAGCCACGACAGTTATAGTGTTATTACGTATTTTGACCTTATTCTCAAATAAGTGAGACTGTTCTTGTTTAAAATGTACAATGATGATGATTAAATTCCAATAAATATCGTATAAATACTACACTATGTATCTGTATATGTATGTACAATGTACATGCATAATTTCCCATTAGGTCCGCTTTGGAAGCAATAAACGTGTCGCGCTGTCCGACATCTCCCGCGTGACACGCGTAGGGGTGGGACACGATACTGTTGTTGGTCGATCAATATGACAAATCAACAAACGATTTGTACTTTTTATCAGTATAAACTTCTGCTAAAGCACGTCATTTACTGCGATTAGGAAGATAGGAATAACTTTGGATATGTAATACAAAATTTGTAAGATGCATTATTTTGATTTTGTTATTTGGCGAAGTCTATGCGTGAGATTGTTACTTTTTCACGTTCAAGCTCCTGAACCGATTTGGTTGAAGTTTGGCGTGGAGGCCTGAATTAGCACAAAAGATATACCGGGTAGTACCGCGGGGCGTTGAAAGAAAAGAAAGAAAATGATTTATTGTAACAAATAATAAACAAATGAGTACAAACAAGATTATACTATAATTTACTGTATATAATATAATTTACTGTACTTTAAAATTCCAAATCAATCAAACTAACTAGCCCCATCCCTAGTTGGTCCGTCGTCACGTCGCGCGCGTCACGTCCGCGCTGATTTCCCGCCGGCCCTAAATCTAATGTGGACGTCACCTACCTCTAATTACACGCCACACCGCGGACGCGCTTGTTGACATTTTATGGAAAATTAAAAAACGCTTTAGTTTTCTTATGTGAATATGTGGAAAAAAAATCAGCAAGGAAAAGAGGCATTCAGAAGCTTTATACTAGAAAGTTTGAAACAGCAGCATTATCTTACGCACATTATCCACGTTGTTTCCAAAAAAATCTTTAATATCTGCTTCAGTCTGTTGTTTAAAAATATGTACACCATTGCTATTTAAGAGTATATAATCGTTTTAACATACTAAAGAATCGAAAGTTTGTACTGTGCTATTCATGCTCAAACGACCGATTTGAATATAATTTGGTTTGAGATGTGTGTATTATATAGACAGACTACTTGTTATTCCAGATAAAAACACCTCGGGTGCTGTTACGTTTAAAACCTACGCGATAGCATCTGTTACATAAATCAAGGCTAATTACCCCAAATATGTAGTTATTAAAAAGTAATTAAAACAGCAAGGTTGTACAATTGTAGCGAGAAGAAAGGCGGCGCCCGAGGCCGATTGCAGCGGCCTTGCTCATCTTGCGAGCTCGGCGCGTCTCTGCAGACGGAGAGAAGGGAACTTGCAGATAGCATGTGTTTAGCAATGTATTAGATAATTATCTGAGGTTGATTGAAGGTTGAAGATAATATAAGTATGTTTAAAAAAAGTACATCAAAGTTATTTAGAACATAGTTTTTCAGTTTTATTATGACAATCTGTTAATTCATCTGTAACAATTACTTTCAGAAATTTTCATATGAAGCACATTAAACATGTCATTGTTTTACATTTTTTGATATTTTTAAATTTGTTTTACCTTTATTCAGCTTCAACACATTATACAGTCCTGTGTCCAACACACTCGGTCTGTAGGTACACTTACCTCCTTGCTTCAACCTTCGAATACCTGTACATTCGTGGTCCGTTAGCACGCTCTTGCAACGTTTCCGAGAGACGCTAATATTGAGCGATGCGGTGAAAGGTATCGGAGCGTCCTTACTTTGTGTGATGCTACGAAACTTGCGTCACCTGCTCCTTTGTGCTCGCCGAGAGTGATGCACAATAATTGCAATAGTTACGATAGTTTTCAATTATTGCAAAAAACTATAGTGTAGTTGTGTATCGGATCTCGACCGGTTTCGGGGTGCCTGGCGTGAGGAAGCCTTTGACCGGGACTCATGAAGGGAGTTGGGGGAGACCTTTGCCCAGGAGTGGGACAGTATAGGTTAACAAAAAAAAGTTGTGTATCAGTATCTAGTTACCTACGGATAGTGTATAGTTTTTTTTTTTGTTGTTTTTTGGTTCTCCGTCTGAATTCCCCCGCGTTGCGGAGGCTCTTTGTTAGGGTTATTTCTGGTATTGTTTTAATGTTAATAAGTGACCTTAATGGTTAGGTAACGTGTTTTGATTTGTTACTCTGATACTCTTGCCTAATTCATATGGTTTTTTTCAACTATTTTATCAACATGTGTACATACCCGTAGTACTTAAACTACGGAGTGTGCGCATTTTTTACAGGTTTTCATATGTACATATATAGTGTTTAGTTTATCGGTATATACGTTAACAATTGAATGTTTAGTATCGACAGTTTTAGTTGAATGTCACGGATTAGGATCTTCTTCTTATCGAATGAGAGTGGCCAACTCTGGATGAATTATATTATTGACTAAAAGAATACAATAATTTTATAGTTTTTTTAACCTCATAATTACTAAGAACACATTAATTTTGTGGGCGAGACACCGCAAGGATTTTTTTAAAACACGTTGTTATGATAATGATTTTGTACCTTATTTGGTAGTGCATCAAATCCTAACACTGTCAATAAAGCTCTCCATTTTTACCGAAAATTCCCAAAAACTGTAGTGAAACCAGTGGACATAGTCCATGGATTAACTGGATTAAAACAAAGTGATCCGTTCAAAAAGCTTGTATCCAATAATGGTATAATTCGATCACGTCGAAGCCGCAATATTCACCGTCAACAATGTACGGGAGTTATTTGAGTTATCCACACGTTACGGTATATACAGTAACGTATATACGCGGTGGTTTATTGACAGCCAGCTTATCAATATTTAAAGGTTTATCTCTAGTTTATATTGTAATACTATCTGATACTTTAAAACATTAGAAGACTTCATTGTCATCGTTACTGGTTGAGTTTTTGTGAGGAAAAGTTTAAAACTAACATTTAATATTTACGGAGGGAACAGTTAGTTAATTGAGATCTAAACGCGCGTTTTTGTTGTTTTAAGAGATACTGTTACATTATTTCAAACAACTTACATATATTTATATGTTTGCAAACAACCTCTTCAGCTTTATAAATGATAGCTGTTACCCACGACTTGAACCGTTTTCGCAGCGCACGCAACGGAAGCCCTCAAAGATGAATAATTTTCCCCGTTTTTTCCAGATTTTCCATTATTTCTTCGCTCTTATTAGTTGCAGCGTGATGTTATATAGCCTAAAGCCTTCCTCGATAAACGGTCTATTCAACACAAAAAGATTATTTCAATTCGCACCAGTAGCTTTATAATATTAGTATATGTAGATAATTAGTATAGATTTGTAGGCCTAAATAGACCTAAATTTATAATAATCCCAATTAAATTGAACCAATCAAAGTTAAATACCTCGTTAACATATTGTTCGATTACGATGCCAAAACAAAGAGGTAATGGCGATAATCAACTTTAATTCGAATTACAATGCCGGTGCGAAATACGTTATGCAAACGCACTTTGCAAATATAATCACTTCATTTACTACCCAATGTGAAGTGGTGCTCGATTTGATCGTATTCGAATAATTATTGAAAACTTATTATTTTTTCCATCTTCTTCTAATCGAATGAGAGTGGCCAACTCTGGTGTCGAGAGTTTATCAAGCCGCCCTAAGGGCCTCTGACATGGGTTAACGACTGACGTACTAGACAAACAGCCGGGACCTAAAATTTAACGTGTCATCCGACCCACGGAAGCGCCCAAAATGGAGTGCCACTTTTCGGTCACCCATCCAAGGACTGACTGCGTTGACCTTGATATTTTTCCCTTGAAGAGTTATGTTCATTCGTAAGTATTAAATACAGTTATGAAAATACTAATTATTAAATATTTGAATTGCTGATGACTTATGAAACTAGGTATGTTTAAAACTAAAAAAACACTTAAAAATTAATTTTCGTAGCGAGCGCAATGGCTCTGACTGAATATAAAAAATAGATTTATCAAAAAAGTTTATATTCGAATAAATTCCTGTAATTTTTGGTACTATTTCACTTCACTAGTAATTACAAGTGCGTCCCGACATTAAGTAAACATGGCAGCCAAAACTCAGTTTCCGTGTTTGTTTTCAACTAATGCATAGTCATGATAATCACATACAGGTGGAGCTAGATTAATAAAAAAATGAAATATACTTTATCTATTTATATAATCATACCATAACATAAAAGCGATCGTGTGGTTTTGGTCTGTGTATTCCCATGACGAAACGGAGTGACGAATCATCGTGATTTTTCTTAGGTTCGTGGTGTTACTAAAGTTATTATCCCGAAATAAAACAGTCAAAGCCGCGGACATCAATAGTTTTGGATTAAATGTATATCTAACTATGAGCAATTTGTCTAAAATAATAGCAGACATACATATATTCATTTTAATTTTTATTAAGTAATTACCTGTGATTATTATCAAGAATTGTTCAAAAGAGCAAGTTACACGTTTACCTACTAGAATCTGTGGGATTTTTCAAGTAAACAGTATACAAGTTAGGATAATAAATTTAATTTCTCTCCGCAAAGGCCTCCGACGTGACGTTAATTTGAGGCGAAAAATAATGATGCTGCGGAGTTCAAAGTAAACAAAGAAAAATATGAATTTTCCTTTCTTTGGTGGTACTGCTGAAAAGTCAGTGGTAAACACTTTTGACATGGTCTATATTTATATCATAAATTATAAATTTAAAGTTAGATTTTGGATATTTACAAAATTAAAACCAGCTTCTGTTTAGCATATTACATTTTGATTACAACGCAGGTGCTGTCACCTGCGTAAAATTAATCATTATTCTATCCACCACCATGTAAAAGACGTTAATGTCATTCAAAAAACCATACAATCACAATATCTACCGCTGCATTACCAAAGAATAAAGAAATTGCTAATCTGCAATATAGCCATTAATAATCTGTAAAACAACCACAACACTATTGTATATTATTATTTTATAGGTCTCTTATTCAAGTTTAAATAAGCCTTATTTAATGCTAGTGTTACACGTGTCGATAGCAAACTGCTACACGCAAATCACTAAATACCCCGCGGCACTGAGGTTGCTAACTCAATCACGGTATTATCGGTACGTGATGCCAGGCCACAACGTTACGTTAATTAACAATCACTGGACAATAACTCAACAATAACTGGACAATAACTGACAATATCTCGGCTTATCAGTTTTGGTGCAGTATTATCACGTGATAATTGATTGGATAATGGAATTATTGTAGGATTGGCTGCGGTGTTTGACTCGATCGTAATTAGATTGTATTGTCATATATAGAGACAGTAACTACTATAGAGTAATATAATATGATATGTGATTACTTTTTGATGACATTTATAAAGATTTTTTTTGTGACAATATATAATGCAAAATAAAATAAATTAGCACATTTGCGTTGTAAAATCTTTGATCATATTAAGGGAACCAAGAACATATTTTAAGCGGATGACAAAAAATATTGCACTCATTCTTTACTCGTATTAATTAAGACTATTTAATTAGCAAATCACAGTAAAACAAGCGTGTACGTATTAAAAATCATTATATCATAAAAGTGGCTAATTATCTTGCTTTCCTTGCGAGGTGTTGAAACGGTCGGCCAACAAAGACGTTGGTCTGTGATTAGGTTGCAAGTTGCACATACCCAGGGTACTGGTGCGTAAACATACATTATGTACATTTTTGCATTTGTTCACTGTACACAAATACCTAATAAGTAAGGTTATCGAGCCTACTTTAGTGTCACGATTTTGCAGATAACCAACAATCACATCACTCTTATTATAATATGTAGATAAAAGTCTGTGCATGAAAGTATGTGTATATTTGTTATTTCTTCACGCTCCAGTGGCTCAACCGATTTGCATAAAATTTTGTGTAGAGATCTCTCTCTCTCTCTCTATCTCTGGATCTCTGATCTGAACGCATTATCAGCTTTTGTTCTCGGACCACGCGGGTAAAGCCGCAGGGTGCTAGGATAAAATTAATTTAATTTCTCCTTTGCAAAGATACTACGTACTACTTCTGACGTAGGGTTCTAATCAAATAGGTACCCAGCGTTATTCTGTACGTAGGATAGCATCAAGTTATTTTATTTACTTCGTACTATTTACGAGAATCTGAAGATATTTAAGTGAAAATTAATTTAAAAATTCGTTAAATAAAAAGAGATGTACCTACTACAATGTGCTTAGTATATTATTACAAAGTATCGCAATTTTGCGTCTTCCTTGAAATACTAGAAGTGTTAATTTTCTACTGAATACGCGGCTAGATATTTTCCTCTTGAATTACAAAGAAAAGATCTATATTATAACCATTTTCCATAGTTCTGCGAATCACAAATGCTACTTTAAATAACAAGCAAACGTAAAACCGCAAAGTAATCTATAGATTAAATTTTAAAGTGTCATGAAGGAAGAAACATTTTAATAGGAACAGATTTTTTCTTGTTATAACATTTTTTAAATTTGCATGTCGCACATTTTAGATAGATAGATAAATACTTATAAGAAACCACATATAAAAACAATACAAAACAAAAACATAGATATTAAAATTAGCGGCCTTATCGCTAAGAGCGACATATTATTACATTTTACTATCATTGCATAAACATAATTTTGTAAAGCAATTACTATTATTATGATTTTTACTATTAAAGAAGTATGTTTCTAAAAATACTGTCGTGAAAGTATCCTTTTTGACAATCGATTGTTTCAACAAAACTTCGTTATTTATTTAGCATAGAATACAGACACAAGATTTAGTATTCACGTCAAGTGTTCTTGTATAATTTCAGCCCGGTATTGGGTATTGGCAAAATATTGCCCTAATTTCGCTGACATTTGATCCGCGCTCAGTTTCGGTTTCATACACGCACTACATCGGACAAAGACAATATTTTTACAAAAGGTTAAAAAATAAAAATAATACCCGTCATCTTCGCTAGAGCTGATTAGCAAGCTTATTGTGAAATATTTTATATTTACATAAATATTATGTATTTTATACGTCTCTGCCACCTATGGGAGAAGGTCTACACCCAGCAGTGAGTCAATAAGGGCTGAAAATAATGATGTATTTTGTAGTGTTTCCGTTACAACCAGGAGTGTTTGTATACTTACTTTTTTACATGTTATAATTTGATAGTTGAGTTCTGAGAAGTTCTAAATACGTAAGAAATTAACGACCAATTCGGCAAGAAACTAGAAGATATTATAGAAAAAAATACATGCCTCATATTCCTGTGTCTAGAGTAGTGCGTACATAGCGTTAAGTCCGCCATGCCTGGCCCACGCTAAGCTACCATCCTACTACAGAATATTTTACGGAGTTGTTCGTTGAAGCCCACAAATTATTAACTATGTTTTCAGCTCAGCAACTACAAGATTCTTGATTCTTTACACGTGCTCGGAAATATATAAGAGTATATTTACATTTGAGGTTAAATCAAAGAGAGTTTGTTGGTTTATTATGTTGATGGTTTGATTGTATCTCTTCTATGATACGATGTAGCAATATACATATGTAGTCATCATGATTTTTGAAGTCGAAGTAAAGTTTTGTATTATAACGACCCTTAAAAAAATAACAGCCTACTTTTAACTTACTGTAATAAAAAGTGGACAAAGTTGCGGATATAACATAGTATTTTTCTTTCGCTTGTTTTTGAGAGGATAATATGAATCCTTTGACATATTTATTGGGATGTTTATAGATCACCTTTGAACCCGAAAGAACCAAACATAATTTGCGTGATCTTAGATAGAAAGATGCTTTTCTTTTGGCTCGATGAGTTTTTATACGAAAATAAATAAATATGAAATATCATAGACCCTTTGAAACCTGCTTAAATTAGAATAACTGAAGTACGTTTACATAATAGGTCAGTTAAATTTGCCGAAATATTTTAACGTGTTTTATGTACCATAAAAACGGGTTTATTGAGTTAACCTTAAAAGATAGACATATACTGTTGCAGACATTTTGTTATATCATTTTAAGAGAAACAATTCTTTGATACATATTTTTGGATATCTTGAACCGTTTTCGCAGCGCACGCAAAAGACGCCCTCAAAGATGAATAATTTTCCCCGTTTTTTCCACATTTTCCATTATTTCTTCGCTCCTATTAGTTGCAGCGTGATGTTATATAGCCTAAAGCCTTCCTCGATAAATGGTCTACTAAACACAAAAATATTTTTTCAATTCGCACCAGTAGTTCCTGAGATTAGCGCGTTCAAAAAAACAAACAAACAAACACACTCTTCAGCTTTATAATATTAGTATAGATTTTATATCCTTTAGGGGCGGAATTTATCAAAATCTTTTCATAGCGAGCGCCTACGTTATAGTAGCTTTATGCATGCAAAGTCTCAGCCCGATCGGTTTAAAATTGACAAAGTTTCATACAACCTTTCATCCCCTATTTTATCCCCTTAAGGGTGGAATTTATAAAAATATTTTCATAGCGACCGCCTACGTCATAGTAGCTATATGCATGCAAAGTCTGAGCCTGATCGGTTTAAAATTGACAAAGTTTCATACAAATTTTCATCCCCTATTTTATCCCCTTAGGGTTAGAATTCATCAAAATCCTTTCTTAGCGGATGCCTACGTCATAACATCTACCTTCATTCCAAATTTCAGCCCGATCCGTTCAGTGGTTTGGGCTGTGCGTTGATAGATCACTATATCAGTCAGTCAATCAGTCACCTTTGAGTTTTATGTATATAGATATGCATCTGCGTTGCATCGAATCTTCCAATATCATGAACAAATTTTGATTAGAGATTTAACTTTAATTTGTCTCAAAACCGTTTTAATCAAGTAATGTTTTTACTTCGCTGCCATGTATATTATATGTTGTAAATTTTCTAACATACCTACCTAAGCTTTCGAGCAACTCATATGAATTTGATTATAATTAATTATGTTGTATCCTACGTCTTAACTGTTGTAACCTGAGTTCAAACAGAAATAGTAGAAATTGGTGTGTATTACAATACCTAGTCACGTTATACTCACAAACACGGAATAAGCAAAGTAACTGAGGTAGGAACATTATTTCTCACAAATGTGGGTAATTTGTTGCGCGTGAATAATAAAACCTCATCCTGCTATGCCTTTTAATAAAACATGGCTAATCTGGTATTATTTAATAACAATGTGCATATACTATTGTTAGATATAGCATAGCGTGTCAAAAACGCTATGAAAGTAGGTAAGTTGCATATTTATTCAATCATCCATTCAGAAAGAAAACTAGGTAAGTATGTGCATATTTTTTGTAATCTTAAAATCATTTTGTATTTTTCTTAGCTCTCTTAATTAAAAACCGTAGTTGTCTTGTATTTCTTATAACAGAAACTTTGCGAAAGCCTAACTACAGAACGATGCTACTGAAGGTATCTTTTATGAGTAAAGTGTTCACATTTCCGTACAAGTCTTGTTTTCTACTTTAATTTGTATTTGCAAAAGACTTTTACTATTTCTATCTGCTAACCTCATGTTTAAGCACACCCAACACCGGCTACATTCCAGCAGGCAGCGATGAGTGTGAAATCATTAATTAGGGATACAAAGTGCCTCCAATCTGGCAAATGTAGAAATATTGCGGGTTTTTTGCGCAAACGAGCCAATCGGCCGGCTAATAGCCACGCTCAGGGAATATCGGATCACCAGCTCATATTCACCATCTATTTCATGCTTGATTTATTTTAATCGCAGTAGGTATTTATTGTATTTATTTATTTTTGGGTCGCACTGGAGCTATATCTATGAGTCTGTGTACTATTATTATAGGGGGTGACTTTGCCGGTAAGACCTGAAACAGGCAGTTGAACAGTTTTCTATCATATCAGATTTATAAACTGTATCTATAGGTGATAAATAAAAATGTTGTTATTGGAATGGCAATTTAAACATTTTTATCCCACTATCATTCAGGGTCACAGTAAAAGGAAATGTAAGACTTATCCTTAAATAAATAAATAAATTTTTAGGATTAAAATTGTTTACGAATATTATAATTTCCTTGAAATGTAATAATCGTAAACAATTTTATTACTCCACTAATTAACTTATTACTGATTTTTAATAAAAAATCGTTTGTTGCAATTCCAGTAAAAATTGCTTTTTAATGCCTACACTTGGGAAGAAAGTTTTTCCGAACTTACATATTTCTATGTGGTCCGACGAACAAACTAAATGCACCATTATGTTTATTGTTATTCGCAGTATGGTTTTTATTCTGATCTGCCTGAAATTGACTGACTTGAACTGACAGTTATACAAAACAATTTATTTACAGAAACTAAAAAAAAAACGAAGAAGATAACTTTAAAATCTGCTAAATTACAAACTGATAGTAATTGTTTGAATCATGTTTAATGTTTATATTTGTTTGTTCACAGGTAAGACAGAAGTACCGGTAGATGTCGCGCCACTACCAGCAGGTATATAACAAACTAATAATACAAACATCTATCTTTGAATAATACCTAATCTGGTAATACCTGCATGTACTGACTACATGCACTTAGCGCAAATTATGCGCTTATCACCCGTGATTGCGCAATATTATGCATTTCTAGTAAACATGTGCAATAGAGTATCTAGTGAAGTTAGTAGTGAATTTTTTTGTTTGTTTTTCCTCCTATTCATACACGTTCATACGATTTAGTTACTGAAAGCAATCTCTGTTATCACATGATTAACGGTTTCTCTTTAAAATTTTAGAAAAAGTATTAATTCCAGAGGTTTCAAAAGATATATAAATACTACAGGACTAAATTCCTCGCATGAAGGATTGAAATGAAACATCCATTTCCTCGACTTCGTAGAATTTCTACTCGAGAAAATTATTACATTTCAATAAGTTTATTTCCACAGTGAAATGTTGAATATGTTAGCTATTTAAAGAATACTAGTTTCGATGTAGATTAAAATATTACACCAAAGAATTACTTCACATAGCGATCATTTCAAAGGAGTAGTAATCCTGCTCGAGGCACGGTAATCAATCTATTACTTTATCTTAACGAAATCCTTTATATTGCTGCATTCATACATTGAATAACATGGTTGTTTTATTGCGTTTTTCTTACATAGCAGTAGCTTATTTTAAAATGTGGGTTTCTAGTAAAGTGTTATTTGTACCTACAGTATGAACCATAGAGTAATATAATATAATATACCAGGGTATGAACATCTATACTCATAATATATGAATCTCTCAAACAACACTAACTTAAAACTTTAAGTGGCTCCCTAAAACGTGCATGAAGCACGTAGTATATTTTTGTTTCGTCCGATCTTACTACCGACCTACATTTCTGGTCAAAATTATAAAAGTAGATAAGGACCTTATACTCTTATAGGTTTTTCCGTGACACAAAATCGTACGGCGTCTACTGCTCTAACTTCGGATTATCATAAATTAAAATCGGTATCAGTTCGAGCTGTCAGCAAAAAGGTAGATAAGGCAACATTGTACCGAGGGCGCGCTATTTACGCAAGTGGCTAGCTAACCTAGCAACACTAGATTTGAGCCTAGCATTTAATATAAATTGTATATAATATGTGTGCAGTTAGCCAAGCCTAGGCGTGGCAAGGCCGCCGACCTCTCTACTGCATGCATGTACTACAGGATGTATGAAAATCAAAATTAAAATACCACACCACTGGCCTTATCAACATGAAAATTAGTATCATAGGCTTGGCTCGTATTAAATAAACTCATATAGGTACTTGTAGCATTTATCAGAGTACTTGTTAGGTATTTAGTTCATTGATCGCTCCGGATCCGGTTGGGACCGCTCGATTATTTAACTTGAACTTGTTAAACAGATAAGATCATAACAGATGACAGTGTTAGCCTTGATCTCAGCACTTTGTGAGTACATTTTAACCTACGTTATGTGAGGAGCTTGGCAGACTCACTTGTAACATTTAATGAGGGGCAAGCATTGTTGTTATGTATTGTACGATCAGATAAGATGCAGCTGTCAAAATAAACAGATCCAATTTTTGATGAATTACAAACAAAACTATGACTGTAGTATAAATAAATAAATAAAAAAAAACTTTTCAAGCCTCAAAAAGAACCTTTGATTTTTATATATATATGTAGGTACCTATTTTTGCACTAAAATAATACGTTACTTTAGATGAACAAAACATTTAATTAAAAAAATCATAAACTGTTAAATTCTTTCATAACCCCGAAAATTGTAGTAGTAATTTTTATTAAAACTTAATCAACTTTACCAAAGTTTCCAGTTTCCAATCCTCCTGTATAAGCAGTGCCATAAGTCGCTATATATGTGAGTGCTCGCTCTGACCGGACCATTCATGTATATGTCCAGCACCTGTGGGCGTCCCAAACATTTCGGCATTTAGCGAAACATCTTACAATGTTGCTAATACATAATGATGCATATTTTAATATCAAATGCGTGCGTGTAATGGCTTGTCGAAGGTATTTGCTTAATTATTTTTTGATGAAAAAATTGCTATGAAGTTGGGTTAGATTTCAAACTAAATGCATTTTTATTCTAATTAACATTTAGTTTTAAATAATATTGTAACTTAAATTTTAAATTTGCGTTCGCACAGTTTGAATAAGTTAAAAAACTTATGAGTTCATTCCAAAGGAAACCGTGATACTTAGCTTTGCTGATTAATATATGTACAAATCATTATGTTACCTCGGTTTCGTTGTCCTAAATCCGAACACAAAGGAATATTATAGCATCAGTTCAGATATAATGAAAATAATTAACAGATGTATTCAAGTGTACATATACATACCCATGTTGAACAATATAGCGGGAAACCCAGTTACCTCATTATATTATCATATAAACCTACTCGTGCCATAATGGTCCAAATAAACACTCGTGTTTTGTCCAACCTTTGCGGCATTTTTTATTGCAATGTAGGCCACTGTTTACACCAGCCTTAGCAACTGGGTTTAAAATAGCAATGCCTTATTATCTAAATATATAAAACTCAAAGGTGACTGACTGACTGACTGATATAGTGATCTATCACACACAGCCGAAACCACAGGACGGATTGGGCTGAAATTTGGAATGAAGGTAGACGTAGGCATCCGCTAAGAAAGGATTTTTGGAAATGCCACTTTTGAAGGGGTGAAATAGGGGATGCAAGTTTTACTTCTTAATGCGAGCGAATTCACGAGTACCCACTAGTTTCATATGAATTTTTTATTAATAAGAAGTAAGTAACTCTAGCAATATAAGTTGTAAAACATATTATACGGAAAGGAATGTTTTATACATGAAGTGAAAAATGTGCCCTATTTTTTTAATTTCAGAAAATTTTACCAAATTTATTTAATGTAGATCTGCTTGGATTTAGCTACTCGACGAAAACATTTTGGCAATACATTACCAATATAAACACTCCCTTACATTGTCGTAATAGTAGGACCTATTAGTATAATAGCCTTAATATGCAAATCAGCCTTAATATGTTACGTTTATTTATATCTGTTGTTATAGTTTTGCTTGCATTTTATTTATTTGGTTTATTTCAGCGATTAATACTACAAGATATTAAATGTTAAATTACTACCACAACGGCTAGGTATTAAAATTCCTTTGTGTTTATAAACGTACCACAAAAAATGTTGCAAAACTGCACTGAACATTAAACACATTACAATTTTCTCTCTCTCTCTCTCTTTGAGTCGTATTTCTTCATGACTGAGGGTCGTGACCGCCCCGCAGAACTAATTCGTTAGGGGAGTTCTCTTGGGCAGATACATCGTGGTGGGCGCCCAGGTCCTTCCACGGAAGACACATGTCCTCGGATATTGTGGTCCTCAAACATGTCGGTTTCCTCACGATGTTTTCCTTCACCGTTAAGCGAGTGCAAATCCACACATAACTTGAAAATACAAGTCATTGGTGTAGGGCCGGATTCGAACCAGGGTGCGTCTGGTTGAAAAGCAGACACTGGAACCGCTGAGCCACACTCGCTTGCATTACACATTACAATTTTAAGTACTCGTAATTACCTAATAAAGTAAGAGATACGATTATAAATGTCAGAGGTCCTCAGAGAACGTTCTAATTTTGATTTTAATTCTACTAAAATGTTACTGAACCTTTTATAATTATTTTTTATTAAATTGAGGCTAGTCTGAATATAATTTCCTAATATTTAGTACCAACTAATCGTGGTACCTACTAAACCAGTGCTGGAACACTTAGATTATCTTTAGGGTTTTCTAAAGATTTTCTAAATTACCCCCCCCCCCCACCCTTTTTTATGCTGTAGTTAGAAGTAGTTTATTTAGTTTTTCTCCTCGTGTTTTTATGTATTATTATTGTAAATAAAGAATTTTAGCAAAAACTATAACAATAAACGTGCAAAAACGTAAAATATATCTAATTTGCCCTTTTGTTTGTGAGGCCTTGTTTCTTTTGTATTTCATTCAGGTCTAGCTACTTAGTCACATAGTTATTCTCGGTGTTTGCCTCGGGACGTCTAGTAATAGGTCAGATTTAAACTGCAGTATTTGACCACATTAAAATTACATGGTGTATGTATCTGTGATCTTTAAGCAGTGCAATTTGTGTGCCAATGAACAAGCGCTTTGCAGCTGCCAATCAAAATAATTGTTCAGAGTTGTTGTTAAAACAACCAATGTTTACCGAAATGGGGCTTACTTTACGGGTTTCTGTGAAAATGTTGCCAATTTATGGTAAAAAGTAGATATTTGTTCATATATTTGTTTACCTATTTTAGCCCTACTTTTATTAGTTCAATAGCAGATTAACAAACAGATTGCTTTACGCTTAGTCTCATTTTATTTGCGTAGTAATCGTTGGTAAAGATTAAGACTATAAACTGTAAAACTTACTACTAAAGCTTTAACAAAACCGACACAAAAGATTTTATGATCTTGTAGGATCAATCTAAAATTACCTCAAAACATCAATCAAAAATCCTTCTTATTATAATGTAAGTAAAATCCAATGCCAAATTGTTTCCCCTTATCCGTTTTCAATTAAACCACAATCAAAATCCTTTTTTCCCTCGCCCCCGTTCGTAGCACCGCCCCCGGAACGAAATGTTAAATTGATCTTTATATATTGCAAAAATCCGACGAAACAATCTCATCAATAATTACTTTTCCTGATACGTCAATCATTGCTTTATTTGGTCGTTTACTTGATGAACATGAGAACCCCACCTTTATGATGAAATATTCGATATTTAGCGAACATATGTACTCACTTTTAACATAATTATGTTTATAGAAATGAAACTTTAACTTCTTTAAATAATATGGAAGTAATAGACACAAAGATAGTTTTATTTGTGGAAAGGAATATATTTTAGGCAAGAATTTATTTATTTAATATTTTATATATTTATGCTTATAATCACACAGTTTTTCTCCATTTTCAAATATTATAAGGTTTATTTTACATCTATTTATAGTACCCAGTAAATTTGATTAAATTTAATCTGGTGAGAGTAATATACGTGCTAATTAAGGAATATTGTGTGTAAATATTTAAAGCAAGGAACTATAAAGTTGTTTCAAATAAGCTCTTGGCTAATATCCTGTAAAACAACTTGCTTAATTAAGATTTGATATCGTTACTTTTAACGTAATATTTTTTTATTATAAATTAATCGTCCAAGCAGTATATAAATACTTTATATCACTAATATTTTTAAAACGAAAACGAGTGAGTGTGTTAGTGCTAGATACGTTTGTCCCATTTTTGTGATTAAATGCCTAATTAAAAATTATTATATCAATAAACATTAGAATGGATTAAAACTTGGACTATAAATACTAGATTAACGTAGAGAGAAAGAAAGTAAGAGGCTTGTAGAAAAAATATTCCCAATTCAAGACAAAACAGAGAGATAAATGTCATCTGTTTAATACCAGTACAGTATTAAATTGATGACATTAATTATTGTTCCCTCCTTATTATTAAAGATTGAATTGAAATGTTCATATATATTATCTTTAAATATTAACTTATTGATTCGTCGTGAATGTCTTTTGTCATTAAAAAGTAGCATTTATTCAATTAAAATAAACCCAGTAATTTACACTTGTCAGATAATTTTATTTACTTCGACATGACAACTTGTTGGTCGTAAAAGTTATTTTTGCGACCATTTCTGGCTTTATCTTTATTGCAATATGTAGGTACTAGCTGGTGCCCGCGACTTCGTCCGCGTGGAATAGTTATTACCATAAAAACGGTTCTAGTGAGTTTACCTTAAAAGATAGACAAATATTGTTGAAGACACTTTGTTAGATTATTTTAAGAGAAATAATTCTTTCATACATATTTTTGTGATATCTTGAACCGTTTTCGCAGCGCATACAACGGAAGCCCTCAAAGATGAATAATTTTCTCCG
This sequence comes from Macaria notata, assembly GCA_927399415.1. Taxonomy (NCBI): domain Eukaryota; kingdom Metazoa; phylum Arthropoda; class Insecta; order Lepidoptera; family Geometridae; genus Macaria; species Macaria notata. The sequence continues at coordinate 13,026,914 of OV656734.1, read as the reverse complement.
TTTTTTTCACATTTTCCATTATTTCTTCGCTCCTATTAGTTGCAGCGTGGTGTTATATAGCCTAAAGCCTTCCTCGATAAATGGTCTATTAAACACAAAAAGAATGTTTCAATTCGCACCAGTAGTTCCTGAGATTAGCGCGTTCAAACAAACAAACTCTTCAGCTTTTTAATATTAGTATAGATTTTGCCAGTTATAAAAACTGCACCAAAACGAACGTAACATGTTACTAGGGCGTTGAAAATAAGTAAATTATTTTTTTAGTATCTATATTCTAAATCCTTTATATCTCTGTCTCTACATCACAGTCTAAATAGAAGATAATACTCTCGAGTCGTTTCATTATTATTTAGTCTAGGTAATAATTTCCGTGTCTAAAACTATTTACCACACGTGATCGGTAAAAAACGAAAACAATAAATAATCAAAAAACCTATATTCCGGCGTAGGTTTCTACCCTTGACATTCAGTGAGATCTGCAGCTCTGCAACATAACGGTCCTATCTCGCCATGTTCCGCTGAAGGAAAACAAACTTTATAATAGCTCAATATAAGTATGGGTTTCGCTTGCATATTTGACGGTCCGATATCCGGATTCTTAGCAAACAAAGCCTGCAAGGCGACATTTAGTGACCACCGTCCGATGAGTGATATACTGAATGGCTATAGATCCAGTTTTCTGATTTAATGCTTATAATTAATGTTTTACGGCTATTATCTCAGATTAGATATAATTTTGGGGGATTATTGGTTTTAAAGAACATTCGATACTTCGTCATGTCCGCTTTTATTTGTTTTTAATGTCACACTTACTCGTATAATAAAAATGGGAATAATGATTTCACTTACTACTTTTTGAATTTAACTTATTTAGGTGTGTATTAATTCATCAATATGGAGTATTGTCTAAATACGTAAAAAATATAATATCAATTTAGTCATATTGTTTTATGAAGATTGGTATATTTTCATAAGATTTAATGCCAATCTAAGCTATGTGTATACATACCACCCCAAAACTATAAACTCTACTATAACCTACTAAACTATATTACTGAAAGCAAGCAGCTTCTTACCTAGACTGTCAGCCGACTGAGTTTATTTGCCAGTTGAACTAAGTAACTAAGTTAAGGCATAACAAGACCTACTCGTAATTCAATTGTACTCCGCAACCAAGATTTTTGTCCAAGGTCTGGTCCAGAGCAAGATAACGAGGAACATAGTTTTATAAAACTTCAACTAGGTTACAAGCAAGTTAGAAGATTGATGAGATTATATAAAAAGGTGGCGACTTTTAGATAGAGTAAAGGACGAGCGTGAAAGCTTTAAAATATTTCAAATGGTCTTCTATAGTATAATTTTTATGTTTTACAATCTTCACAATAACCAGGCAAATGCAGCTTATTATTCTACACAATTTTAAATTTTCCACTCTAGATGAAAGGATAGTTTGTACTGTATTATTGCTTTTAACTACTACTAATTAATCTTTAAAGAAGGTTTTCATAGTACATAACACAAAGTATACTAGAAGCATGACTCCGGGTTTTTATTTTAATTTCTTTGAAAGCTCTTTGAAGCTTTTAACTAATTGTAACGGCCTCAAGAGTAAAGTAATAAGGAAAATATTTTTTCCTCTTTTTATCCCTATATTTATCCTTCGCGAGTATCTTTTATGTTCTTATTGTCTGGACCTTTCTATTTATAACGTGTACAAAAATGCTTTCAATTTTTATTCATTTTGTATTTTTTTAAGACTGCTAAAATATTCGGCATTTTCGTATTGAAACTGGATTTGTTTTTTTTTTTTGCATTAGATAGACTCACGCTTGACTACAACTTGCCTGATGTTAAGCAACGTTGTAATCTACGATCTAGCGCGCTTGCCTAGAAGAAACTGGTTTACTCTCGACTTGAAGACCGACAAATTATAGTTCAAGGGGAATAGAGATTCGGGCAAGGAGTTCCACAGTTTGGCTGTTCGCACGATGAAAGTCGAAGCAAACCGCTTGGTGCGAGTCTTTGGAACCTCAACTGTATAACGGTGCCTTCTTGTCGTACCTCTACTCGTACGATGGTAAAATGGGGCTGCAGGAATTAAATTATGTAATTCCTCCGCACACTCTCCGAAATGCAACCTGTAAAAAACCGAAAGACTGGCCACCTTACGGCGGTGCTCAAGGCTTTGTAATTTTGAGCTACAGAGTGAGTCTTTCGCGATGAGCTTTTTAGCCCGCTTCTCAATTAACTCCAACGCCTCAAGCTGGTACTTGGCAGATCCATCCCAAAGGTGCGAACAATACTCCATACACGACCGGACTTGCGCTTGATACAAGGTCAGCAGCTGCTCCGGAGTGAAATATCGTCGCACCTTGGAGAGGATTATTTATGTATTCATTAACATTCTTTGATTATTATAAAAGGTTTGCAAGGCCGTTGTTAATATCAATTAAATAAATATATACCTGTAAGTACATGTTAATACTTTTTATTATGCAAAGAGGCCTGATCGCGGAATATTATATTTGTGCTGAAAAAATCGATGTTGTGTATTTCGTATTCTTAATTGCTTCCTTCATCAAATATTATTTAGGTAGCCACCTATCTAACTAATTCAAAAACTGAACTTACCATTTTAAACTTTATTTTATCTAAACTTTGTGCTAAGCAAGCCAAGCGCCCGCTATGATAACAAGTCTGTTGCGAGTGTTTACGCGAGCCGTCGTGTGTAAGTTTGTGCCTATTTAAAGTTACCTGCGAAGCCTTCACGTGACCTTTACAAGCAGTAGGGGGAGAGACTCTATCTTGCGTTTGAAGGACTTTCTGTTCTGTAGGTTGTTCTGGATTTATTGTTCAAAGGACTTCTTGATGCGATTTTCTTGTAACTTTTTATGTGAAATTTATGCGATATTGGTAACACAGTATATGATCATCATCCGAACTTGATTCTCTTATTAAAAAACAAACACGCAATTATTATAGTAGTTTAAGTGGTCTGTATTTTGAGCATTCTTGCTAAAGCGGAGCAATGGATCTAATTACGGCCATGAAGATGAGATCTTCAATTTTTTATCCCGATAAGGTGGGTGGGTAGCCACAGGCAACCACTAGCTAACAATATCCTAAACAGCTTTAACCCGGCGCCAATGACGTGAAAATAATTTCAAAGACGATGACCTCGGGTCATATTGACCCGAATTTATTTTTCTTTTTTTTGTAAATTTATTGAGTCATCTCATATTTATTTAGTTTCTATGTATAAAGGATTCTTTATTAAGGTAATAAAACAAAAATAAAACGAATACATTACATTAATCCATTTTTATTAATTATTTAACAACACATGCAAAATCATCTATAAAAACACAACGTATCTATATTTTTAATTTTTGGTAAAGAATTTTTAATTATAATAGAAATCAACAGTCTTCTCTAGTTATAAAGAGATCAAATCAACTTCTTATCATGCAAATACAATGAGATCAGTCTTCTACTTCCTCATTCAGAGCCATGGAACTACTGCAATTATTGCAGTATGGAATCACATGGTCAGGGCATATGTAAATGTGGCATGCTGAACAAGTTTGAGTTGTTTTTTATCTTTGCCGTTGTACTGATTCAAGGTCGAGATTATCCGATGAACCTGACTCCGCATCACTTGCCTCTTGTTCACTTTCACTGTCATTACTACGTCCTGATAAGTTATCCTCAATGTCAATGTCTGAAGCTGCCTGGAAATCTTCATTTTTGGAATCAGACTCTTCTAGCAATGCCAAAATTATTGCTTTGTCGTTTTTCAAAGACATTTTGTCTAAAAACCTACAAAAGAAAATCATTAATTAACAATAAACACTAAATAAGCGAAAAAAATTAAGCCACGAAATCACCACACCACCAATGACGCTGGGTCATACTTACCCGAATTAATTTAACGCACGTGTATCTCGCTGCGCAGGTGGCGTCGCACTGACCATGCCAGCGAAACGGATAGAGGGAGGCTGTATCTCCAGCTACACGAACGCTCAAAGCACTAAATGGTCACAACAAATAATTATTAACGTTTGAAAACGCTTCGGGTCAATATGACCCAGCGTCATTGACGCCGGGTTAAGCAAACAAAGTGAAGATATCGCTCCTTACTTATTCGTAGAAAACTTCTCCTGCACTCGAAGTTTGTTAGTCAAAGTTGCCTGCATTAAAACGTGTGACATACAACGCGCAGGAATATTAAAAAGTAAATTCATTTCTCTCTCAAAGTTGAGTTTCAAGCGGGCTGATAGCTTGGCGGAGCTTTTGACTTTTTGTTTGTGGAGTTGTGCCTCAGTTGGAAAGTAGCAGGATACAAAATGGTAAATAACTACATACGTGCAGTGTACCAAGCGTAGCAGTGACATAAATTTGATTTAAACCACAATTATTTATTTAAAACTTAATGAAACAAGGTGTATTAAGTTTGGTATCGCGAAACATATGGGTACGCCTGTTACGTGGACCAAATTCTGAAAAATATAGGCCTTTATCCTTTATAAGACATGTCAATTTTTCACACAACCAACGCATTGTTATACTTAAAATTCCTACTCTTCCCTATCATAATAAAACAATCCTTTAACCCCCGCAGCCTACAAAACATGAACAGCGTCGTATTTTAATACCGATACAAAACGCACCCACTTATGCGAGCTCGCCTGTCACACGGCTGTTTACGTTCTATAGGCCTGTACGGCGCAGATAGTCCGACGTACCATATTCAACGGCCGATTAATTGTTACTGTGACAAATGTGGTGCGACTACCAACCTTATGGGAAAGGAATAGAGTTGAGATTTGTGGTGAGCATAAGTTAGCGCCTGAACGAATTCTATGCGTGCGGAGTACTGCTGTACCCCTTGCATCCCTTTGCCCCCTGTCGCCCACGCGAGCTGGAAATAGAACCTCCCCTCCTCGCCCTCTCGCGCGTGACGTCACCAACTGCGATGCAGGCCTCGGGGGTGGATGCAAACTGCTGACGTAGGTACGGCTTTCGACGCTTGGATAGGTTAGGTCTTGGATTTGAATGGTAGATTAAAAATGATGAATATTATTTGTGGTTACAATACAAGCCGAAGGCATATAGCATCTTACTGCTAAAAATGAGCTTTTCTATTATGCTTTTACTAAGAGAGGCCTACGCCATGTGTTATACACAGCAGTAAGATGAAACTGGCTGTAGATGATGATGTTTGCAGCATTTTTCATTGAGTTTGATGTGGATATTGCGATCTTCTAACAAACTTCCGATAACCTCAGCCACAAGAACGTTACAACGGTATCATGAACTTAATCCATTTCTAAATTATTATAACCATAATATTCTTTTATTTTTTATAATCTTTTGCAAAAAACACAACACAAAATATTCAACGAAACATCTCAACAAAAACCTACTATTTTCAGCTCAAAGACTCGCAAAATTAAAACAAATAACACGAAACAAGCGAAAAGCAATAAAAGGCCCGAATTAAATACAAATGTCAGTAAAAGCACATTCGTACTAGACTATTATCATCTGTAAGTATCTGCCTCCCATTGAAGCCTGAAATAGAACCTCCCCTCTCAGGGTCGGACGGTCAACACAATACGATGGAAATGTTAAAACAACAATGAGCTTGATAAATTGAAATTTGTAGTGGTAATTAGAAGGTGGTGTGTAGCGTCTTTGATGGTATATTAAGTGTAAGTAAGCAGCAACACCTACTTGTGTATTTCTAGGCTTTTTCTCGTTTTTTTATTACAATAGATTTATTGATTACTGGTTGCCCGATGATAACCATTATTATTATTTAAGCAGAAAGTACATTATAAACCCTTCAGGAACGTATATACTCTGTTTTTAGATTACACTAACAATCCGCGATGAGATGCAAAATTTCTAAAACCCGTTTACAAGGCACAAAGATAATTTTACAATACTTATTTATCCTGGAAGTTCTCCACCCCTGGACAATGTACATACCTTATTTAGGTTATCCCAGCCTTTCGTCCTCCATCCAAGCGAGTTCATTTATAAAATGTCAATGAAGTTTTGTATAGGGGACAGCAAATTTAATGAATAAATTTGTGTACTAAAAGTTATGAAAAATATTCACGCCATGCGCGATATTTGGGCTACATTTTAAAATACAGTAAAAATACGCTCACATTTTGACAGCGGCCGAAGTTAAATTAATGTGCTCGGACCAACGCTGTTTTATGGCTTTTAGTGAACGTTTACTATGAAAAACGATGTCAATTGTCGTAATTTAAAACGTTTGCTGACACTTTCATGCCTGAAATGTTCTCAAATTTTTAATACAAGCAACGAAGTTTAATAACTATGTTTCCGCGGCTATTTTATTATAGAAATTAGTCCATTGGTACTTGAAGTACGTTGGTTCAAGTTGGTTTATAACTGACTTTATGTTAAGCTGAGAACTTATGAACCAAGCTACAACTGTTTGATTAAAATATTTTCTACGAATTAATTCATTTACGTTTTTCTTTCTTTATATTTATTATTGCTCTGGGAAGTAACTGCTCTTTATGATACACTGGTTTTCAAAAAACATTTTTCTTTAAAGATTTAAATATAAGCTTGAGTAAATTGTCTTGTATTACAGATAATGCGATAGAACTTGAACTAAGGAAGCATAAAACTCGATCGAGGACATCTGTGAGCAAAGCCGAGCTAGCGAACTATAGTAGAATGGAAACTTTTTTTGTACAATGGCTCTATTAAATATGCATGCGTATTATAAGATAAATAAGAGCATCTGAAAGCCAAATCTGAAGGGTGTCTAAAAGCAAATACCTGTGTCAAGAGTTCCGAATAACGAATAGATCGTAGTTTTGCTGTAGTTCGTACTGTATTTCCCTTAGGTAACAATTTTGGACATATTACAAACAATTAAAACATCGAGCAGAGTGTAAGAAGTAGATATTTTTATGCATTCTATCATCAACACTTTAAATCTTTGGTTAAACTTAAAATTCAATCGAGGTTCATACAATTAGGAAGGCTCTTTCCCCGAGGCTGGTATTTGCGATGGATTTATTCAAATTGTATGAAATGTCGTGATTTAAAGCAATAAACAATGGTTAGGATCCTTCTGCCTTCTCCCGGCATTCTTCACGAGAACTTCGTTGTGGTTTTATTTATTTTTTCACTGTTTATGCAAGATATGAATAGCTATGGTTAAATTAGTATTTACTCTGAGAATATATAATATACATCATTATCGACTGATTATATTTTCGTATCGCTTGGCTTCGAAACTTTTGGTCCATGGGGTAAAAGCACGAAGTCTTTTATAAAAAAATTAAATAAAATGTTGATTGACATCACTAGAGACAAGAACGCTGGCTGGTTCCTTGTGCAAAGGATTTCTATAGCAATCCAGCTAGGGAATGCAGCCAGCGTTCTTGGTTCCATACCACATGTAGATTGTTTAAATTTAGTTTAGATGTAAATACTCTTTTTTAGTTCTATTAGTGTTAATATGTGTAAATATTGTTTCTTATTATTTTAAATAAAGTCCTCTGAGAATATAATAGAATCAGAGAGACTGTCTGTGCTTTTGATATCTATTAAAATAATTAATTGTTGTGCAATACTTAAACAAATTTGTTAATTGAGGTTTTAGTTTGCACAAAATAATGTTCCAAAATAAATAAGCTCCATCTAGTCAAGAAACAAAACACGTTGACTATTTGACCCAATAGGAACTCAACAAACTCAATTTATTTAACCAATCAAACATTGATTTTATCTGTCAACCTACATTAATTTAATCACCGTCAATACTGCCAATATCAACTGTGTTGTTTCCAAGCTCCGCAAACACAGAGGGCGTCAATACGGACTATTTGGCAAGGTCGGACCCTTGCACAGACGAATAACATACAGATAGAAAACTCCGTAATACTCTGGCCATAGAATTAAATTGTACGTCGAATACTACTTGTTAAGTGTAGTAAAACATTATGATGTAATCAGAGTATTTATGATAAATAAATTTGAAGTAAAATTACGATTATTACACTGCGGCGATGCCATCTAAATTTTTGCTTGCGAGTCTTTCATAAGCGTTTTTCTAACTGGTTTTCACTCTTGTCAGTTCATACAAAAATATTATAAAAAATATAGTTTATGCAATTTAGTTCATCGAAGTGGTGTGATGTCTATTTTTTATTTAAAGTATTTATTTCAGACATTTCAGAAGTCCATAGTTACATTATTGACAAGGGTTAAGCGATACAATAAAAGTATGTGATAAGTCTGGTGTTCCTACAAAACTATCGACATCTCTCGATACTAGTTTGTTATATTGAGACTAGTAATTAATATTTCGAATGGTATAAAATGTACAAATTGACACCATGTTACAGTCAAATTGTTGTGACACTTTAAATTAGTACATAGATGATACTTCTGCCTTCTGTAATCCGCATCTATTACATCGTTTCACCCCACGCCTGTTACCGCATTGGTTCATGCAAATACTAGAGGTCAAACTCGACATTGGATAAAGTTTCGACTCAAAACATATTTAAGGCACACTAGTTATGTCTTAATAAACCATTATAATAAACATTTTAAGTTATAATAATAATATTTATAATATTTTAATTTAACATTCATAACTTATAGAACTAAAATTGTTTGCCTGGATTATATTACAACAGGAACAAAAATAAATAATTTTGCTTCTACGAAATTTTAATGATACTTTTATTGAAGTTGATAAAAGTCTCGTCACAAAAATATATATTTGCAATAAATACTACTGCTACAAAACTACTAGACTAAGTCCGATATGATGATGTATGAATCACGATTAACTTGATTAACTCCGATTGATTATCATGAAGCTGCCGGAAAGAAGCCATCTTGGATTTATTGGGTGCTAAATATAAATACGAAACAAGCACGAACATGTTGGTGACCTCCTAAGATCGGCTTGAATGCATCTGATGAGTTATTGCATCATCTTGCGCGAATATATTTTGTAAGGATTGTTTTACGGTAAATTTTTATATACCGTAATAAGATGTTATGTTTAATTTGCAATGAAGTTTCAAGTTACATATCGTATAAGCTTTGTTTACAAATGTTAGCTTTTATTTCCAAGTCATAGAATAGATTAGAGCAAACAATTACTAAAACCATAATCTACACCTTAAATGAGATTGTTTAGTTTCTTTGCAATCACTATTAAATATTTTATTTCACTGTATTTTGTACAAGAAACAACTACAACTACAATTGCTTATTATTTCAGAAATAACGTTGAACAATATCCCTTCTTCTTCTTATCGAATGAGAGTGGCCAACTCTGTTGTCGCGAGTTTATCAAGCCACCCTAAAGGCCTCTGACATGGCTTAACGACTGTCGTACTAGACAAACAACCTACAATTTAACGTGTCATAATATCCATTAAAAATTGATGATCTCTTTCCACGTTCAGAAGCTTGTTCCACAAATGTAATGTAACTGACTTACATACATACAAACATGCCCATTCTTTATGATCCTGAAGCCTTAGAATGGTAATAAAGACACCCTTTTACATCTGTAATCTTACTTACCTAATACAGACTTTAGAACCTACGCATTTGAAGCCAAGTTTGGTTGAAAAGCGTCTTAATTGTGAAGTAAAAAAGCTGCTTTTGCTCTGGCAAGTTGAACAGTGTTTGGTTTTGCGCGTTTGCCAGTGTTGTGCGATGTTGTGATTTGTTTCAAATTAATACAAATTCGATTGATTGAAAAAATGCTTCAAATGTTTTTCCTTTCTTTCACAGTTTGTGTCATAAGTTAAAAATAATTATGGTACGATTTCTTTTTCAACTAAATGACAGCAAATAATCCTGAAATAACATGGAAACTACGTATGGTGTATCTACTTGTATGACATACATATTTTATAAACAGCAAGCACGTAAAAGGTCTACAAGTATATTTACATTATGCCTCCTACGTCATCACTCGCGACGCAGTTTGTAAGCGAGGGCGTTGATGACGTCAGTCTTGACCGTGACATCACAACATAACAAATCGATTCCATGCGCACCATGATAAGGACTTACTAATGTAAACTATGCTATAACTATGATGCATATATAACGCGGTTTTTGTAATATCTTAGACAAGTTTAGAAATTAGATGTAGATTGATTTATTTTAAGAATTTAAGAATTTGAAAAAAATCTGTAAAAAATCATAACAGACGAGTTAACATTAATATTTACCATATTTTTTACTATGCAACTGACTTAACAATCTACAACAAATATGTACAAATTCATAAATCTCTGTCGTCGCAAAAATAAACCTCTCCAGTGGAAAAAGTTGCGAGTCACCCGTCAACAATCGCTGTACAGAACGCCAAACAACCTGTTAATGCCCATCTTTAGGCAAATGATAAAACAGTCAAGCAAATTTAGTGTGCGTCACTCATTCACCCCCTACTTCCCCCTGCTTGGTACTGCGTGGGCGTCCCCCGGTGGGGTGCTTCTCTCTCTCTGATGTATGAAGTGGGTGGTGTTTCTGTCTCAGTCGGTCTGCCCACGCGTTCATTGAGTCGCCCACGCTGTCCCCATTGAGGCGAGCTAGAGATGTGCAAGGTTCGTTGAGTGGTTTGATTAATACCCCATTGTTGGTAATCGGTTTTCGCAAATCGCCTGTTTGGAGAAAATGGCGAAGCCACTTTTTGGGTAAAAGCTACTCGATATTGTTATGTTGATGAAAGTATTTTTGGAAACATGTACCTATGTTTTTGAAGTAATGTAATAATATTATTTACTCTTGCTTTGAATTTATAACTATAGAAACATGTATATGAACTCTCTTAGAAGAAAATTGGAGGATAGGATCTAATGAATTACCAACAAATTTACATTAGTCAAAAATTCGTATGTGTAGTTGTAGAGATGTCGTAGCGGTCTACGATAACGGCGTAGTGAGCTCGTAGCGACGGATGTAACGAAACAAACGCGGCCGTTACCTCAATGATGAAAATGTAGAGTAAACCAAAATGGTAATAAATTGGTTTCTCTACATCACAAAAACCAAACTTTACTTCACTTCTTTATAGCTTTAATATCGACACCGATTATTTATCGTAGTAGCACTGCTCCATACTGCTAGTAGACCTTGTGGTAAGCCTGCTGATAATACATTTTAACTGATGATAAATAAACATAAATGTAAATTTTATCATTCTTGCTATACTACATATATTCCATATTGTCGGTGTATTTTATTTCAAAATTACCATGGGTACAATATGTGATTTAAAATACGTTGTATACACATATTAATTAAAATTAAACTACGTGCAGCCCGGTCATCCCTAGTTATTGTTTACTTGTTTGTTACCTGTTCGCTACGCAGCAAGCATTACTACGAAGTAGTTTAGATCTAATATATTGTCTCTGAGGTTGAGTACGACCCCATTGTAAACATTGCTCTTTTGTTGTTCAACGGGAAATTTAAATTCAGATTTGCTGTTTTAGTTATTAAACGGGGAACAATAGATAAGTTATTAATGGCGTATCAAATGCAACGTTTTAGATAATCACCAATGCTTTTCACTCATATAAAAGAGGTTCAAAGCAATATTTGACTTAACATTACTTGGTTTGTTATATGTACATATATATATGTATCAAAATCTTATTATTTTAACTGATCAGTAAAAATATACGATATAACCACTGATATAAATTTCTATATCTGTTCAAACTGCAGAACAATACTTTTTTGAGATATTAGTATCCACTAGAAACATAACCTAACATCCATTTTCAAGTACATACTGAAAACTATTCAACTCAAAACCTCGCTTAAACATATTTGAATACGTAGATTGAAAGCTACGGTCCTTCCATTCTACGTCACAGGATTAAAACTTATTAAGGGCCATTAATTGAAAGAGTCCCTTCTGCGGGATTAAAGGACTGACCGTGCATAATAAATGGGATCTGAAGAGAAACTGTCTTTGGAGTATCATGTGGAAATTTGTTAAAACGTATGTGTATTGGATGCCCTTGACCAAGAAAGGATAAATTATTCTGAGAGGGAATTGTGGCTGTCAGCAACGAGAAAAACGATGCCAAGGGGATAATAAAGTCTGTTCGTGAAAAGGAAGAATTTTATAATGATAGTGTTTACAAACATGTTGTGTGTGTAGTGTATGTTGTTTGTAATTGAATATATCTAATTCAAAAGTATTTTAAATTGTATTTTTAAGTCATTTTTGTATATACTTATGGTATATGTGTAAAAATTAGTTAGTTATTTTTGAAAATAAATAAATTCAAAAGTGAAGTACGTATGTGTTAATCCACAGTTTAATCTATCTCATTACCTAATTTCATTCAAATCGGTTTAAATTTAATCTCACCTTAAAATGGTAAACATTTCCCTCCTCAGAGGCAAAAGGTTACCAATTTAACTTCGCTCCTGGCATTCTTTATGAATAAGCTCTCACTTGACGGCGGCTGAATGAAGTATTAATGAAAAGAACCGACCAATTAAAATGTTTCAATGGATACTCTTTGTTGTCGCCAAATTGAACGGACGTGCTACCTAGAGGAATTAATTGTGAACGTTTGTGAAATGTACCGCTCTTTTTGTAATCTTTTATTGTGAAAACTAACACCAAATTTCATGCAATTAAATGTATACTAGATCACAGGTAAATTTAGAAAATAATATGATACAATGGTGTCAATTAATGTAAGTTTTGAATAATTCTGTTTTTATTTTTTTTATCAAATTAACTTTATTTGTTAATTTTGTTGCTACGCTTTTCTTTTACTCACTTGCACAAACTCAATATCTTAGTAAAATGTAGTAATATATGCTACGATACATCAACCAACACACTTACAACCCCTGCCCTACATACCACCCATTACAACGCCCGCCCCCGCGTCTGAAAATGCGCAATTGCAGTGACCTTCACCTCGTGACCTCGACCTCTGCATCCCACACGACTCGAAATACCGGAGGTCAACCTATTGAGGGAACTATAGGTGTTTAATAGTACTCGGGAATAGGTGGGTAGTTTCAGAATGTTTGTCAGATGGGGATGTTCATTGATTAATGAGCTTTAGTTATATAGAACGGGTGTATTCGTTATATTTTTAGATCGATCGAGTTGTCTGACTAAGGCCTATTTTCATAATGTATTTTAGTTGTATTTAGCGGTAATTAGGGTTATTTAAATAGGGAAATAAAGACAATTTTTATTTTATTTTATAAGGTAATTTTGCCTTGAAAAATAGCTAAATGTGTTTCAGAGTTGCTGTGCAAGTAAACCAAAGTTTTTATTTATTTTTATTTGATAAAATATGGCGTACATATAAAATAGTGGCAGTAGGGTTACGGCAAGACCCCTGTGATCTTTGTTTTAAATTCGAGGTTTTTTTCTAATATGAAAATACATTTACATACAAAAAAATAATATAACAAAGTACAGCTTTTATAAAGCTAGCATTATTTAAATGCCTTAGATCCTTAACTTCTTTCTTCCAGTCCATTCCCATTTTAACCTATAATCCAATTATTTTTAGTAACAAAATGGTAGCAATTTTCACGAGACAGGCATTCTGGCAGCAATGGCGGTATTAATTACTTGCTACGAAACTAAGCGGCAGCGTTTAACTTATTTTTAACTCAATTGTAACTTAAAAATAAGTTTACTCAGTCGTTGCGCGAGTTAGACAATCATAATTTAGTTTTATACCTACTTGAACTAGTAGTGTGAGCATTTTTTGAATGATAACATAACACAGCTTATTGTATATAATTATAGTAAATTGTCTTAGCTAAAATATTTGTCATTGTTCGTTAGAATTATTAATTTAGAGAGTAGTTATAAACTTAATTTTTATTTCTTTCATTCTCATAAAATCTTAGCTTAGTCCTCGTATGCAACATCAGATATGACCAATAATAACTTACCATGAATTTAAAAATCTATAATTTGGTAACTAAAAAATTTATTTAAAATAATAAGAAACAATATTTACACATATTAACACTAATAGAACTAAAAAAGAGTATTTACATCTAAACTAAATTTAAACAATCTACATGTGGTATGGAGCCAAGAACGCTAGCTGCATTCCCACGCTGGATTGCTATAGAAATCCTTTGCGCAAGGAACCAGCCAGCGTTCTTGTCTCTAGTGATGTCAATCAACATTTTATTTTATTTTTTTATAAAAGACTTCGTGCTTTTACCCCACGGACCAAAAGTTTCGAAGCCAAGCGGTACGAAAATATAATCAGTCGATAATGATGTATATTTTCGCCGCTTGGCTTCTTCTGCTGCGTCCGCCGCGGCTCCTGCCGCTTGTACTGTTCCACTGAGGCGAGAAGGAGCTAGTGTATCGACGCAAGTTGCGTCCCATACAAGAGCTTTTCCCCGCTCCCAGGGAATCAGTGTGAGGCCTTTGGGGCGCTTACCATCGTCATGGACCATGCCAATCGGTTCAAGAACTGATGGTACGTTGACAGTGGCAAGTGCCCGTCTCACTATATCATTCAGCGAGCCGTGGCGGGAGAATCTGCCTGCACTGCGAAGGCATGAAAGTCCGTGGAGGCCCTTCCTATCGACATCGCTACCACATGTGCAACTGTATTTTTCGACAATAGCAGCTCCAATTCGCAAGCGGATAGCGATTCTGAAACTGCCATTGTCGAAAAGTGTACCGAGGTTGGCAGAAGGGAGGGCATGTAGCCATTGGCCAGATTCGTGTTGAGACACTGCTTGAAGCCTTGCGCGATCGTTGTCACCTATTAAATTTTGTTTTAAAGAGTTAAATTGCTTCTGTACCAATGGAGCATCCCAAAGTTTTTGGCAGAATGGTTCCTTAGGGATGTCAACATTGGTACAGAGAGATGTTCCCTCTCTCACTGCCTCTGCCGCACAATTTATCTCAACTGACGATGATTTCAAAATAGATGAACAAAGTTGAGATACGCCATGCACAGAAGACAGAAAGGCAGGAAGTGCAACACTAGAAATTTTGCGAATGCCGATACCACCCGTTCTAATAGGTAAAGTTGCTTGTGTCCAAGAGTTCGTTGCGAGGTTCAAATTTAGAATTTTTTCCAATGCTGTTTTTAGCGTGGTAATAAATAATTTGGTTGATTTTTTTATTTTATAAGCGAATTAAATTGGAGCCATCATTACTTCTAACAAAAGTACAATATGATTATACCAATTATACATATAATAATGCGGTTTTTTTCTGTTTTGTTTCAGGTACTATATTTAAACAATCCAGTGATTATATTCACGCCGTCGTCCCTTACGAAGCGTCCAGTAAGTTGCTAGCTAACGGCCTTCATTTGCGCCTTTTAATCAGAAAAGGATAATTAAATTTGCTCCCAAGCTCGCCGCCTACAAAAGTTATTCGTATTGTAAACGAACTTGTTAATTTTAACTTGTCATGCGCAATTTAATTTATACTATTTTCAAATATTTTGAATACATTCATTGATAATTGTAAAAAATATTTTTAATTAAGTGTTGCTCTTATTCGTGTTCAATGTAGAAAGTTTTCAGGGTATAAATTACTTTGTTTAAAGATTTGGGGGGAATCCTTACCACTTGTTGAGTCACAATACATACAAACCTAGCGACGAGTACTCGTTTTAAAATTGTACCATAAATGATACCGATTATTTTTTTTTCATTTGAAAGGGAATTAATATTTGTGTTTAAAAGATTACTTACCTCTTCAATTTATACAACTAAGTAAGTAAAACTTTTCTTGTAAAAGCAGAGACATTGACCCGCGCCTTGGTAGCAAATTAACTATTGACCTTTTATCAATATTTTTATTACTTATTACGTGTATAAACGTATTTTTTTATTATTTTTGATGTGCTTAGCTAAACTTGGATGTCATCGAAAATAGATTGCATTTGATGAGCCTAACACATAAAATATACATATATATATATGACAGGCTTGTGTATTAGATAACAATCGGCACACCTCCACGTTATCCACGTTAATCTGAGATTAATAAATGTACGTAGCACGTAAGTTAAAACATGAAAGGATTATTATTATTTTATTTTTATTATTAAAGTTGCCTTTGTGTTAATCTATGGTCTAATTAATCTTGACGCCTAATTTTATCCAAATCGGTTTTGCTGTTTGAGCGCGAAGTATAGTTTTTTTTTACATGAGATAGGCTCACACTTGACTAGAACTTGCCTGATGTCAAGCAACGTTATAATCCACGTTCTAGGGCGCTCGTCTAGAAGAAACCGGTTTACTCTCAACTTGAAGACCGACTAATAATAGTTCAAGGGGAAAAGAGACTCGGGCAAGGAGTTCCACAGTTTGGCACTTCGCATTATGAAAGTCAAAGCAAAACGCTTGGTGCGAACACACACACATGCGCGCACAATCATTGGCCCATATAATATTACTGTGATAGGTATATGATTGTGTGAAAATATTCTCAAACTATACAATTGGATAAACTCTCTTAACATTGGCACAAGTGTGATGCCGTGACCTTTACACTCGAGATAAAATGGTGGTCAGTTGATATAGCACTACTTATCTCATTCTAAAAATAAAAATTATCTTAGTAGTAAGTACTGAAATTATTTTTAATTCCTTTATTTTGCAACCAAGATAGTAAATAATACCGTGATACACAGCAATCAATATTTCCTTTTTTTACAATAAATAGGCTTACGTTTGACTATAGCCTGCCTGATGTTAAGCACCACTATAGTCTAAGATGTAGCACGCTTGCCTAGAAGAAACCTATTTACTCTAGATTTGAAGACCCCTGGGTTATAATTTCTGGGAACAGGGCTCCAGGTAGAGATTTCTATAGTCTCGCTGTCCTTACTATGAAGGTAGAAGGAAAGCGCTTCGTGCGAGTCTTTGGAACTTCCATCATAAACCGGTGATGCCCCGCTGACTTCCTGCTTGTTCGACGGTGGAATGGAGACGAAGGAATTATGTTGTGAAGCTCCGTTGCACACTCACCGAAATGAATAATAATTATACATAAAGAATTATAGATATCAAAATTCACTGAAAACCTTCACCTTTCTTTTCGATAAAATATCGATAAATTTTATCAAAATTTCCAAAAGCGAATCAAGTGAAAAACCTTATCGTTATCTGAGAATTATATAATAATAATATAATGCTGGAAACGTGATATCTTTTGTTTCTTATTAGTGGGTAAATGTTGATTATGTCTACAAACGTGTTTCAACATGTGAAAATTGATTTTATAATATCATGGCCATATGTTCTTTTTATTCTCTTGCGTGTGGCTTAATTTATGCTAAAATCGTCATATTATCAACATTTTAAATTGAAAGTGGGTTTCTTTGATTCTCTTTTTCTTTTGCTGCAACGGAGTTAAGTTACAACGCGACTTTTTATGAGGGGTTAGTTATTTGTTTCCGACAAGCTACGTTAAAGTTAAAACTCTAGACTGAAATGTCTACAACGACGTTACTAAATTTATAGATCTTCAAGTCGACAATTAATTAAAATCGTCTATTTACCCTAGATCATTCAAACGTTGTTTAACATCGGGCGAGATGTAGTGAAACGTAACTTTATCTGCCTATCTAGTTTATAAAAATCAAGAAATGTATCAATCAAAGTAGTGTTAAAAAAACAAATCAAATCAAATATACTTTATTGTACACCAAATAAAAAGAACATATTTAACATAAAGGTGGAAGGTAACCAGGGACATTGGGCGACCTTATCACTTAAGTGATTAAGTGTTATCAATCATCATTACATTATATTTGGCAACTTTTCATCTAAATCTAATAATTTTGGCATCCTCCTGGAGTTCCCTCGTGATTAACTCATACAAATCCATACACACACATACATACATACATATTCTGGCGCCAGTACAAACCGTTGCTATATATAGACTACTATCTACCTACATATAGATTGTGGCATATTTCTTCACGTGCCAAAGTTTTGTTACTTTAGACTAGTTAATACGACACGACACTGGATCGTGATCCGATACATTTATTTTGTTTTGTAGTTGCAGAAACACACTATTCCTATATTCTAACTCAATGTCAAATACACATATCTAAATTTCTATCTTCTGATGTTGATGTTCCTAATTTCAAGTATTTACGGCTATATTTGCGTATTAATAAATGTGACTGATAAGACATTTTGTTGTGGAAAGTTTCAGCTATCAATTGTTTTTTTTTATCAACCGTAACTCATTCAAAGATCTTGATAACTTTACCCCCAAAGCGATATCATACTTAGTGTAATCTTTGTACACATTTTTATCTAATAATTCAGATTGAAATCTTTTTCTATTAAAACTGATTGCAATGTTTGTTTGGGATTTTACCTGCCTTCTGTCTGGTGTAGTGGTGTAGTGCTGCCAAAAATTCCAAGTCCTTTTGAAGCTCCTATTCAAATAGTTGTCAAGAGCTATGTTAGTTTCACCTTTCAAAGTTTAAGCAATATGATATCCCGTTACGTGTGCGCCCATTACTCGCTAGGTCCCTCACAAGGGCACAATGACAACCAGTCCAGGAGCGGTCACCAAAATCATGTGAAATTCCGCATATCGAGTTCTCTTTGTCCCTTTTGTCAGCCGAAAGCAGTTATTTTAGTATCAACTTTCATTTAGTAACCGAGCACCGAGCGCAAGGACTTTTCCCCACATTTTCCAATATTGAACTTATTGTTTCAAAGCTAAAGTCCATTATTCTACAGCGGTTTATAAACTTTCAAGTGCCCAGTACTAAATCAAGGTTAGAATATATTGACACAATTTTTAGTTACTTACCCTTGGTCAGAGTAAATGTATCGGAATTTTATTGTGTAACTAATTAGTAAGTAATTGGATAAATTTATATAGAGGTAAAGGCATGTGTGGACGGTAAATGGCGTGTTTAATCTAGATGACTGAGCGTGCGTACCCAATAAAAACAAGCTTTGTACTTACTAGGCTATTGCGATTGCTAATAGAACTTGAATTCACTCTCTTTTTCTCAGTCTGATTCTCTCTCTTGTTTTCCCCCACAAAAATCAATAAGAACCATTTCATTGATGATTATTGCCATGATCTCCGCAGTCCATCGACCCGGTAGTGAGACATTGTAGTTGTTTATATCTGTGAAGTGACGCGTGGAGATTGCAGCTACACGCGTGGCAAGTCAGCGCGACAACAAGCCGAGACGCGTGTAGATTACTGAACTAATAGATCTTAGAAGGAAGCTATGAATGTGCATTATTGTAATTGTTGATTGGGTAGAAGCTCGTAATATGCGCGGAGCTACAACCTCGCATAGGCAAGCTTTTCTAATTACTCTTTCAATATAGAGGGTCAGGGGAGTCGTTTTCAAACGTTCGTCATTCTCCGTTATATAAGAAAATAATATTCTAAAAATCTAGGGCCTGATTTATAAGTAATGCTTCAAATAACTGTAAAATTATGAAATGCCCAAAATGAAGTTAATTCTTAAATTTCACTATTTTTACCATTTATTTAGAAACATTAAAAAAACATGTAAGTATAGCTTAAAAGCCTAGGACTCAAGCGGCTTAAAATTTTACTAAATGGTTTACAAAATCAATCACACTAATTCGTACCTAATCTCTTGCAATACACATAATTTGCTTTCAGCGGCTTATCAGTACACAAATAGCGAATGTCACGGCCTCCAGCACTGCAAGCTAGATAGGGGTGGGGTCAACGCACTCTGGCTTGGAAGACGACTCAAGAACCACGTGTCATTTTATGAAAATTTATTGCCAATTTTGTGCAGAGATTAACCGAGAGTTTGAAGAGAATAGAGAGTTTTGTACGAACAAGTAAGAGCTTAGATACGTTTGGCTACAGCCTGTTTGATGGTAAACAATGCTGTATATAGTTTATACATAGAGATTTCAAGACCCTGGACCTGTGAGCTAACTGAAAATGTAGTAGCTTATGAAAGTGCTGCTGGTGAAAAATCAATAAAAACAGTTTAAATTCACATCTGTCTTTTTATCGTCTGTCAGGTAGACTTACAGCAATCAATTTCTACACATATTACTCTATATTTCCAGGTTACATTGATCAAATATTTGTCAAAAAGCTCCATCTGGCGCGGCCTTGCGACGGCCTTCGCACCTTCCCTTCGTCAGCCGATACAGGCTATACTCATACATTTTGTAAACCCTTTCATATGTACTGCATACTAAAATGGAAATGTATATGTATGTAAAGGATACTCTAATATTGACATATACTCGTATTATATGGGACACTATGACCGCAATCCATTTCAATTGCAAATCAGCACCATTTTAAAGGCTTTCGAAAGTCGAATAGATAAAAACCTGTTAAGGCATAAATTGAGTATTCAAAAGTTATTAATTAACTGGCGAGATTATGGTTTAAACTTATTACTTAGACAAAATTTATAAGGCACTAAAAGAGTCTAGCATTTCGCGTATATTTTCACAAACTTTTGAATTACTTAAGAAAGTACGAAAAAATCTGAGCATTGTATTTAATTGTATCTGTTCATGATTTTATAAAATACTGTAACATATAATGGAGAAATAAAACAGAATTATACAAAGCAGCTCCCTGAATGTAATCAACCTTGAACCAGCGTTATATTTATTTACTAAATACGTCGCTATCAGCGAGAATGTCTTATCAGCGGTATTATGTCTGCTATCTGCCTCTACCTTCACAACTCACAGTCATGGACAATCTTCACAACATTTTCGCTGAAATATAGAAAAGAATCGCCAGATTTTTTCTATATAGCTTAGTACCGCAGTATTGGACAAATCTGGATGACGAAATTATAAGCAAGTTTTGAAGATTTCGGTACTTAGATATTGAAATTATCAGTCTTAGTAGGTATGTCGAGAATATGTTAGTTCGTGTTAGAGATTACGTACTGTAAATAGAATAAAAATTACAAAATAATATGCCTATGATCTTATAAAAAAAACCCTAAAGTATAGATCAGTGTATTTAGTGATGACCACAAAGAGTTTGATAAGAACTTGTATTATCTGTTACGTTGCGCCATATAAATAATATTTTATTTTTGTATTTATATACATAAGTAATAGAGGGTGCTCGCGGCTTTGCTCGCTTGAAGAAGTAAAATTTGCATCGCCTATTTCACCATTTTAAAAGTAGCATTCCCGAATATCCTTGCGAATGCCTGCGTCATAACATCTACCTGCATGCCAAATTTCAGCTCGATCCGTCAAGTGGCTTGGGCTGTGCGTTGAAAGATCACTATGTTAGTCAGTCACCTATGAGTTTTATATATTTAGATTTGATACTAATTTCATGAGATGTTAGGGAAAATTTTAAGTTTTTCCATAATATAAGTTATCGAGGAAAATCTATACCTGGAACAGTGTGTAAAAAAGATAACATGAAGTGTCATGGAATGTAAAGTAGAAGCAGGCGCCAGATACAAGTCTCACAAGTGTTTATTAGGTTTTTGAAGTACCTACTTGTTTACAATAAGAAAATACTACACAAATTTCCCCACATTTTAAATTTTCCAGAAAATGCAATTTACACATTAATTATAATTATTATAATATAAGTAATGTATGTATGTGAAACACAGTAATTTCACATATGAAAGATAAATAACATTTTTGCAATGTTTGCTGCTGCTTCTCGCACATGGTATTAAATCGATTTCGATGAATTTCTTTGTAGTTCTAGATTTCATTGATTTTGTCAATTATATTATGAGTTTGCGAGTGTATCTTTAAAAGTTTAGGACAGTTTAATACGATGTTTATGTAAAGTTTTTTTGATACCTCTCACACATTGTTCTTGCATATGAGAGTTATGGAATATTTCATGGTTTTCATTGCCATGTTTTATGGTATAGGTCAAGGGGTCACCAAAACATTATTCGAATGATAACAGCTCTTATCTATACAACGTATGGAGTTTGCGCAACATAGGGTTATCAATGCCATGGTTACAGTCAAAGTGTACCGTTTAGTCATCATTCTGATTTATCCAGTTCTATAAATCACGTTTCTATTATATACTTAGTGACAGCAGTTCAGGAAGTGAATCTTATTTTATTACTACAAAACATTCTATTTAATTTTTTGCGTGAGTCTATTAGTATTATTATTTTACAATAAAACAATTTTAATGTATTAGACCATGTAGTGTAGGTTCTCAATTAAGTTGAAGGTTTTTTACCGACTAACATATGGGCTAGTTCGGAAATTCTTTACCCTATTTTAAAACAATACCAACTAAAGAGTTAGAAACAAAATAAGTGTTTTAGAGTATCTAAAATTACTAAGATCCTTTCTTCCTAATAAACAATCCTAAAAGTACCTAACTACCTAATACAAATCAATCACCAACTCGTTCTTCTACTGTATAGTTATCAAAAGGTCGATTCGTTTCAGTTCGCTGTGACCGCCCGTAAGTTAGTCCTACGCAGAGATAGCGGCTCACCGCAGTTACTATGTTGCAACATTGTATGATAAAATAGCGGTTGAGTGTGCTAAAAGCTCTGTTGCGATATTCTTTATGATTGTTTATTTGTCACTTGTAAATAATGTTATGTTTCATGTAAATACTTTTGTTTTCCATTGGACTGATACAAGACATAAAGTAATTACGAAACATGTTAATATTGTAGATAATAAAACACAAATTTTGTTTTTTTTTTAATACAGGTCCTATAAAATAAATGGAAACAGATTTACATAGTACATATTAAATACTGCTGTTTCAGAACACATATTTAAATTATCTTTTTTGTAAATAGTTAGTGGATACTTACCCGACCACAAACCAAATATATAAAAATATATTATAATTTCCCTAAACAATGACCTACGCAACAACACATACTAATAAGTTTGTATAAACAAATAGTAACATTTAGTAATGAATGGTCTAGTCTAGTGGCGGATGCAAGGCGGCCTTGCAGGGCCGGCCGCAGTACCTACTAACTACTAACACGGATCTGAGCTGGACTGGTGGACACACAAGTGCTGAAAAATATGGTCTTGTGTTGTTGTTAGTCTTTGACATTATGAATCAACAGTTTCTTATAGTTTTTGTTGTGGATTTGACATGGCTAAATCTATTTGCGAGTGTCAATTTTTCACCTTTTTCCCAACATAGCTTATTAGGTGGTTTATTTGTATGCCATTACAAAAAGTATAGAGGGATTTGGAATGCTCAGAGACAAATTTTCATAATTAATTTTATAAATTACTGCGTTTAGTTTGTTAGTGGGCATACAAGATAACTTTCTTCGTACGACCAAAAAAAACCTTTAAATCAAAACTAAACCATTTTTCTCCCGACAGTACTGTACTAATTAGAGTATAACAAAAAAGCGTTTCGTATAGACATTGCCGAGTAAAGTCGAGTCAGTTCACTCTATACCTACCTATACCTACCGACACTTACCGAGGAATGTGGCGGGTTCCGGTAGTCTATTAAAATAATTTAATTGGTGATTAAAAACTTAATTTGAATCAGTGATTCTATCAGACGTAATTGGAGCAGTTTTCTAGACATTCAAGGACTTATATTGTAGGTGTGCTGACTGATTTGTAGTAGCGAATGGGTAAACTGTTAAAGTTGTAAACAAATGAAAAAGCATGTTGAAAATGGGAAAATATGTATCACCAAAAAGCCTGAAACTGTGTAGTACATGTATTTTGAATGCCTAACTAGGCATAAGCCTGTATCGCCTTCCTCCTCGCGCCGTATTCCTTATTGATGAGGGCCGTGGTTCCCCCGCTGAATCACTTTTGTGTTTACAAACTGCCTCCAAAAGGCTTTGTAGAGATAATAAGTAAGGGTGTATCTAAACAAGGAGATCTAAGGTCAAATTAATTATTTAAAATATTAATAAATTTATATAACACAAATAATATATAATTTATAATTGTTGCTTAGTAAAGAATATAATACAAATACAAGAAATCAACAATCTCTATGTCTTCATAATGTAAATAGGTGTGAAATATGCCTAATTTATTGCACATACTTATGTACATACTTACACGATTAATTTCGCAAAGGTCTCTAGCGTGGCGCCTCGTTTTAATGCATTATTAATGTGATCATTTCGTTTGGTAAACTTTTACATACTAATATGCTACTGATTGTACGTAACAAATATTATTATGTAGCCATTTAATTCTTGAACTTTCTTATCTATATCTATACTAATATATAAAGCTGAAGAGTTTGTTTGTTTGTTTGTTTGAACGCGCTAATCTCAGGAACTACTGGTCCGATTTGAAAAATTCTTTTTGTGTTTGATAGACCATTCATCGAGGAAGGCTTTAGGCTATATAACATCACGCTACAACTAATAGGAGCGAAGAAATAATGGAAAATAAATGTGGAAAAACGGAAAAAAAATATTCATTTTTGAGGGCTTCCGTTGCGTGCGCTTCGAAAACGGTTCAAGATATCAAAAAAATATGTGATAAAGTATTATTTCTCTTGAAATGATCTAACAAAATGTCTGCAACAGTATAAGTCTATCTTTTAAAGTTAACTCCTATTGAGTTAACCCGTTTTGGTGGTAATAACTATTCCACGCGGACGAAGTCGCGGGAACCAGCTAGTATAATATAAAAACTAATATCTGATTTGAAATTAGTCATCTATTGTCAAAGACGTAGCGCGTTTGCTTAAAAGTAACCTATTTATTTAATATCTCTTTGTAACTAAACTATTTTTTCCCACCTACATACATACGTACTTTTGCAACGAAGTTAGATACAAATAACAATACAAACAGTTTATTGGTAAAAAAAATCATATGTAAAAACGTACCTATTTTATGTTATGTAGGATATGCAAATCTAGTAATAAGTGTTTGGTACGCGGTAGAATTATTAACTCCTGCGCTAGCTACCGCAGAGTTTCTGTGTTGCAAGAAAATCAG
Organism: Macaria notata; assembly: GCA_927399415.1. Classification (NCBI taxonomy): domain Eukaryota; kingdom Metazoa; phylum Arthropoda; class Insecta; order Lepidoptera; family Geometridae; genus Macaria; species Macaria notata. The sequence goes on along the minus strand of OV656734.1, from coordinate 13,001,916 downwards.
AATTCATTATCTCTAAAAAAATCGATCATAACCTTAAACCGAATCCTCTAATTATCCATCATAACACATTAGATCCAATCGATTATAGTTTAACACTTCCTCCATACAAATTAAAAGACAACATAGCTCAAAGATACCTCATTGAGTTGGCCACTCTCATTTGATAAGAAGAAGAAACCTTCATTATTTGCACGTGGCAGCTATAGATAGTTATGGTAATATCATAACTAGCTGAACCCGCGGCGTTGATCACATTTAACAAATTGATTTCGAATATTTTAATATGTAAGTAAAAGCCAAAATTCATACAGAATTTTTTGGTAATTTTTATTTAAGTAGAACTAAAGATGAAGTGGCGCTTTCAATGATGTAAAAAGACAAAACCATTGATAACTAATGTTTGGTGTTTACAGAAAAGCGTAATAGTAATACCTATCTCGTGAATTTTTTCATAAGACGTCGGTTGGGTTTGATGTCAGTAAGAGACGTAAACATTGTATTAAAACCGAAAGCGTATCCAATGTGGGTCAAAGTCAAGTGAAGGTGAAGTGTATACTCTTAAATTATAAGGTTTCAAATACCGCGACTCTCCGGCTCTCTTATTTTATAACGTATTATTTTTGGTTCGACATCAATAGTAAGTTCAGGCTCAAAATGTTTAAATGAAAATTAATGTTTAAATACCTTTTCATTTAATTCATAATATATATCTAAAATTTATAAAAAACATTTTACACGTAATTTTCAGTTTTTATACTGAATGATGAATGGACGTAATTTGTATAAACCTTTAACTATAATCGTTCTTCATAAAAAAAATCCCTTTAAACTATGTTTTGTAAAATATTTCGCATACATCTTTTTAAAAAACTCAGAAGATTTTCACGCTGGATTCTGTGCTTTATCAAAGTTATGAATTCGTGACAAGTGCGCAAGTTACTTGGTGTTATTTAGACACACGCACGTGTATCTATAATCATAATAGAGCTTTGATTGATCACCTGAGAGATAATCAATGTTAATAATTCGGTCAATTTGTGCTTTAAAATCACGGTACTCGTAAAACATTAGTACCTAGCTGTTACATATAAAACAGCATTATTTTTATATTCGGTCTTTTAATATTGAATGATATTTGCCACAAATTCAGGACACAATATTACTTCATGTCTCATATTTTAATTAGTCTTAGTTAAGGTGTGATGTTTCTTTTTATCCGAAAATAAGTAACAAATAAGCTTTTTCCTTTCAACATAGTTTTTTTCTAACAGGCTAGTACCTATATAACGGACAAAAAAATAACGTCGTTCATAAAGCACGTCACGTCCGCTCAGCAACCTACATCCTAAACTAAATGATACATTTACATGCAAGCCCAAAACATAACCTAGATTATACTCCAGATCTAGACTTCAAACATGTGCTAGCACTTTAAAAATATCTACTAAGCACCTTATTTAGGCAATAAATATATTCAAAAGCATTTACATTGAATGTTTGCCAATCTTATTCACTCCTACATTCAATCTTCAAAGCCGCTTACGAGCGAAATTCCTTCACGACAAATCCGAATCGTGAATATCTTCTGTTTCAGATATCTCTTTCTGGTACAAAGAATTTTCAACCTTCGAGTCTTAATAATAGTATTGTGCCATCGCACGTCCTAAGAAGTTTCAAAACATATTTGCACAACATTTTCGCATGTTGGTAAATATTTATTGCTACAATTTAAAAAATTCAAACATGCGTCTTTGTAAAATAAACATTAAGGTATTATTATTAGGTGGAAAAATTTATTTGAGGTCTTTCAGCCTGTATTGCCTAGCTTAAGAAATTCATTAATTTTGCTTATAAATGCCACAAAATACCAGTTTTACTCTGATTTAATTAAAAGATTTCAATTCGATAATTGACAATAATAATTCATTGTATAAATATTTTAGCAAATATCGTATTTTTATTCAAAAGATATTAGCATTCAGTGTCATCATAAACATTAGATTTGCACCTAATTTGCACGTGACTACATTTAAAAATAGCAATATAAACTAGATAAATAGACCAACTATATATATATATCCGGTTAAGGCATCTAATTCACAGAAAATCGATTCCGGCTGGTTTCTATTTACTTACACAATTTAAACAAAGAAGTGGCCGAGTGCAGACAGAAATCCAGTCCGGACACAAAACCTAGGGGCTACGATGGTACATTCTATATCACGATATGTTTTCATAATAAGTTAATTATTATTATTAAGAGCCTGTGTTGTCCCATTGTTGGACAAAAGCCTACTCTCTTTCCATTTATTTCTATCCAGTAGGTATTAGTTATATATCCAGGGCGTCCCTCCATCGCTTTCTGGGTCTGCGGTCTTTTGTTTCTGGGGGCCCATTGCGTCGTTGTCTTAACCCATAGGTCGTCGGGCATATGGCAGACGTGTGTGTTATAATAAGTTGATGGTGAAAATATAATATGTAGCCAGTCGGTCCCCACTCATCCTCTTTACGATAAAAAAATCAACTTAACAGCTCAATTATTAATTAAATATTAAGTGTATGTAAGTAGTCTGATTTTTATATAGGCATATGACTATTTTGTTCTTTTGTTAAAATAATAGAAATAAAATTAAAACAATCACAATATACTTAAAACCTAATTTTAAATATCACAAATTGAATGTTACCTAAGCCTTCATTAGTGTGCAATGAAAAATAGAATCTGAATATATTTAAAGTATAAATCTCGTTTTAAGTTTTATAACACTAATCAGTATTAAATACTTATAGAATTTGAATACTTATATTTACAAATAATATAAGTTTCCAAAAATTGTAACTTATATCTCTGTCTTCTCTGGTAAGGACGATTAATTTATTAAAAAAATGTGTGTTAATATGTTAACTAAATGGTTTTCACTCACGTGCAATTCGCGTATGTTGTTTACGCGTTTCGGATCTTAAGACATCATGAAAATACTTGAATATTGATAAAATTACTCACAAAAGTTTTAATATTAAAAAGGTGTATTGTTTTTTCTCTTGACTGCTTTTTAGCTTTTGAGATACGCATTAAAACAATATTAAATCCACGTTGTCACTAGTAGTCCTCCAAGCAGATCTAATTGGTTTGAGCGCGAAGGTCGAATGATGGCCTTGACAGCTCAGACCTGTTCCAAACTAGACTTGAGTAGACTCAAGTCTAGGTCTTACCAACTATCTAAACAACTAAAGTAAAATATCTTCATAATGATATTCAAAACTGTCCTGGAGTTAGAGGAGAAAACAAAAATGAAATCCAATTTAGTTGTAAGCTTAATCATCTTAGTTTTCTGCTCCAAATTTTGTTAATAGGTAGATTAAAATTCAATAAAAAAAGAAATATTTCATTTCAGTTTATTTAATCAAATTCCAATTGTGGGTTCAAATGAATGAGTACAATAACAAATATACAAAAGAAGATCACAATGTTAAAATTGGCTCACAAACTAACTCAACTAGTAAATTCGTATATTAATATGGTATATAGCTTACACTAACTTTACAAAACCTTGAAAAATAAAAGTATGAGTTATTTTGTCAAGTGCTAAACCTGCCCGCTCTCAATAATAATCGCTCATTTTCCGATAAAAGTTTAAGTTAAAATAAAAGTAGTTAAATTATGATCAAAGTCTCTGAATTGGCTTAACATTTTCGACACCATAGGTTGCCACTCTTATACATATGTATATACCTATTTCGTTTTTTCAATAGGTATTTGTATGTGTTACAATGTATTCAATACTGTAAAATGTCACTAGTTGAGATTTTGTTTCAAAACCAGAATTACCACAAACAAGAATAAATGGAGTGTCTTTTTTAATTTTGTAGTGATACCAAATAAGGGAAAATACTTCATAAAATATTTTTTACTTTGTTAATATGGTTAAAACAAAAAAAATAGCCGAACCATAAAAACGAAAGTTGTTTTATTAGTTCAGTCCCTGTTCATATTTTACGCTGCAACGAAGCAGCGAGTCATCGTGATTATGCCTCAGAGGTAGTATGGTAACGGAAGGCTTTACTTTGAAAAGAAACAACTTAAAGTTGCTAGCATTTACTAATTGTGTTGCTTTATAAATATGTTAAGTTGCCCCAAATGTATTTTTACCTTACCTACCTAGGACCTACCGGTACCTTAACACAATATTATCCAAAAAACTGTTAAACAATTAAGGTATAGTCATGTTTGTAATTGGTTTTATGAATATATTTATTTGTATTTATATTAAAAACAAATAATAATAGTAGGCACGTTACAGTTGTCTTAAAAAATGTCAGAAGTATGAAAACTTTGGTCATCAGAATTCATCACTAACAGAAACCTACTTTCTTACTAGTTGAGTTATAAATAGATTGACAACTATTCTAAAAAAAGATAAAGACAGTAAGTGTGTTATAAAAACGTGCTTCCAACTCGTTTCTATCCAAGTTGAATACGTGAGCAAAACTAAAAAATAACTTGACAACCGATTAAACACATTGATGAAATTAGAAGTGAAAATACACGTGATCTACGTATTGAAACTATGTTATATACTTTACTTTAATAATAATGGTACAAAAGAAAATTTTATTTACATGTACATACATACGTACAGAAAAATTACTCAAACATGCAGAACAAAAACTTACAAAACAGATAATTTTACAAAAAACTTAGTACACTGAAGTGTGCTATATGTTATATAGTTTGTATATTAATATTTTATTCATGTTATTTCACGTTTAAGTTACAAATTCAGAAACCAAGCCAAAGTTACTTATCTTTTGCTAGATAACGGATACAATACTTAAATTAGTTTTTTTATATTTACCTATTAGTAAATATAGTACTAAAGCAAGCGCGTACTTTTGTAACAAGTAATGATTGATAAGGTCACGGTCATCGTCCAAGCCTCTCGGCACATATCTCAGTGCACCGGCTTACTGTAACGAGGTTGGTATATGGAGATAAACTTAAGTTATGGACCATGGTAACTTAAACTTACTCGACATATTTCGATTGAAACTTAATTAACAATTATTACACATGTGCAAGAAACACATAATTACTACTAGATGATATTTGGTTGACACTCTACCTGGTCAGATATTATGTGTTTCAATTAGGATTGGTATATATTTATAAATAGCTGGCAATCTTGTTTAAATCTAGGAAAAAATAACGATATAAGTATATTTTTATCGTCGCTTGAAACACTGCATAAATTAGATTAAAGTTAAGAACTCAATAAAACACGTGACACGGTTACGAAGTTTCAACAGCCAGGGAGTGAGTATCCCGTATTAGAGGGTGGCTCGTAGCGCCCTACGCGACCTACGCACGTAGCCCCTCTACGAGATACATCATGCGTAGGCCCTCTACGACTTACAACTAGGCATACTTATATGTATTTTCAATTTAATTTGACGTATTATCTCCATAAATTCAACATTCATATCAAATCGTTCGACACAAAAGAGTATGGCGACAAAATTTCGCAAAGTATCAACTACAAAGTGACTTTAAAACGGCCCGCCATAATCAAGGTCACGCTTTATTATGCTTTTTGTGCATAATTATTGAAATCGCACAACTTGTCGAGTACAAAACGATAACGCAAACGGCTCGCATTCTGAAGGTACGAATACTTTTAATCAAACAAGTAGGTGTCATGTAGTTGCGAGCGGGACGGAGCACGCGCTGCGCTGGCGGCGGGAGCGGGACGCACAATGTAGCAACAAGTCGCTTGGGGCCGCGTTATCGGCGTGACGTCACGGCCTTTCACTGGCGACGGGCGGCGGCACAGACGCGTCAGTCCGCGCGGCTCGGTCACGGTGCGAGCAAGTCTCGCGTTCAGTGCTCCTCAAAACTCCGACTCACGCGTCACTCGCTCAGGAATTTACTACTCGCTCAGCCGCTTTCCACGGGACTAGCACGCAAAGACCCGATCGGTTCTCCGTGACACTCCCCGTGCGACTTCCAGCTGCAGACCTGACCGCTGACCGGAGCCACCATGGGCGTCATCAAGCTGTCCCCCGACACCGAGTCCCTCATCTCCGCCTGCGACATGCTCGACGACATGAAGGTGAGTGGAGAAATCATGTGATAGAGCGGCTGCCAGTTCCGTATTAGTAAAAAAACTGAGCGATGCGTGGGTGCTGCGGACTCGTCTCGGCTATTATTTACGACGCGCCGTTTCGCGCATTTCATCGCACGTAATGCGTTTCGGGACACGCGACTTGCAGATGTGTTTGCAGCGCCCGACGTCGGGGAAACCTGGCGCAGGAAGCGGTCGCCTTATCGCCCGCTGCGCCGTGCGCTGCCAGAATAGGCGCGCTACGTGAGAACATTCACACACCCGCCGCCCCACGGTTGAAAGCGGCGCTATTTTGAAATAGCATTACCGTTCAATTAGTCAATCTGCCGCCTGGCCTTATCGCGAGATAAAAGAAAAGACGCGGATTATTGCGCGAAATTTCTCGAAAATTAATTGCGTATGTGTTAAACTTCCATCGCTGATTCGGGCTGAGATTCGACCGTGTATCGGTAATGTTTCGATGCAGAGATGTGACGGCGGTGACGCAATGTCGTAAAAACTATGATTACGATCGGAACTGCGCCTCAACATGTGCGTGAAATATCTCGTGTCGCGTGATATATGTACAGAGACGAGCAAACAAATGACACCTCGGAAATGATTAGCCTAACATTTTTTACGTACCAATGGAATAGTCTAACCACCAAGATGCCAAAATCGTTCTTCTCCTTACTTTGTTTTTCACATTTCGTGACATTACTACGGATCAAGAGCTGCATTAAATAATCCTTCTAAATACTTGCAATAGTCTGATCCCACACCAACTAGTGTAATTGCTATTGATATCAAACGTACATCGTTACGCTATTAGCACAACTAGCAACGTTTACTTCATTGATCCTATTCCTTACTCACCTCACTATAGTTCGAGTGAATCTGTGAATGAATGTACATATTCTACGCCGACCTCACCTGAATTCATTGATAAAGAAATTCGTACGAATTTACTCGAGATCGCTATCACGGGAGACATTTTGCGTGAATTCTTGCGAACTTGTTGACGAACGAAGCGACTCTATTAGCTTTTAACATGCTAATGAATTGAAATATATACGAAGAAACTTGCTTACATGATAACTCACGCTTCTAGCCACCAACGCGGTAATTATGTCGAGAATTCTGTTGAAGAAAGTAAACTTGAAATCAATGTTTTTGGTGTTAGAAAAGAATGAAACATATTCTACAAAGATTGAATTTAAATTCAAAAGAAAGAGATGTTTTTAACATTTTCTAATTGAGTCTCACAAAACAATAAGATGAATTTGCAGTTTGACTTGTTTGAACAAGTTTGCTATATTTTAAAATTAGTTATTGGGTGACGATAAAGTTTAATTGAATCGAATCGTTTCGTTTGACTGTGAAGAATGAATATCTCACAAATTGCTAAAAACGTTATAAAATAACCGATCAAAGTTGTTTTCGTTATAATTATAGTTGATAATATTTTTATGAGAGTTATAAAAACTGAATAATGCGATATACACTTATCTCTGGTACCTAGAGTGATTAATAAATCGATGAACTCAAGCTAACTTACAAATTACAGTTATAACAATTAATTTGTTTTACAAAACAATATTTAAAACAAAACTTTGAATGTAGATGCCAAAACTAACTACTCGGACGGTTAACTATTTACTTATTATACACAAAAATGAAGTAGGTAAGTAGATACGGTGCCAAAACAATACTTACAACACATTCAAATTTCCCCTGCTTCCTGTTTTGTACAATCTGAAAGTTTAATTAGTGAATGAAGGTGATACTTAAAGTGGCTGCTAATCAAATCAATAGATCACTATACGCGTGCGTGCTTTGAAGTATTCCATCATAAAAAGATTATTAATTAAGAGCATGTACTCTCGTTTCCATAATGAAGAATAATTTCAATTTAATTCCATATATGAAACCCGTACCAAATGTTACTGCTATGCTTATAATGTGAACTGCTAAACTGTAGAACTAATTGCTGGATTCTTTGTTCTTGTCGGATTAACTATAAGTGACCGATTTCAAGACGCGAGTTTATCGGTTTCATCTAGACACGCGCGCTAGATGGTAGGCTACAACAATGATTAACATCAGGCCAAGTTGGGGTCAAGCGTAAGCCCATATTGAAAAATAAATGCTCCGTTTGCATGTCAACAACTACGAGTAAGCAGCTGTGTCCAAAGAATCGAATAGTGAAGAATGCACACGCAGCCACCGAGTGAATAATCGAGCGATGCGCACGCGCGGGCAGCTCTGTGCGCGCACGAGACTGCTGCGTGAATACATCGCCTTAAAAGACTACGCCACAAATGAAAAAAAGTTTTAAAATAATATACATATTTGGTATAGAACCTTAGAACTGAACAAAAAGATGAGTCTATTTGTTGCAAAATACAAGAAATTAACAGTCTTTGTTTTCATAACTAGCCGCTCACATCTCTAACTTAGTATTTTTTTTAAATAAATTTAATGGCAACAAAACTTTCTTAAATTATCATTTTATAAATGTATAATACTACTACTATGTATTGGAGTCGTTGAGGTGACTCAAAAGTAATTCCCCTTTAATAATTGGAGGGTTTACGTGAGAATACATACATATAGACGTGTTATACATTATTTGCTAGTATGTATAACTATGTACAACATTATCTACCCAAACATTGTGCGTACGTGTTTAAAACATATAGCGCAATACCTAAGTTATTTAAAAAAAATATTCATGGTCTCGAGGTATTTATTGCGGCTCAATTGGATGATAAAATGCAATAAATTGTGTCCTAAATACTTTTGAATACCATTAATTCAATGACAAGTTTATTGTTGCTGATAGCTACTACTTTGTACGGCTCAACCATTTTTCAGTTTTAACTTTTTTTAGAATAACTTTTTTTATTCAATTTATTGTTTTTCGTTCGTTTTTTAATCGCTTTACTTAATATTTAAAATATAGCTTTGTTGAAAACAGAATACACTTGGGTTAGTAGCTCAATATTAATAACTATGCAAGTGGTGAATTACAATAATACAATGTTGAGTGTAAAATTAGAATCAATTGAGGAAGGTAGATTGATTACAGGCTAGCAATATTATAGCTACATAAATGTTTACTACGATAAATTAAATTTATTAAATATGTCGCTAATTCAATTTAAATTTACACAAAATGTATTGAAAATAATTACAATTTCGAAATGTGCCTGTTACTTACATATTTAAATAACAATTACCTCGCTAGAAACACTTGCGTTTGCATCTAAAATGTGTGATAAAATTGTTATCATGCAGTAATTAGGCACTTACTTTTCTTTACTTTTTAAAGAAATAACTACATAAATAATAGTTATTTCGTTAAAGATTCTATAAAGAGGTATTTAAATAAGTATATTTAAATGCCTCTTTTTAGAATTAAAACAAATATAAGGAGTGAAAGGTCTTCAAATACTGATAGTTTTGGCTCTATTGTTTTTGAAATTCTAGTATTCTGGGCCAACATTCTGAGCCTGTATATTCATTTGTCTATAAAGGCAGGTCCACACTGCGCCACAAGCAGTGAGCGGAGTGTGGCGACCTTCGCTTCCAACCGCCTTGATTAAACAACAGGCTGATTAACATCTAGATCACTTTCGTCTAAACAATAAGGCCGCTTCACACCGCTCGTCAATGGCTTCAATCATTGCATCCAATTATTTTTATAGCCCCAAATGAGTCGGATCGTGAGTCGTGAGACTGCAATCCTTGATATTAACAAGTGAAGTGCTTGGCGGATGCGCTGCCCCAATATATGGGTCGCACGATGCGTTTTGAAATCACTCAATGTCGCCCGACTGTGGCCTCGTGTGCAGCCGCCCTTTTTATTCTATCACTATTTTGTGATTTTGCATCGCATTTTTATCATTCTGTTTGTAAGTGTCTGTGCATATGTTGAAAATAGAAACTTCAACGCAGAGAGACAATATCACAAAAAATCACGAGTGCATACTCACCGAGATTGCGATATGTCAAGGGTATAAATTCTGCCATACATAATACGTATTTTAACGACAATAATCGTTGTAAAATCTAACTGCACAAATACTTTTTTTTAACACCTGTATTGGTAATTTGTAACTCATCGACATTTACATCAACTATTTGACATTCATGCAAATACAAGTGCAAACATCATGTTTACGCTAAAATGGATAATAGCCAGGTATCCTTGACACGGTACTTTTTAGCGCAGCGTTGTCAACTGTTATCTTATCTGGCACTTCACTTGTCATTCGATATCACCTGTCAGGAAAATGCAGGGGAATGTGTTGACAAGTGCAGTTGTAACTATTACTGATGATACCCGCACTTTGTAATTATAGTTGTGAGAGCAATGAGGCGCAATATATAGCTGTATAGCAGCAGTTAGGAAATTTTAAAAATATTTGTAGTGAAAGTATCTTCTTAGTTTTGTTTTCGTGAAAACCCTAATTCAAAGTGTATTCAATATAATAGATTAATAGGTACATCTTTAGTGCAACATACAAAAATACAACATTTAAATCAAGCCAAGAGGCGGCATTATTATTGCAGTAGGATAAATTCATTTCCGCCGGATGTTTGAAATAAACCACATATTTTATTACACTAACACACTATCTACTTATTCGCTAAATGACGTATCTCGCAACCTTTGTTATCTCGTATGTTATCACAGAGAAAGTCTTATAATAGACTTTTATAATACTTCTATAACAAGCTGTTAATAATGTTCAAGTATGGGTTTAAATATTCTGTTCTAAACTATGTTTTAATGACACATTTCCTCAATAGAACTTTTGCTTGTACAGAACTGTGCAATACTAAATTGTTCACTAAATGCAACCTAAATAAATGAAAAGTACAAAACTTACCTCACAAATGTTTTATGTGATTATCCCCAAAACACTTTATCGATTAATAAAAAATAATCTTCCATTAAAAAGTAATTGACGAAGTACGATTAAGTTACTAAGTGAAATTGGATTTCCCTAATGAAACCGTAATTCTTTGTTATTGAAGAATGTTGATAAATATAAAGATAGATTAGTTTTTAATTTACTTATCAATCTTTTTGAATTTGAAGGAGGTTTTAGTCGTATAAATAATGCCTTAGTAATACTCTGCATAGCTATGGGTCGTGACTTCTCCGCTGCATTGGAAGAATGGAGGATACATATGTCGGATATACCCGTGTATATCCGACACTCTTGTCCACGAAACAAATGTACCTATGTCATTTAAATACCTATGTCAAACCGTCACAAATCCACACATGTCTGGAAAATAAGGCGCAGAGTCAGGAACCAATAGATAAAGCAGAAGAGATATTACATCCAGCAAAACCTTCCAATATCATAATAATACGTCAGACAATTACATTTACCGAATAAAAAGTAATTTCCCTTAGTATATGTACCTATTATTTTCTTCATTTACGTAAGTCATTTCAAGTGTCGTAATGTGAACGAAAACAAATAGAAAAGCTGTGTCAATACTTCGATAACTACTTGTTTAAACTGCTGTTTCCAGAATACAGGTTTAATTTCTTTTAGTTAAGCTTAATACACAGTTTAAAGCCTAGTCTAGACTGCGTAACTATTCTTACAAGTATAAAAATTAGATATAATATAAGTAGATGAAAATTGTATTAATCTTTAACAGTCCATTTATCACTGTACTACTATAACATACAACAATTTTATTTTACCTAAATAAACAGACAACTAACTATAGTAAGTACATAATAACAATCTGACTTCTCTATGAACATAGCAAAAATATAGTTCCTCTTACATTTTAATAAGTTATAAAATAGCGCTTGATGTTATCAAAACGTCACATTAATCGTTATCAGATTAAGGTGCTACGTAACTGAGTAAACAATAATTTTAATATTACAAATTAAAGAGATAGCACTGGACAAGTGCGCGTTGGACTTTACATGTGTTGGATTTCTGTCAATATTATTTCACCTGAATTTCATTTATTGCTATCATATTTTTTGCATATTGCAAAAAACCTCGGTAGTAAAAGAAGACACCTCTTTTGAGTTGGTAAGTTGTAAAACAATAATAAAATATTAAAATATACAAAATTCTAACCTTAACAATAAAGGCAGTATTTATTATATTGTGACGCAATCTGCGTTACGCAAGTGTTAAATATACTGCATATCTTAATAATAGACAGAACATAAAAAGGTATACTACATATAAACCAAAACATTCGATCAATGACGTAATAGTTAATGATTTAATTAAATTCTACGACTTATTGGACAACCAACTCGATTCTAATCTTATTTGATTTTAATCGTCTAATCGATAAAACCGATTGATGATTAAATAATTCCCATTAAAACTTTTACTTGCTAATTTCATAATTAGCTTTTTTTTTTACATGAAATAGGCTTACGCTTGACTACAACTTGCCTGATGTTAAGCAACGTTATAGTCTACGATGTAGCGCGCTTGCCTAGAAGAAACCGGTTTACTCTCGACTTGAAGACCGACAAATTATAGTTCAAGGGGAATAGAGATTCGGGCAAGGAGTTCTACAGTTTGGCTGTTCGCACGATGAAAGTTGAAGCAAAACGCTTGGTGCGAGTCTTTGGAACCTCAACTGTATATCGGTGCCTCCTTGCCGTGCCTCTACTCGTGCGATGGTGAAATGGGGCTGCAGGAATTAAATTATGCAATTCCTCCGTTGGTTGGTTGGCAAAATAAATAAATGCTTTACAACTACTAAAATGTCTAAGACAGTTAATCGTTCTAATCTGGGCTTGCAGTAACGCCCAAAGGATTTAAATGGTCAGAGGTGGAATATGATTTAACTTAAACTACCAATTCTTACAAATAAATTCACTGACTCACGTTTATTTTCTTCTATTTATCTGGTTAACTTCAGAAAAGCTCTCAGAGCTTATCCGGTACAAAAAAGAACCTTAAAAACGTTCTACGTGGCACTGTCAAGGCAATAAGATTACCATGAAGTAGTACTTTACATAAACAACATACCGAACAATATAAACAAAGTACTTGACGCCGGTTCCTTATCAACTCTATCAGTCAGATATTAATATTTCCCCGCAACTGTGTCAATGTTGTACACACCCACATAATCCAATAGGAAACTATGGAAAAATATTATGCAGGGAAAGGTAAATACAGCGGTCGATTAATTTTGCCCTGAATTTTCATCACTTGATGTCTGAGATAGAGTCATCCCGAAACTACGACCCAATGCTTAGGACATTGAAGAAAAACTTTTTATTCAATAATACCTTGTTAGCTATTCTATAGTATATAAATAAGTCGTATACTTGGACTAGGTGCCAAAAACAAAGCACATGCCTAAAATCTTTAGCTGATATGTCAATTTCATCACATATGGGTACTGAGCCAAAACTGATCCTAATAGACTAGTATCCTTTACCCATCACGTAGCTAGCAGCAGCTAGGCCAGGCATCATCAGATGATATCCTCGTGTCAGGTGCCAACAGTTGCATCATGCGCTGGAGCAAAGGACGCGGTTAGTATGCGCGCGCGCACCTCGCGCTGTGACGCGCCCGCCGCGGGACGCCCGCCCGCCCTTGATCTACAACCACCAAGGTGGTTTATTGCCTTTAGGCCTTTTAATGTTGTTTAGAAAACTAAACGATTTGAGAACTGTCCATTAAATTTTAGAAACTACAATTTTCTAATAGATTGTTAAATACACACAATTCAAGATTTCTTCATTGAAAAGGCGGGTAAAGTAAGTAACATCAATTAGTAGTAAAAGGAATTCCATTGAAAAATTATTTACAGAGAAAATTAAATAACAATCAATATTAAAATCAACGAGAACAATTGTTGCGAACAATGTTACCATTGTAGTTTTCAATCGCAAACAAATAATATAAATTCAATCGGCAAATAGAATAGTCACTAATTGTGGGAAAACACGATCTAGTTATGGATCTGTGTCATTTCGTAGGTACCTGAATACCAGCGCGTCTCAGGCCTAGGTCATAAGGAAAACCCACCAAGAATGGACACAATTATCCCTCTCTAAAACAATCAGATGACCACTTAAAATCTGTACTACATTTAGCACCATTAATAATTAAAAATTGTAAAATTTAAATTAATCAATGGACAATGAATAGAAATTAATCACGAATAAATGAATGCGAAATAAAAGCTTAAAAATAACAATGATTCTAAAATTGTGAGTGATGTAATCGGCGTGGATGCAAAAAATGTGTTTCGGATAAAATTGTGTGTATTGTTCTAAAATGGCAATCGGTCAGATCTCTGCAGTGGCGGGCGCGGCGGCCATGACACCTCCCAATGAAACATTTTAACAATGCTCCGGGTAATTGACATCTCACTTCACACAAAGGCTGACAGTACAATTGTGGCATAAATATCGAGAAAAAAACGAATCGAAAACGTGTTTATAGACACATATATTTTCAATCTTGTTTCACACTAACTTTAGTACTTGAATCGACAAGATTATAGAAAGCGTTACAATAAATTTAAACAAACTCGTAGTACAAATATCAGAGCACTTTACTTTGTAATGTAGGTACATAAATAAATGTAGCAATAAACAGAACCAGATTAATTACAAACCTATTGATACTACGTAAATGTCACTTGACAAACAAAGATATAAAAATAACTTGTTTTCTCCGCTATTATCAGTGTGGCCATTCTCAAAGTTCATTAATTCATACAGTTGCTAGCCTTCAATCGTGCTAATCTAATTTTAATGCTAAGGTGGATAAGGTTCTACACATTTTTATAATAATATAAATCTAGGATTCAAGTTTGTATTGCAGACCTTAAACCTTGTTAAAAACTAATTTTACAATTTAAACTGTAAGTTAAGTTAAACGCTGACATTGGTAAGATTATTGTTGCTTTTATTTTATTCCATTTATTATAGGTACTTAAAACAATAGACATTGTTTTAAAATGATTTAATTTCACAGGTCGCAGACCCTGTTAATTAAATCGAAATTCAATTTTATATCGGTTTGGTTGTTCGTTGCTGACGCAAGCGGCCGGCCGTTGTAATATTAATCAGCTGATTCGAATTTAGAACGCCGGTCAAATAATTTAAAAGAAAGTGAAAATGGCTTCCTTAGCGAGTCCGCGTAACAGAAACGCGACGTCTTCGCGTCCGGCGGGATGTCGCCGCGCCGGGCCCTACTTGTGCGATACCAAGCCTTAATATAGCGAAACGAACATTCAATAACCAGCTCTAAGTTCACAGCATAAATGTCAAATTTAAGCGACACAAGCGCAGGCTTCTACAAGATAAAAATGTGGCGTCGCACCGAGCTGGTTCCGTTCCGTATTACGCGCAGCACGTATGCCGAGGCCATGCTAATTAGCGGCCTCACGAAATCGAAAGTACGTAGTGTTCGTTTAGATGTAGGTTGCATGGAAAGGAACGCAGCTCCTTAATAAAATTTGAAACTTATTGTGGTTCTTTTTGCATCGGCGTTTTTGAAATACCACTTGTCCCATTACACGGATTTTACGAGTTTCTTCCAACTTCTTATTTTATTGTGAATGGGCTTGCCGTGACCGCCGTCTCACCTACGTCTTCTAATCTCATCCTCAGCAGATCATAAGAAGTTATTAAAATTTGTCTCAACCAATATTTTTTTCTATCGTAACTTAATTAGTTTTTCTAAGTAAACAAATAGTTTAACTTTTTTACTCTTGTAATTTACAATTATGATACCTTGTTTTGGACTCGCTTTTACTTAGTTTTAAATGAATGGCGTCAAAATCAAGACTTAATTTGTAATGCAAATAATGTTATTTTTAACTACTACGTATTTTTAAAAGTAAATTAACCAAAGAATGATTTTACATGACAAATGGTAATATAAGTTTGTAGTAATATATTATGCATGTTACTACATTTTTTGTACCTATCAATTCTACATCACACGTGTCACGGTTCTTGACACGAGAATCACTATAATACACTAAACTACTTATAAAGTTTTTACAAATTTCCCAACAAAACTGTACTAATTCGGTGCAACTGTACTAACCGTAGTGACTAGAATACTAATACAACGTTTTGAAATGGAAAGCACTTATCAAACCCCTCAACGTATGGCATCGATGCCGGATTTCCGAGATAATTTGTTACATAATTGTCATTTTTACGGTTAATTAAGAAACGATCAGCTGATCGCAATGCCGCCATTATATCAAGGTCGACTCAAACGAAACTGAGAAGGACGCTTGCAACTGAAGTCCGATTCAAGAGACCTATTCATTGTAAAACTTTTCAATAAATGTGTTTATTTTATAAAATACTATGTATATCATTTGCCAGACGAATCTTGGTCAGTTTGAAATCAATATATCAAAAAAGTTTACATAAATCGCATGTTACAATTTAAAATATGATCCCTTGACAACAAAATCTGTCGTTTCAACAAATAAATAAACATAATATACTGTCTGTATATTATTTGTATGGAAACTTAACAAAGGCTCATTTATCTGTGGTCAATAAGGAAATAGTGCAACTCAAATTGTTTGGTCACGTGGACTATACTCGTAATGCGAACTTATAACGATCAACAGCTGTCCTATAATATACTGTTTAATTGTATACATATGTACATGATACTTAATTCTTAGTTCATACTTTTGTTCCTTTTATTCTTTATCTATAATATAAGAATCCTCACTGCTTTACAGATTTTATTTTATTGTTTTTGTTTATAAAATCATATTATGGTAATCTACTCATTATTGAGCCGCATTATATTTCTACGATTTCTATTTTAAAGATCATTTGTGTAAATTGATTAGATTTAAATTTTATTCACGAAACCGGTTTCAGTTCTTTAACATCCCAAAATGCAAATATTTAGCTTCTCATTTTCAATCGTACATCGTCTTGGGGTGATCGCAATAGGACTTTATTGTGTGCTATAATAATAATTCAAAAGTTGGCAAACTATAGTTTGCTTGATGTTTTTAGACTTAGATGCAGTTTTATTAACTTTTTTGACTTATTAGTAACTTTATGATAATAAATATTTCGGTACCATGCACACAGCGTCATCTAGCCAAATATCTGCGCACACTTGTAAAAAAAAGTATTCAAGAATAACTATATATATTCTCATAATGTCTAGTGTATGTTCGTCAGTGCACGGTTGAGTGGCGGTGCTCTGTCTGCAGTCACCGCCTGGTTGGAATGCCTATGGTTTCTAATGCTTACTATAAAGCGTGAAGCGAACATGCTCCCGCTTCATTGCACATACATATTTATACATCTTGTTAGCATAAATCGTGATGCAAATCAATCCTAGAGATGCTCTGGAGTTTCAGTTTTGTCATTTCGTCTATAGCTTGAGCATTTGTAGAAAAATCTATCTTCTTTCTTATACACACTTGTCACTACCTGCGGTTAGACTCGCGGTGTTATGAAAAAAAAGGTCTAGTCTCTCTAGGGAGCTTATAGAAAAAAAACTATATAGAAGGAATAGATACACTAACAAATACATTTTCGCTCGTATGAAAAGTTTGATGTATAATTTGTACGCCGATTTTCCAGCATTTCCAATCAAGGCAAACAGACCAAATACGTCACCACGTCTGTTCGACAGAACAAAGGGGTCTGATAAATAAATCATCTTCATTATGTCTATATTCCTCGGTCTAAATATTTTAACAGTTGTGCAGATTTGGAGACGTATGTCGTGAGTGAGATGTTTGCACAATTTATGTAGGTATTGTCAATACAATGGGACAGATAGGGGCTACCTTGAGGTATACCAGACATGCTTTGATTGTCAGACTTATAGATTTGGGTCGTCTTTTTAAAATGGCAGGATATTAACCCACTTTCAATAAGAGGTTTGTATTCCGGTTGTGTATTATTTAGGTCTTTTATATTTCCATAATTCATTCATTTGATTTATGTATTGGGAATTAGGTTTCCACCGAATGTTCTTAATGTAGCCGTAGATGATGACGATACAAATCTTCCTCTTTAGAAACTATAACATCATGTACATATATGTAGGTATGTATAATATGTATACAATTGCAACTCTTTCATCATTACCAATGCAGCATAGAAATATGTGGTAAGAGTTCTCGTAAACGTCACAGATCTTTAAACAAGCTTGTTGGAAGCTTGTTAATTCAATCGTTATTGTGCACCGCGAAGTCTATCAAAGCAAGCACACGTAACAGCTTTGAACCAGTCCCCTTATTTACATGAGTATTTTATATCACAGTTTCCTCAAACTGTTTGCTCGTTCACTGACGACAAAATGCCACTTCTATTGTAGTATTTGTTGTATAACATGTTTAACAACGTCACTGAGGTAACAAATAGGCGACAATTTGCGCGGCTCCATGTAGATGGAGTCACAAAATGTATAGAAATGGACAATGGGATATAGCATTGAACAGGTGTAGACGAGTGTGCGCTGTGTGACCTTTCTTTCACGGATGTTAGCCATTGTACGTCATTTTGTTGGCTCATACGAGCACGTTTAAAACACAAATTGATGCCTAAAATTATTTTACGTCATTTTAAAATAAAATAATCATTAAATTCAGCTACAACAAAACAACTGGTTTTCGAGTAGGTACACCAAATATCGTTAAAATGTGTGAAGTAAGTAATCTAATTTCTTAATCAACTAGCTTTGTTAAAGTCAAAGTCTGATTACATTATAAATACTAGTAAATTAATGGTAATTTAACCATTTCCTCATGAATTTTAATTTAATCCTTATAAATGTTAATGGAAGTGTACAATAGATACATTTGGTAACATAAATCGTTGAATTACGGAAAATATGCAGAAATAAATCCATCATCAAATTGAATTAGACAATTTGGACATGTTCAATATCCGTATTCTAGGCATACGCCAATATTTATGAGTATGCCCTCATATATATAGGGAAAATATGTGTTTATTCCCTGCTACATACTTAAAGACATAAACTGATTCCAATGTACGAGAAATTAGATTGAATACACATCGACTACAAGTCATATTTGATTGTCCAAGATTATTGCAAGCAACATCGCGGACCATCACTACTAGTTCAAGTTGTGCGCTGAAAACAATCAGTGAACCAACTTTTTGAGTAATTGTGAAATCATAAACAAGTAACGTTATCAATTAGCAAATCCAATGATTGAAGTGTTAAGGAAACGTAGCAAATGTACAAAAAGTGAGTGAACAATGTACATATGTATGTATATGTACACCCGGAACTTAACACGACAAGCCTAATTCCGTGTTGCTTCGATCGCGTTTTATTTAAACACGCGAAACTATATTGGACTAGTGAAATACACTTACTTCTATGCACTAATTGATACGCCTTCTAATAAGTTTGTACGTAAATTTAACTTTGTATGTTGATAATGATAAACATGAGTTACATTCGCAGTGTTAACGAATTATATTAAATGGCATTGCGAATTATGTAAAATCCAAATTTATCTCTAGCCATCTAGCAAATTGAAGATATATATATTTATTCCACAATATGCGTGGAAACATATGAGCTTAGTGACAACCAGCTTATTATAACTTTTTTTTTCTCTCGGCTTAGAAAAACAAACGGGACCTACAAATTAAACTGTCAACTAACCTACGATAGCGTTCGTATCTTAGCTCTTGGTACCTACAAAGGTTAGCCAGCCCGTTCGTTGCACCTTGTTTAAGTACTGATAATAATCTATGTAAATAATTTATTTAAAGCTATAAAATAATAAATAATGTGGTTTGTCTATGTGCGCATTACATTATAAGACTATTGCCCCAGAGTCATTTAATCACCAACTGATATTATGTTAACATCTTACACCAAAATAGGATCAGTTTTAGAAAAGCTTTGTCATGATGTCAGTTTAAGATTGTTTTCATAGGTATTTTTGCCCGTTTAATGAAACTTCGATTTTTCTCTATTTAGTATAATACGCAGAGCACGTAATTGATGATATAAAATTGTTTGGTAATAATGCAAGATCTAGATCACTATAAACCGGTATAAATTAAAAAAAATGCGAAGTTTCAAATAAGCTTATTTGCTACTACCTACTGACAGTTTAGCGTAACAGAACGCTATCTATGATTTAATTCTCAGCAATGAAAAATACAAGTCAAGGAGGAGGAACACTGTTCTATTCTGAGATAAAGAAAAACTAACAATTATTACTTAACATAGTACTTGTATGACTATCTGCGTCACATTACATTCTCTTCCCTAGCTAGGTCTCTCGTGTCCCTTATCAGTGCCCTACTGCTATCGGCGCGGGCGCGTGTTATCGTGACCCTGCATAAATCCATGCTATTAGCAAACCGCTTGATCTCGCAGTTAAAGTCCAGCTTATCAATGACAAAGCGGGAAATCTATGACTTATGTCTTACATTTTCTTGAATAAGTTGTTTAAAGTTGTGTTTGGTATAATATTTATGTTCTGACACGTCGTCCATTGAGGGTTGAGCTGAAGCTCCCCGAGGCGGGGCCCGTTACCGGGCCAGCATCACCAGGGCTGCGGATGTATGCATCGCGCTCTCGTGGCCCTGGACCAACGATGCGGAGATGGAACACCCCAGGTTTTTAGTGGGTATGCCGCCCTTATAGAGTGGGGCGGAGACTCCCACATAACCACCCGCCCTCCCCGGGGTTTTTTGGGTGGTACCTGTAATAGGTTTTTCCTGGGCAACAAAAAAAAAATGGTATAATATTTATGTTCATAAAGCTATTTATCTATATCTACCTCTTTTTTATCGAAGTAGCTGCAAAATAATTTGGGTTGAAGAAAAATAACTTCATTTATAGACTTAGGATTTTTATTATTTGTATATATTTTCTCTTTTTGAACACCCCATCCTTTATATTTCTTTCGACTCCTGTCCATCCTACGGTTGCCTGGAAGAAATCGCTTTAAGCGATAAGGCCGCCAGTTGTGGCACTATTTTTTTTAAGTCTTTTGTGTTTCTGTTTGTCTTTTTTTTTTGTCAATGTGTGTTACAATAAAGAGTTTATCTATCTATCTTAGGTACCTACAAATGGACAATTACGATTCTGAATAATAAGGCTAATGAAAAAACTGACAATTTGAATCAATCCAAAAGTGTACTAGTGTACGCTCGGTCAGTTTCGAACTTTTTTTGAAAGTATTATTTTCCACTTCTTCGTTCGCAAATACGTTTCGCTGAGTGCACGTGATATTGGCGTGATTCAGCGAGTTCAAGTCGCGCAAAACTGATTCACGACTTCATTTTCAAGTAGTGGTTGTGTATCGATGGTACTGCTCAATTACCGCTTTACGTATTTGGCTTATCACAATTTCTTTTATTAATATCGTTTCTTATTGTTACTGTTTTGTGAAAGTAGAGGGTTTTTCATTGCGTAACTGCTGGTAATATAGAAATTAATACCTACACATTATGTTTGTCAAACAAAATTTACACGGTCGAATTAATTTTCAAATACAAATACAAATACAAATTATTTATTAATAATACCACAAATTACATGTCATAACTATTCTTATAATATCTATGTATTACACGTCAACTTTTATGAGAAAAAAAAACATATAATTAAGTATCCACTACAATACATTACTTAAATGTAATTAAATTATATTTGAATTTTTAAATATTTATCAATATCATAAAAAGATTGTGTCAACAACCAAGCTCTAAGCTTGGTCTTGAAGCACGCGGTCGAGGCTGCATCACGGACGGAAATAGGTATGCGGTTGTATACCGCGGGCCCTACTACATAGACGGACCTCTCCAATTTGACTAGTCGGTGATGGGGCATTACGAGTTGATCTTTTTTTTTGTTGCTGCGCAAATCCAAATTTTTATGTATACCCTTACGTTGAAAGGCTTCGGGGTGTGTGCGTACAAACAGAGCAATCTGATAAATAAGTTCGCAAGGTAATGGCAGTATTTGAAGCTCCTGAAATAGCTCCACGCAGGAGACGTCATTTTGGACCCCGCAGATGGCGCGGATGGCCCGCTTTTGCATTATGAACGCTCTGTTGCGGTCGGCAGCGCGGCCCCACAACTCTACACCGTAGGTTAAAACGCTGTGGACGGTCGCGAAGTAGCAGGAGCGCACAACGCTGCGGGAAGCGGTGCTCGCCAGCCGCCGGAGGGCGTAGCACGAGCACGCTAGCTTCCCGCATAGTTCGTCCATGTGCGCCTCCCATGTCAACGCGCCGTCCAGGTTAAACCCGAGTAATTTGGTGCGTTGTACTTGCTGGAGCACGGTTCGACCAATCGCTACCGAGTATGATCTAGTGGCGTGCCCGTTTAAGTTAAAAGCCATAAAACACGTCTTATCTTTGTTAAGTGCTAGTCCATTAGACCTGAACCAGCTATCGAGTTTATTCACCACCGAATTCAGTTTCACTTCTAACTCTACATGTGTTGGTGCTGAGATAACGGCCGCCACGTCATCAGCATACATGTAGAGCTCTGCCTCGGTTGTGACAGTCGGCAGGTCATTAAGGAGCAGGCTGAACAAGGTGTTCGATAGACATGAGCCCTGAGGAACGCCCATCAAATTCTCTTGTTCCGACGACACAGCGCGACCCCTATCTCCAACCACTACTTGCGTTCGGTTTGACATAAATGAGGTCAATAAGGATAGAGGAGGCCCACGAATACCATAAAACTGCAGCTTATTCGCGATGAGGCTGGAATCAGCTGTATCGAACGCGCGAGAGAGATCGCAGCAAAGTAGAGCCACTTGCTGCTTCGACTCTCGCGCGCTCAAGACCTTCCACAGCACCTCACGCACCAAGTCTGTGGTCGCGCGGCCGGCCCTGTACGCATATTGCCTCTCGGATAGCACATCGCGATTCATTATGAATTTCAGGACTCTTCTATTAAGGCCCACTTCAATTATTTTACTCACGGCCGGGACAAGCGAGATGGGACGGTATAATTTCGGGTCAGACTTTTTGCCTTTACCTTTGTACAACGGGCTTACTTTCACTCTCTTCAACGCCGTCGGGAAAATGCCCTTCCTCAGACAGATGCTAAAGAGATGGCTAAAGACGGCCGCCATTGGCTCTACCGCCTTTTTCAGCACACTCGCAGATAAGCCATACAGGTCCGTGCTATTCTTCGCTGCGATGCACTTCGTTGCGATGGTAAACACTTCAAATGGAGTGAAGGGCTCCATTCTTATAGAGACGTCGCTCACTAATTTGTCAGACCTAAGTGCAGTTAGTGCGCTTACATTATTTGCGGTCGGCGCCCCGCACCTACTCGCGGCTGTGATGAACTCTACATTGAGTGCGTCGACTGCATCTTGCTTCGTCGCGAAACTAAGGCCGTTTATGTCTCTCAATAGATCCGTGAAGTCTACTCTCTCGCGCGTCCCGCGGCCGAGCTCCGTATTTATGATGCTCCACATCCGCCGCGGGTTATCCCGGATAATGTTTGAGTAGTGACTCACTCTCTTTTTTTTTAGCATGGCATGGTACGCGATCGTTAATTCATCACACTTTCTACGAAGCGCATCATCCGCAGGAAAAACTTTTTTCAGCCGTAACGCGTCGTTTAAAAGATGTTTGAAATTGTGGACGTCCGCGTCTACCCAGTGCTTTTTACGAACGAGTTTATTTTTCACGGGAAAGCACGACTGAAAAGCATTCGAAAGAACGTTAACGATACTCTTTGCAAGGGAGTCACAACACGCGTTACTATTTAATACTACACTATCCCAATCCACAGCTCCGAGCGTATTAACGAAATTGAGCTCATTCGCTTCCGAAAAGGATCGTCCCGGACGGTGTAGCGATTCGGAAACCGTAGCGCTACAATTTTTTAACGTGAAGCGTTGCGCTTTGTGGTCACTTAGAGGATGCGTATCGATGTTAGTAACGCTGGAAACTCGTTTAGCGGACATATTCGTGTATACATGATCTAGTAAAGACTTGCGGCCACTTACTACGTCCTCACGCGTGTACTCGCCAACTACTTGAGTAAACCTAAAGCTATCGAGCATTTCCATCAAGGTTTTTTGAGCGGTGGAGCTAACTAGTAAATCTATATTTGCATCACCCATAATAACACAGTCAATACCTTCGTCTGTTATTTTACACAAAAGTTCTTCGAAGAGATCAAGGTATTTAACATGACTAGTCGCGTTGGAGTGATATATTGCCACTATCAGGATATTCTCGTCATTTCAGAAAAAACTAAGAAATAACGCAATCAGAAAAAAAAATTGATACGATTATAATTCATGTCAAGAATTTGAACCTCTAATTTGTAGTAGTTAAGTCAACAAAAAAACATGACATTGTTCTGTTTCCACACCGGCCTGAGAACGTATAGTGTAGGTAGGTTTATATGTAGTATATACACTATATACTTGTATTATAGCACACTCGCACGTAACTCGCGCTCAGCGGCACGCAAGTGGCGACCTTGCAAACAGCTGATTTCTCGACTAAAAAAGTTATTCTGGTTAGAATAGAGACCATCGAGCGACGATTCGACTCAATTGCGCATTCGACCTCACGCTGGGACTGATTTCAAATCGACGAGGAAAAAGAAAAACAATTCGAATTTCGTATTTTAATCGTGCGGTATCGAGGTCGCTCCGTGGTCCGACCGAGCCCGAGCCGTGACACTGACACTGACATTCTTACAGCTTTTCCATTCGGAATAAATAACAATCGAATGATGAAGGCTTTCGATCGATTTTTAATTGAGGCCGAGCACCGGTCCGATTACTATAATCGATTGTTAACGTGTGGGACGATTACCGCAATTATAGTGATTAATGTTCGCAGCACTAACTAACTAGATTGTTCTCTTGTCGTATAAACATACACTTTGACCTGTCATTTACTTCGCTAGTTAGCTTAGTTACAGCTCATTAAGTAACACTTTAATAAATATTGCATTAAATATCACAAATTGTTTGAAAACGCGACTTTGACACAGGATTTAGAAACATTGTTAGTTTTATCTGAGTTCGATAAACAGTATCCGACACATTAAACTAAAACACCAGATAAGCATTGTTTGTCAATTATTTTGTAACATGTTTTTAACTCACGGTATAAACCTATAGTTTTTTTTATTAAGTAGGTAAGTACAAGAAAATTATATCTCAGGCAATTACTTTGTAATATTAGGTTAATCAAAAACGATAACAAAGTCAATTGTACCAATAAATGCTAAAAGCAAAAACGATTTAAAGTAACGAGAACTATAAAACAATTAAACATTAATGTACCACACCCTATTCCAATAAATTATCCGAATATACATACATACATATAGTATACACACCACATTCACCCACAATGTCAAAACCAAAAATTAGTGAGTAGATTCATTCTTAAGATAAAGAATCTACCAAAACCAATAATAGAATTGAAGTCATAAAAATCGTTAAAAACAAAAGATTGTCTAAATTCCAAACAAAACAAATAAAGAAGAATGCATATTTTATGTTATTGATTGTCTTGACAATTTTATGAACAAAACTATAAATTTCTTAGACCATATCTAAGACTTTATAATATGACGATTTATTGGCGTCGTTAAACAGTCAAATATAATCAAAGACTGACTCATTCGACGATGATATTTTGGGATACAATAACTCAATTCCAAACTACGTATTCATAAAGGCTGTGAATGACATCAGCGAAACGAAACCAATGAAATGTATACGTAAATTATCCAGTGTCTTCTTTGTATACAAAAGAAAAGAGAATAGAGAGCTTTAGATAGCAAATGAATCACATGAACATGTATCGCCGAGCTCCACTAAATTACCTAAAATAACATCATTTTGGATTTCTGCTAATGTCAAATTGATTAAGAAAGCTTTTAAAAGTCATGGTGCATCTTGGGACTATAAAATATACCATACATTAATATAATCCCAAATACAAAAAGAGCATACATTTAGACCTTGAACTTAATTTTGAATTATTGTTACAGTATTTTCTATTATTTGATTTTATTAATGTACTTATTTACTTTTAAAAAGCTCTTGAAATCGCCTAACACTTCATCAATAAACTATAGTGATACGCGAAGAGTGTGACGCCAATACTAAAAAAAAAAAACTATAGTGTGTAACCTAGAGTTTAAAAAATAATCCAGCCAGGTTGCAGTCCCCTTGCCAACAGTATCCTCTAACGATTACTCAAATATTCCGTTGACACAGTTAATAAAATAGGAAGTATTACAACAGGATATCTATCATTATTTAGTGGCATTCAAAGCAGACGTATTAAATCAGACATGATCCCGGATCTTGCTTGGTGTCGCGTGGGTGTGCTCAAAAGGATCTTACTCTGAGTAAATATACTTGGAATTATAATTAATTTGGTCATGGGATCCGTCCATACTATATCCTGGAGCTTATCTTAAATGTCTTGTGTTTTCCAAGATCGTAAAAAGGTGTTGTAGTTTTTGTAGATTTTTTTAGCTTCTTATTTCATTGGCACTTGTTTTGTATCTATGTACATATAAATTAATCTAGATGCAACTGTGTCGTTGCTCGTTTTTTTCGTATAAATATTGATATTGTCAACAATTGATGAAGAAACGTCTGTAATTATTAAAGAGCAAAATCTGGCTTATGATGATGATGACGTTTACATATACAATACAGCGACTCAAAAAAATAAAATATTCAAGTAATATAATATGTAATTGAGAAGTCCCTCATTTTATGGCACGGTATTAGTCCCGTCCGGCAGTTAACCAGCTTTGTGGTTCAATTGGAGCCATTGAATGCTGATTATCTCAATTTATACACTTTTGATCTTTGACAATAACCTAATTTATATATCTGCAGTCATAAATGCTTGTAACGACTTGTACTTATATGCACGAATAGGTAGTTACATTCCATACTCGTATATTTCATATCTGTATAAAAACTCGAATGAATTGAGAATTTTCCCAAGATACCCGCAAACACTGATAAAATTAAAGGCCCTGATCTCAAACTTTATACCTACTTAGATGTTTACTTATACGACACCCACATAACTACTTATTAAACAGTGACAAAAACTATGTATATCTATTTAGGCATGTTTGTGTTTTATTTCTGAGAACTACGAGTATATACGGTACTTTTGGCCGTTTTATTATGAGTTGATAAAAATAACAACTTTATAGTAACCAATAACGATAGAGTCGGTGCCGATTTATAAGGATAGTTATTGTCATTTTTTAAAAGGGTTATAGTATTCTTTGGTTATTATCACAAACATTTTTGACGTATTCCAGTTGTGTCGGTAACTTCATTAGTTTGGTTCTTGTTTGGAATCGTCTAAAGCAGGCGCGCTGTGAATATATTGTAATGTTCTTGCATACTGCAGTCATTTCAAAGGTCGTCGATTGCGGTCAAAGGTGCGACGTATTGGTTTCTACAGTTCCTTTATAATTTCATACCATTATATACTCACACAAGTTTTCTTTGTACATTATGAATGTTTATATCTTTACATGGTGTTGGATGCATTACTAAACGCATCTTTAGAAATAGCACCATGAAATGTGGATTTACAACTAAAACGGCGCCTCATTGCTGCATAGACAGTCCATAACATAAATATTAGAATTGACCGGCTCCTAAGATGCTTAACCCAAATAAAGATTACAAGCAAACGTTAAAGTTATATGATTACTGGCTGACTACTTGTCAAAATATGAAGAAAGATTTTGTGGCACATAGTTGTGACTGACTACTCCCATTATGTATATTACATGATACATTCAGCACGTCTCGTCGCTAGACTTTAGAGCAAGCAATATGTTTGTAACGTATGTTATTGTGTTGTTGCAGAGCGAGTCGTCGTACACATCGTCGGAGGAGGGAGGGTGGGCGGGTGAGAGGCACGCCGTGCTGTGCTACGAGCAGGTGCGGCGCCTCAATGACGTCATGGACGAGGTGGTGTCCATCCACGGGCGCGGCAACTTCCCCACGCTGCATGTGCGGCTGCGCGAGCTGGTGGCCGGCGTGCGCGCGCGCCTCGAGGCGGCGCCCAGCGAGGGCGGCGCCGGCATCGCCGTGCGCGACGTGCGGCTCAACGGGGGCGCCGCCAGCTCCGTGCTGGCCGACCGCGCGCAGCCCTACTCCGACATCGACCTAATCTTCACGGCCGAGCTGCCCACAGCGCGCCACTGCGACCGCGTGAAGGCGGCCGTGCTGTCGCACCTGGCCACGCTGCTGCCGCCGGCCGCGCCGCGCCGCCGCGTGTCGCCCGCCACGCTCAAGGAGGCCTACGTGTCCAAGATGGTGCGCGTCAACTCGGACGGAGACCGCTGGTCGCTCATTTCGCTGGGCCACTCGCACGGACACAAGTCCGTCGAGCTCAAATTCGTGGACACGATGCGCCGCCAGTTCGAGTTCTCGGTGGACTCGTTCCAGATCGCACTGGATTCGCTGCTGGCGTTCCACGAGTGCGCCACGCTGCCCATCGGAGAGAACTTCTACCCGACCGTGGTGGGCGAGTCCGTGTTCGGCGACTTCCACGAGGCGCTCATGCACCTGGGAGAGAAGCTCATCGCCACGCGCCAGCCCGAGGAGATCCGTGGCGGCGGCTTGCTCAAGTACTGCGCGCTGCTGGCCAAAGGCTACCGGCCGGCGCGCCCCGACAAGATCAAGACCTTGGAGCGCTACATGTGCTCGCGCTTCTTCATCGACTTCCCCGAGCTGGGCCAGCAGCGCGCCAAGCTGGAGGCCTACCTGCGGAATCACTTCGTCGGCCGCGTGGAGGAGGCGCTCAAGCACAGGTGGGTGCCCACTTATACTCCTTATCTTACTACTTAATACAACTTGGGTATTTTGGACCATCACGGTCCTATGTCTTGTGAGGCTATCTATTAATAAGTATCACCAGCCTTGACTATTGAAAGTTTTGTCGATGAAGATATTTCTCGAACTGAAACCAATCGACTGCTTTGTACGTAGAGCTGAACTAACTGTTGATACATATTTGTGCAGGTACCTGACGCTGCTGCACGGCGTGGTGCGCGAGAGCACGGTGTGCCTGATGGGGCACGAGCGGCGGCAGACGCTGGCGCTGATCGAGTCGCTGGCGTGCCGCGAGCTGTGCGCGCGCGTGCCGCTGCTGATGCCGCAGTACTACGTGTGCGTGTGCGCCGCGTGCGCGGCCTGCGCGCCGTGCGCCGCCTGCTACCCGCCCGCGCCCGCGTGCTGCGACTGCTGCCGCCCGCAGCTGTGCCCCGCGTGACCGCCCGCGCCGAGCCCCTTAATTAGTGCCAAATGTATATAATGTGTAGCGTCGCGCTCCGCCGCCGAGCGCCGGCCCGCGCCGGCTCGCTGCGAGGGACCTAATTTCTAGTCGTACTCCTTGCGTGTTGATCCCTTAATATGTTAGCAGTACGAAAATTAGTTCTCGCGCGCTCGGGCCGGCGCCGCCGGGCGCGAGGCGGGACGACGGTCTGCCTATAAAAAAAGACTAGTTAGTTATTTTTAAGCTTTTATGTATATAAATTGTCTCCGTAAAAGTAGTGGCATGTCTCTCGCCGTAAAGTGTCGCGGTGTACCATGGCTCGGGAGAAGCTCTGTGGCGTGACGTGCAGGAGTAGTCCGGCCTAGAGACGCCCCCGGGGCGCCTGGCACGGCACGAGGCCGGCCGTCCTTCCTTCCTTCGTAGAGACACCGCAAATACCTATTTTACTATATATTTACCGAGCTAAAGGATGTTACTATGTATACACTCGTCTCGTGTCGTGACCGCTCTAGTATTGTATACGGCTTGGCGTAAACAGTAACAAATTAACATATAAATAGAAAAAAAAATAAAAAAATCCAAAAAAATATTTCTAAGGTGTGTACAATATTAAAGTTCACGCTTTTTTAATAATAAATACATTAAATATTTTAAGAACATTTACAAGTAGCGAAGTCAGTTTAGCAACAGAGTACTTATGAACACGTTTATTATTATTAATGTTTCATCAATGACGATTGTCGAGTAGATCGTATGGAAATGTGATTTAATTGTTGTGGAGTAAACTCGTTGGCGGAATATTATATACCGACTTACATTACATTCGTAGAGTAAACCCATAGAGAGATATATCTACTATTATTGTTGTATTTTAATGAGATATAGTTACATATTTTAATGATGAGAACAGTGTCCGGCCAATACGTGCATGTCTTAGAAATTTGCCAACGCATTATATTCAGAATAAATTATATCGTTGTATAAAAATATTGCATGAAATTCTTACTAGCTTGGATTAAGCAGTTGTTATATTATAGTCCTTACTTAGTTGTCAGGAAAGGAGTACAATCAGCCTCTAGTAGTATAGTTAAAATTCGGAGTAAAAATCGAGTTTATAAACGAATTTCCAAGTAGCTCACAATCGAACCAAAATTGTCGATCTCATTCTGTAATGTTTCGAAATGGGGACTATCCCGGACGTTGAGTTGACTAGAACGCGGTTACTAATATCTAACGTTGACTCTAGTAATAACTTTACTTGTAGATCTTTAAAAGACGTTAGCGTTGCATAATAGTAACTATAAACAAGCATCAGTGAATTTACTGAGAGAGAGAGAGAATCTCTGAATTGTAATTACATTCCAGAGATTATCTCCCTCGCTCACACATTTACTTGATAGAGTGCGAGATGTGAGTAAAACTTTTGTATACCGAGTCTTATGTCAATAACTATTGGACCTTACATATCACTCTTGAAAATAATATCTACACAACTTTTGGGCCACGAAACTCTTAGAAAAGCTAAACAATCGTAAATTTATATAACTGAGGTCTTTAATGAATGAATCTTTAACTTTCATTCAAATTTCTTTCTCTCTAAAGCTAATAATAGCTAATTAAAATATTGCAAAGTGAAATGTAACACATTTTCTATTCGTTAAATCTTAATTAATCCTGTACTTAGAAAATAAAATGAAGTACATAAGCATTAGTTTTCGGAAAGTATACTAGAATTCCACTTGTTATAAGAATGAACGTAAGTTATACAGGGTTAATGGAAAGGACATGAAAAATCAAAATTAGTATATTTTAAATGTCAAGAAAAAATTCAATCTGGTCGCGACTATTTTCAACGCTAAAAGATAACAAATTTTAAATATAATCCAGTGGTCTGCTAATAAAGTTTTCTAAAAGTATTTTTTATTCTGATTGTAAATACGCAGAAATGTACGTAGTTTCCAAGTTGGCCTCCACATTGTTGATTAAAGTTGTTTTGGTCCCATGTCCTGTCCACGGCCTCGTATTTATCACTAGAGTTACATGTACTGGAACAGGCCTATACGTTGTGATTTGTAGTGTTTTCGACAGGTATTTTATTGACGTCTATATTATTGTCGTATTATTATACATAACTGTGATTGTTATAATCTATAGTAGTACAGCTATTGGCAAAATTACTTACTACCTCCTCCCTTCAACTCGACTACTGAGATGTTTCTATACTACATTATATTACTGCAAGGTTACTGTTGACTGACACAAAACAAATAGCAAGAGTCTAAATTTGTTCAGCAAATAGTTTGCGTTTGTCACCAGTACTCCTGTATAAAAGCGATTCTCTTCAAACGATGTTAATTATTATCATGTGCAATTTTATAAAAATGTTTTGCTCACGATACTGTTATTGAAAATCCAAAAAAAAATATATAAAAATGAATGATTGTAGAGGAAGCACATTTTGTACTAAGTCAAATTACCGTTTTCACTATTTGGGAGCGCGTTATGTAATTTGTATATTTGAGTTGCCTTATTATAATATTTGCAGATAGTGAAAAATGGTATTTTTAATTTGTTCGCAGCTTCAGAAGCTCTCACCACGTGGTATTACCACAACTAATTACGGTCTACAAAATTATATAAAAAAATGTATTAAAAAGAGAGACATTGCGTTATAGTCTAGGTTTTTTTCCTAAAGTTACCATCAGTTTTCAGCTAGCTATGTTTAATTTTTATTGTTCTTATATTGTTTACTGGTTGAAGGGTGTCTGTGTGCTATCTCCATTAAAGAAAGGGACGTGGGGAGGACGCAAAAACAATGCGAGGATTTCTTTTATGTGTAAATGTTTGCATAGTAAAAAGAATATTATGAAATATCGGAGCAGGTACCCACCTACCTAGAATCTATGAAGCTGAATCTGGAAGAAGGTGATTTTAACTTTCGCCTGAGAAAAATTGTACTAATTGAACAGATTTCGACTGTGTCGCTTCTGCGTCTTCTTCTTTCATATAGAAATTGAACTGTTGCGGTGGCGAGAGCTATAATATACTACATTATGGTGAACATAATCATATGTTACATCTCTATGTACTTAAAATCTCTAAGTCCGCACGTTCGAAGGGAAAGAGACGAGACTCAATATAAATATATCGTTTTTCTTACGACTGTTACATAACCGGGGTTTACGTCACTCATAGTTTTCCATTCATTTATTGGCTGTCGTTTAATATTGTTAATATATTCGAGTGCGGTTTGGTGATACTTGCGCAACGGCGAAAGCGTATACATATGTAAGTATATACCTATACTTAGTATACATACATACATATGTATGCAAACGCCGGCGCGGGAATCGCAATTTGCGATGACGAAAACATTTGAAGCATTTACTTAATATAAAAGTTATTTTACGGTCCAGTTACGTTCTGTTATTTTAATAACTGCTGGTGTTGAAAACTTGTAATGAGAGGAAGTGTACATCGGATGACACGATATATTCTGTTATTTGGTTCGGCTCAACGCTCCAAAACAGTGGTATACTGACACACCAAGTGGCAGAAAAACAATGGTTTTCCAAATAATGTAGTTCATCTGTTCTACTTTTAATCTTGTTTAAAACACTTTTGATCAAGAAATGAGATAGCCAGCTATTATATGCATTTATAAATCAACAAATAAATTGAGCCAGTATACATCGGAAAGAGAAAGAACGTATTTAACAGAACTGTGGCTGGATCGTTGTCACTTTTAGAATTAGTGAATCTAGTATTGGAGAAGCACGCAGGCGCCTGTTTGTGGTCTCTGAACCAACTGGGGACAGCTCAAGCAACAGCTATGTATGTGATAAATATCCTGTTAAAATGTCAATAAAGAACTCACAACTATTCTGATATTATGTAACTGGCGTACCTACTTGCATAAATCGATAAAATTACACACTCAAACTCTGCTAAATCAATCTAACACAATCACACAATTTATTTTAACATAAATTCAAACCGCGAAATAATTAATAAATAACTAAGTAATTGAATTAGGCAAGATAAGCTTCAGCTACCTTAATATTTTCTTTATGTTTGAATTTTATGGTTACGTTGGTACACATGCAGCCGTAACCTTTCTGCCAATTTAATGGCTACCACTCAAATCAATTCAAATTAATAACTTATTACAATTGCGAAACAGAATGCAATTTATCGGAACGAGGTAATAAATATCTACACAAACAACCTTGTCCACAGTTTTAATAATACTGGTAATATTTTGAAGATAGCTTTGTCGTTCCTTGGACACCGTAAATTTTGATGGAGCTCTCAATTTGACTGCTGCCTTATATTTCAGGCTTCTTACAACTTACTCAGTTTACAAAGTAAATCACAGTTGGTTAATAATTCGTTTCAAATCATACTTATGCATTAACTGGCTCAAGTAATTGGTTAAATTATAACCGAACGCAGTCGAGTGGCGTGATGAAACCACGCAAGTTAACTAACTCTTGGCAATTCAATAACTTAGTTAAAACATTGTCTTGAAATGGTGAATTTCAGTACACTTTATCTGTGTGAGCAAGATTTCTCTCAGCTACAAGTAAATTACTACCTATCTACTTTATTTTTAAACAAAAATCTTTATTGCGACATACATATATCAGCATTAACAATGAAAATATGTGATGCCTAACATTTTAGGTTTCCTCACCAACGGATCGTCAGAAATCAGATAATTCTGTACACAACGTACAATTATTGTCGTAAAAAGTAATTTCAATATATAAAGTTTTGTTTCTCTTTTTCTCAACTGTACAATAAGATATGTACCTTGATTTATCTTGCATGGCTGTTGTTTCCCTGCCCCAGTAGTTCAGCGGCAGTGTCGAGCCGCTCATATGTTCCAGGCGAAGTCTCGACAACAGACTCTCTAGAGTAAGGGATGCTAGTTATAAAGCCTTACGTTATATAAGCTTATACTGTTAGGTTATCATACATTAACGGGTCGACGGCCCTGGCAATACCTCGGAGGCGGACATAGTATCGTAACTAGAATATTCTGGGAAGCAACCAGATATAAAACTTTGGCTACTTACATAAATGTATATGAATAGCTAATATTTACCTTTTTGTATGCTCTGGAACAAATTAATTGTTATTAAATACAGACCCCGCCTCCGAGATATGTCCAGCAAATTGACACCCTTTATAAGTTACTTATAGTTATGTTTCGCTTCCGGTTTTGCCTGTTTCGTGTAACGCGGGGCATACATCGTGTAACGCGAGTATAATGATTTCTAAGTATATATAATTTGTGAGGAGTTTTAAGCTATTGTAAATTTTACAGAAAATTAAAAATGTTGTGAAAATAAATTATATAAAAAGTGATATAAACAGTGACGACGGTCTTTTATTTAATTAAGTTATATCTACTTGATAAGTTCCTAAGATTACTACTAGGCAGGTGATATATAGGGTACTAGTTACTAGAGCATATTCTTTTGGCGGTGGCTATATTTAGACATCAAAAACAATACATTAACGCCCTTAGAAAAATGTTTGGAGAATCATTTCCGCTCACTGCTGAGCTGAAACAGCCTTAAAGGATGCGTCAGGTATCCTGTATAGCGTGTACTCATATTTATCAAAGTTACACGTAAACTAGAAACCTTCTAAATATTGGGCACACCTTTATAATAGCAAGTAGGATACGAACGTATTTTTCGACCGCTGGGTGGAGCCCACAGAATTTATTAACTACACAATACACATAAAACAATATTTATGAGAAGACATGCACCTATACCTACGATACCTATATGCTATAAAAACGATCTATATATACTCCACGACGGTACAAATTAATTATAGGCAATCCAGTAAATGAATGGGAAATCCTCAAGGAAAATAGCCATATGAATAGGATTATGGTAATAGGTAAGTACCTACTGCATTCGTTCTTTTTGTTTTAACCACTGTATGAGCTGGACTCTTTAAAAGTTAATGATAAGAAAGAGCTGATAATTTAGCGCAGACAATGTTTTACTGACGCAATAATATACTAACGTAGTTACCTTCAGACTCAAGCATCAATTAGCTAAACAGTTTAGAGAGTAACTTTATCAAGAATTTAAACAATAGTATTATAGGTTTAGTAAGATTTAAAAATGTTAAACTTTATGAGCACGACAACTTCAACTTGATGCAGTCATCTATTTCATCATTCACCACTTACACAGTACCGGTACCTATCTAAGTAGTATTTACACCTTAACAAAATATGGCATATGATAGGAAAAAAATGGCACTTAAATTGCGCTACATGCCTGGAACAGATCGTTCTATGCGATAAGGCCGCTCAATGTACCTTTGTTAAGTTATGTCTTTTTAAATTGTTTTATGTATATTTTTTTCTGATGTACAATAAAGTTATATTCTATTCTACACTAGTGGGTGCTCGCAGCTTCGCTCGCATTAAAAAGTAAAACTTGCATTCCCTATTTCACCTCTTTAAAAGTGGCATTTCCGAAAATCCCTTCTTAGCGGATGCCTACGTCATAACATCTACCTTCATTCCAAATTTCAGCCCAATCCGTCCAGCGGTTTGGGCTTTGCGTTGATAGATCACTATATCAGTCAGTCACCTTTGAGTTTTATTGTACATATATAGATTGGTGTCAAATAAGGAAAAAATTACCAACAGTTTTCCCTATCGCCGTATTGTTATCAATAACAATACATCGAGGCTGGTGTTGTAACTGTATTGAGCCCAGGTTCAGTGAATCCCCAAATTCTAGTTCATCAACCCAAATCAAATCTGTTTTGCTCTTGGTTCCGAATTACTAAACCAAAAATCTAAATCTCTGTTCTGATTCTTGACGCCGTGATTAATGCGGGCTGGCGACCGGCGCGCGCGCAGTCAACGAACAACCTAGATACATACATCACGGGGGCTGATCTACCACTGGATAGATAGTGGGAGGACGAAGGAATAGCACATCAGAGGACACCTGATCTGTATAAATAAATAAATATTTCAGGACATATCACACAGCGCCATCTAGCCCCACACTAAGCAAACGCTTGTGTCGTGGGTACTAGATAACGGATATAATACTTATATACTTTTTTGTATGTTGGAAGACTACGGGTAAGGGAAAGATAAAGGTGTAAAATGTAGAGGTGAGGTACAAAATAATCAGATCTTGTCTGATAAAATTGTGGTATATGTAAATACATAGTAAACACTACAAGGGGTCTATCCCAATAATATAGGCAAGTACTGTATAACGTTTCAATCTTCCAATACTTCTGTATATTTAGAATCCACGTGTCCGAGCGATGGAGT
The DNA here is from genome assembly GCA_927399415.1 of Macaria notata. Lineage (NCBI taxonomy): Eukaryota > Metazoa > Arthropoda > Insecta > Lepidoptera > Geometridae > Macaria > Macaria notata. The sequence continues at coordinate 12,965,172 of OV656734.1, read as the reverse complement.
CAGGACTTCGCACCCTGTTTGTCCATACTTTTACAAACTTGTATATTTAATAGAAGTTGGCGCCACAAGCTGAGCTTTCAGAACTTATAGACTGTCCGTTCTTAGTTACATCATTTCATCACTCTTATAAGAAAGCAGTGTCAAGAAGGTTCTTAAATGTCACCGAGACGACCGGACACCTCCCACGACTTTGAAAAGGATGAGAGAAAAGTAATGAGGATTGATTTAAAGCCCCTGAATATTATTAGAATAAAGAAGTATAAGAAATACGAGACAGTTCTTAGAGTATTTTATGCACGAAACTTTTAAGGATCCAAAATCAATATTTGTTTTCGTAGAGCTTTAGTGACAATTACTTACCTATAACCAAAAATAAAGCTTTCCAAGATGTCCAAGCTTTACGGTATGCTAACGTAAAAGGCATGTAAATGGTCGTAAAGAAATGATCAATTAGCAGATATACCTAGTGCTAGATGGCGCTGTGTGATATGACCTGAAATATTTATTTTATTTTTATTAGTACAAGGTTTTATTTTTATAATAATATTTCTTTTTCAATATTAGACTGTTTATTCAAGAGCTGTAGAAGGATTTTGCCCTCTACAAAATTTCAACAGAACTTGTAATACAAAATGTTTATTTTACTTCTCAATCAATAAATCTAGTTCCCAAATCAGAACAACCGTTATTATGTTCATATTTATGGCATACATTGTCGAGATGGAGTCCAGGTTCAGTGGCCCTCGGTGAAATAACCCTGGCATATTTATTTAGGACACCTTTACATAATGGATTCAGAAATCTGGCGACACTCTTGAAACTGTAAACTTGCTCTTGTTATATTAAGAACGTTTTATAGCTACATACATACATATTCTGTATGATTATTTACTATAGAATAAATGTTCTTTATGTACAGTTTTATACAACCTACTAACAATAGAAGCTCTTTGCCTTACGGATAATTTTATCTGTGGGCACATACAAGAGCACCAAATAAATAAAGGTCATTTGAAAAACTAATAAACCTGACTATATGAATATGTATATGTAGACTAATTAATCGTTATAATAAATTACATTATCATAATAGCTATAAAAGCAACTAACTTTACAAATTCGAGCGGCTAATGTGGCTAAAGATTATTTAAAACGATTCATCGATAATAACGTCAATTATTGTGGTCTATTGAAGACGTATCATCAATTCCAAATAATCATGTTAAAGCATTCTAGTATCACAAAGAAACTAGCCGTTAAAATTTAATTTGGGATACATATATTATTAGCAATAAAATGTGTTAATTCTTACATAATACTCGTACTAAGAAACGAAGCATAAAAATTTAAATTACTTAGTGATGTGCCAATCTAAGATGGAGATCGCGAGGTGGGCTGCAGTTGAAATGCAATTACATTTTATTTTGATATCTCGTTGCTGAGCATCAATGAATCTAAATATAGATTGCAGATTATGATGCAGATGAACAAGTTTATAGGAAAAAATATTTCACAAAAAAATCTATTACATCTGTTGAAACATGAGACAATGTATATACATTATATATTATGTAGATCATTAGAATTAACTTTTCATTGATTTTTTACTTGCGTTTGACTACAGGTCGCCAGAGCATACTGCAGCTTGTAATTTTTTTTTACGTGGGATAGGTTTACGTTTTACTAATATGTGACACGCTTACCTAGAAGGTACCATACATTGAAGACCCCTGGATTGTAACTGGCAGTAAAGACAGCTTCTGGAATCTTTATGGAAGTTTAAAAACATATTTATTTTCTAATTAGGCACTTACTAATTACATTAGAGTTAGGTTTCTGATCTTTTCTCTTCGCTGGATAGATATGAGAGAATGTAATACGAGTCAGGGTCACATTTTAAACAAGTTACGTTTTTCAGAATATTGAATGACGCCGACATTGAACAGTGAATGATCGTATCAAGTTGCAGCTGTTTTGCAAACTTTTGCTGTGTACTTTATTACACTTTCCTCAAACATAAATAAATAAATAAAATTTGTTAATTCCAATATCATTTTGTTTAACAAAATGATATTGGAGTCCAAAGCCGCCCGAACTAATTTTCACTGTGGCATGAATTGGTTATTTACTTTATAGATTTAAACAAGATTATTGAAAACGGCTACATAGACGACAACTTTATTATAGTCAGTCAAATTGTAAATAAACTAAGTAACTCCAACTCACTACTGCGGGCCGATAAAATTTTGGAATATCTTGTTTTCTTACCTACGAATTTTCAATCGTACAGCACGCATTTCTGCATAAAAACTTATGTAGGTAATAGTTTTTGAATCGACAAAAAGGGAGGAGGTTCTCAATTCGTCTTATGTTTTTTTTTAATAACATCACCTACCTACCTTTATCTAATTGCACGTAATTTTCTTAATTATACTTAGGTACTAGGACAAACCCTAAAAATCTTTTTTCATTAGTTTTAGACGTATTTTTCAGCAACTTTCCTCGGATATTGAAATGAGGTAAAGCTTTTTATTTTCTTGTCCTTTGATATTTCTATTCTAAGCGAGGTGGTAGGCGGCGTGGTTGCGTAGGTGGAGACATTTCAAACTTTTTCAATTTATACCTGGCAAGGTGGACCTCAGCTCAAAAAATATTCATATTTTCATACATAACTACTTGATTAAGATGTTGAAATTCATGGTTAAATAAATATATTTAATCTCATGTATGAATGTGTTTTTTTTTTATTTTATTAAGTATTCCGTTCTTGACCAAAATTGACAACAAAAGCCTGCCAAAACCCAATAATTAGTCAAGTAGATAATTTAATTAATTAACGACGCAACGTTTCAAATAATAAAGAAGCTCACTGGTCAAAGGAAACGCAATCATCTTTAGGACAGCGGGCTTAAGATCGTCACAAGATTGATTTGAGTTAAAAAAAGTTAAAAATATTTTCGATAAAAACACAGTTTATATATACCTATATATAGGTACACATTTAAGTTAATTTATGATACATTTTGTCTTAACATGGGATATTTTGTAGGTTGAGGGCACCTTTTAAAACTTATAACTAAGCTATTTGTACGACTTATATTACTAGGGTCTCATTAAAACATATTTTACAATATTTAAATTTTACAACAATAATGATATACTTTTACGATTTATTTAAATTAAATTTACTTACTACATGCTAGAGTATTCGTGCTATGCACACAAGCAGTGTCTTAGAAACCTCACTATTTGCAAACGTTAATTACTTACTAAAGTAATAAGACGGAAAGAAAGTTAGAAAAGCAATAGATAGGCAGTTTCTGGGTTTTTTTTTATATTTCTACAACCTCGCAGTACTACTTAGTTTGATTTAGGTCTGAAAATACGAGAGACTTGCTTAGAGGTTCTATTTACTAGAGCTATGTCTAGATTTGCCTTTTTATTATTTTATTTCTGAATCCAGTTGTGCAAACGCTTTTCATATTCAATATCGATCTATAAAAAAAACGATTCTCACGTATTGTGCCCTGATTTTCTCTTCCAGATGCATTATGAATTTATAAGATATACGCAGTTTTTATAGCAATATATATACTTGCTGTAACGCTTAATTAAAAGTTGTACGCTTTTGACAAGTATAAGTACTTAGATAAAATTAAATAATAAATGTACCATACCACGTGCGCCGCAGCTGCCTTGAACGGCCTTGCAGGACAACGAACACTCGAATCTACAATTAATGCTGTTTTAACTCACTTCGAAAAAATAAGTGTAAGTGTATGTACTTTGTATATTTACCGCCCACAACACGAGTAGAGAAAAGGCAAGGAGGTACCTACCGGTGCACAGAATAAATTAAAAACCCCGAAACATGCGTTACGCTTCTACTAATGTATATTGAGCAAACTGCTAAATTATGAAATCCTTACCAGATTCTCTATTCCTAGATTTCTATTCACTATTAGTCGGGTTTTTTCTGATCAAGCACGCTAGATCGTAGACTGCAACATTGCTTAACATCAGGCGAGTTGTAGTTTATGTTGGGAATTAAATTTCCCAAAAGTACTACTACGTAGTATAATTAGTAGTACACATTAAAACCGAACCCAGTGCGTACGCGCAGTAGTGCAGGGGCTCATAGAAAATAGACCTCGACACCGTTCTATTTTTCTGTTCTGTTACCAAGCCGTTCGGATCAATAAATACCGGCAATAAAAAGTAACTAGACGAAGTAATATTGAAAAAAAAACATGTCAATGTACATTTTGTACTATATAATATATCGTATCGCGGTATTAATTATACGTATTCATTAAATAATTCAACCAATCTGATTTCATCATATATTCTTCCGCAGGGTCCTAATATTAAAAAAAGTAATATAGGAGAAAAGGTAGTTGTGTATCTACATATTCATAGATAGTATAAAAGTTGTTTATTTTAATTATATATTTTAATATTATATTTATTAAATGCATGTTGTTTTTTTCTATTCTTATTCATTATCAGTGATTTAAAATAAATATACGTAATTAGGTAAACAAAATCAAAATCCGACGACCTAGTTTTCACTTAACTAACCTTGTTATTAGCTTGTTAATTGATTTTACAACAATTTAGATTAAGGCCCTATTCGATAATAATTACAATAATTTAATAAACTGGAGCATTTAGCGGGAGGTACCATAAACTTACAATGCGTAATATTACTTGGTATATATGTCACGGGAAATGTGGATAATGCGGGAATTATGCATAATCCCCGGGAATTATGCATAATTCCCGCATTATCCACATTTATCATAATCCCGCGCGGGAATTATGCATAATTCCCGCATTATCCACATTTATCATAATCCCGCGCGGGATTTATGCATAATTTAGATTTTGACACACTAATATTTTAATTTAGAATGACCTTTTATCTCAATTTTAATTATTTGTATTATTAGTTTTGTTCTCTGTATTGTAGTATTATATCATCATTTATTAATTAATGTAATTGGCTCGCGCCGTTTTAATTGATTTGTAAATAAATAAATAAATAAATAAATAATTCATAATATTCATAATTCATAATATGCATATTTTATTATAATTAAGACTAGAATTGTTTTTATTTTAATAAACATTTGATTCAGATGTTTGATTTTGAGTTATTATGTATAATTACCGGTAAATGTGATTAATTCGAATGTTTTTCTCACTTTTACCAAGAGCACTGGGAATTATGCATAATTCCCGGGGATTATGCATAATTCCCGCATTATCCACATTTCCCGTGACATATATATTGTGTCTCGCGAATAAACAAAAAAACAAAACCCTTGTATTATTGCCTGATTGATAAATGATGACATTGCACACAAACCCAAATTTAAATTCAATTTGTTTAAAAATGCTCGTGGATGGATTAGAGGGGGATTTAATATTTGTATCATGTGCTGGTAAGCAATCAATATTGTATAGGGTCATGGGTTTCCCATGTTTGTGGTAACCATATATTTACTAGGTATCCAGAGCATGTTGGTTACATGTTATAATTGTAACTATCTCTTATAAAATGGTTTAAATAGGTACACATGGTAACCCTCTAGTAATGTGTTAGTGTGCCTCTACGTCGTGTTCCGATAGTTTCGACCTCCACTGACAACTTTATCAATCAGTGAATGTAGCTCCATTGCGAAATTATTCCACAAGGGCTTATTGTTGGGCCTTAATGTGAAATGTACCAAACTGATTTATTGGCACTAAGAAGTATGTAACGTAAATTATTATAGTAATGTTCAAGCGAAAGCAATGAACAATAATTGATTTGACATTGCGTTTCAAAGTTTTTTGATCTTCCTCTAATTAAAGCAAGGCAAATATGATATGAAGATAAGTACAACCTGAATCAAGTATCTATAAATTCGACTATTAGCTCGTATCAGCAAAAGTAACAGGCACCGCTGGGTATACATCAATTAATAAACTTTTAAACGCCAACTCTTTTATTAGTTAAACCGGTAAGAACATCATTGAATTCTGTCTCATTGGTAGACAAAACATAGGGTGTAAGCGTAGATCCAGATTTTGATAAAGTCACGTTACTATTGTATTTGAAGTTACGACTCCTCTGATTTGTAACATTAACTCTGTCAAATATTGCTGTAGATTTTGTTTGCACTTGGGAAGAGTTTATAATTCTTGAAATATATTTTTCTGTAGTAGTTTTGAAACGATTAAAGTCACTTATTAGTGACTGTGTAGTCATTTGCCATTTCAAGTGTGCATTTTCTCTTCTAGTTACATTAGTGACAACTTCTGATATGTTACTTCTCGAATTATTGTGTTCATTTATTTTAATTCCATGATGTTTCGTTGCAGATATATTCAAACTCGAAAAAACGGAAATGTTTTTGTTATCATCTGTTATTATATTGATCATGGGACGTCGCGTATAATTAAATTTTATTGAAATAGGTTTAGTAAAGTTTAAAGTATCTTTTGTAAACTGTGATGTATTAGCATTGTCATCTTTAGTGATGTTATACACAGGGAAAGTAGCGCTTTCTGCTGATATGCGGGCTATATTACTGGTATTTTTATGTATAATACTAGTATTTGATAAGATGTTCGTGGTAGTATTGTTACTTAAACCAGCGGATTTTTTTAGTTTCAGTGATAGATTAGTAATAACATTTTTATTGACTTTATCCAGAATTGAAGTAAGTTTATGAGCATTATCGACATTAAATGTGTTGTTGACTGTAAAGTTTTTAGTAGTGTCAGAAACAGTATAACGCTCTTGCTTGCGGTTCATATTTTTTACAACGACTGTGTTATTTGGTAATATTTTAACTTCTGTGTTTCGTCCAAGACCAAACGCATCAAGGCTTTCATTGTTCTTCTGGACAATGAAAGCCGTATCAGGCTTATGTCTCAACGTATCTTGAGTGTTCGAATGTATTTTTATTTCAATTCTCGATTGGCCGCTAGTATCTAGAATTTTCATGACAATACTGCTTGCGTTGCTGTCTATTATTCTGTGTTTGTTATATGGAACAGATCTGCGATGACCTTTTATAGGTGAACTGTGGGAAGTATTAAATGTCGGTGGCATCAATATAATCCTGATATCGTCGTCCGATAATGTTTCGTTATGATTAACTTCATTTTCTAATGTAACTTCAGTAGATGTGATAGTGGTGGAAGTAACTGCAGTCGCATTTGCAATACTTGGAATGAGTGGAGGACTCACATTTCTTATAAGTTCATGAGGAATAATAAATAATGGTTGTTCCTCCTCGGGCTCTGCAAGTGTAGTAAGTGCGTAATCCGGGCCAGAGACTAATTTGTGTACCAAATTATGTCGATATCTATAAAAAGGTGTCAAAGAATCCAGTGGGTTTCCATCGGGATTATTTTCTAAGTGTTCCTGCAAAATATAATACACACGAATGTAGTTACATACGCAATCGAACACGTCGCAAGTTCATATTAAAAATTACGACGATGCGTATTTTCAATCACTTTCAGGATCGTGTTGGTACACTATTTCATTAAAAGTATTCGAAACTACTTTTTATTTCGTCTGCGAAACTTACAGCATTCAGCATATGAGCAGTAGCGTTATCAGAGTCCCGAGGGTGGACGGTAGACAGGAGGAACAGCGAGCCCGCACACGACACTATGCACACAATACTACACACTGTCGCAAACTTACAGCATTCAGCATATGAGCAGTAGCGTTATCAGCGTCCCGAGGGTGGACGGTAGACAGGAGGAACAGCGAGCCCGCACACGACGCTATGCACACAATACTACACACTGTCGCAAACTTACAGCATTCAGCATATGAGCAGTAGCGTTATCAGCGTCCCGAGGGTGGACGGTAGACAGGAGGAACAGCGAGCCCGCACACGACGCTATGCACACAATACTACACACTGTCGCAAACTTACAGCATTCAGCATATGAGCAGTAGCGTTATCAGCGTCCCGAGGGTGGACGGTAGACAGGAGGAACAGCGAGCCCGCACACGACGCTATGCACACAATACTACACACTGTCGCAAACTAACAGCATTCAGCATATGAGCAGTAGCGTTATTAGCGTCCCGAGGGTGGACGGTAGACAGGAGGAACAGCGAGCCCGCACACGACGCTATGCACACAATACTACACACTGTCGCAAACTTACAGCATTCAGCATATGAGCAGTAGCGTTATCAGCGTCCCGAGGGTGGACGGTAGACAGGAGGAACAGCGAGCCCGCACACGACGCTATGCACACAATACTACACACTGTCGCAAACTTACAGCATTCAGCATATGAGCAGTAGCGTTATCAGCGTCCCGAGGGTGGACGGTAGACAGGAGGAACAGCGAGCCCGCACACGACGCTATGCACACAATACTACACACTGTCGCAAACTTACAGCATTCAGCATATGAGCAGTAGCGTTATCAGCGTCCCGAGGGTGGACGGTAGACAGGAGGAACAGCGAGCCTGCACACGACGCTATGCACACAATACTACACACTGTCGCAAACGTACGGCAATTCACCATAATTAGGTATAATTATAATCTATAAAATTATACTCGAAAATTATGTAGAAAAAAAGACTCAAGATCAAAGTAGAGATTGACAAAACGAGTGCTGACATTTGAAACATGAAAACCGTATGAAAACTTCTTTGAGCTCTTGACTCTTCTCAAGGAAGTTTTATCGCACATGTAAATTACAGAAGGTTAAAGTTTGAACCAACCATTTAAAATAGATATTATAATAATAAATTATACACTCATTTTTAATTATTTGTTTTTATTTCTTACAATACATATTGTTAACTACACCTACACTAACTATCAAAGTACCTATAGGTTACTTTCATAGTAGCAGACGTTGCAGGTATGCCTCTCTAATCTAGTTTTTTATCTTTAGCATACTCTTCGATATCCAAGTATTGGGGTGTAGGCTGAAACAGGAAGCAAAATTGCATTAAAAAAAATATCGGTGTCCTACATTATTTTTAGCCATGCCAAAGTTACGGTAAATTGCATGAGTTTATCGTTTATTTACCAATTAATTACATAATTTGTAACAAATAACCTAAACTAGTTTTTGAGCTAGGTATTCAACATGCACCCTAGACATCTAGTATTTTAGTTTAACCAAAATTATATAATAATATTATAACCTTATAATTTTGTGCGCGTGTTATTGTAGAGTCAATTCAATGAACGAACATATTCGCGGTGACTTTTTGGTGTACTCTTCGCGTACTTAGTAGTTTTTAACCGACTTCAAAAAAGGAGGTTATCAAGTCTTCTGAATGTTTTTGTTTTTTCGCTTGTGAATTTGCCCCTACGATTAAACATAGCTGCTTAAAATTGTGAGAGCTGGCAAGCTACTAAGTACCCTTGTATATAAAATCTGTCACCAAGCACACAATGGTTACGGCAACGTCGTCATAGAAATTTTCCAATAAGGGTTGGTAGTCCACCCTAGGCCACTGTGTCACTTTTGCGGTTATCGATTCAGTCGGTCTCTACTTAGTCTAACGCCTGACTGTTTCCTGACAAACAAGGCCACTAAATATAAACCAATACTGATACCTTTACCACGGGCAATACAACAACGTCCGGTCCATATTCGTCCCGGAGCATCCTGGCTGCCTTCTGTGGCAGGTCCCAGAGCCCCGGGTCCAGCTGCAGCAGGAGACACACCAGCACCAGCAGCAGCGCCACCGAGACACACGCCCACAGAGCGAAGTATAAGTACACACGCATGCGGTACTTTGGGTTTATTACCAGCATTATTTATACAACAAGAGGGTTAATTGCTTTACTCGGCAAAGGGGATAAAATCACTACGTTTTCTCTGAGCAAGGACTAATGTTTTACTACTCGAATTACTTTATTTTTCTGTGTTGTTGACATACCATTACAAACACTGACTTTTCGGTATCTAATGTAGCTCAGATAAAGGAACCAATTGGTTCATCATTTCATTTTTCATTGGTTCCTTTATCTGAGTAATGTAGAGTCATGAATATGTAAGTCAAATCCAAACTTTTTGAACTATCCAAAAAGTGCCTTATATTATAATAACTATGGAAAAAAGAGATCTCTATTTTATGTAACGCAGTACCTTTATAGAAATAAAATATTGTATTGTAAAGAGAAAATATTTAAAAGATCTGGAAATAACCAAGGAAAAAGACACAGCTATACTAGCTTACTCCACTCTTCTGTGTAAATAACCCTTGAAAAACCTTTGTGCTAAACAATAACAGCAAGTTACCTATTTTTAATCAAGTCAAAGTCATGAACTGACGAATTTTTGTAAAATTTTGGCGGAAAAATATTTTTGTGACTAATATTTACGTAGTTTTCGATTTCAATTTACTTTTGAGGCGATATCGGGGTATTTGTGGAAATATACCAACAAGTAAGTAATGTTGCGCACGAAAAATACGACTACGAACTTTAAATAGTTAAGCTTTTAGTCTAGACAAAGTTTTACGAAATCCACTCATTGTAGGAGTCGGTATGAATTACATTTAGGTACCGGAGCACTTCGTACAGTTCGCGCAAAACTTTATGAGCTCTCTGAAGTTAGGCCCGAGTACGTAACCGCGCATGGTACAGTTGAGCGCACAATCATTATTGTAAGATTTAAAAAAAAAAACATAGTACATTTATGCCTATCACAAAGTATTTAGATTTTAGGTATTTTTACGTGCAGTAAGATATTAGAACAAACTGGTAGGTATTTATTTAAGTAAATTAAAAACTTTAATATAAAACTTGTGCATTTATTTATTTATGTTTGGCGCCGTAGCACATTAAAGCGTCCGCGAGGCATATCTAATTAAACCAAAAAGTTCGATAACAGTAAGAAACCACAGTAATAGAACAAACAAATACAATATAACGGTGACAAAACTTAACAACAACAATAACAGAAACAAATAAAAATAACGAAAACAAATAACAGTAAAAAAAATTACAATAGGAATGAAAATTAATTGTTGCACTCGACTGTACTTTCGTCTACAACGTGCGCAAGTGTTGTGTACGAACGTAGCACTCACACTAAGGCACGGCGCAACGGGACGCGAGCGGTGATACGGCGCAGGGCGCGGGGGCCGGTGCCCTCCCCGACGCCCTGTCCCGTCCCTCGGATACCTATAATATGCGTACTGCGCAGCCACTAGCGTGCGTGTTCCGAGAGCTCATAAAGTTTTGCGCGAACTATATCTTCTTCCTAAAGCAGAGATGTAGACTCTCTGTTCCCGACACACTATAATCCAGCGATCTTCAAAGCGAGAGTGAATCGGTTCTTATCGGGTAACGCACGCTCCATCTTAGGCCATAGCCTTTGCTTGCTATCAGGTAAACTATGGTCAAGAGCAAACCCGTTCAAGTTAAAAAAAAAAGATGTTCCGGAGCCAAATTTCGGAGAGAGAGGACTACAAAAAAACAGCCTGTTCATTGCGATACTAAATAACAAAAAACAGTGGTCTTTTAATTAAAAGACCACTGTTTTTTGTTATTTAGTATCGCAATGTACTCAATTGAGTACTTGCATCGATCATACTTGTATCAAGTTAAATAGCAAGTCCCGGCTATCTGTCAAAGACCTGCAGTCCTTAAACCATGTCAGAGGCGCTTCAGACGGTATGGAAACATACTGCTCTCGACACCTCATTTCTCCAGACTTATACGAAACTAGCTAGTGCGGGCGACTTCGTACGCTTGGAATAGTTATTACCATAAAAACGGTTCTAGTCAGTTAACCTTCAAAGATAGACATTCTTTCATACACATTTTTTTGATATCTTGAACCGTTTTCGCAGCGCACGCAACGGAAGCCCTCAAAGATGAATAATTGTCCCCGGTTTTTCCACATTTTCTATTGTTTCCTCGCTCCTATAAGTTGCAGCGTGATGTTATAGGTATAGCATAAAGCCTTCCTCGATGAATTATCTATTCAACACAAAAAGATTTTTTCAATTCGCACCAGTAGTTCCTGAGATTAGCGCGTTCAAACAAACAAACAAAAAAACAAACAAACTTTTCAACTTTATAATATTAGTATAGATTAGGTACCTACATTTATTTTAGTAGGAAGTACTAAAACTTACTTAACTCTAACAGCCATGGAGACTGGTGGCGCGCCTGCCCAAGCAGCTGGCTAGCATGACTGTGAAGTGTGAATTTTCCGTGCCGTTATGAGCAAATAGAATGTTGTTAAGTACCTATTAATTAAGCACTGGTTTTCGTTCCCCAGCGATGGCTAAAGAGCTCACCCGGCGCCGCAGCGTGACGGACTCAGAGCTGGGCTCCGTGACGTCAGCCCGCGGGCCCATCAGTGCAGTCCTATGCCCAGCAGTATGCGCCCTCCTCATGCTGGTTCTCTTCGCCATCTCCTTTCTCGGAGCGCGCCTGGCTTACGACAAATACGACGCCTTCTGCGTCAGCCGCCGCTTCGACGTCGCAAAGCTCTACGTGATTCCTACCCCTAACATCACTTTTCTGAAGTATTAGAGATTATATTTGATTGATAATAATATACTTGCTCTTATTTGGAATTCTGGTGTCGATGAATCTTAATAAAATTGCGGTGTAAGTTGGGTTTTAGCTCTTGCTTTGCGATGTAACATTCTTGATCTTATATAATTACGTTTATAAGGTTTAGGACTGGCTAGGCGCCTTACGGAATAAGTAAGAATTAAAGATATATTTTTATTGTTCGATTTTAAGCCAGCTGAAAATATTTTTCTAGCAGTTTAGGTTCATCTATTCTGTACAGTGCTTCTTGTTATTAGCGACATCTAGCGATGAATAGCGGTACTCTTTATTATATGTGCGGTTTGCCCCTTTGCACATAAGTCGAAGTAACGTGTAACGCCTGCCACACATAGATGTCAGCAGCACCTCAAGTACACTATTGTAAAGTAACGATTTTGAACAGTTAATATAATTTTTGAAGTAAATACATATATGTATTTTGTTAATAGTTTTTTCATTAAAGATAAACAATTACCTTGATATAGGTACGATTACATTTCAGCTTTATGATATTATTTTGAGTTTCGATAGCCACGAAAAAGTTAAAAAGTTATGTCAGTGTCAAAATCGTATCAATTTTATGTTTGTCATGTCAGCTGTCAGGCGCATGGAACAAAGTGGGCGGCTGTGTCTAAAATTGTGCCGATAATTTTTACATGTTTTTAATTTTAAATCACTGTAAAGCTTGCTTGTTTAGAATAGTTGACACTGTTCTAGTGTGTTAGTGCTCATATCTTCCTTGTAAAGGCTTTAGAAGGTGAGTTTAACTTAAATATAGATTACAATTTCACCTCGACTCCACCGTATCGATTGTATTGTGTATGTAAGTACGTATATTCAGCTCCTCAAAGGCCAATGTCAGCCTTCAGAGCAACACTGAACATTGTACTTAACTCTCGATAGTAAATACTTCTGTAATCAAAAGTTTCTAACGTGCTATTTCGATTACAATTATATTACAACTAAGTAGTAAGTACCTAGGTAGGTATTGATTTCCGCGACCTTATTTTAATTTATTTTTCGTTTACGGGTTATAGTTATTTGAAGCTTGTATGTTATTTGGCCTTTGTAACCTAATTAGGTACTGAATTACAATGTAAAAGTTTTGTATAAAATCTAGTTTTTGCTACAAAATGTAGATTGTAGTCACTATCAAACAAAAACCATATACACAAACTGTAGCTCAGAAATAGTATCTGACATTATATTTACTTTAATATACACATGCCATTTACATAGTTAATTGTTTATTCCGCTAATAAGAGCTTTGAAATGACTTTTTTTGTTTATGGAGATAAGATTCATTCATTCATTAAAAACAGAAATTTATATACATACATAATTCAAAAGTACATTGGAGGTACTTTCTATTATCTCTGTCCAAATTAAAACTTACACATACCTATTCATGATGCATGCCTCTCTGCATCCACATCATAGATTGTTCCTTATAGATACTGCTGTTTCATTTCATATAAAAAAGGCCAAGGTTTAATGCACCTTGACTATTTTTATTGATTACTAGCAAGTAGTTGAAAACACAGTTTCTTTTACATTCTTTTGGGACTAAAAGACCCTTATATACCTAACTCTCAAGACCCCTAAACTCCCACAATACAAAAAAAACATAATAAACTGATTGTCGACTCATTGTGGTGTGAAAGTGGAACAAACAAACCGACAAACACACTTTAGGATCTACATAAAGGTATAATTAGTTTTATGAGCTGATCAGATGCCATCCTACTTAAAATTTTCCATAGTTACTTACTTGTAGTGAGCCAAAGTACTTCAGTACATACTTACATTTTTACAAAATACAATTTCTGCAGACTGGATAAAGAAGCAAATTGGGTTAGCTAGAATGTGCTTGCTTATAAGTTAAACTTAATAGGACTTTTTGGAGATAATATTTTGAGTACAGTGTGTTGGCACCCATACAAGAAGATTCTTATTTGTGAGTAAAAACATACAAACATGTCTTATCTTGGAGGTGCAATCTATGCTGAAGCCTCATTTTGGCCGACCTCATCTGCAGCAAACATTAACTGGCACCTTTCTATGCACGCCTCTGCAGTTTCTTTCTATCAGACCTTTTTCTGAGAAAATGTTCGACCCACATTCTGTTTGCGGAGCGCTTTTCATTAGAATTCTGAGTGTTTTATGTGTGCTGTGTATGTGTGCACAGGTACAGTACAGAAAAGCTTATGTCATATTGTAGGAAACAGCTATATATTTTTTGTAAAATATGTAATAATGCTTTTTCAGAACATTCATTAGAGTAGTGCTATCATTACACATGTCTGAGTTTGTACCTAAATATATGAAAGTAGGACTCATCAGATGTTTTAGAAATAACATTTTAATTATATTTTCTGTACCTTGTATGCAGGTCATACAATTTCATGGATAAGGCCTAAGAACAATGGTGTTTTAAGTTTTGTAGATGTAGTAGTATGAGTCAACTCAATTTAATTACTAATAGACTGGGCAGTGGGTTACATTAGTGACACAAAGCATAGCTAAAACATCTAACTGTCTGATGGTTGTGTTTACTTAAAATGTCTTGACGCTATCATTTCTTAAATGGATAAGCGAAAATGCTGTTGATTTGGACTCTTCTGTAAATTGAACAATACATAAATTTACTATCCCAGCTGTTTGCTGTTAGTCTGAACCTTAATGCAAGTTTGAAAATTACAATTCACAGTTTAGTATGTAGTAGAGCTACAAAGCAAACAAACGATACAAAGCATACTTACTCTAAAATCTTTACTGAATTAATTATAATTAATCAATGAAAATTTTTAATTAAAATCCCTAAGGAGAAAAAACAAACAGTAAGGTGTGATAATATCTAAAGTTAGACAAAGGAGCCCGGTCCAGCAACAAACCAATAAATACTCCGGCTCGAGCCTGTCCTTTACCTCCAGAATGTGAGTCCTACAAGGCACCTCAGCTGTCCCCCGAGGGTACTTATATTGCTCTCGGACTTTTCCTTTCGACCGTTTTCGAGAGATTAAAAAATCCTCCACATTCCTGACCCATTGGCCCAATTTCACCTGGAATTAAGGGGCCCTTGCCGGTGTCGCCGGAAATTGGCTTTCATGGTGTAGTTAGGTACGTATTTTGGACAAAGTAGTGGTAGTTTCGTGTATTTGACTAGAGCTTTAAGAAAATATTTGCGTAAGTAATCTTACGTGTTTGAGCATGTGTTATTGTTATATTTTAGAGGTAAAATTATTGAAAACTACAAGCACAGAATAAATCTACAAGTATTAATATCGCTTCTATATTTTATACTTCGTTAAAAAAGTAATTAAGTATTGTAAGTAAATGCATCTGTTTGTGGCATCGCAGCTCCAAAAGTGATGGTCAGACTTGGATGCATTTATCTTGATAGAAAGTCTTGTTTGTACTTGAATAATTTATGGCGTATTTTTAAAATTTTTGAAAATCAAGTGAAATCAAAATTCTTTTATATGCACGAATATTCATACATAGTAGGTGTAACATAAATTTTTTGTATCAAATATTCTGCTGTTATGCGTACAAAAGTTAGTTTTTTGGCTAGTCAAATAGTATGAATTTAATACTTTTCAAATAAATTCAGTACTGGTACTATTGATATTTTATCTATTGATACTTATCTTTATTTTAGAACTGTAGGGGGATCTGCCTACTATGCCCCTATTCTGTGGAGATGCGTTTGTGACGTCAGCGCCGTGACGTCACACTTGACACAGTGCCCCATTTCCTAGGGGGCGGGGGTGAGGGGTGTGTCCATTCACGTTTGATCCCTGCATATTGCGAGCTAAAAATAGCTTACGCCATCCATTCATCGTAGGCAGGCAGGGAAGGCAAACTGCATGAAGGTATCAAGCAAGGGGACATATTTTTAGCTATGGGATTTTTAGAAGAAATAAAGTAATTTTTTCAATAATATTATCAACGTAGGTTTGGCTTGTATATAGTTAAATTACTAATTTATATGTATACGAAATTCTATACCTAGCAATACAAATTGTATCTTTTGCACCTATATGTACTAGATTTAGGGTATAGAATATTGTCATAAATAATTTGTTTTAGTTAATAAGAAATGTAGTAAAGGCATTTATAATTATTAGTTTCCATGTATTATAAATATTTATTTACAAAAATAGTAAGTAAATAAGTATTATAATAATATATCCGTTACCTAGTACCCACGACACAAGCGTTTGCTTATTGTGGGGCTAGATGGCGCTGATGTGTCTTCCGTGGAAGGACCTGGGCGCCCACCACGATGTATCTGCCCAAGAGAACTCCCTTAACGAATTAGTTCTGCGGGGGAGTCACGACCTTAGTCATGAGGAAATACGACTCAAGAGAGAGAGAGAGAGAGAGATGGCGCTGGGTGCAATGTCCCATAATATTTATTTATTTAATTTCAGTGACTTTGGGTAACAGTGCATAATTATATCCAATGAACATTATGGGTCTAGTATCTATAGCATGGTGTCACACGGAAAATGTCAATTTTACTAACTTTCAATATCGAGAAATATACCTGTGTTACTTACCCATGACAATGTCTATACCCTTTGTGTTTATTTAGTACTTTTAGCAGAAAATATCTACTAAAAGTACTAAATAACTCTATACTAGAAAAACTTAAGTATGCCTAGGCTTTGAATGTGCATCGAAGAGCAGGAAACAGCAACGGTTGTCTATTTACGTTGCCAGCGAGTTGCAACTTGCAGGCAGATAAGGCTCGCCTCCATAAATATGCATGTCTCGGTATTTGCATGGCTGCTGTGCAATTTAGAAACGTTGCGAAACTATATTAAGTAGAGGCTATGGTGTGACTATGTATAGATAGAGTTAGGTTCAATCTTGACTTAAAATTGTGGACTAATATTATGGCAAACTTTGCCTTAAAAACTTAAAAAACCATACAATTTTAAAAATAAAGATACCTATAAGATAGCACAAAGCAAAATGTTGCAGGTATCTGTAAAGTCGACCCAACCAAACCTGTAAATAAAGATAATACCAAACGAACCGATATCTGTCCCGGACACTTTCCACTCATTTAGTGAAAGGCCAAATTGGGAATTTTGGCGTAATGCCAAGCATGCTGGATAATTTCCTGATCATTCGAGTTGCCGTCAAATGTTTCCTTTCTTTCAAATGAAGGCCTATTTTCATTATCATTTATACGTAAATGAAATTTCCGAATAAATAATTTCACAACGACGAGCGACAGAAGAAAACATTAATCGTGTAATGAAACTTACTTGCTCTATTCTCATTTCCAGGCTCCAACCAATGATCGTCCACCGCTGAGCATAGGCCCGAGCTCCTACTGCACCGTACCCTGCTCCTGTACTAACTTCTTCAAGGTAAACAATCTTCAAACAACTGACGAGTGTAAATTAAAATAATGAAAAATAACAACTTCAGCGATGAAAAGATGACACCGTAAGGAAAACATTGCATTGACAAGTATTGAAATTATAATACTCGCGTGTGCAAATATTTTACCGCACTACACAAACACATGATGTTCAAATGACAGAAAATCTTTCCTACTCGTTTTCCAAGCTTTGTTTATTTAGATGGCAATCCAATTGTATACAGAATATGTTGTATGTATTTGGAAATAGAATAATAATAAATAAAATAAATATTTCAGGACATATCACACAGCGCCACCTAGCCCCATACTAAGCTTACGCTTGTATCGTGGGTACCAGATACTGATATAATACATATATACGTAAATACATACTTATTATACATAGAAACGACCAGACTAAACACAAGTAATTACAAATTTTAATATTCATGATAACTTGTGTCATGCGGGAATCGAACCCGCACCCCTAGATTAGAAGGCAAAGCCACTACCAACTAAGCTAACGGAGCAGTCAGTAGCAGAAATATGGAGTTGGCTGAAGTAGCCTGTTTCCCCGTACATTGCGTGGGCAAACTCAATGGCCGACCTGCAGCCTACTCGCATTATTTAACGTGTAACCAGCCTTCCAGGGGAAAATAAATCTAATCTACTGAGCCGTAGAGTTGGCTTTCCTTCTTTAAGTATGCGAAGGTTGTTGTACCGTTGCATCTTGTTTCTCATCATCAGTTGCCATTCAACGTGCGGGTGGCGCAGACGTATGCGCCGCGTTCGATATTCGATTTAAATTCGAGTTGACCGTGTCAATAAACTTTGCCGCTTTCGCGCGAGTGAGAGTAGTTGTACCGCAGTGCTTCCTCTATAATTCACCCTGGATTTCCTCGCTGGAGGTAAGTCAGTCACTTGCAAGATTCTCGCGTTTTCCTTTACCGGTTGTCGGTTTGACTCACCAGTTTACTTACGGAATTTACATTTATCTCGGCATCGCATTTTCATTGTTGATGCCGTACTAAAATTCGCGTCATTGATGTTTATGGTGAGCAGAAAATGTTGTACTATTGTTAAGGTGCGTGGCCACTATACTAAACGCGTCATTCCAATGTCTATCGCGTAATATATCGGTTGTCTGATCATGTATCTCCATAAAATATATTTGGTTGTTAATGTATATGTACTCCTCGATTTTGTTATAAAACCAAAAGCTGTGAAAACTAGTTCCTATACGCAATAAATAGTACTTTTATCTTGGTTCGTTACTCACCTGCGTGTGGTCGGTATCACCTCGCAGCGCTCGCCGCATTCTGATGAGGAAGCCGTACATCCTGCCAGTTTAATGTCCCTGTGACGTCACTGTATTGAAGCCATACAAACCTACCTACTAGCCACACCAATCCCTACACTTCCACGGATCGGTCAAATATAGTGCTGGGCTGTTCGTTATAGTACGGCAGTTTGTTAAAGCCATAGGCCAAAAGTGAATTTTATCCAAGCACAATCCCTAATTCGTGCACAAATTACGTTCGTACTAGGAGATAAATAAATAATGTTTGAGTCAAAAAATCTCCATGAAATATTAACACATTGCAGCTATCATCTATATATATTAATAAACTTTAAAACCTTTTCTTATAATATGCCAATGTACTTACAGGTCATTGAATTTTAAGTACTACTTGGTAGAGGCCACCAGCATATCAGATAAACGTGATCACAACTGTCGTTAGTAAGCACGCTTTGACCCTTCTGAGGCTATTGACCCAAAATACTCTGTAATTATTACTTAAGTTACATACGAACTGTTAAATAGAAGAATCAAAAAACAAGAAACAATGTGCAGTTGAATTTAAGCACAAACGAAATAGCAGATTAATGTTCGTAATAAAGATACAATCCCTTTTATTGCGATAAAAGAATTAGCCTCATCGATTTGTTAATCACAGAGTTACGGTAACTGCAAACGGTAACAAAGAAACCATAATTATACTTATTAATGCACCAGGAAAGAAATATAAACTATCTATTCCTACCAATACCTAGTGCATCTATCGACCGGAGCTTGAGCTAAACTGCTCGCTCGAATGTCAAGAGAGATTCGAGAGTAATTCAACTGCCCCTCTGAGCATAGAAAAACTATTAGTTCTATTCTATTTAAGTTTAGTAACTTCCAATAAATAACTATCTTATCTGTTCCTTGTTTGATATATTTGGTTTTTTAAATGTCTGTTTTTGCCAGGTAGGTATGCCATAAAAAGTATCTAAATGCTCGGTTGCTGCTATTTCTTTTTTGTGGGCGCCTGTTTGAACTAATGGCTCCGTAATGACACCACGACATCTGCTTTACTTTATTTTTACCTCCGCCGCTGTTTCGCTTGAAGAATCCACCGCACCGCGAAATGTTGCGAGCTGCACTCCAAGCTTGTCTGGTTTATGGTTAAAGTTACCTGGATTTTATTTTATTTGAAACTTTTTGTTTAAAATTAACTTGTTTTTTTTTATATTAGGTAACTCTAGTTCATCTACTAGGAACCGACATAACATTTGAGACGCTCTTTATGCTATTTTCTAGTAAAACTAGTCAGCAGTTTTTGTAATAAGCTAACATCTAATATAATACTTACAGACTTTCGGTCCCATCATCACAAAGAGTACCATCACAAATAGTACAATCCATGTAATTTTAAAAATCACTTCGAGTATTTTATGGATCAATTTGAATTTCACAGCCTTGAGTCTCTAGAAACAGCTGTTCTGTTTTAAACATAGAAAGTACAAAGTTAAATACATACTTTTAATTTCCCATTTCTTTATTGACACTCATGTATAGGCCACGTGTCCGACCATGTTTTAGTAATTTATCTTTGACTCCGGTGACCTTAGGTCTGTCGCTTGATTAAACAAGTGTTTTACCGAAACATTTGTGTTCTAAAACGCAAGAAACGATCTTGTATTTATTGTATTTTGGGCAAAAAAAATCTTTATTATTATGTCCTCTACTAGTATGACTTACATGCATAAACATAACAAAACCTGCTAACGTCCATTCCTAAACCTCTACAATCATAAAGAAACAACTCGTCAAAACCAGCACAGGGAATATTGGTAATTGAAGAATAAGGCTTGTGCCCAGCAGTCTCTATGACTACCTGATTATGATGATAACCTCCACAACCTTCCAATTTATACTCAGCATTGCCTAAACCTCAGTATCATAATATTCTAACTAGAACCTAATTCTATTTTGAACAGCCAGCATCGATCGAGCCACGTGGCCGCTCCCAGCCGACCAACTACTAGATAGTCATCTATTGAGGCTCCAATTACACTCGTGCGCAGAATTTTAATTGCATTACCTACTTGCCCCGACTGAATATTGATTGCCGACAATGTCGTATTGAACCCTGGTGGTGATTAAAGTTAGGATAGTAATATTGTGCTGTATGTTGCAACGAAAGAAATAATGCCAATTAAGAGTAGTTGTAAGACCTGTCATTAGGAGAATGTAGAGTAACTAACGTTATTTTTTCCGTGGACCCGACTTTCTCTACCTAAAAATCTTTTGTTACCTTTGGGATTTGTTTCTTTCTGTTATTATTTACATTGGTTTTTGTAATGCTTTTTTATTTTCTTTGTAATAAATAATTTACTTATTTTCATATGTTGGCAACATAGAGCCAAGTACGAGGAACAACAGCTGTATATATAGGTATTTTCATATGCCGTTGTAAAAGAAAATTTGGCTTCGTATCAATTTGTATTCCTTCAGAGGACGTTAAACTCTACTTATGGGTGTTACATATAAGTGTACTGTAAACAAATAGTTAGTTTTATTACATCAGGGTCGATGCACTGTAGTTAGTTTTACGTTGCCTGTATGTCACAGTTACGAGTTTTTAATTTGTTTTACTTACCGCAAAACAAATATTTTCGGCGCGTATTTGTGTGATATGTATTTAGTTTTTACAAGTCTAGTATTTCGTGTCTGCTTGGTTATTTAACATTACGTTGTGAGCAATCGTGTTCTTTGTTTCACTCATTTTTGTGCAAATATAGTAAATTCACCAGACATTTAAGATTTTGTTGTATTTGTTGATATTATACCTACTTTTGAAAACGTGCATTTCCGATGGCAAATATTGTTACAGCGACGCCATCACGGCTTACGGTTACTATTGCCTTCTGTGCAAAAAAAAACTATTTTTATTACCTAAATCAATAAGTTTTGCATTATATTAACCTTGAATCACCATCAAACAATAAATATATAATGACTAGTCTTTGTTTCCTATAATTATTCACCGTTCATTCGGTCCCACACGTTAGCATATCATTACAACTGTTAATTTCTGCCAAACTTCGTGAAAACTATAACGCCAGCACTCCACATTTCCACAATAGCAATAGTAGCACATTGTGTCGGCCGCTCCCACGTTTGATTGGCGGCAGTTGGATTAGTGCAATCTGAATGTGCAGCCACTGGACCGTGAAGTGCACTGCTTTTGTGATAACGGTCACTCTGTACGGATCTGACGTCATTCCTCATGTATTGGAGGAAAAACTTTATGCTATTATAGCTTTTATCACTCTCTAACGCATCAATATGTAGTCTAGGTGTTAAACCTATGTCTATTATCAGATGATATCAGATTTCATCTGAATTGGTCCAGTGGTCAGAGCGGGCGGAAACTAACACGTGTTACACCCTAGGCTGCAGCAATGCTTAACATCAGGCAGGCTGTAGTCAAACGTAAACCTATCCCACGTAAAAAAAAAACACTGTCACTTATGTATAAATTTCAATTTGATCAGATACGACGATCTGATTACACAGCTTGTCCGTTTTAATAGCTAAAGGGTTCCTCAATTGTGGTGCAGATTTGTCCAAGGTATTTCACCTAACATAACTACCTAGCCTACTAGTAAATTAAAGATAAGGATCGCATCGAATGTTTCAGTACAGTATAAAAATTAACTACAAAATACCACCATTGATTATAATATAAAGCTCCGGAAGGATTGAATATTACACAATAATGATTTTTAACATTTAGAGAAGACACCTTTTAGTTAGTTCCTTACCCATCGGGGTTAGAAGCGTCACCAGGTAGAATAGAAATAAAACAGCCACAAACGCCTTGTAAGGCTTCTTTGACCGTGTCAGAAGCCTTATTAAAGTAGTGACGATAGTGTCACGCAATACGCGCGCATAGATGAGATTATACCCCGGTACAGGAACCGCCGTGAAATTGTATGATAAGACTTCGTTAGCATCAATTTGAAGGGCAATTGGTTGTCAACCAACTACCTTTGTAATTAACTTTTCTATATTTAGTGTCGCTCGATTGTCGGTACTTGCAGTGGATTAACTGCTGTTTTGTTTGTTATAGCATGTTATAGTAACTTTAGTATCAATCGGCTATACAAGTTTTATCAAATCTCTAAATGTGTAGTACATGTCTAGATTCTGGTGCTACTTCGAGGACCTTTAAAATTTTATACGCTATTCTTCACTTCACTTCGTGAGCCACACACGCGCAGCCCAAAATTGTTCAGCTATAACGATCATGATGATGTAGCGCTTTTTTTTATAACAAAAGAAAAGTATTCCTTCTCACATACTGAAATATAGTTTACATAAACTAGTACACTTCTGTCTAGACAATTAACTTTGCGTGTCACAAGCTGAGCATAAACGAATAGTTTTTGGCGACAAAACCTGGGAATGGTGGCTTTGACATTGATTGACCTCCGCTAGTTCATACACATCAATACAATCTACGAAAATATTCAAACCGCTAAAGAAAACATCTAATTCAAAAAAAAACTGATAATAATAAAACAACTGTACTGGTAACTGAGTATAAGAAAATAATAACCTTGACTTTTAGACTGAGATCAACGCGTGTGCCATACCTGATCACTTATAGAATATTTATTGGTGGAATAATAAAAGAGAATTAAAACTCTAAAAGCAATCAGCCGTAAAATAAACATTAGGTTCTAAATTACGGGTATAAGAGACATACTTAACTTGAATAAGAAAACAATTAAGAGTATATTTGCAAAATAAGTTGAAAAACGTTAGGAATGTAAATAGAATGATGCAAAACAATAATAAACCGGTCGCGACTGCAATACCATGCATATTCAATGCATTCGTGCTCCGTCCGCGATCTTTATAGCGTACCAGCCTGAATCACAGAATACATAATACAACATGAATGAAGTAAGGTAAGTTAGGTTTATTAAGAGAAAAATAAAATATAGAAAACTAGTCATAAATAACTTACCTGGCAGTTGGTAGAACATAATATATTAGTAACTAGTACAACTTTGAACTTGATAAGCGTTACTTTATACCCCAAGATATTTGATCGTTATGATATTAGTGTACCTAATCAATTCTCTGATCAAAAAATCTCCTGTTGTCCCGTGAATAAAAAGAAATAGGAATATGAATAGACGAGTTTCATCAGTATCAATTCATTCTACACCATTTTTTCTTTCGTGCTTAATTAATAAAAGAAAAGCTACAGTCGCGGACTTCATGTTTCTTAACAAAACATAAAATTTGCCTCATTTGACTAATCGTCGTTATTGTGTAGTTCTATCCATAGCAGGGTTATCTTCTGTCGCCTCTACTATTGCCTACTTAGCCTTGATGCCGGTACTTAGGACAATGACATCAGCGTTCCGCTCGTACCTTGCAAACAACCGTGCCTTGGCGAACCTTTTCATTGGGCTCATTATACAATTTACAGACATGAAGTGTTAAAATACTAAGAAATTACTAAATGCCCGATGATTTTATTGCTAATGTTCAGTATAATTTGTTTAAAAAAATTCTGTTTTATATTGTGTGCAATTTATTAAAATATAAACGAATGAAACACTTCACCTACATTTAAAATTTTGTAACTTTTTAGTTTTATTGTTATGTTTTAGTATCAAAACTCTACTATAATCATTATCTTTGACATGATTAGAAAAATAGTGTTAATAACTCGTCAAATTATAAAGATAACCTTCTGAATATTGTCGTGTTGATTTAAATTTAACTCCATCTCATTCTGCTACTACTGTTGCGGATCTTTGTGGTTTGCGGTTGCGTAGTTCTCACTTAATTGTCCATGCGCTACTTCTCAAACCACAGATATTCTAATAATTACTACGTTTGCTCGCAAATAATGCTAAAAAAAATATTATTATACAATTTCCTTATTTTAAAAAAATATAATCATGCAATTTATTAAAATTACCCTCACAAATCGATGTTTAGCATATTTGAATATGGTAATGTTTAGGCGTTACTGCCGTCGGCTTGTAATTATTGCAAATTAATGAAATATTATGCCGGTCACTTGTGTACGGAAATATGGAAATAACTGGTTTTTAACTAGACACAATAGATTTAGGTGGTTAATATCATGTACTGGTTGGTATCGCAGCAAGCAATCGAATGTTGTCTTTGAGGAATAGAGTTGCTACTTGTTTGTGTTAATAGTTCTTGTTGTGTTGTTTGTTTCAATGAGTGTTCATAGTATTCGCATAAACAAACCCTATATATCCGCATCGTACAAATATTTACAAATATGTCCATAGTAAATAGTAGGAAATAATAATGAAATAAATTACTCCCTTTGAATTTTTCAAATTGGTAAGCAGAATGTATAAAATTGTGTATTCTCAACATAGAATCGTGATGTTTTGTACTTCATAATCGTGTTCTCCTTGCCACTAAATTGCATGAATCTGCGTTAGTCACTGTTGTCTATTCGAGTCTGATGTCACCATTTGGGTGCCACCTACGCGTATTTATCTGTTTGCTGTATTTGTTAACGTATACCTACTACATGAATTTCAAAACACAATGTTGGACAAGGCTAGGACAGCTTTTTCTCCATTAGCTTGAATTGTTTACCCGAGTCGATGTTCTTCTTGCTTCTTTGCCGGAAGTTGTATGTATCTCTTGTGAACTACTTGTTTCTGAATGAATGAATATGAATCTTCAAATCTGGAGTAATGGATAACTTCTGTATTATGTGTTTTTAGTCTAGGTAACAGTATTACACCATGGGCTGCTTCATTGCTCAACATCAAGGGAACTGTAGTCACGCTAATTTATAATACACAAAAAAGTGGTTTAACGGTAATAAAAAAATACTGTACCTTTTTTGGCAATCCGTTATGACACGCAATGAGCTCGGCATTATTCTCCAGTGCAACTACATGTATATTCATGCTTAAGTACCAGGCTTAGCTCGAGACAGAGCCCGATGTCAAATCGATATGAAATAAGATTGCCTCATCAGGCATTAGTTCCGTCCTAACAGTGATCGAGCGACTCCCGGGCAAGATTAATCTACGCCCATCAGGTAGCAGCACCACGTATTGAACCTTAGTCATATCCTGTAAATATTTTCTAGTTCTGGCCTTATCCGTGCGCAGCATTATTGTGCGGACTCAAACACGGCAACTACGAGTATAAATAAATAATCTACCTACAGCTAAATTACCTTTTAAGTATGCAACAAACAACTGAACAGATACGAAACCGTTAAAATTATTATTGACATGCTTTAAACGTAAAGGTTTATTAACCGTCCACGATATCTAAGGACCAACGATGATTAATGTTATTGACTGAGCCTTTGGTTTTTCCTTTGTGTAAAATAATCGGTTCATTTTTCAATTTACTTGTAACTAAATTGTCTATGGTCAAATACTGACATCTTGTGTGCAAACACAAACATCGCTTTAGTGCTTTCAATCAACTAGAGTATTATGTAATATTTCTTATAATAGGTATATGGATTACTGACTGATTAGATTATCCCTGATGATGGCTTGTGTTCCTACAAGTTAGGTACTTTTTCTACACTACGTCTTTCTCCACTACCACATTCCTCTGTGCCTGAATGTCATGTCTCGGAATACACGAAAGTATAGCAAGCAAGGATAATGGTCGTGACATCAATCACCGATCTAATGTTCCTCCGAAATTCCTAAGCGATTGTATTACCCAAAGGGCCCAGAGCACGCAACCCATGCTTGGCCAATATTTTACCAAGAAAAAATCCGTGCTGCCTATACTCAAAGTAGAATTTAGTACTGGCTTTTTGTTTCTTTTGTTGGTTTTAGTTTGTGAGTCCACGGCGCCCGCATTCTCTGTATTTATAGAGGTAGAGTCGGCTGTAACTTTTATCAGGCCTTTCGTTTTATTGACACGTTTTATTCGTAAACTTTTAATTCTGAATGAGGCTTAGGATTCAAGAAAGTTGGCTTCTCTACGTCGATGTGATAGTATATGGTGATACGTTTATTACTCTTGTCAGAGACAGACAGAGTCTAATATGCATAGCATTCTCATATTCTGCATGTTGTAACTCAATAATACATGCCAATAGCGTGTGATAAAAGCATCTCTAATTATTTTATTCAATACACATTTTTAAGAGCCAACAGTACTTCCTTACTTGAATGGATCTTCACCCAAAGAAATGTAACAAAAAATTAAGACATGTACCCAGTGTGGTTCAAACATGGTGCGTAAATAAACGCTAGTGAGTCACACAACTAGGTCATTTAAAACAATGGCTTTGAACAATCGTGCGTCTATCGTTACACCATTGGTAAAGAATTGTCGCGTTTTTGCTTTTCTGCTCCCATTAACTCCGTGGTACAGGGTCAAGGTCTCCATCGATACTCCTGCTTACTTTTTGTTCACTATCAAAAACTGATTCTACTAGGTAATGATATTGATTTACAGTAGTAAAAAATCAATAGATAGACTGACGAGATCAAATTTGTTTCAGTTCCGTGTTTTTCTTAACTTAAAAATTGATTGTGTAATTTCTAAGGATGACATCAAAGTACAAAAATGCTGCTTTTCCTTGCAAATAGCTTTCGTTCAGCTAATGTAAACATTAGGTTAATGCTAAGTTAATTCTCTTGCGCGTACTTCGTCTTTGTTTTCGCATTAACGTTTGTTCTCATGCATACTGTATATGTACTTCACTTACTTTTACAACGTTACATTTATCCTTTTACGTAATATTGCTTCGCACTTTTTGTTTAAATGTACAATTACTTTTTTATACACGCACTTGTTTACCTACGTACCTACTTCAAGGTTGAAGTAAATCTATTGGTCATAAGTACTATGTTTCGTGCGTATATTTGTTTACGTTCGCACTAATTTATCTTTAGTTTGACTCGTTATTTAGAGTAAATTGCAAATTTTATAGATGCCTACAAAGTCTGGATCCACTATCCAATTCATCAAACAAAGTGCCTCCTTCCCTTTTATATCTTTTAGTAACCAATTTTGCCTTGTCTATGCCTATTAGATAAGTATGCCTGTCGACGGACACCTCAGCCCGTCTATCTAGTAGTAAAAAACTAATGGCCAACCAAGTGTACTGGGCTGGCCTCTCTACGTTGTTTTAATGTACATTAGTCACCTTTTATGGACTAGTGTTTTCCGTCCGGTGCCAAATACACCAGTTTTTGTTGGCTTGCTCCAGTTCAGTATTATTTAGTCTTGTCTCTAATTACAATGTTTCTACCACCTACCTAACGTGGGTCTTTAACAGCACACATAAATTATACTGCTTATCTGTATTATCGTTGTTTAACTACGAATCTGCCAAGGTACGAGCGGTGCACGCTTTATACACATTTGCACAAGTTTACGTTGGACGGTTAATCTTAATAAATTAAGTTTATATCCACAGCTACTGTTTAGCTCCATATTGTTGTGTGCTCGAGTACTCGTATCGTAAACTGACTCTGTACCTACAGTCTCCGGACGTTTTAATGAGATTTTAAGGGCTTCTTAGTTTGCTAATTTTACTTCTACCACTAAATGATAGTAATCAGCATTCTTAGTTAGAAAAGGCACGTAATACTGTTTGTTTTCTACCTATATACCTCTTTAATACGTTGTTAACTAGTTTCCCGTAATGCATCTACAACTTTATCTGTACGATGTCTAATAATTCACTATTATTGTCATCTAACATCTTTATTACATTGCCATCTATCTATTTTATCTTTACAGTCATTGCATTGATCCATATTTTCTAGCCTTGAACAAATCCTCGTGTCGAGTTGATCCTCTAAATCGTCCATTGTTTCATTCCGCGAGGTTTCACGATCTATCTCTTTGTTTTCCGAGCAATCTGCTCGCGTGGTTGGTATTTTGAAATTGGGTCTTCATGAACGTGTTAGATTCATTTGTTAATGTGGCCTGCCTACTTTAGCGTTGCATGAGTCTTTTATTAAATTTGGTAATTACTTACATTTTTTTTATTTTTTCTTCCAGAAAACTAAACCATTAAAATTTGAGAATCCCGAAGTACCATTTTTGAATTAATTCCACCTTGTGTAACAGAAATAGTAATTTTCTAATGCTAGAGAGAAACCTAGTTCAAAATAATGTACACCTAATATACATAAACAATGTACCCACAGTTCTTTCCAACCCAACAACACTATTATTGTAGACATGTGCAATCAAAACTTTTATAATGCCGAAGTTAAATAGGAAAAGTCAAGTCTGGTTGCTAGTGCAGATTCAACTTGTCGCTAGACTTTTCTCTAGGATCAACTTTTATTGCTTTTGCTTCAGTCTTCTCTTTCACGTCTTGTTCTTCGCTCAAGTTTTGTGTCTTGTATGGGTTGTTCGGTATGTTGGTTTGTACCTGTATTGGATAACTGTGTTATTTTTATAATTTTACTATTATTATTTCAATAATCCCTGAAAAATTAGGAACAACTTAGTTTGCAATAATCATTGGCTCAGAAATATTTATAAAACACTATTCATTATTACTAAGTACCTACAATTATTGTAAAGCCATGTCAGAAACTACTACGGCATGAACATTTACAGCTCTCCTGAAACTTCTGATATAAATTCTTATAATGTTATAGTCATTTTATGTTTATGTTACCAAGGTCGTGCTGCCGAAATTCTACCACTTCATTACCTCACATACAAACGCCGTATTCATAAAACTAATTACAGAGCCTATAACATTACCGTAAAATTTCATAAGCAACATTCATTGACGGAACAGCCCGCGCTAGTATACGAGCTGCAAAGCTGTTAATGAGTGCACAATAAAGTGCGATTAGCTTGAATTATGTAAGTTACGAGCTCGCACAAAAGGTTTATTGCTGCGAACGGATAGGGCAGCCTCATGACCCACTTCGCAGGTCGACGACTCTGTGACGTCACGTCCCACCCCCACCCGCGGGGGTGTGTTCCTTCCTGCCTGCTCGAGGTCACACGCTGCTCAGACTCTGCCGCGCACGGACGTGCCTCCCGCCTGAACTTCCTTCGCATCCAAGTGACAATTGTGATATTTTCCGGAATGACTATATTAGGTACGTGCCGACGACCCTACATATTTAATGCTTCAGTGTGTGTTTTTGAATGGTGCTTAAAATTGTAGGTAAAAAAACAAGATTACCACTTGTCACGAATCCTGAGTTATATTAAGTGAAGTTTAGTGGCTGAAGCTTTTTCGTATCATGCTTATGTAACATTATTTTCCATAAATGTGGCCTTCAGACGTGCTGCGAACGAAGGTTATGTAAACTTGGGCAGAAGCTTCATTATAATGAAACTAGATGGGGTAGCAGGTAGCTACTACTGCATACTAGAAAATTCAAAATACTACTCACCAGAGAATTGACAACCCGCAAGTGTAATACAGGTTTATTATGTACCTGCCTTTATTTACACAACAAGCAATCTAGCCCGGCTTGACGTGGGCGACATTCACACAAAATTGTCAAAAAATCTTACGAAATACGATTTTTTTAAAATACGTTGCATGTTTTTGGAAAATGTGCAAGGTGCAAAAGTCTACTATTTTCTTCCCTTGTGTTTCAACTTTGAGAACCGGTTGACGGAATTTGATCCGGTTCTAACTGACAGATAGCATGTCTCTACCAAGTTGAATATAATTTGCCCGTTTACGATGCCGCTGTAAATGGTAGTTATAAATAAGAAATTCATATCTGTAATACTGGGCATGTTCTGAGGTATATGTTTTTCCGCAATTTTTCATTTTCCTCGCGATGTAGAGACCTGCATTTCTTATGAAGACATAAAGTTGCTCGCTGGCGTTTGCACGCTTTATTACATCTTTTTACTGCCTTCGCTCCATTTTACATTTTTATACTACGCATAATATAATCAATCTACGAGTAAATGCTCCTTTCTTAATAAAATTGTTTCGCATGATCGTTCAGACGTTTTATTTTCATTTGCAATTTAGATATTATCCACACAACTCGCAGATTTGGAACTTTGAATCGGATGAATCGTTATGATTAGTTGTTAAGTTGACGATAAACCACTAGTGTTTTTTTCGTATTCATAGAAAACCAAAAACCTTATACCTTATAAATGTCTACTAATATTTGCAATTCTTTATTATTTATACACACTGTTTTGGGATTGTAATGTTCATTAAGGTACTTTAAAGGTACTTTAATGAACATTACAATTAAAAGACTTAGGGCACTGTTCATTTAATGACAGTAATAAAATGATTTCAATTCTTCGATTGATGACGTATGAACTGGCCTGAACACTATGTATCCAGTACACCTGTTTGGAATGACTGATGAGCATGTGGTTTGCAGGCTCAACTGTACTTTACTATAAAAGGTTATTTAGCGGTCCTGAAGACCAACATGAAACAGTTCCTAATGTAGATCGCGATAGCGCTTACATATTGTGTTGGCTTACTAAAATATACTTAAATACTAACTATGATTTAAATAACTGTATTTTTTAAATTGGTCAAGAATTTACTCCGGCTACTTTTATGATTACTACTGTAGCACACGCCCTAATATATAATAAAATATAATAATAAAATACTAAACATGCACAATAGGTAGGTATATACTAGATCTACCTACACTTCATACACGAAGATAATAAGACCCTGGATCGTCCTTACCGGACGTAATCCCTGTAAGCACATCTCCCTCGAGTCATTACTAAGTACACCCTTAATGACCTATTCTGAAGTGACCTTTGTTCCTGCCTACTTTGCAATCTACTCTACCTAATATCTTATGCAACGTAATTACGTTACCCACCCCTTTGCCGCTGAAATTTCAATGAATTCTCCATCTCTCTCAGATATGTAGCATTAGAGTAGGAGGAAGAATATTGTGACGTCACAGGATTATGGAGTGTGCCCTTGTATTGAATTGTTCCGTAACTGTACTCACGCTCGATAGCATGAGGAAAGCGAAATGTGGGAAAGTAGGAGACGGGAGAAAGTTAGATTGGATTACATCTGGCTATAGGTTACATTCTAGAGATACATGTGAAACATAATATTGATGTTCAAGGTTTTATATTTATGCGTATTCACTTTCAAAAAATTCATTTCATGTTGTTTAAAGTATGTATATATGTAAAAGTTTGTAATTGTTTGTTCATCCCTGTACATAGAAATAACATATCAAATAACGTTATAGAGAAACAGAAAGAGAAAAAATCATACCCAAGTCTTCAATTTCCCTTTGCAACTTATATCGTCTTAGTGGAGACAGGATAAGATGTAGTTATAAATGACCTCTCCACGTATATATTTCCCTACGGTTAAGCAATAAGCACGCGTTCTCTGCAAATACTCGAGCTAAATGTTGTATGTGGAGCTACAGAAGTGGGCCAATTCGCACGCGCCGCTGAATTCTAAACCAGATTTATGGGAGTTAAATATTTAAAGCTATTAGATTTGTCGGAAACAGGAACTCGGCCTTGCCGCGGCTCGACCCTGCGTGAGGTATCCGAGAGCCCCAAAAATGTGGGATTATAATACAATTATAATTTGTAACGAGCTGGATGTGGGTCATCTCTAATTTGTTTTTATAAATAGCTTCGCCCTGCTCCAAGCACTCTCGTTTGTTAATTGTGATCGTAAATTGCTGATGCTTTAAACCTTCTTTATACGTTGTTTGTGTTAGACCACAGCAAAGTTAATAAATAGTTTTGTCATCTTTCGATGCAAAAGTTTGCCACACACGAAGTGAAAGAATGTTGTAATATCAGCAAATACCTACGCTTTGTTATTTTGAAAAATGTTAAAAGCAAGAGACATTCATAATTCGAAAATAAGTTGAAAAAAGTTCATAGTGGGTAGTCATTTTCAATACAATTCACAAGAAGGCTCCGAAAAAAAGAAAAAAAATATGTAACCAACTTAATTGCCGTGCTCGACGAACTAACGAAATAATTGACTAATTTCTTACCTTGGTATAAAACGTTCAATTACAACATATATGTAGATAACGATGTTCCTATATAGTCCCAATTTTCAGTCACAAACAGTGGCCTTAGCGAGTGCATCGATCGCTTTCGTTAAAACATTTACCTACCCACTGGTGTCGTTATAATTACTTGGTACCGGGAAATTGAACCCTGTCATTAACATATTCTGTTTGTATAGTGTTGCCGGCGCAAGGTTTCTTCATACAGGTGATACATGTACCAAGTGTACATACACATTATCGTATCAAAGCTTTTGTTATGTTACTGTTGTTACCTCTACGGTTACCAGGAAGAAATCGCAGTTAGCGATAAGGCCGCCAGTTATGGCGTTATTTTTGAAGTCTTGAGTTTCTGTTTGTCTTTTTTCTGTATGTGTGTTACAATAAAGAGTTATATCTATCTATATATTCATCTATCTATTGCTTTTGTAAGAAATCATTTTTACGCACAAAAAGGAGACTCAACTATTTAAATAATTCTTCAAAACTAAGTAACTAACCAGTCCAACTGTAATAGTAACTTTTGATCATACTTAAACCTAACCAATTCTACTATATCCATCTAGCAACTTCTAATATTTAGAAATATCCGAAAACCTTGAATTCCCGATCAGTTTAGCATCCCCGCATTGCATCTCTATAACTTATATTGGTTATGTCGTGCTGGCGCGCTGCCCAATTTGTCAGTTTAACTCGGTCGAGATAAGCACGACTTCAAAACTTTATTGATCGAATTCATCGAGGGAACTTTGCATGTACCTATAGCTAAATAGCTACTTATACAACTGTAGAGGTTCCTATCTCTAAGTTTGATCGAGTTAATGTTGAAGAGCTCGTGGCTTAGCAGACTGCAGAAACTATTCATTTACGTTTACCAAGGCTAAAGTGCAAGTTTTTGGATTGATTACTTCCATGAGTCGACCGATACGTTAAATTCTAGCTTCCACCTATATGGTATACCATTTCGCTGCTCTCCAAAGCAAATTCAAAACTGTCGATATCAGAGCTCATCAGAGTTCGTGTAATGTTCATTTTCATACGAACTTACATCGAGACCATTTTGAAATCGATGAGCATCTGGCTGTTATGATGTGGATTCCAGTCGATTGCTCAATTAGTACGTGAATATATAAGGTTTTTGGTACACGGATACATTGAAACTGAATGTACCTGTAAATTATGTTTATGTAAGAATAACTACGAAATATTGGTTCAGTTTAATAATTACAAAAACCTTTTGGGAAATGTAAAATTGCTGACCTACTGATTTTAGGAACCAATTCGAAACTACTGAAAAAAGGCTATAAAAGGGTTTGCACACTCTTCCAAGCGCATACTCATACACTTACAGGATTGTAAGAGTGTAATTATAACTGCAACTTATTATTTATATGACTTACATGGTACACCATTGATTGACCAACCCCGAAATAGCCGACAGAAACGGCGCGACACTACATGCATCTAAATATTAAATGAAACTGTATATGAGACCAATGTGTTTATTCATTCTTCAACAGAGTTACTTTTCTTCTTCAAAGTCGTTGTGCTCTCTTAGCGTATCAAATCGCACAGAACTTATGCAATTTAGATCTAGCAATCTCTTCTACCTTAAAAGGACGTTCTGCTGCACTCATTTAGGGAACCATCCACTACCATAATGTGTTCAAATTGGCCCGTCCACTGCATAGGCGAACTCCTGCGAGGTGTAGTGCTCTCTACATTTTATCACGTTTTATTCACGTTTTTCTCACGTTTAATGGAGAGAGTATAACACCGAGAAATGTGCCATTACATATAATGAAGCGTCTTTCGACACACAGAAGTTTTTTGAAAAACCTCCAGTAGAGCATAATTACCTAAACGTTTATGTAAGTCGGAACTTGCACTTAGCCAAGTATCAGACTAAAAAAAATACAGTAACCAAGTCTTAAATTATCTTCAGTCTAAGGTTAATCAATCTCTTAATAGTGAAATGACGTATGTCTGGTGTAATATCTAATAGGGCATAGCGTGAGCGTGATTGGTTCGCAATTATAATTCTTTCATAATATATATCAGTGCCTACCTCAACGATGTAAGGTAAAAATATATTTATAGCAGATTCGAATATATTTTCAGACGCGTGCTTAATTTTTATTTCTTACGAAAAGGTTTAGATGTGTGTTTTATTAATGCACTTAACTAAAATATATGTTAATCTCTACTCTAGTCGTATTTCCTCGTTAATGTGGGGTATGCGGTATCCTTTCCAGTCTTCAGTCAACTCCTTGATCCCTTTATACGTCATGATCTGTGCGTGCATGTAGTAATGTAATTATTGTATTATTTCCAGAGCCGGTAGGAGTGGTGATGCGCGCGCCGGGCGGCGGCGGCGTGGCGGCGCTGGCCCGCTGGTCGCACTCGGCGGCGCCGGCGCAGGCGCAGCACCAGCCCGCGCCCGCGCACCCGCCCTTCTTCTTCGACCCCCACATCAACGCACGCCTCGCTATATGGTATGACTTTTTAATCCTCCTCCTCCTTGCGTCGTATTCCTCATATCTGAGGGTCGTGACTGCCACCATCCATGAGCCTGTCTCTGATGATCTTTCGCCACCTCTCTCTATCCTCAGCGTCATGCAGCGCTCCGTACACTGATGTATCGAGTGTGGTACGAATTTGGTCGGACCAACGTGTCGGGCTGCGGCCACGGGATCTCCTGCCTTCGACTTTTCCAGTGACCATTAGCTTTTCCAGGTTTCCACCATCTTTCCTAGCAATATGGCCGAAGTAGTCAAGGATTCGCTTAAGGCAGATGGTGGAAAGTCTTGTCTATATCCTGAGCTGCTTTAGTATGGACACGTTGGTTCGAAAAGCTGTCCAAGGTATTCTGAGCATACGCCTCCAACACCACATTTCGAATGCGTCAATCCTTTTGCGATCTGCGGCCAGCAAGGTCCACGTCTCGGCTCCGTAAAGAAAGATAGAAAACACGAGGGTGCGCACGAGCCTTATTTTAGTTTTCAAGCTAATCCCTCTGTTCTTCCATATTTTCTGTAGTTGAGACATGGCATTCTTCGACTTTTTAATACATGACAGTAAATCATGGTAGCACTTTATCCCAGAATCGTCAAACTAGAAAAGGAATACGAAAATGAATCGTACATTCAAACAAGACCGCAAGAAAACCTACATAGACATACTACAACTACGTAAACATAATTAACATAAAAAGCATTTATTTCAACATTCATAAGGGTTTTACTGTAAGGTTGATTAGAACATAGAACAGAGGGTATTGTATTAACTAGGGTTTTGAATATTACTGTATACTAATAGGCAAACCCTGGATATCACACTAGGCCTATTCCTGTGTTGTGACATCCAGTTAATATATATAGATAGATACTTGGTGTTTGATTATCATTTTGAGGATATTAGCCAAATAAGGTTACTAGATATTATTAAACTTAAACCTAACCTAACTTGTGGCACCAGTGGTGATACCGACATTGATC
Source organism: Macaria notata (assembly GCA_927399415.1). Taxonomy (NCBI): domain Eukaryota; kingdom Metazoa; phylum Arthropoda; class Insecta; order Lepidoptera; family Geometridae; genus Macaria; species Macaria notata. Next base: position 12,928,406 of record OV656734.1, on the reverse strand, counting down.
CAGAATAAAAATGGTCCGTATAACCAGCAAGGTTCGATTCCAAATTCCATCCAAGTCTATACCTTTTTTGAAATGAGAAAATAACAATCATGCTCACAAACTCACAAATCACAATACTAATTGCGTCAGCTTATAACAAGTGAAGTAGGTCTAAAGTTGCTAAAGTCTACCTCGAATAATTTCAATTAAATACTGGCATTATGGATTTAGCATTTCAGTCGCTAAACCAAGTGAGAAGTCCCTAGGGCGGCTTAAAACTCTGACACCATCGTTGGCTACTGTTACACGGCAGCTTACCGTAGTGGTAACATAATATGTTTTTATTTATTTATGTAAATTGACTTTCAAAAGTGCACTGAGGTGCCTACTTGAAGAAATTAAGAATTAATAATTAATAATAACTTACTTATTTAATAATGTCATCTTTCTCCTACGTTCCAGGCACGGAGACATATCAACCCTGGACGCAGATGTGATCACGAACACGACAGACGAGTCGCTGTCAGAGTGTAACGCGGTCAGCGAGCGCATTATGCACAACGCTGGCCCGGACCTGAAGGAGGAGATTATTACTAGGGCGCATGGTAATTATAATTAGCTATTACTGACTACTGATTTGATGAACTAAGATTTAATTGAAAGCATGGTGATCATCGCTTCCTACGTTCTTCCTTCCTACGTTTCGGTGATGGATCCCAAATTCGCCAATAAATCTTGTATTCAGTTTATCCTATGCGGTTGAAACATATCCTCTTCCTCTAGTCGTATTCTTCATTACTGCAGGTAGTGACTCCCTCGCAGAATTGATTCATTGGAGAAGTTTTCTTGGGCCAAATCGTGGAAATAAACAATACATAACAATAAACATCAAAATGTCAAGTTGCGAGGATGATTGTGAACGCCAGCCAAAGATAAACCAATACGATGCGGTATCATGTTCTTAAAATGAGATCAATCAATCAATCAATCAATATAACTTTATTGTACACCAGAAAACAAAATACAGAAACAATTTATAGTAAAATAACTTAACCTAGGTACATTGGGCGGCCTTATCGCGTAGAGCGATCTCTTCCAGGAGATCCGTTCGACCTTGAAACGTTTTGTACAAATCGCTGTTTCACGATAGCTTATAGCTTAGGTGCTGTCGATAAAAGTGTTGCTATAATGTTGGCAGAGTGCGGCACGGGCGAGGTGGTGGTGACCCCCGGGTTCGGGCTGCGCTGCCGGCACGTGGCGCACACGGTGTGTCCGCGGTACGTGCACGCCTACCGCTCCGCCGCCGAGAGCGCGCTGCACCAGTGCTACAAGTGAGCGAGCCATCATATCAACATCTCTTACGACGCAAATCACCGCTAGAGGCGCTAGTGTGCCGTGAGGACCAAATGTTCTCGACTCGTAAGATTTGAAAAACAGATTTTCCGATTTTAGACATTTGACATTAAAAAATCTATTCTATAAACTCTAAAAAATCATTATTGGAAAGCCTAATTCTAATTTGCAGACCCTTACCAAGCACTTAAACCAACAGAGTTCCCTGAAATAACGAAGCACGGCTTTGAGTGGATGGGATGTTACTTGCTTTCGACTTGCGTCATATACAAGACCAACAAGCTCGTGTCAGCTTCATTTCAGTGAACAATTCTATGCAGAATAATCAGTAATAATCATTTATTATTAGTAAAACTAGGTTTCTTTACAGTAGTCTTATAGTAGTTTATGCAATTGTCATACAATGAAGGGTATTAAAACACGAGCGAGTTTCATAATAGTAACGAGTGTTTTAATACCCGTGTTATATGCAGTTGCATACGCTACTTTATCTTCACTAATGCAATTAATCAAACAACAGGAGTAAAAGCTGACAATAGTTAATTTTTCATATAATTTTCTAGATTTTTCTGGCAAAAGATTGTGAGTTACTTATGTTGCCAATTCTAGAATATCCGGAGGCGTACAAATATCATCGTCGCTATCCATTTTTAACTTTTAATTTGTATTTAAAAAACAAAACACATTGCGAAACATTAAATTCACGCGTACGTGTATTGTCACAGTGATTTTGCCGCCATTAAAATCTAACCAACGAGAGCGCAGCGCGACCAACCTGATTGGCCCTGCAATCAGGTTGGTCACGCTTTATTGATGTTATAATGAGCTATTACGATATCGATGTGGATATTATAACATCATGTGAAATTGCTTACATTGAGTGTTTTGTTGTCTGTGCTATAACAGTAGTAAGTATTAGTCAAGTATTGGAAACATAAGTAGAATGTTACAACATTAGTGTAGATAAAAATAGTTACAATACAAGCATCGTATCACTAGTGTATACCCTGTCGGGTGTAGAAGCTAGGTCTATCTAATGCGTCTTACAATTACTTTCCAGGAACGTGTTATTCAAGGCAGCCGAGCTGGGCGCGCGCTCGGTGGCGCTGTGCGTCGTCAACACGCCGCGGAGGAACTTCCCGCCGGACCTTGCCGCGCATATTGCGTTACGTGAGTACACTACTGTTGTGTAATAGGCAAAGATATGACGGCGGGGGGATTCAAACCTTCGTCTCTAGAATACAAGGCTTTACATAGTTATTTTAGCTACAGATAGTCACGTTCAAGACACGAGTCTTTACCGACAGAGGTGTATCCTTTTATATCCTACCAAAAATTGCCATCTTTACTAATAACAACAATCAGCTAATGGCTCTTAGAATATAATCAGGCGTTAAAATGTAATTGAAAGTTAATATCATAATTTGCCTCATATAAAACCAGCATCAAAATAGGAGAAGGCTCTGAGCTCATTGACTTTTTATAGGTATTATGTTACTCAATTACTCCACCAATTCATTCAAAATTAAAGAGCTATGCTCTTGTCTGTGTAGTATCTTAGTATGCGCCATTCTCCTCGATTTTTTCAACTTTTTTCAACAAAATTCAACTCTTCAACTCTTGACCCCGCGCGTCTCAAAGGGTCATACCTGAAAATCAGCGCTGCAGAGCAATCTGCAGCATTAATGCTGAGGTATGACCTTTTTTGACGCACGGGATACATCAATGTAACATAATACCTTTATATTCTACCTGTTGTTAACTTTTGTATGTATATATTGTTGTGTCCTGTGTGTCCAAATAAATGCTTTGAATTTGAATTTGAATTTTCAGCCAATTCTTTGACCTCCTCATACGACATGACGTTTGCATTCTCTTTGGTTTGATCGATATACCTATGTCCTTTTCGGCCTTCCTCTTGCTCTTCGTGCCTTAAACTTCTCCTCGATAATGGTTTTCGTAAAGTTGACATGTTGTGCATGATGGCCAAACATCTTCCCTCTTCTGTTCTCTATTGTGGTCAGTATTGTTTTTTGTTCTTGAACCATGCCCAGTACCTCACCTAAATATATATAACGCAAAGGTGACTGACTGACTGATATAGTCATCTATCCACGCACAGCCCAAACCACTGGACGCATTCGGCTGAAATTCAGCGTGCAGATAGATGTTATGATATGACGTAGGAATCCGCTAAGGATTTTTGGAAATGCCACTTTTAAAGGGGTGATAGATAAATAGATAAAACTCTTTATTGCAACACACACAGAAAAAACAAACAGAAACACAAAAGATTTTAACAATAGTGCCACAACTAGCGGTTTTATCGCTAACAGTGATTTCTTCCAGGCAACCGTAGTATGGAGAGGAATCGATAGAAAAATAAAGGACGGGGTGTTCAAAAAGAGAAAATATATACTTAACAATAACATATTCAATATTATATAATAACAAATATCACATACTATTTATAAGTGTAAATATTTATAAATTTATATCACATATACATATTATATCTACATATAGGGTGAAATAGGGAATGACGGTTTACTACTTAATGCGAGCGAAGCCGCGAGCACCCGCTAGGTATTTATAAATCTAATTTGTGTAGTATTTTCCCTAACATATTGAACCCCCGCACTGCAGGCACGATCCGCCGCTACTTGGAGGCTCACCCGCTGCCGCAGCTGGTGGTGCTGGCCAGCAACGCGGCGGACGTGGCGCTCTACACGGCGCTGGCGCCGCTCTACTTCCCGCGCTCGGAGCAGGAGGCGTTCGCCAACTGCGCGCGCGCCGCCGACCTGGGGGACACCTGCTTCCCGGAGAGGAGGATACGGATCATACACAACCCGCACTCGCATAACTCGGATACAGGTTGGTTGTGAGAATGTTGGCAACTTTTGTAAGTGGGGAGGTGCTAAAATAATTTTGTATTGAGTGCATTATACGAACATATCCAACTTTGTAGTATAACATCGTTGCTTAAAGAGGTAGCATAAAACAAAACATGCGTTTTGTTAGTCATCCCTGAAGTATACCTAAATAGTTTTCTTTTAACATTTTCACTTGCCCGTAACAATCAAATTTCTCAAGAAAATTGCTAGACAGGTTTTATAATGACAAACATCCGGAATCTACATTGAGCTCAGCTATTGTTACAATTTCGCAATATTCATACAAAATTGTGCCAGTTGTAATGATAAACTAATTGTATTCGGTCATTAGGTCGCCTCATAATATTTTCTTAGTATTTTATTGTTATTTCTTTGTTTTGCAATTAGTCACATCAAATTGTTTATGCATTGAATACATTTAGTACTGATTTATATGAGTCTGATAAGATGAAAAAGTATTAACATAAATTGAGTATTTATTTTTTTACATTAGATAGGCTCACGCTTGACTACAACTTGCCTGATGTTAAGCAACGTTGTAATCTACGATCTAGCGCGCTTGCCTAGAAGAAACCGGAAAAGGAAAGAAACCTATATCTGTACCTTCCTCGGTCCTATTGGGATGTCTTGTTGGATGAGATAACAACCAGTTGGGTATGTCTTGATGCGAGTGGACTGTATTTTTTCATTGGTTGCGCCTGCGGTGTGACAGACGGGTTTTTTCGTTCTGTTGGCGCGCGGGCTGCCCCCTGTCGTCGTTGGCGGGAACCTCTCACGTTGGTCGACCTGTCCCGCCGTTATGTTGGTAGCGGGATGTGACGCTCCAACAATATCTAATATTTCTAACAAAAACATTGTCTATTTATTAAAAAGATATAGTTTTTACTGTAGTACGCGTAACGTTAAGCGATACACATTCGTACCTATAGGCTGCATACTCGTAAGGCTGCATACTCTGCAAAAAAAATTAACAAACTTTCCGTTTATACACTTTGGGTGCGGGTCCTTTAAAAGCACTTCTATTCGAATCTATTCAATCAGGCTAAATTAAGTCGTACCTTACGAAAGTCAGTTGAAATTAAAAAAAAATAACAAGTTATAGGTATTCGTTGTCACTTTTGGATTTCCAATGTTGCGCCAATCACAAAGCGTACAAATTGGTTTGATAGGAGAATTAAACTAATCGTTATTCCAGAAACCGGGCGTTAATGAGTTAGTAAGTAATTAGTAAGTGAGTAACTTAGTACATGTGTAAGTGGAGCGATCATTATCGAGCGTATCTATCGGACGTTATCGATACGCCGTAGCAGCGTTATCTATTGACGCACTTAGTTTATCCAGCACTGCAGGGCTCAACTTTGTGGCGAACTGTTGTAGAAAAAACACAACTATTTGCTGGAAATATTTGAAAAAAAAAAACTTATCAACTATTGAAGTTTGGATAAATTTTAGTTCTTAGTAGTGAATCCGTATAGCATCTTCTTAAAGACAAAAATATCGTCTTTTGGAAACTAGTGAAGTTATAATTCTTGGTGTTTGTGTGATTGAAAGTAGTGCGATGGAAGTAGCGTCGGTCTCTGTTGATATGGAGCTGAAAGCGAGGCCCACCGCTGCAGGTAAATATTTAACAACATCTAACAAAACTTATTAACTTCCAAAGAACAACTTCAATTTAGTTGTGGTTACTTGTTTTTTGTATGTTTCACGTTTCTTACTACGAAGCTTCATCGTATATCTAAATATTTAAAACTCAAAGGTGACTGACTGACTGACTCACATAGTCATCTATCAACGCACAGCCTAAACCACCGGATGGATCGGGCTGAAATTTGGCATGCAGGTAGATGTTATGACGTAGGCATCCGCTAAGAAAGTATTTTTGGAAAATGCCACATTTAAAGGAGTGAAATAGGGGATGCAAGTTTTACCTACTTCTTAATGCGAGGGAAGCCGTGAGAACCCACTAGTTACCTGTATAGATATTATTTACGAATTGACTATATCTTTACTTGCTTTTTTTACCTATTTTAGATTTGTAGGGCAATGTTTTCATGCTTGTCTATTTATTAAGATAACCTGTAATCACAAATTAAAATATGTAAGTATATTGTGTTGAGAGGAGTAAAACAAAAACGCCTGCACATTCATGCTACATACATTATAGTATACATGACTCAAATTTGCTATTCGTTTAAGTTAGGAGTTCCTAAAAAAATTACTAACTTACATTTTACACTTAGGTACTTGAAAATTTGATGTAAAATTTCATTTCTATCTTATATATGAGAAGCGGTTTAGTTTTGAATCGGTCATATTATTTGTTTCAATCTGAAAAGGAATAAATTCAAAATTGCACAAAAAGTGATGTAGAAAATGTGTAGAAAATAATAACGGCGCCACTTGTAGTACTTGAACAATTCGTTTGTACTTTTTTAATTTTTAATATTTTTTGTTTGCGTCACAATAATATTCAGACAGAAGAATGTAGTTTCTATTTATTCAACAAATATCGATTTGAATGAGGAAGCGCTAAATATTGTGTTAAGTCAGCCGCTCGGAAACGGTGCGAAAAGAAATGTTAATTACCATGAAACGTTAATGAACTACTTGCCAATACATAAAGGCGAGAGCACATTGTGAACATGATAAAATATGTAAAAAACCTACATTACAGTTTTTTTACTGCAATCCCAGTATTGTTTGTAACTGTAACCATGCAAAATATGTATATATAAAAATATTAAAAAGTGCATACTCATACATTATTACTATCAAATGATCTTATCTGAATTTTAAATAGTTGTAGAACAATAGCTTTTTCTTTTGATGTTACTATAGCCACTCTCAAAAGATTAGGCGTTACCAGTATCTCTGTATTAATTAATCAAAATCATCCCGAGCAGCGCCATCTATCCCAATATAAAGAAAATGCTCATACTATGATATTATACATACTCTTATCTGTTTGAGGCTCGGCAGCCTTAATGTACACGTGCCTTAACACAAATAATAATTAGAGTTTGCGTAAAGTTAGCGACCTATCTTATGTAAATGAGTATTGTTTACATCATGCATCCGAAACTTGCTAAACGCCGACCAAACTCTGCCTCAGTTAGTTCTATACAGAACAGAGCAAGAGCCCGCTTTTACTGCGACTGTGACCAATCAAAACTATGGATAATCCATAAACCATGCTTCTAAACCATTGTTATAAATACTTCCTAAATATAACTTAAACAATAAACATGAGGAAAACGTGACAGAGTTTTGTTGTTTGTAATAACTCTACTGAACAAAATCAATTGTGACACAATCATCGATTTATGTTCAGAATGTACATAAAAGTGTGGAGTTTGCTGTTAATTTAGTTTCATTGTGTTAGTAATCTTAGAAGACATGTGATTTTTAGTGCTTAACTACTTACTGACTTAAAAATAAACAACCAAATCAACTACAGAGACCAAATAAAACTACAATTATAAAATTAAATAATTCAAATTATAGTGTTAAAATGACTATACAAGCTAAAGTGCATGTTAGTGTGTTATCTTAAAACGGACATGCTTGTGATGTATGTAATGTATGACGCTTAGTTTAAGTGTTTGTTTAGTGCACGCTTTGTCAGGAAATATTTTGGACAATGTTTTTGTGAGAACAGAACATTTTGGGTAAAAGCGTATCCTGTTAACCTTTCTGTTAGTTTGAGACTGTTTCAAGCATGTCATGTTCGTTTATCTGAACAGTTTAATTAAATTCGACTTGGGTTAATAGTGATGAAAAGTTTTGTCCTCCTTTTGCCATAACTTTGTATTATGCCAGTTCTCAAGTTAAAGTGACGAAAAATAAAGTTTGAAATTTAAAGTGACAGTGACATTTTGTAAAAACGTCATATTGTGTGCAAGTATCACTCATTCGTAATATGCAAAACTATGCGTTCGAATATGATCGTAAGTACTTTGATGAGTATTCAACAATTTTATCAAAGCCTAAGTACATAAACTATTAACTATCTAATAATAACTAGCTTTAATGTATCATTGAAACTTATTAAGATCTTTTAAAATATATCCGACATTACTTTAAATTGGCAACTAGTGTTGCAAATATAAAATGCATCCATATAGATAGATAGATTAACTCTTTATTGTTGACACATATTTTAAAAAACAGTACATAGAACAAATTGCACCTTCATATTTTATTTAAATGGCAACTGTACCCATTTGAAAATAATTTATACGCATAAATAATATTATGCACTTAAATTCATGACTATGTCACTCAAGTTAATAAGAAAATATGCCTTACGGAAAAGGTTCAACGAATCCACTGAAATCTTATATATATAAATGTAAAAAAACAACATGTTTTTTTAAAAAAGTTTGTGTCTGTATGAATGCTACACAAAAGAAATAAAAATAAATAAATAAAATAAATATTTCACGACAAAAAAAATACAAAAAATACACCTGGGATGAAGGAAGTAATAAATTAAGAAGTTTAGTTTTATTCCTTAGTCCTTAGCAAGTATTTGTGTGAAGTAAGTGAACAATGTCAAAGTAAAGAAATATCCGCATTGCGCCACTTTTTATCTAAAATCATAAAAATTCCGCGTAAATCCCAACTTTTCTGTTGACATAGTTTTAATGACTTTTTGTTGTTTTGTGAATAAATATTGGATGTACAAATATCTCACACACGTGGGCTCAATGTATGTGGTGTACACATCAATTTACCAACTTTCGTGTCGTTTCCGTTAGCCTTAAATTAACTAAAATAATGTTATCGATATTTGTATGATATAATTTTATTAATAGATATGATTTATTATTCAGTTTCTGAAAGGGTAGACAAAAAAGTAATCATATTTCAATACATCTGTGAATCTAAAAATACATGCGACTGGATTCTACATTCGTTAGTTATCATAAATATGAACTACATTATGTATACCTATGTCAGGATGTTTGAAATCTCTTTACTACAAAGTTCTATTCTAGGAGAACACTATTTAGGTTAATATTATTTGTTTACAGTAAACAAGAAAAATCAAACGACGTGGTACATTTTAGTGCAATAGCAACAGAGTTAAAAAAATAGTCAAGCTATTTACTTCGGAACTTCTGTATTCTGTGCTACAGATTTGAAGAGTGAATTATAACTCTCAGTAAACTATGCAGAGAAGAGGAGAGGAGGCCTATACTCAGCAGTGGGTGAACACGGGCTGACATGATGATGATGATGAAACTATGGGCCTGGTACATTGTACTGCAAGAACTCTGACTCTATGTTCCCTTGTTGCAGCGGAGGACGACACGTCCCTGTACGACGAAGACGCAGCGGCAGAGGCGGCGGCTGCGTTCGCCCGCGCCTGCGCGCCCGACACGCAGCGCCTGCTCGCACCCGCGCGCACGCCGCCGCCGCTGCGACGACGCACTGACGACACCGACCAGTGAGTATATATAAAACTTGAATATTTACTGTATACATCTCATTATCATCACGTTAAATTGTTGGTCCCGACCAGTGGTTAAGCCATGTCAGAGGCCGTTAATGCGGTTTGAAAACTCTAGACTCTTGTTCTATAAAGATATCATCAACCTAAAGAATTCTACCAGTGTCTGGACATAAGGAAACCGATTTTGCAGTTCTCGTATCCACCGGTCCCTTGCTATTTTCATTATGTGCAATCGGTTGTCGATTTTAAGGCAGAATATGACCTTGTAACTTGGCCATCTAGTGGCCAAATGACCTGTTTACCTGTCCTCCCACGGAGAGACGACGGCGTTGCTTAAATATAATGATACGTTGTTTAAGTACGCGTTTATCTCTGTGATACTCATCATATTATTGCAAAACCTTTGCGGAAAATGACAAGGGAAGCTGATGCATTAATTCCCGAAGCCCCGAATGTGCGTAAGTGAAATCTGTTTTTAAAGCAATTACTCCAAAAGTCCTTTCATGACTAAGACTATAACAACAACAAAACCGCTTGACTGTACGTACATACCTATAAGCAAAATAGCACAACAAACTAATAATAAAGGCAGAAACACACTGCCCCCGCTTTATTTACACTACGTCAACGACTGACAGACGGATGTTCTCAAATCTATCTCAGTCCGGGACGTCTTCCCCGGAATACTGCGCGGATGTTATCCACTGTTGTATCGCATATTTTGCTAATATATTCACGGATTTTAATAGATTTCCGCGAGAAAAGTGCAAACAATGTCAAATTCTTGGAAGGATATCCTCTTGCGTAGTTGTGAATTGTATTTTTGACTTATTTTTTTTTCTTATTTTTTTTTTTGACTTATTTAAGTTCTAGATTGGTAAAAATGGCATTATAATTAGATTAGTAAACTATTCCTTATATTATTTTATTTAAAAGTAACTATTTCATATTGTTAGTGTTTTATTAACACGAAATAGGCCGACGTTTGACTATAGCCAGTCTGATGTTAAGCACCACTGCAGTCTAAGATTTTGCACGTTTGCCTAGAAAAAACCTATTTACTCTGAATCTGAAAACCCCTGGGTTATAATTCTCTGGAAACAGGGCTCCAGAATATTATCGCCTATATATTTACAATCCTACGTCATGTCCACCTATTACCCGAAAAAAAATGATCTGAGTCTTTATTTCTCCTGGACTCGATGAAAAATATAAGTAAGTATAGTACCAAACTTTTTTTTTGTATACACCTATTGTATATTAAACGAGATGTCGTCTACTAGAGAGTAAACATCTCTCTTTCTCTCTGTGAGTCGTTTATCCCCATCACTGAGGGTCGTGACTCCCCCGCAGAATTAATTCGTGAGGGGAGTTTGCTTGGGCAGATACACCGTGGTGAGCGCCAAGTCCTTCCACGGAGTTCTAGTAAATATAGATATAAATTTAAAAAAAATACTTATTTAAACCACCCGCCATTGTAGAAGCTTCAAAAGTTTACGACACTCATTCTGAAACAAATAACAACACGTAACGTATCATCCACACCATGGATATGACCGTCAACATACTATTATAATGTATCATCAGAGTCATAGAAACACCCACAACATCTCTCAAGGTTAAGCAACGATTCCGCTCATATATCGTTTCATACCCTACTTTCAAACATAAAAACGTGCTCTTGAAACCCGCGCGCGAAAAATAACAAACATGTTTTTGTTTGTGTTGTTTGCCGCACGTGCTGCTTCATATTTGTACGCCTATCTATTAATAGCTACAATTTGATCACTATACGTATTTTTTTTACGCTCACGCAAAGGTTTCCGAAGAGTCGGATTCGCAAAAAATATTGAGCAAAATTTTAATTCCCACTAATTCTTAAAGACTCACCATTAATTTTTTACTTATTTCATTATTTATTTAGCTAAATAATTCAAAGCTCTAGCTATCTTTAATGTCTTATACAAGAAAACATACATTTGATGGTAAACATACAAATTCTTTGCAAACCTACGAACGATACGAAACTTCCTTCAACATCGAAAACAATGAAAGTACAACGTCACATGATTAAAATATCTAACCTAATTATCCTTCATGTGCCTTATCGTGTATTTGTAACAATAACAAGAGATAACATCTATTAAAATGGACCTTCGCCAAAACACCTGTCACTGTGGCCCACATCACAAACATAGTGACAACTGTTCTTGATACTTTGTGACCGCGTGTCAGTCACTTTACGCTATGAAACTAGTTCAGCAGGGTTTTCGCTAATTTGGACAGTTTTCACTCGAAAAGGATGTAAATATGACTGTCAATGGATAAAATATATGACGTCTTTGATTTGCTTTTTTTCTGACATTTTCAAATAGCAGGCCTTAAAAATCTAAAAGCAATAAATATTTTCGTTTTATATTTGAGATTCACTATCTATTCCTTACACCATGGTTCAGCAGGTTTACTATAAAAATGTCAACAAAATTCTCTCTCAGTATAAACTAGTTACCGGTATCGGCACAATGACAGACAGTGGCGGGATAGTTTAAAAGTGAAAATCAAATTAACAATTACAATGCCTTACATTCTCTTCCAGAGTCCGTTCTACTTTGTATGCGATTTCCGTGCCAGTGCAAAGTGCAACCCACCCCAGTACCAACATTATACTGATAAAGTATCAAAATGTTTTATGCACGTAGGTAAACAAACTGTCGCTCAGTAAGTAAAGTACAAATAGGAGTATCGTGACGCTTGACGCTGCGACAGCGCCTCCGCAGTGTGACGACACCTTTATCTATACTTACTTTTATTGAGGTAAAGTAGTCCTTATTACTTACATTCAAGGTTCATTAAAACCTACATTTGTATAAAAATATTCGTTTCTTCACAGATTTACATTGTGTGGAAAGACAAATGGGAAATTGGTTCAAGAATTTTGTTGTTTGAGATAGATAAACGTTTTTTATTTAGTTTTCTGCATCACGTGTTAGTCTTTAAAATAGTCTTTGTTTTATGTGTTTCTTTTAGATATGAAACGTTCAGTTTCAGTTTGGGCCCATATTTTTTTCAACACTGTTTCGTCTGATAATGCTAGTCGAATCGTGTTGAATTAACTCGCAGTAATCGAATGAAATTCATCAATTAAAATTCTCTTCCGACTAAAAGTATCCCTTGTTTGTAATCTCTGGAAATTGCTTAGCTATTTCACAAAGCCAGGGTAGTTTACATAAATGGAGAGAGAAACTCTTTATTGTTCACACAATACAGACTAAAACTCAACTAGTGTCACAGTGACTACCTATAAGATACCCATATCGAGTTATCAGTGCAGGATCCATCGCCCACATACCTAAGTTAAAATTAGAACCTCTGCGACGCAATAACCCTCCCTACATATGTATGTATATACGTACATATATGTACATATGTATGTATATACGCCATCAATAGCCGACCTATTTCCAAGGATAAAGTTTCAGCCCCCGTTACTCCGTGTAAAGTTGTGCCGGAGGCGGCAACTTAGTTTGCCAACTCTCGCCTGATGAAACCTACACCGAGGATTGTTTTGCATTCATTATACTAGTACTTTGATAATATGTACTACCTATACTTAAGTAGGAACTTACTCGTATGAACACTGTTTTTAACACTAAACGCAAAAAGGCGGCTTTAAATTTGCCGTTGGATGCCGATGGATTGGTGCTAAGTGAAGTGTCATGTCGTGGCTCCTGAAAGGCTAAATGTTTAAGTTAGTTTAAAGATAGCTTAATTCAATGTGATCACTGGCAAACCTCAATAAAGTAAAATATACCGATAAATTAAAAAAAGACAGTTAAATAACCTGCACAGTAATGTATTGTATTTCCGGTGTCGTAATTTGGTTATCTTCAATTCCAAAAAGAATCCAGTTTCTTAATATATTTTTTATCAAAATGTTGTAAGTTGTTGCAGGCGGCATACTCGGTATTTCATACTTACAAAACGTATATTACAAAACAACAATTCCCTTTGTGCGAGTATGCAACGTATGACTGCGATAAAATGCATAATTTGCCAATTACATGCTTTTAATTAAATCAAGTTTTCAGTAAGAAAGGTTTTTAATTTTTTATGTGAAATTCTTGAGGTAAGGTATTAATGCTCCTGCAGCATGCGATGTGAAGTCATTTTTGCTGTCGTTTTGCATAGTTTTTAACCTACTTCATACCTGAAAATGTAGTCGTTATTGCAATCCCTAAACATTTTCAAAGAAAGTCAAATTAGCAAGTAACTGTTTAAAGATTATAGTTCATCTGTGAAGTTTTCTAATAAATGGGCAAGTTTTGTATATGAAGATGGTCCTTAGTCCTTTAAACTCGATAAGTCGAGTGGGTGTTGTGAAAAACTTAATATAGAGGTATCTTAGACCCTGAATGAATAGATCATAGACTTCTTCTTACGACTCAGATCTTACTAGTGAATTAAAAATAGCCTTGAAAATAGTTTAGTTACCTAAGTTAGATTGCAGCCCAGCCTAGGCTTGCTAAATTCCATAAGCCTCTAAATGCTGTCAGCCCATATTGGATTTAGATTATCGGATTATCTCGAGACGTGTCCATTGCCGCCGTAATGGACAAATATTAGCACAATATCGGATATACTTGATATATGAAAGCAATCCATCATGTGCATTGGCTGAGCAAAATCCTCCGAAAATGATGCAGAGGCTATTTATATCCTGCCACAGTTTGTAAACTTTTTTGAGATAAAAAGGCCTTTGTCGCCTCCAGAGAGTTTTGGTTAAAGCGTGTGTTATGGAAGTGTCGCTGGCGAAAACAAACTTCACCGCAGCATTGCGGGTGTACAGGTAAAGAATTGAGAAAATATTTATCCTGCAGAACTTTCTTTAAATGTTTGTTCAATATGGATTGTGTTTTCGGTAAATGTTTGCTATCATTTGAATCTTATGTAAAATAGTTTCATGGACCATACCTTTACTTTCAGAAGTTTGTTTGCTATGTAGGTTAGTTTGGGCGCATAACGCCTCAAACAAACAATGTTTGCATGTGCTATTATCCCAATATAATGTAAAATTAGAGTTCATCTACTAAACTTAGCTGGATACAGCCCTTATGAATTCGCTGTCAGGTCAGTGCTACGAGAATTAGGCCACAGCAGCGTGTGGCCGCTTACGTGGCTGGCCACCTAATTGCAACGGCTAGGGTAGATATGGTTAGGTACATTACATACAGAACTACGAGTATTACACGCTTCAAATTGATGGAAGGGAGTGATGCACTGTGGTGCAGCTATGCTCTCAAGCCAAATGATCTTATTGAATTGTATCAAATTCTGATTCAACATTTCTGTAGTATAGGACTGCGCAAGCAAGTCTACTTTTCTGTACAGTAAATATAGCGACGCATACCTCTCCCTTGCTCCTTTTTAGACAAGAAGAATGGGTACGGTATATTTCTTTAGAACATACCACGTCACATTGTTTAAGCATTTCGAGTTGTTTTGCATAAACGTCCCTCCTGTCAGGTCCCTCCAGGTGTTCATTACATCAGACAATGCCTTTAGAAGTCCCTTTGAGGTTGTCAGCCATTCAAACCGCGCTCTCTTTGTCTCCTGCCTGTGAAATACGCTGGCTTTGAGGGACAGGCTACAAGGTTATACGATATGTCAGTTTTATTTATCTTTCAGCAGTTTTACAAGAAAAATAAGGATGGAAAAACGCTTGAAATTAATTAAAAGTTTTACCTGTGGTATATTAAAGGCAATATAAGTAATTCACGATTGTAAATCCACTTCATAACCGTTAATACATTGCGCAAGCAAAACAGAAACATTACTCCTTATTTAAGTTCTGTAACTTGGATAACGAACTTTCTTTGCTAAATCTGCTCTTCTTTGAGTTGTCAATGAGAGTCCCACTACCCTGTATACATATACCTCTCCCCTGACAGTTCTCGTCCAATTGTCTCCACATCAGCTGAAGTTTCCATGGAACAATGGACCTTGATGTCATAAGCGCTAGCTCTAAATTGATTCGTAGGCACGTCAACCCACTCGTCAAAGAAAATGAGATTGCGTTGTGTGTGAACTTGCTATTTAGTTTTATTTGCAATGTTACCAGCGATGGCTTCTAATATATTTTAGTATTTTGACTATACATATACATAGCTCAATATTGCGAACAACAATCGAGGGGTCTTGAAATCTAGTTAATAGGTATTTTCTTGGTAAGCGTGTTACACCCTAGGCTGCTGCAATGCTTTACATCAGGCAGGCTGTAGTCAAACGTAAACCTATCCCACGTAAAAAAAGTTTATTTTTCACTTCACTCATATGAAAATAACTGCGTTTAAAATGTATATAGAAAAGTTAAGTATTCTTATCTGTATTAGAGAAAGCCTATTTGGTTACCCAACCTAGGTTACCTGAATTCGTCAAGTTTCGATTCTGATTCATTTAACGTAACATGTTGCTTTCTCCTTGCAACCGTTGTAAAAGTACTTAAAAACTGATCACAATTTGAACTGTGTTAGACCATTTTTTTTTTATTTTTTTTTTTTTGTTACCCAGGAAAACCTATTACAGGTACCACCCAAAAAACCCCGGGGAGGGCGGGTGGTTATGTGGGAGTCTCCGCCCCACTCTATAAGGGCGGCATACCCACTAAAAACCTGGGGTGTTCCATCTCCGCATCGTTGGTCCAGGGCCACGAGAGCGCGATGCATACATCCGCAGCCCTGGTGATGCTGGCCCGGTAACGGGCCCCGCCTCGGGGAGCTTCAGCTCAACCCTCAATGGACGACGTGTCAGAACACGGGACACGTCATGCATCCTGTGGGGACTCATTCCAGGGCAACAGGTTCCCCGACCTGCAACCCAGAGCCCCCAGGAGTCAGGCAGTCGCACGCCAAAGCGACCGCCCTCCTCCAATGCGCCCTCTGCGCACGGAGTTCGGTTCCCGTGTCGCCGCTACTCGGCCGGTACACCGAACTCCTCTCGCCTCTCGGCGACCACCTCGGGTGCTCTTAAAGAGCACCCAGCTCCACCCACACCGCGAGGTGCGGCGAGCTCCACGCCTCGGGCCCTACAACCAGCCCTCTCGAAGGGGAGGTATAGGCGAGGGCCCCCACTCGATCGAACGTTTGGACACAGGCTAGCAAGATCCACCGGAAGGTGGATGTTACTAACCTGTGGACGGGGTGCACCAGGTTTCCCCAACTAACCCCAAATCCCCATATGGAGAGATGAAATTAGTTGGGCTTACCCAACGTGAAGGTAGTCCGATCATCGCACCCCAACTGTGTTAGACCAAATCCAACCTATCCAAATTACGTCTCAACTAGATTGAATAATGTGATTAAACGAAGGTCTTTAACCCTATTTATTTCAGTTTAGCTACACCCAGCTTGAGCATATAGAGGTCGTGCCAAATAAGATCAAAGTTCCACGAAGTTCGACCTGAGTTTATTCAATAGAGAGCTTGTCTGATGTGTTCCGATTACTTAATCTCGGTCTGGTTTCTCGAGTTCACCTTCACTTCCAACATATTAATATATAATATTAGGTACTAGTACACATTCTCACGTGCGACCGTGTTGAATCATTATCCTAATGGGAGCAAAACTGGTCTTAATTATCATCGGCTCAATGCAAGGCCGAAATAACATGGTCAAAGTCATGTCATAATTCATTAAATTCACCTATTTATTGTATTTCATCTATGTAAATATTTCTATTAAACAACTGTCAAGCTCGTAGCCTCGCATTTTAACGTTTTAGGTACATATCAAACCTTCAATGGTAACAAATATTTTATCTGCTATCGGGCCGTTTGAATGTCCCTCGACAAGGCAATAAAATTGTATGTGTACGTATGCAAGCTTCTTGGGCTCCGTTTGAATATCGATGAAGCAGTGTCGCGACTGGTCGGACGACGTCAGCGCCGACTGGCGACAGGCGGCCTCAGTCGACAGACTGGTTGATCGACCGGTCGGCCGCCCGCCCGCCCTGACGCGCGTGGCGTGGGCAGCGCCCAACCCTCTCCTCTTTACGTTAATATCTTCAATAAACCTCGTGTGTTGCCAGGTAGCCTTTGTAATTCACTTATTTCTTTATTGCCTGTTTTATTTTCATAGACCTTTTCAGCGGTTTGGGTTTTTGTAACGTCTACAACTGTTTTAGTGAAATTGGTTCCAATATGCATATGTATCAATCGTAAGACTTGCTAAATATTACTAAAAATAATTTTTAATTTTGTATCGACGCCAATTAACACTAACTACATAATACATCCGTATTACATAGCTACGTGTAATAACTTACTACGATCCTTATTTCAGCCAAGCATTTAATAACATAGTAATTATGACATAACATGTAAATGAGGGCATAATGATATTCAGCATAACATCTGGCATACCCAAACAAGGCGACGGCTTTGACACGGTGCCAAAAATCGTATCAACAGGTCGCCTCCTTCCACAATACCTCTAGTATTTTTACCAGAGATTTACCAATCATTGTTAAACGACTTGTGTAGTTAAATTAAAGGAGTGTTGAGATTCCCCCATGTTTGGTGGTTTACCCCGGGAGGGTGTGCGCGAGCCGCCGCGCTCCTCTCGACTCGACCTCTCAGTACACTCGCGGCCGCCGAGCAGAGCGCACGCTGTCGCTCCTCCCGCACACATCGCAAACAACTACCCATGTGCAAACACACCGACTACCGCAACAGTGCTCGTGTCTTGTGAACTACTAGGTATTTCAGCCAAACCTTCGCCAACATTGTCTGCGTCTAATACAAACAAGTAAATCGACCCCGGTAGCCGCTGAACTCTCGTGTTCTAAACTTTGGTATTGATCTTGGTGCTTTCGGAAAAACAAACCTTCGTTAAAGATTTATTGCCTCCACTTACCGTCAATGAGCGTCGATATGATGTATTTTTAGCGGTGTTTTTGCAGTGCCATTATACCGAGCTCTTGTTATTGTTTCTCTCTCGTGCTGAATCTGGAGGAACACCTGCGGCTACGGTTTCCCCAAAGCATTTTCAATCTTCAGCGAAAGTTATAAGGTCTTATATCAGTGGCTCACCTTTAACATTTCAAACTTAACAATGTATCCGACAACGAAGACACACAGCTGATGAATTTCTCGTATCGGGTAGTACTGAAGTGCATTTAACTCGAAAATTGAAAGCGCAATCAAACATTTTCAGGCTAATAAATAAGGTAGCGTGCTGATCGCTGGTTATGATAACGAACCTTCGGAAAGCGATAACGTTTAACTTCAAACTATTGGTTTCACGACATAGAACATACATACTATTTTTCATTTTTTCTGCTATTCTTTTCTATGTTGCAAATTGAAACAATACCATTAGTTCTCGCAGTTCCAATAGAAACGAATTGTTCCATTGTTGTCGTCGTCACGTTTTTCTGCCGTATTCTTATTCCCGTGTGATCGGGGCTCGGGGCTGCGATACCTACGTGATTTATTGACAACGTCCCATTTCTACTTTCCTCCACATTTGGCATTCAAAGCTTGTTTTACAAAAACACCACACCCGGGGCGGTTGCGACACTGAAACGCTTTTACATGTATGTATGTATGTTACTTACTACATTTTATTTTTAAATCAAATTAACTAAGCGAAACTGTAAAAAAATATGTTATTGTATTATCGCGTTACTTTAGGATATTTGTTTAAAGCATCCTCTTTAATTTCGTTAACAACACTAACTAAATGTTCATATGGCATCTGAACTGGACACACAGTAATTTTCCTTATTAAATTGTATTTGGCTTTACACGGACATCATGTAAAATATTATATTATTGACGTGGCTTACATGTTATTCATAGTTTTTGTTTTCTCGTGAGTCACTACCAGCTGCAATTATGACATCAGCTAAGTTATGTGTGTAATTTTCTTAAACTCATTTGGTTTGACAAACCTAATACTACTGAGGTGATGTTTGAATTGTCACCATGCAAATGAGTTTGTTTTGTGACTACCTCACGGCATCTGCAGCGCTATCTTACACGTTATCACCACATTTTATTACATTATGCTGTCATATACGAGTAATAGTTTATTTAACTACTTAAAAATCGCATATATTTGATGTATGTACAACAGTCAGGTGACTTGATAATTGAAAGAATCCAGAAATCTAAAACTAAACCGAGAAAGTCCTGAAATTTTTCAGGAAGGTTCTTTGTAAAGCGTAAATGTACACTCAATATAAAAAAATCGTTAGCAAAACGAGCAAACTACTCGTACATTTCATATTACTAGAAATAGCATATAAATGTGTGTGAATGTTCCTGCCACAAGCTGATTGTAGCATGAAGGCCACACTCTTGACCATTCGATATAGTCAGGATTGTCTATTCTATTCCATCTCCTACATAATGTTGCTCCCATTCGACACAGTTGCCGTTTTCACTGTTTATACAAAGATACAAATCAACAACGTTAAATTAATACTGTTTTGTTACCATCTGTAATAACCTGGTTCCCTGACAAAATAATTCATTCATTCACAGCTATGTTGAGAACAAAGGGTAATATCAAATTTGTTCGTTTTTTCAGAAACAAAGAAAACTGTAGTAATTTTTTAGCGATTCAACAAAAATCATGTACCTAGTAGCACCAACTATAAAACCAGCGATGTAGAATAACGGATTTTGTTTTGAATAAATTCCATATAACTCTAAACCAAATTGTAACGATACGAGTATCATAAGCTCAGGTAAACTTCATCTTAACTTGGACACTGGACTGACGAAAATTTGAAAATAACAAACCCTGTATATTTTTTATTTCACAATAATATAATATATGTTCACATAATGTATATTTCACGGTTGACGAATAATTTTACAAAGTTCCGGTGTTGGCTCGAACACCACTATGTCGCATCTGATAAACGACGTACCGCTCGTAGTTAAATTCATTGTAAACGTTTGTCTGTATTTCGTCACTAACCTTCACTAACTACAATCTACATTACTATTGAATGATTCAAAGTACACGAAAACTATATTGTTCATAGTAAATATTTCTCTGATTAATATCTTACTATATCTTTTTGCAAAATTTATTGAACAAAAAAAATGACACTGCCTTTTTATGGTTACTTCTTTTTTTTCGCTGCCCTATATTAAATTAAAGCCATAATACTCTCGCAACGCTTTGTTCACAGAGCGCTAACATCGCTTCTATTTTAAACGTATTTGCATCTAATGACGAAGCACTGAGCTGAAAACAACACACAAATACAACGTGGCACTAAAACTATGATAAAACACAGTAATGAGAACACAGTAACCGTCAAGTTTGTTGTTTGAAGTCGGTTAAGGAGCAGACACAGCGGAAAACATTACATATTTCTCCAGAGTTTCATTAACGGTAATGGAAAAAGCTATTATATAACGTTCCTCATAGAATCAAATTGTGTAACAAGCTGCCCAGCAATGGTCTAAAACATATTTATTTAGATAAATAAATATTCAAGTACAAAAAACCCGGGGTATAGACTCATTGAATGTTTTTGCTTTTTTTTTCGTGTGAACAAAATGTTACCTTAACAAGCGCACATTTTAAATTACATATCTATTATGTATATCAAGATTTTCAGTACAAATTACCTTGTTCAATTTAAGCATTATTTTTTCTGCCACTCTGTACAAGCAACAACACTTTCTTTCTAACTCGCACAATACTTATACACGCTTAGTCTCTGGCTCGTGAAACACTTTCATGTTTATCACACTGCAGCACTTTCCTTGATTAGAAACTTGCACAAACTACCATCATGCTGTTTAAAACGAAACTGACGAAACCAACTTGAATAACCTCAGTTTTTACTGCGACCCTTAGCTTAACCTGTATTAGATAATCAAAATTATAAGCTACCTAGTAATTCCTACACGCTTACAAAACATGAATCGATTGATTGATTAATTAATTGATAAATTCTTTATTAAAACACCACATACATAAAAAAACAATACAAAAAAAAACATAGAAATTAAAATTTGCGTTTTAATTGGCGGCCTTATCGCTAAGAACGATCTCTTCCAGGCAACCAATCTGGCAGGGATATATTCTACAAAAAAGTTAGTAGGACGAGGTGTTTAAGATATTAAATGAAAAAAAGATCAAAAAGTTTATACTACTTATATATGAATAAACATAAACAAATATTACAATAATATACATATACATACATACATAACAATACATACTTACATATTAATACAAGAGACAAAATAAAAACATATACAGCAATTTAAGTCGGAACCAAAGAAGATAAATACTTCATTATATTTGTATAGATGCTTCACTTGGTACCTACTTATTTACTCATCCAGCTACACAGCTCAAATTCATGTAGGCATACTTCATTATGTATTTACAAATTTACGGGATAGGACCTGTCCTGGGTCAATGCTGTAAGATTGAATATTCATTAGTTCACTAGGTACATTCTAAAAATACTTTCAGCCTAACATACAGATTTCCAAGCTTAGATTTTGCGAAATAACGTTATAAATGATTGATGCAGATCTGTACCTACTGTTCAGTAACACATGCCACACAAAATTTTATACTGAAAGTAATTTGTGTATAAATTGTGAGCCACATATTCCTTTGTACATTCCGTGCGTGTCTCGCGATTGGGTTACAGAGTTGTGACGTCAGTATAAATGTACGCAATTACCGCCTTCCTCGCGATAATGCGCGATCCACTTACTTTTTATGTTGTTCAAATGTGCATGTTTATATCTTCGCATTTTATTTTTTAACTAAAGCTCCCACGCTGGTTCTTCTTTCGTTCGTATTAAGTACTGCTTTCGATGATGATGATGATGTTGAAACAATAGTTACATTCCAAGTTTATGCTCAGCTATTTTAAGTAAGAACAGTTTAAGTCAGATTTTGACGTGATCTCAGCTGTTGGACAGACACATTTTCTAGTGATTTTGTTATAATGTTTCAATACAACACAATAAGTAAAATGTAAGTGTAATGCAATTACCATAAAAAATAACTTTTTAAAATGCTAAATTAATCTGTTTTTAATCAACTCTAGGCTCAAATGTAGTAGGTAAACATGAACGTGAGTTCCGTTTGGTAATACATAGAATAGCTTTCAATATTTTGGAGGCGTCAAATATAAATCAAGAAATCAAGTCCTTTCAATATGATGTAAATTGAACAAATTTATTGTCTATACTAACTTACTTCACCAATCTTAACAACCTGCCTTATCTGTGTTTGTCACATCAAGTTAATGACAGGCCTAGAAGAAAACCTGCATAATCTAGTATTGCAATCTGAACAGTAGTCACACAATGCCCTATATTTAGCTCACAACGAGCCATTACCGCGACCGTGGAGACCATTTGTCTCGAGATCTTAGATGTTAGTGATACTATTGTTAGCAAACGATTCATCTTCAGAGCCTTGAATATTTACGACAGCCTTCTTAATTGCATTCGAGAGATTTGCATATACCCTTCTTATGTCTACCTTATAGAATATAGTAGGTATATACATATATACCTACTTGTCATTCAGAGACTAGAAGAACTCGTGTGTTGTACTATTGACTATGCCATATTGAAAACTGTTAAACTGTTTGTATATATAACCATTTAATTCTGCACGAATTTGAACTAATATCATTAGTTCTGTTTACTGTCTACAAAAAATATCAAACCGTTCTTATCAGTCATCTTAGTTCACCTTTTTTTAGCTAACTGCAAAAAACTAAAGCGAAAATAACCATGATTAGAATGTCAGTATTTCCTTACTCATCTCATACATTCTTAAATGTAAGTGATATCATTGTGACTCATTATCACCTTGAATGCAACAGACAGGCTTCATAATTGCACTGAAGGGTTTGTTTGCCAGACCAATGGTACAGTCAGCTCAATTAATTCGCTGTGATGCCACTAACCGCAAGTTCATTACATTATACTTTAACAAATATATGGCATAAGTTATTAAAAATATACAAGGTGTAACAGAAGGGTGTGACAATATTAAAGAGTATACATATATATCATGTTAGGAGTCATATACCAAAATATGAAAAATTAAATCGCATATATTTTTTACGATACAAAAATTAGATAATATTTTTCACTTGATTTCGTGGCAGCCCTAGCGAGTGACGAAACTGAAATAAGCTCACATTCTTTCATCCCGTTCTAGCATTAGTTTTAACGCAACGTATTCTCTCTCTCTCTCTCGCTCTCAGAGAGACACCGCCGCGCCGTGTCATTAATCAATGAAAGAAAAGTCAATGAACGCTCAAAATGATAAGATGTAGGGTTGCAAGTCTTAAAGTTTTAATGAAAGTTCAACTTATGATTACTCGAAATCTATGACACTTAGAATTCTGAAACTTAGTGGGCTGTATTCTATATATATAGGTATGTATAGTATAAGTATTGTCACACCCTTCTGTTACACCTTGTATATATTTCCAAGATACGAACAATAAAATTGTTATTCAAACGTGAAAGCACACAAAAACAGAGTCCTCAGTTACCTCGACATTGCTCAAATTAAACAAACTTCTTTCGTGGGCATTCCATGTATTGCCGAATACATAAGTTTGTAATGGAACCTCTATATTAATGAATAAATTGCCTAATCGTATAAACTTTTCCGGGCCCTGTATCAGCTGAATGTAATAAAAGGAAAATGTTCGTATAACTCATAATAATTGTACTTGGATGCCTTTCAGTGTAATCAGTACATTCGAGTGTAACTTCAACTATCTCCTGTTGTTTTCTATTACATGACCTGAGTATAATTCCTCAGCAACATATATTTCCTCGCATATATAACAGTTACAATTACAGTAGTTGTTCCGTGTATGTACATTAGATAACGTATCGTTCATTGAGCGTCCCTAGCACTTTGAAATTAAACCTGAATCTAAAGAAACATCTTTAGATTCAGGTTTAATTTCAAGTACGATTCACTTTATTATTTAGACAATTCACCTCCAGACTTTGAAGTAACAATTAGCTCTTATTTTAATCTATTTAATTTAATTTCGAATTTCAATATCTGCAATACAATCACGATGGCTGTGTTTAGTAGGTATCATATGTATGTATGTCTATATATTACAGCCCAACTGTTGTACTACTATTTTACTGTAGGTACTGCTATAATTCTGTTAGAATAGCTCCTAGCTTTATTAATGTCTTAAATATGAATCAGCCTTAGAAACAATCAAACTACAAAATGAAACAGCTGAAGTGTTAATGCTAATCCCACTGAGCCATTAAAATGCAAGTGCGATATAAATTAGCCACGCGAGTGTTAAGAGAAGCTGTTCCTCCTCCACTCCAGGAAGAGAACTAATGCAAATATTCGGATATGCAGTAAACAAATAACGAACTTAACGTGTTTATATTATACACGTTCTACGCAAAATCTCGTGTAAACATTTTGTAGGTGTAACGATATTTGGAGATTGAGGAAGCGCTTTTCATCTCATGACGTTTTAATACGTTTTAAATTAGACGCAGACATTGTTTTGACGAAGGCTGATTTGTAAGAACAAATCAGAGTTGGTTTAACTTTTCAACTAAAAACATCGTCACTTTTCAGCAAGAATATTTTCTCAAGTGAAACACGATACTGAAGATAGACTAAGTAGTGATTGAAATCCAAGCGTGAACTTTTGATCTATGTATAGTGGAAACTTTTCAAACTTTTCTCATAACCAAACCTCAAGCCGTTGTGGCTCCAAACTCTCATGTTGTGTTCCATACAAACAAGTGTAGTATTGAATATTCGGACGTAAGTGGTCGGCTCTAGAGTCAGTGCAAAATGGCGATGGACACGATGGCAGTGGAGCTGCCTGATCTCACCACGCACGCGCCGCAGGTACCAGTGGAGGAGACGCCGGAGGAAAAGTAAGTTAATTCAAAGTTGTGTATTGTAAAGACCGGTAGCGGAAGAATTTGCTGTCACGCGCATACTGATGTAAATGCATGGGTGCTTGCGCGATAGCATATATAAGAACATGTTGCAAATTCCGCCGTGTTATGCGACTTGAGTTCAGAAACATTTGGTTTGTAATAATATGACACTATCACAAAATACATGAAAGCATTTCACACTAGTAGTTCAGTTCTTCAGTTAGCCGTAAAATGTACGTGTGATTTTTGTAGTACTACCTTTATTTTACCACCTACATAAGAGTACTATATTGCATATATCTGTCGTGCCTTTACAATAGTAGATTCGTAAATCCTTCATTCCCATATTTCTTTCAATCACAACATTGATTGCAGATATACCTATACATAGCTGCAGATATAATCAATCTCGTTATATAGGGTAGTAGTGAGTTGTTCCAAAGGTCTGCAAACAGTCGGCGCGGCTTGAATGTCAAGAGTTGTCAAGGTTTATTGCTCGGAGCCAGGAACGGCCGAGGAAGGCATCCAAACTCTCACATCTCAAGGACTTGCCATGTCGGAGCTATCTATTTATAGTTTTTACAATTCTACTTGCTCACTGTGACTAATCGACTATGGAGAATTGTGAAAGATAATTGACAGAGAAGTGAAGGCCTATCACAACTGGCAGAATATTTAACTTATTTTTTTGTACTAAACAGTTTTGCGCACTTATTTTCATCACATTACAGGAAATAATTTCTTAGGGTTGATATTTATTTTTCAGTCACTGTAGCTGAAATACCTGCATACCGTCAGGTTTGCAGCTTGTTCTTTGTATCCGGAATTTGTTTGGTTAAATTATGAGAGAGGAAGGATCTGGGCGCCCCCCGCGATGTACTTGCCCAAGAGAAGAGAATAAATTGATTCGGTGGGAAAGTCGCGACCCTTAGAAAAATACGACTTTAGGGGAAGAGAGTTAGAGAGGAGGCTGGGGCTCGCAGTGGGCTCTGTGAACTATTGACAACGATGACATAAGACTAAAGTTATGTAGCCATTCCATAACTTTAGTTTCATGTCGTTTGTGTTTTCATCGTAAAAAATAATGGCAAATTAACGATGTGTGTGGCATTACGGCTTCGATTACAGCCATTTGATGACAGTGTTGGCATTTAGCTTCGTTACAAGCGACTTGAGAATTACAATGTACGATATAACAATACGATTAGGTACACTAACATTTTATGTTATGTTGTGTTAACGTTTTTAAGTAATTTCTTCAAGGCGAAAGATCACATATTAGTTTAAACACTAAACGAAATCTCAATTATTCTGAATCGGTAAAGCAAATATACAAAGATAACCTGTTAAAACGCATTTTTTGTGGTGTGTCCTATCTAGGTTTTATCTTACTAACTTATAAAATTTACTCAAAACTACATTAAAATCATGTTTTCGGTGATTGCTACCTTATGTAAAGAAATAAAATACTAAGACGAATAATCTTCATATATTAAAGATACATACGTAACCAGTAACCCTTTTCATATAATCGCGTAGCCACGTATATCCCTTCCTACAACACTATTAACTACACTAACACTAAAACAATCAATAACCCCGAAGCAGGAGTGCGGCTGAAATATTCATACACACGAAATACACGAATACTGAAAATAACGATCAAAACAATCGTGGAGTTATTTGCGGCGCAGTGATGACAACCGGCACGACACCAATTACAACTTGGCTGATTGGAGTTCCTGTGTTTTATCATGTATGGAACAAAGGGCATTAAGTAGGCGAATTTTTAAACTTGTTTATCATTGTATTGTGATGGTGTTTGAAGCACCCGTAGCTCAGCTAGCGGAGACAATTGCATGCGATTACCAATGTTTAGCAAATGATCGACATGGTCAGTACTTGGATGGGTGACCGAAAAAGTGGCGTTCGATTTTGGGCTCTTCCATGGGTCGGGTGACACGTTTAATTGTTGGTCCCGGCTGTTTGCCTAGTACGGAAGTCGTTAAGCCATGTCAGAGGCGCTTAGGGCAGCTTGATAAACTATCGACACCTGAGTTGGTCACTCTCATTTGACAAAAAGAACAAGAAGAATGGTGTTTGTGTGTGAAATTTAAAAATGTAATATCAATTATAACGTCTAAGCTTAAGATACACGGTAATTGGATCCTGGATTTCATCAGCTAAGATAACTATGCTAGTCTAAAAAATATGCTAAAAATTAATGTTTTGTTTGAAAAAATGTTACAAAACAATAGATCGTGTCCTCGCGTGACTAATGCCGAACTATTAGATTAATATTATAATATTTGTTCGAAATATTCATCATAAAATCATCTGTAATGTTAAGCTGAACAGCATAATGCTATGTAAAACTATGTACTAGATACATAATCTACGTCTCGACCATCCTTGAAGCGACCGTCGCAGTAGTTAAGGTTTTTTACGATCATTTGCATACAATAAAAACAAATCTGCGACACAATTAAACACACGGAATGAGCCTTCTCGAGATGACTCGCGAAATATTTGGCTGCAGGAAGTATTACGAACATATTGTTTGCAGTTCTTCTTTCTTTATCTTTTATCGTTTTTTTTTATTTAATTCAGACATGAGTCTTATTATTCGGAGGCTTTAACAAATTGACTCACAAAAAACATAATTTCAATTCAGAACCTATCAAAATCAGGTATTTTTTATTATGTCATCATACTATTACGACTAAATAAACAAATAAATCTCTATAAGCTCTTACTAATAAAACAAGCTCCATGCAAGTATTTCCCACTTGTCCCTATTCCGCGCGAGGGCGGGCGGTGACGTCACGCGTCAATGGGCGGGCGGCGCGGCGCAGCGGAGCCGCCCGCCCCCGCCCGCGCCCTCGCCCCGACACAAGGAATACTACCTACTTGGATAGACATACAGATAAACTTTGTAGTTCTCGCATTGAAGAGAATATTTTATATCACTACAATACGTTTTAATTAATTTAACAAATGAGATATTATATCGCAGTTACCACCTTAAACTGTCATTAAATCATAAATGGTTTAGTAGTGTTGAGGTGGTGAAAGAGTTAATAATCGTTCTACAACTTTTTGGCAAAGCACAGTCGTGCACAAGCGTAGTCTTTAGCGTCTCGTACTCGTATGACTAAACAAATGTATATTTCCATGAGCAGGAAGAATTTCCAGTTTGAACTAGAATGTACTCGTATATCAGTGGAGAGACAATATAGAAGATTAGGAAATCTCTTACAAAACTCATTAATTTTAGCGTCTGGACATACATAGTAATACATTCATTATTGGACGCCCATCGCCCTCAGCGGGCGGTTAATTAATGGAAAAAGCCTTCAATAAATGTATATTGGACTGGCGACAACACTGTCTTGAGTATTCTATTTCATCATTATATTGATCTTGACAGTCTGATATGTCTCGAAAACAATTGTGGCAAAGCAGTGGATAAGACCATGGTAACAAATACCGTTTCAAATTTTTTTACGTAATAATCTTTATAGATAGTTTCGAAATACATAGCTATTTACATACAATTTTAAATAAATTTCTAAAACGAAACTAGTTTGATTAAATACGTTTGGAATAGGCCATTATCGTGACGGCAGGCGATAAGTTTCAGTTACTACGTCGGCCGACGTAAATTTACTAAATTTAGTAAAATAAACTTTGGCGATGAGTAGGCGCGAGTACCTACTTGTGGACGTCAATGAGTTATTTCGGAGCTGCGCCGGATATTTTGGTATGTTTTGCACCGGGGGCGGCTCCGGCCCGGAATACTCTCGAGTGGTCAATGCATTGCATTGGAGGGAGTCACGCTTCCTGTGTTGAAGGATAATGACATCCGATTAAGGTGAACACAAAGTTAAATCATAAAAAGAGTTTGATGAAATATACAAACATGCATATTGCATAGTACTACCAATGTTATATATGATTCAGTTATATTATTCAGGCGACATATTGTCTTGACATGTACTGTGTAAATAAATACTATCGGTTTATTTATACGGATTAGGTTTATTCCAATTATCCTTGGTAACTAATAATACCACACCAGTTCAAAATAAACGCAGGAAAACGTAAAACAATAACAATTTGGTAGGTATATAATTATGAAATACCAGCCATTTACAGAATAAATATTAGCTTGGTCTCAGCGCGAATTATTTTCAATGAATCTGTGTTTCCCGTCTTATTTATTACAGTTTTGTCACGGCACACACACACAGTTTCCTCTAAGGCCTAAGCCTTCACTAAACTAAATTAGACTTTAAACTGTCCGTTATTCAAATTCAAATTCATTTATTCATTGCGAAATATAGGTAGGTATACAAAGGTGGTATTATGTACATATGAGTGCGCTATATTTCCACCCACTGTTCGTGCAAATTATAATTAACAATTTAGTTTTTAGAATATTACACTTATATAAATTATTTAAATATGTCAATAAAAGTACTACACACATTTCAAATTGTCTTATCGTCCAAAAATAATTTTATTGAGTAGTAGACCTTATCTAATAAAAATGATTTGAGTCTATTCTTAAACACACCAAGTGAGTTAGCTTCTTTTATTGACGGTGGAAGCTTGTTGTAAATTTGTATGCTTATATTAAATATACTCTTGCTGTACTGAGTAGTTCTGTGTTTATTCGTACATATTCGAGTTTCATGCCTAGCGCTTTTCATCTTATCATATTTATTTAGGTCGCTTTTAATCCAAAGAGATGCCTCGTATATATATACTGATGGTTATAAAGAAGAAATTTCAGTACACGAGTGTTTAAATTGGCATGTTTACTTGACTGCTACAATATGCGGTAGTTTTGTTATAATAAGTAGACCTAATTTATATTTTACCTCTTTTGACTTCGATATCGTGGAAACACCTAACCCTTACTTATGTGATGTAGAAATATTATTGAAATTTAAGCTTGTGAGAATTAATGTAGATGTTCATCTACATGATTTGATTTGATTGATTTGCTGATTTTTTATCCCACACCTAGAAGAAGTATATCTTTCTTTTCTTTCTCTCTCTTTGCTACGCTACAAACTTCTTATAAGCAAATTGCTGTGGAATATATCGTCACGTATCGCAACATTTGACGTCATTTATTGAACCACAAATATCTAGGCACGGTATGATTAACTGCCAATTTAACTTGACCTGCTTCCCTCGCGAGCATCGGACGGAATGGGGCCGGGTTGAAGTGTCTCCGGAATGTGGCCAAATGGATCCCTGAGGAATCCGGGCCAAGGGCGCAGACGCATAGCCCGCACATAAAAATAAATACGATTTCCAGTTTAATGGGCTGACTTTAATCCGTGCACAGATTTGCTTTATGTCACTGTTTTGTATGTCTCTAGTCAGTCTTACTGTAATATACCTACGGGCAAATAATAATTAAACACCTTCGCAGTTTCTCACGATATTGTGTACGTACAAGTTTTCAATTAATATTTTTAATTGTTCGTTGTATTTGCGCACTGTAATAAATTAGGCATTGAGTCAACATTACCTGCTTGTTGTTAATCTACATATATAATTAACAGAAGTGGTTATGTAACTTGAATAAAATGTTAGATTATACATTTTTATCTTCCGTTACATTAATAAAAAGACTTCTGCGTTAGTCTCGAGCATCTGCGAGTGAATAATGGCTGTCTCCATAAATAAAATTTTCTAGTCTTTATAAATAAAAACAAATTTTAAATCATCTAACGTTTTAAATAATATTGTACTGATCCAAAACTTATATATTACGTATAATAGCATACATGCAATGCAATGTTGTCCGCAAAAACACATATAAACCCCTTGTCTAGTACCTATGACTCAAGCGTCTGCTTAGTATAGGGCTAGATGGCGCTGTGTGATATATCCTGAAATATTTATGTTCTTGTTTCAGATACGAGCGGTTGCTGCGGCGCGCTCGCTCCGAGGACCTGAGCGAGGTGTCCGGCATCGGCTGCCTGTACCAGAGCGGAGTGGACCGCCTCGGCCGGCCGGTCGTCGTATTCATCGGCAAGTGGTTCCCCATCGGAGACGTGGATCTGGACAAGGTGAGATTTGCGTCTACTAGTCATGCATGAGAGTGTACGCATACCATTTTGAATAGAAGTTTACTAAGTACCTAATAATTGATAGGCTCAAAAACATTTGTACTGTTTTGTTATTCTAATAGTCAAACAAAATAGAAATTTTGTATAGTGAAGACATCTATTTAATCATTGGGAGCATTGACCTTTCTATCAGTCGTCTAATCCTTTTACCCTGGCTTTTATTTAGTTGTTGATATAAATTAACTATAGTGTGTCGGGCAGCTAAGTTTCAAAGCCATGAACTGACTGACGAGTTTAAACAAAAACTTATGTGTAGAAGACCAAATCCTTGTCAACCAAATCTATCACCAACTGGTATCCCCCCGTTGTTAGTGTGTAATGTAAAGTATTAAAACGAGCAACGCCCGGTGGTTCCAGGCGCTGCTGTTCCTGATCAAGCTGCTGGACCCCATCGTGCGCGGCGACTACGTGATCGCGTACTTCCACACGCTGGCCTCCTCCGGCAACCACCCGCCCTTCTCCTGGCTCAAGGAGGTCTACACCGTGCTGCCTTACAAGTGAGAAACAATCTTTACACCTGACTAATGTAACCTCACCACGAAAAAAGGATCAGGGTCTAATTTGTTTCCATACTAAATGTCCTCCAAATCTGTTGTACTGTTAGAAGTTGTAAGAGCTTGAAGACGTTACATACACACGCACAAACTTTCGCATTTTATATGTCAGTGGGAAGCGGTAAGTAGATACAGATATTACCCCAGTTATGAGTTCATCATAGATACCTTTTCCTCCATAACAAACCTGCTCCGACCAACCGAACTCCCTGGAGTACCAAAGTCCGACTTTGTGCTGTTTGGGTATAGCATTGTGTCAGGTATTTTGGTATGTTGCCTGAACTGAAACCGTTCAAAAGCATATCATACCCTGTATTGTTTCATAGTAGTAGTATATCTCAGAAACAAGAACATAGTCCTACTCCATTACAACAGAAAATCCAACTATAAGCAGAACTACTACGGTTAACAGTGTTCAATGAGACATATTGTAAAACGCAAAATATTAATTCCCAGAGAAGCCTCACTCGTGCAATTGTAGTGAAGTACCAGTAGAAGTAGTTGCTCCTCAGTCTTATCCGGATGTAATCCGATTACACTGATTCGAGCCGGATCAAGCCGGTTACACCCGGGTACAGGCCGCACTTGCTCGGTTTATGGAAGTACCTTAAAATGTGCAGTCACGTAGATTAGGATTTTACAGATGTAGTGTTGTGACTTTTCATGGAGTTTTTAACTTCATTTGTTAGTTGTGACGCAAATTGACTGGTATAACATATTTGCTGTCGTTTTTATTTTTGGAAAGTCGCCAAACTTCTATTTTCCTAATAACCGTTGAAAAATATTAAGTAACCAAAACAAAGATAAAAGTATTTTATAGCTAGTTCTCTGTACATAACATAATAACATAATAACATTATTTTTTTCTTTTTCAGATATAAGAAGAACCTGAAAGCCTTTTACATCGTGCATCCCACATTTTGGACAAAGGTAAGTTAATTCAGTTACTTATATTTAAAAGACGGCTGGGTTATTTTATGTAGTGTAGATTGTAGATGTTATTAATCTATGTACATTGTTTTTTTATATATTCAGGGTTTTTTAAAGTATTTGATGGAATAAGCTGAGACCACGCGATGACAACATTTTTTATACTCTGATCTCAATGTCTTCTTGTAGGTATTTGTCTTGATTCATTAAACTTGACATTTATCAAGAGCGGTGTATATCATTCCATCTTTTACGCACAATGATGATATGATAGTTCCTCCATAAGTGGGAAGAGGACTATAAAACGTCACTGTACTTTAACATACGAAATTTCACTTGTTGACGAAGAATCCCGTGGCGTTACAGATGATGACCTGGTGGTTCACGACGTTCATGGCGCCCGCCATCAAGGCGAAGGTGCACACCCTGCCCGGCGTGGAGTACCTCTACTCCGTGATGGCGCGCGACCAGCTCGAGGTGCCCGCCTTCATCACCGAGTACGATATGACGGTAGGTGACACTACTACGTCTCCAAGTAGATACGTACTGACATTTGTCGTACAGCGCCATCTAGTCCCGTACTTAACAAACGCAGATCAGATCAGTACTCAATTGTTTTGACTTTCCGGCTGCAACACTAAAACAATACTCTGTGGTACCATATTCATGTATTATCAACGTATTTTTTTACAAATTTGATTTCGATCTGACAACAAGAAGTTTTTTTTAAAACATCCTGCTGGTGAAACCAATAAAAGCTTACATCTAAGTAATGTTTCATATCCAATGTCATAAAATCAATTCACCGCCAAAGAATTTTGTTTGTTTTTTACTGAATCGATTTAGTTGCAATAAACACAAACTTTCGTATGTATAATAATGTGAACGTTTTCTAATTTCCAGATAAACGGTCTGCACTACTTCCAGCCAGACACGAGCAGTACGTAGGGCTCCACTTGTTGTAATCATGTAGAATAGAGCTGGCCTACTGTTGTGACACACTGGCACTGTATGTACTGGGTTACTGGGAATACATGGGGAAATGATTTCAATGCAGCTTTCCTGCGACAAAATAAAATATTTGTATGAATAATAAAACACTGGTTTTATTATAAGTAAGACTCAGGGTGATCGATGAGAAAAAAACAGCATAATTAAAGAGTAAACTGCGACAAAATATATATAAAGCTAATTGTTTGCTTGGTTGCAAAATGATCAAAGATTTACTTTTTTTGTCGTTAAATAATTTAACGTTGATTGCCAGTAACCCTGTGTAGATTTAATACTTGTTATGTATATTATATAAACCGGTCTATAAAGAAAAGATTTCAAAGTTTATCTTCTAATCCTTGGTCTTATGATATTGTGCAAGCAAGAACAGGCATTTTCAAATCTTTTCTTTAAAGACTTTATAATATGTATATCGAAATGTATTTACAAAGTATATATTATTCCAACTGTAAAAAGTGTGCCAGCAACTTAATAAAGTAATTCAAAAGACTTAGTCACTACGAGGCGTAGAGTATTGCTTTGTCTATTGAATTAGGGCCTCTGTTGTATGTTATTGTGGATTTTATATAGAACATGACCTGTATTATAGTGTTGTTTTCAATATAGTTGAAAAACGTATCTTCTGTAAATGTATTTCATTATATCATTTAACATGTTTCAACTAAATAAGTAGGCACATGTTACTGGGAAATTATAAAATCGATTACCCACAAGAAAATGCGATATTGTCATAAAAATATATCACTTAGCTTATAAAACCATAATTCCATTTGTCCAATTAAGTAGGTACAAAGTTTGTACCATATAAAATCCACTCTAAGAGTTGTTAGAGTATGTACTAGAGTATTAGCGGTGCATTTTTATATTAATTTGTAAGTTTGTCGATAACTTAATGTTCTCGTGAGTCTTGTCGCTATCCACGAGTATACTCCACCTAGGTTTGTTAAACTTGTGCTGTAATATAACTTTACTATTTGTATGTTGTTTGTAAAATATCTAATCTTCGATTTCCAACAGTCTTTCTTCATACATTATGTAGGTATTGACCTAAATTCTAGCATAAAAGAAGCTAATATCAAATCAGAACAAAACAATCTAAATCATCTAGTGTAGCCAACTTGGCAAATGTAACGGAATCGAAACAAATGCTGTAGGTTCGAATCCAGCTGGTAGAGATATTTGTGTATTTAAATTAATACCTACCTAGCTTGTACACGGATGCGTCCTCAATATGAGCTTTTCAGCAATAATTATTAGGTGACTAATTTTATTGTTAACTAAAAGGGTAAATATCAGCAGCGAATAGTGAACAAATTTCCAAAAAATATATCATAGAGGGATAGTAGTGTGTTAAGGTGCTGGGGTCATCGTCCATTGTAATGTCTCGACGCCTAATATCCAGAAAAATAATTTTGTAAATTTGAGGATAAACTATTTATTTAAAAATTAACTATGTAACAAGTTCAATAAAATATTATTCAAAAAAAACATTCTTATAATTACAATGGACTGACTGGCAGTATTAAAGTATGTAGTTTTCGCCTTAGCTCCAGAACTCCAATCCTGCGTACAGGGTACTCGGTTAGCGCATAGCGGATACAAGTGCTTTGCTAACACTATACCCGACATACTGGTAGGTAACATGTTCGAAGTGATATATGAAACATGTCCTTTTGTTTCAGTACTAATAAAATATCAGTAGAATTGCTCGGCTCTCATATCACTAAGCCATTTGAAAAAGTTGATGTTCTTTGTGCAACATCGTCAAACAATAGTTTGTAATAAAAGGACGTGTTTATTATCACATGAATAAATATCATAGACATGTGATGAAGTCAACGCCCGTTTTAATATCTTTGTATGAAGACGGTGCTTGCGATAAATTTATGCATATTGAGATTTAATTTTTTACGTTAGATAGTCTCGATTAGGCTTAAAATGTGTATCGTAAATTTAGACATATGTATCATGTAAATAATTATATTTATAATGCTGTTGAAGTTTCCGCAAGTAAAGTTGTATTTTGTACGTCAGGTCATATTTAAAAAATCTACTTATATAGAAGTTTATTAAAATCGTCGCGTGTAAGTGCACGATCACCCTTTTCCTTCACAAATCGTATAGAATTAACTTGCATTGCGTATGTCCAATGCGTATTAAATCTTACGGAAGTTAGCTCCAAGGCACATAACAAATTAGTGCAAATATGTGTCGCCAACGAAACACACTGCCACGCTGAAGCTTCTTACATGATATGTGGCGAGGAGTGTACAGTAAGTCCCATATATTTTTAATACAAAACACACCATATTTTAGTAGTCTGTTGTAAAAGTTTGAAGATTTTCATAATTGTATAGCAGTTTTTAAGAATATTGTTTTTCGATGTGCCACATTGTTGAATAGCTGTGTAAATTAAACCAGCACTGAAATATCTTTAATAGATTTTAAAATAAGTAGATAGGCGATTTCTGATATTTCAGTGATGGGCAAACTCAATGTCGTTTTTTAACAGATATTATGTATTTAATAACTTTAATAAACTCAACTTCCTGAGAAAAAGCAATAAAAATGTATGAGTATAAAGTTTCAAAATTTCTTTATTATAAGCTGTGATTAGAACAGTGATTTGAAAGTATTTCTATAACTTTGCCATACTTTAATAATATTGAGATCCAGTAATGAACTGCTGCCATGAAACATTTTCATTTTAAGGTAGTAGTGCTACTATTTTAATTCTGTGTTGTGTGACTATATGATAGTAGGGAAGGTAGGTGTTAGCCAGAGCTAACAATGAATAAACAGTACGGTCTGTGTGGTTGTAATAAAACAATAATACACCTGACAATGAGAATCAGTTTAATTCCTCCATCAAATCAACTTTTCTGCCAAACACAGCAATTTGAGTTGACAGGAGAGTTAAAATGATGATTGTTCTAGAAACTGGGAGATATTGTCCTATATCTTATGGTATTGTCATTGTTATTGTGCTGGCTATCAACACAGACTGCAAACTGAAAATTAAAGAAAAGATTACACTTGATTGAATAAATATCATGAATGAAACAAGTTCTAATTCTGGCTCATTTATACGGTGTGGAGTGAAATGATGAGATGTAGGCATTATGGAATGTACAAAAAATGTGCAATATACAGCTTTATGCAGCCCGTGCTGTGCAAGAATATCTATCAGATAGGTACTCTTATGTATTTTTAATATAATAAATTTAAGGCAGATTATTCTTGCACAGTAATTTTTGAAAGTTACACCTTTTAAGGAGTTAGACAAAATATAATGCTGTCCCTCACTTGAAAGCAATCTCACATTATCTTATATCTTATTGCTTGTATACTTACCAAAGGGGCAAAGAATTTCTTATGATAAAACAAAATAAAATTCTGTTCAGTTCTCAAAAAGGTGTAACTTCTAAAAAGTAAAGTTTTATCAACAAGGCCTTAGATGTGTTAACTAAGTATTTCACATTGTTGATCCTAATCATATTTATGTTGCTATGTTTATATAAAATGTTGAAAAGTGACAAATTCACTGTAATTGGCTACATAATAGAAGGTATGTTAAAAATTGTGATCAAGGAAAATACTAGTTAAGTTTCATATTTTATTAAACTATAATGTTAAATAGATTATGTGAATATCTAATGATAAAATATAAAATTATTAATTTACTACTTTTTGGTTTTCCTTTTATACCTCACCAAAATTATCTACAATCTGACAGAGCTTTAGGAGGACCTAAAACAATATTTCTTCATGTCTGTTCTTTATGTATTTTAAATTTCAGATAGTTTAAATGCAAACACAATATGGTTCTTACTAGAATTTATTAACAAATAAATACAAATCAATACTGAGGAGTTATTAAAATCTTTAACCTACTTAGAAATACTGAATTTATTTAGGATGTTAACGATTAAACTCAGGGCTGGGTACTTGTGGGCAGCAGTCATAATAGTGACTTTGAAAACTGTAAACACATTGGACAATACAAAGCCCCCAAGTGCCCCGAGGTAGCAAGGGATGGGCCACTGCTGCCAGGGAGTGTTCCAGTCCAGGGGGATCACCACAGCCCCGAGCCACGCGCCGCACACCGTCAGTAGGGCGTTGTTCACCAACATTTCTATCACAGTGTCCTTGGAATATGTCTTCACTCCAAACAACAGTTGCATAGAGGTCTCCACACCAGAATGAGCGATCAGCGGGAACACTGTGAGCAACGTTAGTAGCGTAGACAGCGTCAACGTCTCTTCGTGGCAATCCAGCACAGGGGCTCCAAACAGAATAATACCGACGAAGAAACTGAACATTACACCGAGCAGGAATATGAACGACTTCAGGATATCCCCCGCTCTGCTCTTGCTAGGTTTCGTTTTCTTGCCATGAATGTCATTATCAGCACTTAGATAAAATGATTTTAATAGTTCAGCGATGAAAATCAGCACTAAAATGTAGAATGACGAACCATTGCCGACTGAGTAGAGTAGCCCTTTATACGAGATCACAGTGATAATGCTGGGTAAGTAAATGCATGTTACTAAACTGGATATAGTAACTCGTCTCAATTCTAATTGATTATCCAGGGAAAACATCGCTGATATTAAAATTAAATACTACAAACTCGCAACTCAGGCCATGAGCAACAAGATATATGTTTATCTTTTTCTGTCAAAATAAATGTCAATGTTTTTTTCTTTCGAGAATCATTACGATCGAAATGTACAACCAATACAAGTCTAAATATATTTATAAAGGAATGTAAGAGAACAAGAGCCCGAGTCTAAAAAAAAAATACCATAGACCATCGAGAAAAATCTTCGAGCATCCATCAATCGTCAAAGAGAAAAATCTCAGACTAAAGAAGAAAGAAAGGACTCGGCATAACAAACAGTAGTTACTGACATATCGGCATCTCTTTTTATCTTATGAGGGCAATCATAATGTAAAAGAGCACAACAGTAGTTTTATCAATGGCTGATGACGTCACAAAATGTATCACTGCGGCCGGTCGCCATGTATTATCACAGCCAACAACAAGTACATCAGTTGTCATCGTAACTTGTTTATTACAGAGTTTTGAAGAAAATTTAGTGATATTAAGCGAAAATTGTGCTTGTTTATAGTGTGTGAACTTGCAAAATACTGCATTTATTATGGGTAGGTGCAGTGTGTTAGGCTGCCGCATGAAAAGCAACACAAAACATCCCAAAATAACGTTGCACAGGTAAGTAAACGAATTCATTCAAAATATCTTGTCTTTTCTATTATTTTAAAATATTTTGCTGTTTGTGGGAAAGTTTATAAAGATAAACGTGCTTTTCTCTATTCATTTACTGTTTTACTAATAATATTAGGCGATTATTTAAGAAAATCATTCGTCATAGTAAATAGAGTTGCGGTACGGCATTTTCAATGTATCGATAACTTAGCGACAGGTGAATATTATCTAAACTCGATTTCTTTTATTTGATTTTAGATTGCCAACATGTAAAGAAAGAAAAGAACAGTGGCTGGATATACTTGGTATTGAAAATTTGAATACTACAACCAAACATATTTTTATTTGTTCCCTGCATTTTGAAGACAAATGTTTGAACCGAACTTTAAATGTAACAAGACTGCGCGATGATGCTTTACCTTCAAGTGAGTTGTTGGTAAGTTTTGAAAATAGACCAGATAAGTTTATAGTGTTTACCTACTTACTGACAAAGTAATCGAACTAAACCAGTTGATGACAAGGGACGAGAATCATGTCAGCAGCAGTAATTCTATATTGTTGAAATACTGATAAAAAGTTTCAGATTTAAATGTACATAGAACAAAATAGATAAATGTACCTGTGTTAAAATGCAAGTTATACAAATGTGTGCATGTGTTAGTGATTAAATTGGCAATGTAAATATTATTAAACATATAAGGTTTTTTTTGTGTAGATACCAGCGCAAATAATAACAAACACACTCAATATTAAAAATTATTGTTATTTTGCTTTACAGTTACCAGCCCAATTTAATGAATGCCAGGAACATCAATTTGTTTCTCACAAAGCACTGGAAGGGGAGCCTATCTGCAGCACTTCTAGCTATTCAGATGTAAGTATCCTTTTTACAATGTTAAGTATCATACTTCATATTATACAATCTTGATTTTTGAAAACAAACACACTCAATATTAAAAATTATTGTTATATTGCTTTACAGTTACCAGCGCAATTGAATAAATGCCAGGAACATCAGTTTGTTTCTCACAAAGCACTGGAAGAGGAGCCGAAATAAAAATATTATCACGTGACGAATATTCTGATTAAAATTGAAAAAATCCTTAAAGGTATTTTTCAAAAGCAGCTTCGGTCTGAACAGTATTATCTGCATGCATTTCGATTTTTCATGGAACATTTTGATGAATCCAATTTGTTGAAATCGAATTCCGAACATGACACGACCCACAGACTTTTACTTATTAAATCTATAGTCCAAACTTACATGGATCTGAGGTTTAAATACTATGGTAAGAAAACCACAGAAAAGATTTCGTTTCGCAATTACTTTAACAAAATCATATTATTCCGTAATGAGTAAATTACTGGCAATTTTATTAGGGTCCGATATGCTCTTATTTGATTATTGTGTACCTATATTTGTATATAGTTTGTATTTTTAGAACTTGAAAATGACTGTGATTGAGGGTTCAACATGCTCATAGTTGATTAATGTGTATATTTGTATTTTTATTTACAACTTGAAAATGACTGTCATTGAGGGCTCAA
Organism: Macaria notata; assembly: GCA_927399415.1. Classification (NCBI taxonomy): domain Eukaryota; kingdom Metazoa; phylum Arthropoda; class Insecta; order Lepidoptera; family Geometridae; genus Macaria; species Macaria notata. Next base: position 12,887,342 of record OV656734.1, on the reverse strand, counting down.
CATGGTCTTATTTGAAACACGATTTGAAACATATCCTTTGTATTTAAAAAATACAAATTTTACAGTTTTACAACTATTATAGTTTTTAATAAACCTGTGTGAAATGGTAATTTTCGTTTTATTATGAATGATCGTGCCAAGTTGTATAAATAAAGTATTAAGTAATTAATAAAATTAAGTATACTCTGCAAAACGAGAAAAAAATCTGTATTTAGTAAGTACCTATTTATTTATTCTTTTCTTTGGTAACTAATTACTTAAAGACCGTGTTGGTATTGAAGGCGTGGTATGCTGATCAGTAATAGTGATACTCAAGGCTCCTATACATATGCCCCGGCACGAGCCGCAGTAAGTAGCAGTCCGCACGAAACTCAATCTTAATTCCAATTTCGGTCGCATACTACGCCCACAGGTAAGATATAGGTACACGGCTATCACAAGGCTGCAGTTTTTATTCGTGATCGCAGCGGTGGAAACTGGGAGTAATTAATGGGATAAACATACCATAGTAAAATTCGTTTTATTATGAACATGTACAAGTACAGAATAAAGAGGATGTTCATTAAATTGCAGTGGCATCAGTACAGTATCCACGTGCCCTGCCATAAATAAAATGTCACTGAGCGTGTGCGTTTTTATAGGTCGCATTTCCACGTAAATAAAACTGAAGAAATGTAACCGAAACTCATTTTCGACAATTTTCAATTCTGCAAACACCGTGCAATTCAACTATCGATATTATAATGCGCGCATCCCTACGGCAAGCCGCCATCTTTGTGCCAGGCTCACGTTAGGTATGCACGTTTTTTTCGTAGGTATTTCATGTCCATTCTTTTCCTATTGTCTGTGAGAAAAATAAATACTGCAATTTTTTTTTTTTTAATTGGCCATAACTTTGTATTGTGCCAGTTCTCAAGTAAAAACGGGGAAACTTCATAACCCCCAAAAAGCACGCGAAATTAACTATAAGTAGTATTAAGTGATCAGAAAGCTTTACATATATACAACCTAACAAATTAACTTAACACGTAATACTATATTTACATTAAAAGGAAGGAATTACAAATTTACAATTTGAGGTCGTTATCTATGATTAACTTTGACAGTGCGCCATATACTGCTTTTGTTTTGTATGTTAAAAGGGAGGATACAATTATTGGAAACGGAATCTCCAGTTCTATTAAGCTTTCGTAAAAATTGGTTACATCAGTTAGAGGGCATTCGAGTAGTAGATGATTGACATCAGCAACCGGTTCACCACACGAGCATGAAGGATTGTCTACGATTCTAAATTTATGAAGGTGTGCAGGACTACAAACATGTCCAACACGTAATCTTATTAAGGATGAAGTGGCCCTTTTTCCTAATAATATTTTAGAAAACCATGGTTTAATTTGCAAGTGACTTTGTATAGAATAATAATGTTTTCCAGTTAATATTGCAGACTTCTCCCATATATCTCTCCAGGCATTCTGGAGATATAATTTAGGTAAAGTTGCTATATCATGGCAATAATTGATGTATGGATACATATCTCCACACCCTGTAGCGTCATTAGCAATTTGATCAGCTCTCTCATTTCCTTTTATACCACTGTGGCTCGGTACCCACAGGAACGTAACAGAATAACTCTTTTGATGACATTTGTACAAAATATCTCTGATATTCACAATTACAGGCATAGTTGCTTTTGATTTGAAAGGAAATCTTTCTAATGATTGCAAGGCGCTTTTGGAGTCTGAAATAATCAATGTTTTTGGTAATTTTGCCAGCAAAATATATTCTAATGCTTTATATATAGCGAAGCATTCACCAGTAAAAACAGACGTTTCTTGTGGTAGTTTGATTTTTTGGATAATGTTGAATTCCCGGTGAAACACTCCAACTCCTACCGTGTTATTAGCACCATGTTTCGATGCGTCACAATAAATATGATGCCAACCATCCCAGTTATCATGTATAATAGAATTAAAATTATTATTAGAGTTAATGTCACCTTTTTCTATATCTAGCTCTACATGTATTTCCGGGCTTAAAATCAATGCTTCGTAGGGGACATTGTCAAACAGTGGGAGTTTCGTAGAGCGATAAGTAGGAGCTGATAATGATGTAAACCTATTAGCACTATTGACAAGACATGGCATTGTTTTATGTACCCAATAAGGTGAAGTAGAACAAAGATAAATCAACTGGGATAATTTATGAATTAGTGGATGATTGCAAAATTGAAAGGCTCGGCAAAAGAATCGATCCGCCAAGAATTGGCGTCGGATATTCAAAGGGGGTTCTGCGCACTCAACTTGAAGAGCATTAATAGGGCTTGATTTCATAGCACCAGCTATTATCCTGAGAGATTTATTTTGAATAGAATTAAATTTATTGATAACTGAAACTCTACAAGGTTCCAGGAGGAAACTTCCATAATCAAGAACGCTTCTGATAAGAGCATTATATGCCAATTTAAGGGAAAACGGATGGGCACCCCACCATACTCCTGCTAGACATCTTAGCATGTTAAGACGCTGTTCACACTTATATGAAACTAGTTCAGAATGAGGAATGCCAGAGAGTTTGGAGTCTAGAACTAGACCTAGGAATTTAGCTTCCTCTTTTTGGGGAATTAACTTGCCATCATATTTGATGTTTAAAAACGGGGGATTACGTAATCTAGAAAAAAGAACGGCAATGCTCTTTCCTACAGATAACTCTAAACCATGCCTATCTAGCCATGATTTAAGACTAATTAAAGATAGAGAAAGTTGGGTACACATATATTCAATTGAATTGTCAGAGCAATAGAACAGTAGATCGTCTGCATATTGAAGAACTTTAACTGAATCTAGTAAACAAAATTCTAAATCATATGTGTATATGCTATAAAGCAGAGGGCTTAATACAGACCCTTGTGGAAGGCCTTTCCAAAGAGTTCTGCATTCGTCTGATGAGTCGAGTCGGATTGTTCTGCCACTAAGAAGGTTGATGATAAAATTGGAAAGTATCAGTGGCACTTTCAATTTTTCTAGTTTAGTTTTCAGAACTGTAAGGAGAACATTGTCGTATGCTGATTTAATATCCAAAAATATACCAACCGTGGGTTTGTTGAGTGTGAGAGAAACACGAATATCAGTCACAAATATACTGATGCTATCCATGCAACTCTTTCCTCTCCTAAAACCGTACTGTGATTTTGCCAAAAGATTATTTGATTCAACGTACCATTCAAGCCTATTTTTAACCAGATGTTCAGCAATTTTGACTACAACATTAGACAATGCAATAGGTCGATATGAGGATACATCGGAAGGCTGTTTGTTTGGTTTTAAAATGGGTAACACTATTTGAGCTTTCCACGATTTTGGAATATGGCCTGATATCATGATGGTGTTTATCACGTCTAACAAATAGAACAAAGCTGAATCTCCAAAGTGTTTATAAAAAGAGTAAGGAAGACCATCCTCGCCTGGAGCAGAGTCTTTGGTGTTCATTAAAACGCTTTTCAGCTCTTGGAAAGTGAAAGGTGAGTTTAGTCCGGTAAGACTTGTAAGAGTAGGTATTACTATTTAAGTCAGTAACTAATTCCTTCTGGGGAGCGTATGAAGGTGCTAAATGATCAAGATATTGAGAAGATAATTGTTGTGGAAGAGAAAATGTTGGATTTGACAAAGTTGATTTGAATTTCCTGATATTTTGCCAAACTATCGATGATGGAGTCTGGGGAGATATTGAGGTACAATATCTTTTCCATCCAGTCTTACGCTTTTCTACAAGAATTTCTTTAGTTTCTTCTATTGTACTGACTAAAATGTCGTAATTTTCTGATGTCATGTTTAAATTATACTCTTTTTCTGCCAACTTTCTTTTTTTGACAGCTTCTGAACATTCTTTATCCCACCAAGCCGGAGAAGGTCTTCTATTTAGTGCGCTATTCTTTTTAGGGAATAGCTCTTCAGCAATGTTTGACATTGCATTTAACAAGCTTTCGATACAAATTTCTTCAGTGAATGTATTGGGTTGTTTAAGAGTTGGTATAATATTCTCTAGCTTTGATTTATAAGAATGCCAATCAGCATCGGCAAGTCTATATTTCATACGAGGTGAAAATGGGTGAGGAGGTGGTGGAACATTTTTATTGGCTAAACTAATGACTATGGGATAGTGGTCGCTGCCATGAGTGTAAGGACGAATGCACCATGTAAAATCCAGAGCGACATCTGGCGTGGATATGGATAAATCTACGGCACTCAAATTTTCTCCTGGTTTAGTCCTACGAGTAGGAGTTCCATCGTTTAGGACACATAAATTTAGGTCATCAAAAATATTTATAAGTTGGTTGCCATATGCATTAGAGATCGAACTGCCCCACGCTTGATGGTGACAATTGAAATCACCTAAAACTAAGAATGGTTTCGGAATATGCTGAAGAATTTCATGAATTTCATTTATTATAGAAGTAGAAGGATGAGGGATGTAGATATATACAAAACTTATATTTAAAATCTTAGCACCAACAATGGAAAAACCATCGCCATGAGGGGGAAAAGACAAAGCAGTAAACAAAAGTGTGGAATGAATGAGTAGTACGACACCGCCATGGTTGTCGATTCTATTGTCATTGAGACAAAAATAGTTTTTAATTTTTAATATAGAGCCAGGTTTTAACCATGACTCTGACAGAGCAATAATAGAAGGATTGATTTTTGAAATTATATACAACAATTCAGGTTTTTTATGTTCTGCACTTCGGCAGTTCCACTGAACAATTGTGAGTAGATTGCCCAGCGGGACTGTATCGAAATAATTTATTGTCGACGTTCATATTGTTATTAAGTTGTTCAATTAGAGGGGCAACGTTGTTCGGTAACATGATATTATTTTTCCTTAAAGTGTCTATCAGGGTTGACATTATCTGTTTGAGGGTTTCAATACTAAGTTGATCATTACTATTCGCTTTATTAAGGCCGCAACCATTACCAATACCAGACAGCATATCATAATCTTTAACTAATTCGCGATGTGCTCGGCGATCGTAGCCCTTAGCTTGTGTATTCGTTCTTACAGGTGAACCCGACTTGGACGTGCGAGCAACATACCCACCACGCGAGGGGCCAGCTGCAGACGGTCGTGGGCCAGGAGTTGTAAACATGATTGGTCTTTCAATTTTCGATGTAGGAGGACTTGAAGACAGTACTTCAGAATAGGACTTGCCTATGGGCGCATGAAGTTTCGCCGCTTCTGCATATGAAATGCATTGTTCGGCCATAGAAAGCTTAATTTTTTTCTGTCTGACAAATTCCGGGCAGACTTTGTTCGATGCAAAATGAGATCCAGAGCAATGACAACAGGTAGCAGCATCTTCTTCTGTTTTGCATGAATCGCCAGAGTGATCCTGACCACACTTATAACAGCGGGGTTTCGACCTACACTGGTTTTTGGTATGTCCAAAGTGGCAACAGTTATAACACATTATTGTTGGAAAAGTGTAGAGCTCAACTTGAACTGAGTTATAGCAGACATAGACATGATTTGGAAGAAACTTTCCGTCGAAAGTCAGGACAACTGACTGCGATGGCTTCCATACTGGTGCACCATTAATAACAACCTTATAATTCAAGCGTCTGACTTTTAAAATTTTCCCACATCCAATTGAAACGTTTATGCTTTCAAGCACCTCTTCTTCGCTCCACTCAGATGGGATTCCTCGCACTAAGCCCATGCGGGTAATTGTAAATGTCGGGATGAATGCCTTTAATTTTTCGGTGGCCAGGAATTGATTCGTTATAAAAATGTTGGCATCTTTGAAAGTCAAAAAAGAAAGAGTTATTTTATTTCGACCGATACGTTTTAAACTTCCATTAACAACATTGGTAATTTTGTGTTTATGGAGGAACCTGCCAAATGTTATTGGGTGTAGAGTTGTGCCATCATTCTGATTATTGTTTTCTCGTATTACATGTACTGTATAGGGGCCGTTGTCCGTGCTAACGTATAAACTTCTTACAACAGGGGCAGGAGCTGGCTTGGGTGATGAAGCCGGAGCCTTTATCGAATCACTACTACCATCAGAGATTTCATTAATTTTCCTTTTCTTTTTATTTTTTACTACTGGAATTTCCGTATCCATCTCGCAATTATTTGTTTTAATTGTTACAAAACAAGCTGCCGGAGGAACAGGGTCCCCCGGGTCGGGAGGCTCCTCCATGAAAAGAAATGTAAAAAGAACTTACCTAGATTACTTATATACACTTAAAAACTAATATTACACTAATTTTAAACACAAAGTAATAATACTTAGCTGATCTGATCACTTTTTATACAAATAATGATAAATAATATTTTCCCAGAAAAATACGCGCCCGCCTTGTTGAAAGTTTCCCGCGCTTTTTCAAAATACTGCAATGCTGCCAACCTATTTTTTGACGATTTTATCATTTTGACAAAGACATTTGACAGTTGCCTTGGTTGACACTTACTAGGATGAAATCAAAATAAAAATTTCTTGTGTCTTGAACGGAGACGAGTTTCAATCGATATGACGACAGCAACTTTATAAATAAAAGGTGTCAGCAGACGCTAAAAGTACCAGTCGATCCAAAACAGTTCAACGTTCGGCTACAGTGCGAGCCAACGTTAAAAATTAAATACCTACTCCGCATAATAACAAACGGGTCGGTCGTGTTGTAAACGTTTACAGTCGTCGGATTACATAAAAATGCCCTGTCCATTCCTGGGAACCCTGAGCCCCGCGTTCGTGAGGAACTACGGGGCCAACCTGATGAAGCAGTACGGAAACTACTGCCCCATTCTGGCCCGAGGTTTCCGCTCTATGGGCAACGACGATACCAAGTGCCCGTTCATTCAGCAAAATCCGATCATTACGGATGCTCCGAAGGAGATGAACGAGGACATCGCGGAGCGCACTCCCGCGTACCCGTACGAGAGCTTCTTCCACGAGCAGATCAGCGCCAAGAAGAAGGACTACTCATACCGCGTGTTCCGCAAGGTTTCTCGGCTGGCGGCTGACGGTGCGTACCCGCAGGCGCTAGAGGGCGCCGACAACAAGCGCGTGACGGTGTGGTGCGCCAACGACTACCTGGGCACGTCGCGGCACCAGGCCGTGCAGGACGCCGCCGTGGCCGCCATCCGCGCCAACGGGACCGGCGCCGGCGGCACCAGGAACATCGCCGGCAACTCGCAGATGACGGAGAAGCTAGAGGCCGAGCTTGCCAAGCTGCACAACAAGCCGGCCGCTCTCATCTTCAGCTCATGCTTCGTGGCCAACGATGCCACTCTGTCCACGCTGGCGCGCATCCTGCCTGGCTGCATTGTGTACTCGGACGCGGGCAACCACGCTTCCATGATCCAGGGCATCAGGAACAGCCGCGCTCCTAAACATATATTCCGGCACAATGACCCCGACCACCTCCGCCAGCTGCTGGCCGACTCGCCCGCCGGCGCGCCCAAACTAGTCGTGTTTGAGACTGTCCACTCAATGAGTGGAGCTATCTGCCCCCTAGAGGAGATGTGTGATATAGCACATAAGTATGGAGCTTTAACTTTTGTAGATGAAGTTCATGCGGTGGGGCTGTATGGACAGCACGGTGCAGGCATCGGAGAACAGAGAGGGATCCAAGACAAGATAGATATAGTGTCTGGTACTCTAGGGAAGGCGTACGGCAACGTGGGTGGGTACATCGCGGGCTCAGAGTTGCTGATTGACACGATACGTTCCCTGGCGCCCGGGTTTATATTCACGACGGCGCTGCCGCCGCCCACGCTGGCGGGCTCGCTGGCGTCCATCCGGCTGCTGGCGGGCGAGGAGGGCCGCGAGCTGCGTGCGCGCCACCAGGCCATGGTGCGCTACATGAAGCTGTCCCTGCTGGTGGCCGGCCTGCCGCAGCTGCCCTCTGTCAGCCACATCGTGCCCGTGCCTGTCGTCGGCGCAGACAAGGTGATTACTTGCATTCATGTTACTTCACCTCTACTTATTACTTGACAGATTAATCAAGACAACTTGACTTCTCTCTTTGTTTGTTTCATTGTCATAGAATTTTTTAAGTAATAATAGTTAAAATGTAGGTACTGTTTATTAATCAAGTTCGCTTTGTTTGTATAGGTGGCGCGCGTGGCAGACTCGCTGCTCCGGCGCGGCCACTACGTGCAAGCCATCAACTACCCAACGGTGGCTCGCGGCGAGGAGAGGCTGCGGTTCGCTCCGGGCCCCTTCCACACGCCCGAGATGATAGACAGCCTCATCTCCGCCCTCACTCTAGCATTCCGAGAGAACAACATCAAGTTCAATGAGTTCCTGAGAGACGGAGCTTGCACCGAGTGCAGCATGGAGTACAAGGTGGACTTCCTGCCTGAGGAGTACGGCTACAAGTACCGTATGCCCATGCAGGCCGCTTAGCTTTAACAGGGAATATGGCTTTAATTTACGAATTGAAAGATGTTATTGGATGTTGTATAGTTTATTTCGTTACTCTCTATTTCTGTTTTTATGGTTCATGGTTTAAGGATTAAAATTGTGTCATTGTACTATTGTATTTTATTTTACAATTCACCCTTAGTATATTGTTACGTGTGTATCACACTCGTCAAAACCGTCACTAAAAGATTTATTATTAGTAGAACCCTGCACAAACGATATTTGCATGAGAATAACAAAAGTGTCACAGAGCACTGTGTTTTATCCTTTTGATCAAGTTGGTGTTTATCCACTAGATGTGGCCACGTCCTCCCTAGTCCCAGTACTTGATGAGTCCGTCCCAGCCGGCGGTCAGCAGCTTGCTGGGCTCGTGCGGGTGCCACAGCGCCGCGATGCACACGCCGTCGTGCGCCTTCCACTTCTTGTACAGCTTGGTACTCTTCCAGTCCCACACGTAGCACTTGCCGTCTGCATCGCCCGATACTAGGTAACTGGAACAAGGGAAATATATTTGAAGCAATGTGACAATTTTTGCTTGTAAAACCTATTATGTTATCCGAGGACATGTCTTCTGTGGAAAGAGCGCCCACCACGATTTATCTGCACAAGAGAACTACCTTAACGAATGATTTCTGCGAGAGAGTCACGACCCTCAGTCAGATAAGATAGATCTTAGTCCTGCCACTGCCTATCATATTATTGTCGGCGAAAGATTTCTATTTTCCATAAACAATTTACTAAACAGACACATATATTGCCTGATCGATGGTCAGCAGTAAGCAACAATGTAAAAGCTTAGAATTTTTTAACACAAAAATGTAACCCTGTATACATTTCTATGTAAATACATAATCTCAAATGCGAAACTGCAAATTATGGCCCGCTAACAAGATGAACTATACAAAAATGTATCTAAATTATCATGTGACGAAAATATTGAAGCAATTAAAATAAACCGGTTCTGAAACTGGGTTTTAGTGAATAACACATAAAAAAAAATGCAAACATAAATTATTTAGGTAGAAAACAAGAGTGTCCACAGATACAAACGTATACAAAAACCAGCAGTTTATTGAACTGACCAGATATTCAGGTGTAGGTCAAATAATAGGTCATTGTCCATAATGAGAGAAACCTAGCAAGCTCGTAGATCTACTATATATCCGGTTCACAAATCATACATATTCAGGGGTAAACTGTTAAGTAAATTGGTATAAGTTTTTATGTAGGTAATACATGAGGCGATTTATGAGGTACGTATATTTCATCGTGTAAAAATGCTTAACCTATCATTAGCCTAGCTGCAAGTACACTTTAAATTCACGTTATAATCAAATCAATGATGACTTATAGTCATGATAGAATTCAGTCAGATCAATAGTATTTTTTATGTAAAGACAAAAACAGACGAAATTAGAAACGTTTTTGTACAAATAAAGATTTAGTGCAGTTAATCGCCAAGTTAAGTCATGCATATGTAATTAGCTACTGAAAAAACGAACTTATTTAACGTTTCACGTGCCGATAGTTTCTACGTATTACGTGCCTTACCGAGCCTTTACTTATGTACATAATTATTTATTAGATTCAGATTCAGATGTCATTTATTCGCATGTAAAATGGGTACAGTAGATCTTAATTAATATAAAGTTTCACCATTACAACCTTACATAAGGTACGCAAATATAATATTTTTTCTTAAATTCATATAGAAGGTACTTGATTAAAATTCATTAAATATACTAATTTTACTTATAATTTTATTATTTTTCGTGGTAAACATGAAATCTACAAGCTGTTTTGTCCAGAAACTCCTTTACTGTATAAAAACTCTCACTGATCAACCACTTTTTCAACTCCGAGTAAAATTTGCGGTTGGGTAATTCTAGTAAATGATTAGGAATGGAATTGTAAATGAGAGGCGCCATGTAAATGCAGTTTTTTCGAAACAACTCTAACGAAGGCACCGGCATTTTAAGTTGCTCCTGAGTGACAAAACGATTGCTCAGGCTAGAATAGACAGGGAACAGAGATGAATTAGTCCGCACGATTTTAGCAATTTCAAGAATGTATATACACGGAACAGTTAAGAGACAACGAGACTTGAAAATAGGTTGGCAATTACTAGTAATAACATAGAATCTGGTCATCGTCAGTAAAATATTTAACAATAAATATAGATGACATGTAATGTAGGTTTCACTATTACTATTGTATGTTAGAAAGACACGGTTCATTCTAACACTACAGGATAATCAGAAATGTTATGCGATGCAAAAAACCACATGTATTTCATAGCAAGAGCTAACGCAACATACATTTGAATCAGAAGTAGGTAACCGGAGATGCATCGGGGGACAACCCATTTTTTTATTCTTTGTACCGTCGTATATGGACTACATATCAATTGATTTCAATTTCAAAAATATACTTATTAAACTGTGTAGGTACCTGTAATCGAAAACCATACAACCAGCATTATGCTGAGTTGGGGCTGTGTTGTGGCAGATTTTATGTTTGTTTTTTATGTTTTTACTCCTGTGTTTTTAAAATCTGTCACAATAAATGTTTTATTTCTTTTCTTTCTTTCTTTCTTTCGAAACGAACTACATATAATCTAACTTTAATTGTTTTTACACAATGGCACAACTAAGTAATATTTGTATTTTCCAATTGAAATGCTCTCACAAGGCTCTATCATAGGTCCACCTTTGTTCCTGCTATATGCCAATGACACGCCACAACGCAGTGACTTGTCACGTTATGTGCGTTTAGCAAAAACCTCTCGACCGTCTGAAAGTCTTGACCCCATACTCGTGTTGATAGTTACATTGTATTTGTGTATTGTCAGCGGCGATACCAACAATGTCGCAAGTGTAGCTGGAAATGTACGTGAAACGATCAAACTGTGTCAAAATTAAGTTACAAAATGTGATGGATATACAGTTTCAACGATGATTATATTTTATTTAGGTATCTACATATTTTCCATACAGGTAAGAGATTACCAATAAGCAAAGATCCAAATATGTAAGTAAGATATTTCTGATTTATAGGGGACTTCTGATAACAACGTAAGTGGTATGAGAAAAAATCGACTACCTACAAAATGTATTAAAGTCAAGTCAAATAACGGAATCCTTTTCCTCAATTAAGTAAAGGAACATTAACGAATCCATCCATATAATAAAACCAACATACGAGATGATAAAAACAGTAAAGCATTAACTCTTATCCATTGACTTTAAAGCTAAAACATCTATCTAACATTATCACTATCGGTGATAAGGTGCCAGGAATCAAATTCCAATCGATACAAGTATTCCAATACATATTGTAGTGACTAAGTACCTACTTATACTCGTCCCACCGTAACTATCAGCAACACAATCTATAGATAGTGTATGGGTAGATACTGTGGTCTCTGTCGCCAAATCTACGGCACCTAGAATAGAAACTATGTACAACAACTATGTATAGATATTATATAACGGTCACGCGGTGAATAATACCAGTGGCTGCTATATAACAACAGCGCAACGTTATGTTCTGAGCTGTGTCTTGCAGCGTATTGCAGCAGACGCGATATCGACCTGTCTTTATCTAAATGTTTGATAATCATTAGTGAGTGATCCCTTGACTGTTTTTTGACCTATTGTTCTTTAAACGCTTCCGAGGTCTAAAGAGACTCCGTATATATAATAATGATCATTCATCTTCGAACCAGTCTTCCTTTAACCACTACTTTCGAAGATTTAAAAAAAATAACCCATTCTACAAAAGGTCGCAATCGTTTATTTTCAGAGAAACAGAATAGAATGTTTGGTCTATGTCGTAGTTTGTTTCTAACTATTGTACAAACAATAGTACGTACTACGTCTGGCAAGATCTCAAAACGATAGGATTGACCTTCTCAAACTTTGAATGAAATCAAGAAATAAAATGTAAGGTTCCTCTCACATACAATGCAAATAGTAGTAGATAATATAATGTGGATCTTACGTGGCAGAGGACCTTGCTACATAGTTTAACTTTCTAATTGTATTATGTATGCGTATTTTAAGAATAGTCATAGAATTTACATTTATATTCAGACGCTCGTAGAAAAAGAATTCTAAACTAAACATATATTAACATTTTACCTAATTCAATTAAAAATCTAGAACTAGCCGTTCGTTCGCTCTGCAACTACACAGGTGGAGCAAATAATGGAATAAAGGTAGTTGAAACATGTGAAGACGAGAAACAATAATCGAGCAGAGTGGCGTGTCTTTGACAGAGATGGGCTGATAATGATGATGACGGGTTTTCACGTAACTCATAGTGTATGGGTATATAATCCCTATCATTCATATATGTTCTCACAACTAACATAACAGACTAGGTACGACATAAAACCGGTTGCACCTTCGGATTGTCCACATCACTTCATAATCGCACGGCCTTAGTTCCTCGCCTCGCAATGCCAAGGAAGTGCTCGCTTAAATAAAGTGGGGTGGCGATACCAACTACCACATATACTGGGCACTTGTCAAAACACCTGATAGAGGTCGACCGGTTGCAAAACCATCAACAACATGGAATAATAAACCTTATACCTTTGTAACAGAAGCTATAATCGGAACAGGTATCGATGTGTGTAGTATTTTGGGCAATCGGATTCTAATACATATTGTTTTGATAACATTTGGTCCGTCTGCGGGCATCGGTCGATCCGAGACGATAACAAACAGCATTGAAAAACCACAAAAGCATCCAAACATTAAAATGATGAATCGAGTACAAAGGTGTATTGATAAAATTAATAAGAGTTTCGTAAGCAACAATCTTTTGGCATAATGGCTTTTATTAATTCACATTCCCGATGAATGTTTTTGTTGGCTTCAATATATGAAGCATTTTATAACACTATCAATGAGCTTCTTATATCATGACTAACTTACACAAGGAGCCAATGTACCATGATTGAGAACTGTATCATATATTTGAAGACGTAACTTATCTTCGAAAGAGCAGCAGTTTTGTCAAGTTTTGAGTTACACTCCTTGACGCAACATTACAGCTGTAGGTACTAAGTAAGTTAAGTTGCGTCAGAAAGTGCTGTGTCATTCATTGTGTTAGTTTACTTCAGTTCAATACACAAGTAAGTACACATTTTACACTAAGCTGTGACACTTACCGAACCGGCTGTGGCATTACCAACTAACTTTATACCTACTAGATGCTACTTCCTCATTTCTATTCAGAAATAAATCCAACATACATAATTAAAAGTTGATTAAAAATAAACAAAAATATAATTGTTTGCACTCAATAAATAGTTACAACAACAGCGATAGCGATATCAATTTCTCAATTAACCCAATGATTTTTTTGATAATTTAACGGAAGGTCCGTTACTATCCCAGATTCAAAAAGTGTATTTACTAAAAAGAAATACAATAACAATTCAGCTGATAATTTCACTGTAAATTAGTGCTGTGTGCACTCGTCAAAAGCTCTAGATTGAAATTCATCCAGAGATCTTGGGAGGAATTATGAGGAAGTGGAGAGTCTTACTTTGACTATAGTCTGTGTTACGAGGTTGAAAACAACATAAATCTTTGCAAAGCCTTATCAATAGTATTTTTTTTTCATGGCTTTCAATCTACATCGGTTCTATTGGCCTGTGGTTCGTCTTCATCTTACGGTTGCCTGGAATAGACTGATACACTGATTCTATTTAGATGTTATAAAATATTAAGACGAGTAAAGAAAACTTACAATGAAACCTAAATCTATTTTTTTACATTAGATATAATTAGCAATTTACGTTATGACACAAACTGTAATGCCAATCCATCTTCGGAGCATATTCGCGTCGTAACGTAAAATGTAAAAAGAATTCTTTAACAAAAGGGTATCATAATTCTTCAACATGAACTTAGTTACCATCCCCGCTATCGTCCAACGGTTCTTTCAACAATATCAGTAAAAAAGTAAGTAAAAACATCTAGGTGACCACACAATGACAAACAGTTATCTACCGGTGTCAAGAGTTTACAATTTTGCACAAAAAAGTACTATCATGTGTTTAATATCGGAACATGTCTGGAGAAAAAAATGACGTGATAGCAATGGAAAGTTTAACGAAAATATGATGATAACTTTTTACTAGATTTACATATTATACAGAAGCTACATACGGTGGTATATAGTTACATAATTCTGACGATTTAAAAAAATGAAATATACAATGTGAAGAGACGATTGGCCATGCAAAATGTACCGTGCTGAGATCAGATTTGATTAGTAATTTTATGCATCCAAGAAAAATATTACACCTTGGCCTTTTATATGAAAAACTTCCTGTTGCAGTTGTGAGAAGATAACTATTAGTAAGCATATATCTAAGCACTAAGTATCATGCTATACGACCTAGACCCTGATTTCGTTTGAATATATCTGTACTCCTAGGTTTATATATCACATTAATGAGGATCGTGACTCCCCCGCATAATTAATCCAAACAAAATACTAACCTTCAAAAATATAACCAAAAAATAAACAGCGAATTATGAAAGAGTGAAAAGATGTTGTAAATAAATCTTGATTTAAATAAAGTAGTTGTCGATAACAAACTTATTTCAAGTCGTTATTATTTGCATTTGTTGTACTTATATATGTACATACATACATATACTATGTGTACTATATCACGTGCGTTGCGCGTGACACTGACTCTGCAAACTTAAATAAATAAATAAATAAATAGCCTTTTTATTTTATTTCAGAAGCGTAAACAAAACATGAAAAAATACGTTTCCAATTAAGAATAAGTTTGGCAGTGAATGTAGATTTTCGTGCCTTGACTCCAGCCAAGCAAGGTTAGCCTGGATAGCTTGCCTTGACTCCAGCCAAGCAAGGTTAGCCTGGATAGCTGATAATATACATGAAATATTTTTATTGAGACAGTTTTTTTTTACAACTACACATAAAAGCAACAAGTGAATTCTGCCACAACACAGCCCCAACTCAGCATAATGATGGTTGTGTCAGTCATGATTATTTTCGTCCATTTTTATAGAAGCTTGCAAAACACAACCATTTATCAGCTAATCGCAAGTAGAAGAAGAAAGCCAAGACTTGATTTTAGTATAGACAGAAGCTAGATCATAAACTAGCTAGTTCAAAGTTTTACTTTGGCAAGAAAGATACTGCAGAGCGACACCGGTTTATGGTGGAAGTTACTAAGACCCGCACGAAGCGGTTCGCTTCTACCTTTATTGTACGTTACGCAAAGTTGTGGAACGCCCTGCCTGACTCCCTGTTCCCCACGCACTATAATCCAGCGATCTTCAAAGCGAGAGTGAATCGGTTCTTATAGGGCAAGCACTTTCCATCTTATAGCCTTTGCTTGCCATCAAACAAACTATGGCCAAGAGCAAACCCGTATTTGTTTAAAAAAAATACAGAACAGTGACCAATGGCATAAGTTAAAGAAAGCTACTGCTCTACTGTAGGCTTGTAGAATCATTGATAAATAAAATCACCGTTCAATAAAGTACCTCCGAGCTCTGGATTATTTTGTTCATCGAGGATTTATAAGTTTTATCTTTGCTCATATTAAAGCTTACTAATATTAAATCATTTAGAAAACAAGTTATCACGACCCAATAACCTAATTTTAAAATATATTGTGATAATTTAGTATCTCTAGACTTCGCATTGCGCCCTCATTTGCAAAATTATATCTGGAGTTAAATTAGTAAGTTAAGTTACTTTATTCTGACTCAATCAATATGTTTCCAATACAATTCGACCTCAAAATTTAATTACATATACTTACTTAGATGTTAATTGTATTGAAGAGGATCGTTTGCAACGCAAAACCTCAATTTGTTAGGTAATTTTCCACGGTTTAAAACAGATAACAATGCTCATTACACAAATTAAAATTTACACACAAAAAATAAGGCACAAAAAGCATTTATTTCAGGCACAGGTCATATCTTTGTTCTTTAAATCACGCTACTTAACAAAGCAAGAACGAGTGAAAGTTTGTGCGTACATCATTTAAATCACTTGACATAATCGGTTCGATTAATTATTACGAGTAACACCACGGGGAAGAGCTAGCTAGAGCTTCATTTATTTTTATTGACTTCTGGTTTGATCTGGCTCTATCCAAATTTATTGGAATATACAAATATGTAAATGATACATATGTACATTGATAACATGAAATCAAGTACCACAACTCAACAGTAGAGGCTGTCAATCAGTATACGATAACAAGAAATAGAATCAATTTATCTATTTATCTAAAAAAAATATTATAGGAAGTTTTTAATAAGTACAAACACTCAAAAAATCGGTGAAGAAGAGCTTAACCGATTTTAATGAAATTTGACAACGATACAACGATTATGACGAGACAACTATATTACGATAGTAAGCGGTACGCGGTACCTACATCAAAGTAAATCATGGAGGTTGCTAAAGATTTTACTAAGTATGTTAACTCGCGCGTTGGAAATTACTCGATGACTTTGGTTACAGAGAATCTGGCAAGGAGTTCCACCATTTCGATATCATATACAACTGAATTCAAAATCCGTAAAATATACAATAATAGATCAATAGATACAGAAGGATTACCAATTCTTATAGTGTTGGTATATGGAGCGAGAATGACGCAAATCATTTCGATGCGAATTAATATAAGTATGAAAGATATCCAGAACCTCTGTACAACGGCTGATATTATATGTCTTCAGGAAACTTGGGCCTTGCCCTATGAGCTTGATCTTTTCCACGGAATCGATGGCGGATTTGATTGCTTTGCGAAATCTTCTGTAGATTTATCTGTAGGAGTGCTACGCGGGAGACCATACGGCGGGCTCACGGTGATGTGGAAGAAGTCGAAGTTCAACCAAGTAGACGTTCTGGAGTGCTCTAGCAATAGACTTGCGGCTATTAAATGTACAGTAGGTACGAAATCATTTCTAGTGTTCTCAGTCTACATGCCACAAAATGACGAAGAAAATATTATTGAATTTACCGATATTCTGGCTAATATATGTACAATAATAGAGGAATGTCAATTGGAAGTAGCATATATTGTTGGTGATTTTAACGCCCACCCTGTATCGATCTTTGGGGATGAATTGAAAAACTTTTGTGATGAAGCGTCGTGGATATGGGCCGATCTGGTCAAGCTTGGCCTGAGTAGCGGAGCTTATACTTACATCAGCGAGGCGCACGGCAGCTGCCGATGGCTAGATCACTGTGTATCTACTCAGGCCGCGTTCGACACGATCCGCTCTGTGCATGTTAGGCATGACGTTTTTTGGTCGGACCATTTTCCACTAGTTATTACCTGTGATATTAATGAAATAAGCAGTAAAACACATGTGTCGCCGGAAGTAAAACCTTTACAAGGCATATTATGGGGCTCTCGAAATTCTAGTCAAATAAAAATGTATACACAAGAATGTCATAGTAAGTTAGGTAATATTAAAACTGATATAGAATGTTCTGACTGTAATAATGGTAATATATGTATTAATTTTAACTCTCATTTACAATTTATAACAAATCTGTATAGTGATGTTGTCAATGTTTTACAAAATGCTGCTAAGAAAAGTGCATCTTATCGCTCTGGTAGGCGACGTAAAAATAATCAAATAACCGGATGGAATTTTCATGTTAAAACCAGCCATGAAAAAGCTAGACTAGATTTTAAATGTTGGGTACTAGCCGGTCGGCCGTCCACTGGAGAGCTTCACTTCAAAATGACGAAATCGCGCCGCGAATTTAAAAACAAGCTGAAATGGTGTCAGTCGAACGAAGAAAAGATTAAAATGGACATACTTGCTACACACAGGCAAAATAAAAATTTTGTTAAATTTTGGGCTGCAACGAAAAATAATAATAAAAGTAAAGCTCTGCCGGTGGCCGTCGACGGCAAGCACAATCCAACTGACATTGCACAGCTGTTTGTTGATAGGTTTAAAATGAAATCTGACCTTCCTGTGGATGTGATCGAGACTTCACCTAGGGTCCCTATCTGTAGTGTCAATAATGACTTGATTGGCGTTAGAGATGTGGTGAAGGCAGTGCGAAACATGAAAAGGGGCAAGTCTCCAGGGCACGATGGTCTGAGTCTCGAACATATCTACAGTGCAGGTGATATGATATATGTCAAGTTGTGTGATTTTTACAATCTGTGCTTAAAGTACTCCTACTTACCATCGGACCTCATGAAGACAGTCGTTGCACCAATTGTAAAAAACAAAACCGGTAATGTTGCCAGCTCGACAAATTATAGACCTATTTCTTTAGGAACTGTGATTGGAAAGGTGTTTGAACGGCTTCTGCAGCCCTCACTGGTAAATAATCTACGTATTGATGATGCACAGTTTGGTTTTCGTCCAGCACTATCTACGGACTTGGCCATTTTTAGCCTGAAACACACGGTAAATTATTACCGCGCTCGTAACACTTCAGTGTATGCCTGCTTCCTAGATCTGAGTCGCGCTTTTGATTTAGTAAACTACAGAATTCTCTGGAATAAATTGGCCGCGGCGCAGGTCCCGGAAGAAGTCCTCAGTATGATCAGGTACTGGTACGAAAATCAAACCAATGTAGTGAAATGGGGCGACCAGACCTCCAGCGAATATAGGTTGGAGTGCGGTGTTCGTCAGGGGGGGCTTACCTCTCCGGATCTTTTCAACTTATATATGAACGACCTGATTGTGGAGCTGAGAGGCACCAGAGTTGGATGTCACATCGGTGACATATGCGTCAACAACTTCAGTTATGCTGACGACATGGTGCTCCTCAGCCCCTCCATCAGCGGCTTAAGAAAACTATTGGCTATCTGCGAGAATTATGCTGCAAGACATGGTCTTAAATATAATGTAACCAAAACAGAGATGCTCGTTTTTCGCGCAGGCAAAGGTCCGGAAAAGGTACCTAACGTATACTTGTTGGGTTTGCCCGTGAGGGTTGTGAAGCAGTTCAGATACCTTGGTCACATCATGACCGAAAACTTAAGGGACGACCTGGACATGGAACGGGAAAGAAGGAACCTGTCCATCAGATGTAATATGCTCGCGCGCCGATTTGCAAAATGTACTCCTGAAGTGAAGGTTACTCTGTTCAAGGCTTACTGTATGTGCCTTTACACATGTCAGCTATGGACAGAGTATTCTCGAAGTGCTCATCACGCCATAAGGGTGCAATATAATAACGCATATCGCATCCTTATGAAGAAATCAAGGTACTGCAGCGCGTCGGGCATGTTTGCTGAGGGGCGGGTTCCTGATTTCTTCGCAGTTATTCGGTCCCGCATTGCTTCCTTTTGGGAAAGAATACGGAGATCAAATAATGGAATACTGCAGTGCCTGTCTGAGGATTTATGTAGTCCCATATACAAATTTTGGATTTATACTCACCAGAGCGAAAATAAAAAATGACTCGAGTTGCAATTTTATTGAATTGCAATTCTTAGTTTTTTAGTTGTGACACTATTTTATATTTTTATATAATATAATTTTATTGAATAGTTTAAGACATGTCTATGGGTTATGTGCCTGATAATAAAGAATTTTATTATTATTATTATTAATATTTCAACAGTTCGAATTCAAAACAGATAAATATATATATAAGTAATACATACATGTAATAACGTTTATATTTGGTCGAAAAACTATCAAATGTTTATATATATGTTATACTACAGCTTACAGTATTTGTATAAATAATTAATATGGAATATCATACTTTCTTTATTAATTCAAGTGTCACACAATTTCTATTACAAAGTGGAAAAATACTTGATTAAATAAAAATATGTGTGTACAGAGTATAGTTAGATACGTTACTCCAACTATTTATTTAGTCACCTGTTTATAAAGCGTAAGCAAATTAAATAGCGAAGTAGGTACGAGTACGTATGTACCTTGACCTCTAACCACAATTATTTGCGCTATTCTTTGTAAATGAAATATATATACAGAGTACATAAAACGGATTATAACAATATGAGTTATGGTGTGGTAGAGCCAGTTAATTTAAAGAGCAAAATTGATTTTTGCTTCATCGAATAAAAATAAACCAAATTAAAGGAAAATTGGTTTTGATAGGTACGTAGTTTATAGTAACAAAAGAGCTGGAGATACCTATAAATGTTGCAATGCACCAAGCAACAGAACGCAACAAATGGCGACAACTAGTACACAAAATCAGGAGTCACAATCCTCAGCAGTGAGAGATACGACTAAGAAGAGAAGAGAGAGAGTTTATATGAAAGGTAAATAACTCCATTAGCGATACTCTTTAGGCATAAATTCAGTAGAACGCAAAATAAAGCTAACTCCTAAGACCGATTTGTTTCCACTTTTGATTTGATTTTGCGTATTGCTTCCTGTCTGACTCCTATATCTACGAACTATAAAAATAAATAGCTATGTACTTCTTTTTTTTTATTCTTTATTTGGAAAAGGGTTTGGTCAGACATGACCATGTCACCCCTATTGGGCCTTACTTATAATCTACGCTTAATTCCTACAGCTATGTACTTATATAGCTAAATTATATTAATAAAGCCAAAAGCAGTAAGTTTTTATTGGGTAAGCAAGTTCTAATAGACCACAATGATTCCTTACCAAAGTCGATATCAAGCCCTTTGCGTTTGAAAAACTCATTTTGTTAGGACCATACGCTCGTCATTACCACACAGATGTTGTAAATAAATCCATCAAAACATTAAGTTAAAGTCACGTGAGCAAGGCTGGTTCAAAGTCAAACATTACCAGCTATTAGCGTATAAGAACACACCACGAAGAAGCGAGGTCAGACGCAAGAGAAAGTTCATCAGGATACGAGATATTGCAAAACCAGCCATATAACTATGGCATTAAAGTTCATGGATTTATATTCAATGTCCGTACAAAATTGCAAGTAGGTAAAACCACAGGTAATGCAGCACATGTAAGCCCTGAAAGGAGGTTGATAAGTTAGGTTTAAGGTTTTATGTTTGTGTTACCTCGATACGATTATGTCATACTTTAATAGGTACTCGTACGTTTTGGTGTTTTAATGCTTCATTGTAGATGGTAGGTAGAAGTTTTAGTTTCATATGAATAGTCAAATAAACAATGAAAATAATCATGAGTAGTTTTCTAATGCAAACAAAAGTTCACGCTGTCGGTAAGCGGAGTTGCTTAGTTTTCTATTTTACAATACGAACCGCATAAGTACAACTATCTGTTAAAACCACAGTCATAACATAATTTTAGATATAATACACTTACTCGGGAAACTTCGTATGAGTATTAACTCATAAGAAGTTAATTATTATAAAAACTTTATTTACAAATCGCACCACCAAAGATATTATTGTTGTAGGTATAGTACGAGTAGGTGCCTGCGATACAGGTATTCCTAGTGCAGGACCTACCGGTACCTTAACACCATGTTATCCTAAAAAACTGTTAAACAATTAAGTTATTGTCGTGTTTTTATCAGTTTTATGAACATTTATTTGTATTTGTATTGTTTATATAAGTCATCTTACGAGGCACTAATAAGTAATTGTATAATAAGAATTGCAATCTCACTTGACATGGTCAAACACACGCAACTTACGCAATATAAATCCTTGAACTTCTAATAACAACCATCATTTAATTTGCATTGGAATTTAATATTTCGCCTCTGCTTAGACTTGATATGGTTAATCATAACGCCAGAGCATATGAGCCGAGAATAAATAAAACTGCCGAAGACTTTATAATAAGAACAGATATTGTTACAAAAAAATTATTACATATTTATAAAAGTTACTCAAATATACTTACTTACAGAAAAAAAAAATATAAACGTACAAAACACAGATATGTATAGTTATTTGAAAATAACAGTTCAATAATCTGCCATTCCAGAGTAGATGTGTTTATTTTGCAAACGCTGTTAAATAAGACTACGGTGAATTTGTGAACTAACACTACTCTAAACTTTCTTTTTAAAATGTGATATTCAACTATCCAGAAGAATGTTTACTACATCTGCTTTTCCAAGTACAAGATATGTGTGTGAGACGATACTCGATAATACGTGAGAAAATGTCTTGGAGTGGACAATATTGCATAGATTAATGTCATGGCAATACCACAGATAATTAGTATAATGATAAATTAACGATAATAAACTAAATAGATAAATATGGTGCACTTAACCGATAAAGTTAAATACACCTCGACCCCTTGAGAACTAAAGTCGATATCGATAGGGTTTGACTTTGAACGAATGATTTTGTTCATCTAATAACGACCATAATATCAATAAAACATGTGATTCGCATATATTTTTAATGTATTTATATTACATACGTAGATAGATCACAGAGAATATTTATGTACTACTTGCTAATCCTTGGGATACACCATATACCACAAAATATTAATTAATCTACATATATATCATAATAATTTCATTGATATCCTTATCTTAACCAAACATGGAGATAATTTCTACGATTATTTTTTAAATATCGATTATTTTTATACTCAAGCTGAAGTGTTAGCCACAGGTCCAGCCAGTAAGGTGCCATTATCGATAACATACGTAGATCCCGTAATACTCTTCACTCTATCACTGGCTAGGAACAGGATCAACTTTGCTACCTCTTTTGGCTCACATATTTTCTTTAATGGCGCGTTTTGTGTCATCCCTTCGTACACCGTTTCCTGCTGATCCAGTAAAAGACCTAGGCTTTCTAAACATGCCGTTCGTGTCGGTCCAGGATTCACAGCGTTGACTCGTACACCTTTGGGTACTAACTCCAAAGCCACGGCTCTCGTGAAATGGCCCAAAGCAGCTTTAGAAGATAGGAGAAGCTATCATTGGCCGTGACAGCGACACTGCCGATACTGGACACGTTGTAATTTCCACCAGTTTTGATCAAATGTGTAGCGGCGAGGTGCGTCAGCCGTACCACAACCTCTAGATGTACATGACTTGTTCGTGTATTTGCAAGGCATCTACGCTAGCGGTACAAGCCCGCATTGTTGACTTCATACATCCAACCGGCCCCAACGCTTGCAAGTGACGTGTACGATGCGTCTACGTCATCAAGGACTGTGACGTCAGCAGCTAAGATCAATGGACGACGTCCTGCGCTCGCGCAAGTCTCCGCGACGCTTTCCAAGTTGTCTAACTTCCTTCCTACTATAGCTACATCGGCACCTTCACTAGTGAATGCTACAGCGGCAGCCGCACCAATTCCAGAACTTGCACCAGTCACTATCACCACCTTGAAACTCATCGTAAGGATCTCACTTAGTGTCAAGTTCGTAATGTAGGTATTCACTGCTTGATATAATCTTATCGACTATAGCTATTTTTGCGTAAACAACATAGATACGTAAAGGGGGTGACTTGACATGTTATACTTGACATTACAAATAGTAAGGATGACTAGCAATTGTCACTTAATGATATGAAGATCCTTGTTTAGATGTTTGTGATTATTTAAATAGGTTGATGAATGATGCCCATGGATGAGAACATATTTTACATAAACTATATAGACTAACAGGCCAATTTTAGCAGCCATAAGACCTTATTATAGACGAGTTTTAAAATCTTACTAGCAGTAGGATAACACATGAAATGATTACGATGATGATTTTTTTTTTATTTTTATTCTTAATTTCTTCAAGTAGGCACCTCAGTGCACTTTTGAAAGTCAATTTACATAAATAAATAAAAACATATTATGTTACCACTACGGTAAGTTACATTAGTCATTTGCGGAGTTGGAAACAATCCAAATATTTTTGTCTTTCAAAAAAGTGTCACATTTGTAGTAGGCACCCCTACTTAACGACATCTTGATTATGTTTTTGAATCTAGTATCGTTCTGTTCTAAAATCGATTGTGGGATTACATTGTAAAATTCTATGCTTTTTCTAATGAAGGTTTTACTACTTTTACATAGTCTAAGTTTAGGTGTTACAAGTTTTTGTTTATTACGTGTATTCATTTGATTTGTTTGTACGTCTTTGTTTGTTTTTAGTTGATGTCTATGTTTTCTAGCATACATTATATTTTCATAAATATACAGCGAATAAACAGTCATAATATTTATTTCTTTGAACACCTTTTTAAGTGATGCTCTTGGACCTAATTTATATACGGCGCGTATTGCTCTCTTTTGAAGCTTAAAAATAATATCTATATCAGCTGCCGCCCCCCACATTAGTATTCCATAAGACATAATACTATGAAAGTAGGTGTAGTATACCAATCTAGCCGTAGCTACATCTGTCAATTTCCTAACTTCACGAATAGCATGTACAGCCGAATTTAGTCTATTAGCCAAATTTTCGATATGCAGTCCCCATTGCAGCTTAGCATCAATTGTTATTCCTAAAAAGGTTGTATGATCAATAAACTCTAGTTCTTTACTAGCTAGTACGACCTTATTTCTAACTTGTCTTACATTAGGTACAGTGAATTTAATGCATTTTGTTTTGGCAGGATTTAATATCATATTATTTGATGCAAACCATTGATTAACAAATTCTAATGTGTTGTTCACAGCTTGCAGGTCAGTTTCTTGCCTTTTGAGTTTAAATAACAAGGATGTATCATCTGCATACATTACTACTGATGAATTATCAAGCCATATATATATATATATATATATATTATGATGATGAATTATCAAGCCCTCCTTGAGCTGTATTCCTCATAACTGAGGATCGAACAGGGGTGCATCAGAGTGTTAATAAAAAATACCTTCGGGCTTTTTTCTACCTAGCACTTCTTTTAACTACTTTTGGGATAGTCATTTTGAACAACTAACTAAACATATTTAGCTGTGAGTATATTTAAAATGTAATTATTGCATGCCGGGAGGCAGAATATGTTATTGCCTATCACATCAAGGCCTCTCATCTGCTGAAATCTAATAATTGTACAGTACATTTGAAAAATCAACAAAAATAGAGCCAAACGGAGATGTCCAAAGCTCAAATCAAATAATTAATTTTGTGAATATGTACTGTACAATTATTAGATTTCAGCAGATGAAAAGCTTGATGTGTAAAAACATACGTCTATAGAAAATGTTGGCTATATTAACCAATGGTCCACGTGGACACTTATGCCCATCTGAAAGTATCAAATAAAAAGATTAAGATCTATCTCAATATGTTAACCAGACGGTTTTCACTCACGTGTAATACGCGTATGTTGTTCAATGTCTCACGAAAGTTTTAATATTATGATCTATCTTTATATTTATTTTATTTCTTTGGTGCGCTTTTAAGACATATCTTATCTTATCTATCTCACCTCATGTCCGGCGAGAAGTCGACGGCGCAGGCGTACCCCGCCACCATGTGTCCGGTGAAGGTCTTCTTGCGGTTCATCTTGAACCGGTTGAGTGCGCTGAACACGATCACCTTGTTGTCCATGGACTGGCACGCGAGCCACTTGCCGTTGGGGGCGGCCGTCACCGCCGGGAGGGAGTGCATGGAGGGGTCCGCTATGTACTTCATGTCCACCGGGATGTCCCTGGGGAGAAGTAACAGGATTTAAAAGTAGTTGCAATAGTCACTTCATAAAGAATCCTATAACCGACATGTGAAACAGGAGTCTGTATGTGGAAATCGCGTATACTTTTCATGATACTACTAGGGGAACTCGCGACTTAACCTGTGATAATTTGGGATCGATATCCCATACAAAAATTGATTAAAATTTGTTCAACCATACGAGAATAGAAAAGAAGAGAAGAGGGGATTAAGTAACAAACATTCGCCGTTTTCTATATACTGGGATAGGTTTCTTTTCTTTCCTTTCAATGGGTTCACTATTGTTAGTGAAACCATCCTACGATATACATAATTTAGTGACTTGACACCCAAGAAAAACGATACTAGCATATTACATCAGTGAGCTTGTTTGAGTCAGATAATATGCTTGGTCAATTTTCATTGATGGATTTAAGGCGGTTTTGAATGCCATGCACATAAGTTCCATAAATCATTTTTTGTCATAAAAAGTATTTCTCTCACCACTCCCAGACCCGCAGACTCTTGTCGTCCGAGGTGGTGACAAAGCGGCGGTTGTCGTCCACGAAGGTGATGGTGTTGACGGCGCCGAGGTGGCGGTCGTACTCCTGCACCACCTCGCCGCTGCGCGTGTCCCACTGGTGGGAGAACATCACACATTACTTAGTAGGCAGTGGTAGCATTGTAATACAAAAAACAAAACACCCAAAACTCAGTAAAAGTGACTTATTTAACCACGAAAGCAGGTGCAAAAATATAATAGACGCCACTTAAATCACATAGATACAATAAGACCAATGATGACCTTTTATGAAAAGAATCAGGCTGGCGAAGTCTGTCTGATTTTCATTGATGCAATAGGACACAAAAATCATGTTTAAAAAAACTGTTTGTCTGTAGGTATGTTTGTTCGTTATAGACTCGAAAATGGCTGACCGATTTGTCTACGGTTTTCAATAACATGTTAGTGCATTTTTAACTTAACATTTAGTGTTTATTTCATTTCAATCGGTTAATAAATAAAAAAATTATGTTCGAAAAGTTAATGCGAGCGAAGCCGCGGGCGTCTCTTAGTTTAACAATATGTTTGTAAGCAGTGTACACTAGAGAGCACCACTCACACATATAATCTTCTTGTCGGAGGTGCCCGCCACCAGCAGGTGCTGCTTGTCCTCGTCCGGGTTGAACTTGGCACAGTACGCCACCTTGCGGGACGTGAAGCGCGACACGCACGCGCCCGACTCCGTGTCCCACAGCTTGATGTAGCGGTCGTACGCTGCGGGAGGGACAATAGCAATAAGTGAACAGACCAGAACAGAGAACAGAAAGATCATGACACTACAGTCATGTCATGATCAGGAACTCTCACGATCAAGATCATGACACTACAGCCATGTCATGATCAGGAATTATCACTATCAAGATCATGACACTACAGTCATGTCATGGTCAGAAACTCTCACGATCAAGGTCATGACACTACAGTCATGTCATGATCAGAAACTCTCACGATCAAGGTCATGACAATACAGTCATGTCATGATCAGAAACTCCCACGATCAAGGTCATGACACTACAGTCATGTCATGATCAGAAACTTTCACGATCAAGGTCATGACACAA
This sequence comes from Macaria notata, assembly GCA_927399415.1. Lineage (NCBI taxonomy): Eukaryota > Metazoa > Arthropoda > Insecta > Lepidoptera > Geometridae > Macaria > Macaria notata. Next base: position 12,859,721 of record OV656734.1, on the reverse strand, counting down.
ACAGTCATATCATGAACAGGATCTCTGATGATTATCAGTCATGTCATAACCAGGTAGAGATATGTTCAATGTTCCACATACATAAACATTAAATTCATAGACCAAAGTACGTTTGGTTTCGTGGCTGATTGAAACTAGAAAATGCAACTAATTAATTGATTCACCTACAAGAATATTCAATACATTTCTTACAAAAGCGAAACATGATAGGCAAGATAAAATATCATGTGACATGACAGAGCTGGGAAAAAAATCAATGCTAGAAATATAGTTGCTTGAATAGACAATACACATGTATGTACAGAAAAATTGTAGTATTATTTCATTCTATGATAAAAATTAAATTATGTGTTAATATTCGAAACAATAGAGCCACTGACCAGCCGAGATGAAGTGTGTCCCGGAGTTGTTGAAGTTGACATCCCTGACAGCCTGCCTGTGACCGAAGTAAGTACGCACGCAGCGACGCTCGCCGTACACCTCCCAGATCTAAAACATAGTATAATAACAGGTTTAATGCTGCTTTATGAGACTCGTGTATCTTTTAAGTTTCCCTGGTATCTATACATACAAGAATAGAAAATATTTAGTAACAACATAACTAATTCAACTAACACATCAGTGGCTACTGCATCAGGTGCTCCAGTATCACACAGGCCAAATATGTGCTTAAAATTACATGATTTTTGAAATGCATATGTTTTAATATTAAAACTTTCGTGAGACATTTTATCAAAAGAATAACTAAAACGGTTTTCACTCCCGTGTAAATCGCGTAAATGGTTTACGCGTTTCGGATGTCATGACACCCATCTTCAGAACGTTCGTCCTGGGCCGCGGCAACACGCAGACTGCGCGCCGCCGCGCGAGCGGCCCGCCGGGACACGGGCGCGGGGGCCTGTGGTGGTGGGGGTGGAGGCGAGACGATGTTACTACTCCCGGCCGCTTCGTCCTCGGGTCGCTCCACTGCTTCATCAGAGACAGCACCATCGACTGATGTACCGGCGCACACAAAACTGACCGTATCTTGATCCAAAGCTCCAATGATCCTTCTCTTCGTCATCGTATTAAGAGCTGGGACCCACGCCGGAGGAAGCGCCCATCCACGGTCTCGGTTGAAATTCGGGTGGCGGTTGATCTCTATAGCCTCTCGTACTTTCCGTGGAATAAAAGACTTCTCTCTCGCCAGCACAGAAGCTTGATCAAACCGAATGTAATGCTGTACATCCGAGAGCCGCGCATGTTCCGCTATTGCTGATCTGGCCGTGTCCCCGTCCCTGAAACTCCTAATATGCTCGGACAGTCTTGTGGTAATGTTGCGGCGAGTCTCCCCTATGTAACTCTTGCCACAATCACACGGGACTCTATACACGCCTGGTACATTTAGGTGGTCTCTATCCTTGGGTGAACGCAGCAACTGTCTTATTTGCCCCGGAGAACGGAAAAACGTCCTGATACCATATTTCCGTCGTAAAAGGTATCCGATTTTTTTTTTCGTTTTTTTTTTTTTCGATTTTTTGGTGGTGGCCAAATCAGCAATAGCGGAACATGCGCGGCTCTCGGATGTACAGCATTACATACGGTTTGATCAAGCTTCTGTGCTGGCGAGAGAGAAGTCTTTTATTCCACGGTAAGTACGAGAGTCTATAGAGATCAACCGCCACCCGAATTTCAACCGAGACCGTGGATGGGCGCTTCCTCCGGCGTGGGTCCCAGCTCTTGATACGATGACGAAGAGAAGGATCATTGGAGCTTTGGATCAAGATACGGTCAGTTTTGTGTGCGCCGGTACATCAGTCGATGGTGCTGTCTCTGATGAAGCAGTGGAGCGACCCGAGGACGAAGCGGCCGGGAGTAGTAACATCGTCTCGCCTCCACCCCCACCACCACAGGCCCCCGCGCCCGTATCCCGGCGGGCCGCTCGCGCGGCGGCGCGCAGTCTGCGTGTTGCCGCGGCCCAGGACGAACGTTCTGAAGATGGGTGTCATGACATCCGAAACGCGTAAACCATTTACGCGATTTACACGTGAGTGAAAACCGTTTTAGTTAATCTTTTTTAATGCATATGTTGACAAATATATCTGGTTTTTTCTTCATTTGTCTAACTTATCACACAACATTTAGTTACAACACAACAAATATATTCAATTGCATCCACGATCAATAGTAGTGGTCCCAGTCAGCCCCCCTGTGGCACCCCTGTGTTACCTTGACCCTGCAGTCCATCCCGGCGGACAGCAGCAGGTGCGCGGTCCCCGGGAACCAGCGCGCCGCCGCCACGCCCTTCGTGTGACCGCGCCATGTGTGGATGTGGGACTGCGTGCAGAGAGATAATGGTGGTTAATGGTATCGAACGCTTTGGTTAATATAAGAATGTAGACATGTCAAATTTAGAGTTAATTGGTATCTTATATGTAAGCTGTAGTCGAACGTAAACCTATCCCACGTAAAAAAAAAGTTTAGATAGATCAAGATAAATAAATAAATAAAATAAATAAATATTTCAGGACATATAACACAGCGCCATCTAGCCCCATACTAAGCTTACGCTTGTATCATGGATACTAGATAACGGATATAATACATATATACTTTTCTTTTGTAAATACATACTTATTATACATAGAAACGACCAGACTCAACACAAATAATTACATATTTAAATGTTCGTAATTATTTGTGTCATGCGGGAATCGAACCCGCACCCCTAGATTAGAAGGCAGAGCCACTACCAACTAAGCTAACAGAGCAGTCACAAGATATTCACAAGATCATAGTTATATCACAAGATATTCACAAAATTTATTTTGTATACGCATTATCTTTGTATACTTGTATCTTTGTAAGAGAGTGGCAATTCTCAACTTCTGAGTTTAATCTTGACTCTCTAAGATAATTCTATTACAGCTTAAACACTTCTGTACAATAATAATAACTAGGACCTAACATAATTGAACAAATAAATAACAATATAATCTAGTAAGGCCCAAAAATTTACCCAAAATGTAAAACTAGAGTTCTTACCAAATTGATATGTTACTAATAGCTTTTTAATTTAGTTCCTATACTTAAATTTAACAAAGCTCTATATTTGCATTAAAATGTAGGTATATTCACCTTGGGCAGGAAGCAGCGGTCGGGCGGCGAGTCGCTCCGCAGCTGCGTCTCGCTGCGCGGCGCCTCGATCCACGACCTGCCTTGGTAGTCGGTCTCCTTGTCAACTGGAAATTTTACAAGGATTTCATGAGAAATCATAACATTACATTATATTTAAAATGAAATAAGTCTTAGATTTTTTCAATTTGATTTGACATAAAAGTGTGTTTGTTAGTTCCGCTTTCACATCATAATGCAGAGAAGATCAATGTAAGTTTTGATATACGCTCCTGAGATTGACATAAGCTATCTTGTTATTTTTTCCTGATTTCTTTGATGAAAACTTTCTTACTACATCAAAGACCTCTGAAAGAACAAAACAACAGACAAAGCCTACAATGTAACAAGTCATTTGCCTGATATATAAATGCCACTATTTCTTTTTGCTATGGTCACTAGAATAAATCATAACCACACCAGCAGCACTAATTATTTCCAATTTTGTAGATATTTACTTATTTGCCAGCTTAACCGTAGAACAACAACAAATTCATGAGATGAAAAATATGGAAAATGTTTGTGTTCCAATATTTTATAAGTTATAAATAAAAAAAGCAACTAACTGTGCAGTATAGATTTCTCTTCCAAAGGTTTGTCTTCTTCAACCTTGCCCTTCTTCTGCCTCTTGGCCAGAATTTCTTCTAACTCCTTTGCCTCTTCACCCTCAGGCTTTATTACTCTGTAATATTTGTTAACAGAATAATGTTAGCTATTGTGATATTATCCACAGAAGAGATTTGTAAATTCCTAGCCAATATAATTGACTTATCATCCTGTTCTATAATTTAATTATTTTTCTTATACCTATTCTTTTAAATAAAAATATTTAATGAATGAAACTGCTTTTGTCTACTGTTGAATATAGGCCTTTCTCATAGTATGCCATTGGCTTCAATCTTTAGCCAGCTTCATCCAAGTTTGACCCACAACAGAATAAAAACATACTTTAAATTAATAAAATTAGTATTCTATAAAAGTGTACATGTCTGATGTTATTTTGTTTGTTGGACTTCTTGTTTCTTCCTCACATTATAATAGAGAGACAAATCACATGGTGTATCATTAGTATGGTGGTGTAGAGAAGGATCCCAGGAGTTACTTAAGACTATGTTATGTAAACTAACCATTTCCCTAATAACATTTATAAAAAGATTGTTTTAAAGCTACCTCCTCTCTCCCTCATAACCTCCCCAAGGTCCCAGGAAGCCAGTGACATCCTCAGGGTTGTCGTTTTTATGCCTCTTCTTTTTATCCAGTGGCCTCTTCTTTATTGTCTCAAACACAGACTTGCCTTCCGCTTCCTCAGGGGCTGCTACCATTGCTGATACTGGAAAATATGGTTTGTGTTTGTGTGAGAGATATTAATAGGTTCCAGCTGATATATGAGCCTGGTAAAAAGATGATAGTGTTTAAACAGAAAAGCCACTGTTTTAGTAATAATATATCCTAGAAAGGACAGCTTTTTAATGCTTATGAATTTTAGAAACTCTCAACAATGATAATGATATATATAATGATAATATTAAAGTGACTCAAGTCTATTGATTCAAACAGAAAATTGTAAAGTAGTGGCTCTGCCTTCTAATTTAGGGGTTTCGGGTTTGACTCCCGCATGACACAAGTATTTGTGTTGGGCCTAGTTGTTTGTATGTAGGTATAAGTATGTATTTACAAAAGAAAAGTATATATATATATATATTTATTATATCCATTATTTAGTACCCACAACACAAGCATTTGTTTAGTGTGGGGCTAGATGGCGCTGTGTGCTTGTGTGCAATGTTCCGTAATATGTCTTTTTTAAATCAAAGATGTAAAATCTATGTTCTAAATAAGTACTTTCTTATAAAATTGTTAGAAGTTCCAACTATCAGATGATATCTACTTACCAACAACATTATCTCCTGCTGCCTGCTCATCATTTGAAGGATCTATTGCATAACCATAACTAGTGAATGTTCTTCTCTGGTTTTCAAACTGAAAATCACTTATATGAGCTTTCTCTACAAAACCAGACAAAATATTCCTATCTGCCTTCATCTGCTGAGTTCTAAAAGGGTTCTCTGGGCCATATGTAGGTGCATATAACTCTTCATACTTTGGGTTGTGCATCAGTTCTTGATTTGCTTTAATTAATACTCTTGTGTCATCATTATTCTGAAAATTAAACAAGTTATTTTTGTTTAGAGAGTTCAACAATTAATAAAACCAGAGGAAAAGTGTCATCAGTATACTATCATAGTTATCAAACATGAACTTTAGTTTCCCACAGAATAGGGCAGATAGATAGTTAAAGAAATACAGATAGGTAGTTAAAGAAATTACGAGGTAGGTTATGAAATTCAACAGGTTGCCTGTTCTAGTAAATAGTTTTCATATCATGTAGTAAATATAAAGAATTTGAGAAAGTAGGGACTTGTAGGAATAATGTGTTGGGGAAAACAGTACAACATGTAAGTTAAATTCTCATCTGTTTACTTACAGTAGGCATCACAACAGGCGCTGCACATATTTGCATGCTCTTAGCTAAGGACATGCTGGGATCGACAGGCTTCAGATGAGTCAACAACGCCTCATTGCTATGCTGCTTGATAGACTCCGTATTATCACCCTCGTCTTCAGAACTGCTTCCATAGTTTTGGATGTTCAACATTTTGGTAAAAATATTTTCCGCTTATGACTAACGACTGTACTCTTTTATCATTGTAGTTTAACTACTAAATAGAAAAGTTTCTTAACAAAATATTCATTTAAACTAAATATGTATGTAATGTTGAGAAATTGCGCTTTGTTTTGCGTGGTTTTGCATGCATAGGCAAAGCAAACCACTGTTTTAGTGGCACTGACAGTGGCAGCGGAATAGTATTGACACAATGTTGTAAAACAAAACAAAATTGTCTATGGGTTAAGAATGCAACGCCAAAATATTAAGAAAAAACATGACAGTTTGGCAGTGGGGCCAACCAAAAGAAAGAAATAATTGGTCAGGTGACGAGCCCTTGTGATAGACCATTTTTCTGAAAAACTACAAAAATATAGTGAAAATTCTTGAAAAATGGCTCTTCACGCAGCAATTAAAGGCAAACTAATTAGTGTCATCGGAGATGAAGTAAGTTTTGTGTCCATATTTTGAAAATTCGAAATTATTACTTCTATTTTGATACACTCCCAAAATTTTTATTTGTGTGTAAATTTCTAATGTGAATCTTTAATCGATTTCAGGACACATGCGTCGGCTTCTTGCTCGGTGGAATTGGTGAAATCAACAAGAACAGGCACCCCAACTTCATGGTTGTTGACAAAAGTTCGTCTTCATTTTATTTTTACAAAATCTTATTTCTGATACACCTATAAGCAAACGTAATATAACTCACTAATAATTACTATACCCTGTAGCTACTCAATCAAATTATTTGATAATCCATACTACATTAAACTAAGCATGTTTATATTACACTGTATGTCTCAAGCAACTGACCACTAAGTCACTTGAAGTAATATCCGCAAAAGACAAACACTGTAGCCCAAAGTGGAGCATACATGCTCTGATGTAAGTTTGCATATCAAACAATTTAATACTAAACTATATTATGTCTAAAACTTCCAGACACACCAGTGAGTGAGATTGAGGAGTGCTTCAAGCGTTTCCTAAAGCGTGACGACATTGACATCATCCTGATCAACCAGAACATTGCGGAGCTGATCCGTCATGTGATTGACTCGCACCACTCACCAGTCCCTGCAGTGTTGGAGATCCCCTCCAAGGACCATCCTTATGATGCTAGCAAGGACTCCATCCTGCGTCGTGCCAGGGTAGGTTGATGGAAATCTTACATTATATCATACAATTCTGTAAAAGCAATAAGCTATTTTTTTATCTTCCAACTGCCATTAATCTTGTGTGGCCTTAATCAGGTATTGTGTCTGTGTTATTGAAATGACAAAACACACACACTGGAAGAGGCACCCCTTTTATTGGATCTCAAAATACTAACTTTTTGAGCCTTCTTTTGGTATATTTAATTTCATTTAGGTCTCTAGCCAACTGATGATGAATAATGCATTCCTAGATTTATCTTAAAATAAAAAAGTAAGTCTTTGTAATTGCTATGCCACAATATATTGCCATTCAGCATAGTGTTTCACAATAAATCGGATATGATCCGATCTGCCCGCAGTAGAAATGGTATTAAAATTTTATACAATGGTAGAAATTTAAAAATTAAGTGTAAATTGGGTTGAATATCATGAAAAAACAAAATTGAACTTATTAGTGACGGAAACAAATCCAGTAGCTTTTGGCTCAGGGAACATTTCTGATTTTTCTGTTGATTACATTTGTCAAAGGAATCATATGAAAGCATTGTAATTTGGAAAAATCCTTTCCATGCTGATTGATTTCTGTCTCAATCGAATCGGATCTGTATCCGACTCATTGTGAAACATACCACAGCTATTATATAGGCCAGAAATTTTGATGAAGTAAAATTTTGTATTTGACAACACTTCACCTCATATTAATCATTGCTTTAGCTATGGTGTCTTACACTTTGTCTTGTTATGTTGTATATATTTTTACTAATAGCTATTTTGTGCTACAAACATATTCTTACCATCATTACATTAATTTCTTATTCTTCTTCTTTTTATATTATCTGGTCCTCGTAAAGAATATAGAAATTCTAGTCTGTTTTATGTCTCAACACCCCTTATTTAAGTTCTAATAGGTATAATTAGTTATTTTCTTGTAGCAATTTAGCTATCCATTATCCAGACATGTAGGTAATATTAATGATGTGAGTGTAAATATTATACTTACTTAATCATAATTTGTTTCATTTTCAGGGCATGTTCAACCCGGATGACCTGGTACGCTAATGCTACTATAACTGCATGATATTGTTATTGTATGCCTCCCTGTAACCACGCCAGCGGCATATATCTAGCCATTCTAAACTAACTACAGCAGTAAGTCTGTTTTCTGTGTGCAATTTATAAATGTATGGACAAATTGCTGTAACAGTTTTAATGTAATTAAAAATACAAGCAACAATAGCTAAAAGCTTGTGTGAACAATTTATTTTATACACAAGTTGTGTAATTCAATATTGTATGCTAAAGAAACTAAAGTGTTGCAGCAATTTGTCCATTCATTAACTAATTCAGTTTGCCCGTACATTCCACTTTTCAAAGATCAATATAATTATAACCACAAATACTTATAAAGCCGTTACTGAAGAATAAATTGTTGAAAATGTTTACAAGAGTATTAATTGTGTATATTTATGTAGATATAAAAGTTGATGTTGTATTATAGCCATAATATAAAGAATGTAGATGAGTTTTATTACTACTTTGTATTGTAGGTTATCTCAGTATGACATGAATTGCTTAAATTTGCATAGATTTGTTTTTTCAGATGTTGGTAAATTTCATTGATTGACTTAATTATAACAGTTAAATTAATATAAAGATTCTAATAATAATTTGTAATAAGAAATTGTTTTCTTTTTTAAGTCTCCTCTTTCAAGCTAAGTAAAAACATGCTACAAAATGATTGGCATAACTTTACATATCTATTTACATGAAAAAGTTATGTTCTACCACATTTTTAGGTTGATCAAATTGTATCCCAAATAACAGGCATGTTTCTGATACTCCAGTGTGAAAATTTGATGATACATGTGTGAACATATTTTATCAAAAGTGTTTCTTATTTGATAAGAACTAAAATTTTATAAAGTTTGTTTGACATCTTTTGTACAGTTTGTGCTGATGTGAAATATTGAAGATATTGTGTGCTGTGTGCTATACATACGTACATACCTATACATAAAACTAATTTTCATGCATTTTTTTTTGAGTTTTATATATTTTGCTGTGACATCCTAACAAAGAATGGTTTGTATCTATGATTTTTTTTATATATTATATGTAATGTTTGTATTTTATTGATATATTTTTTCATTATTATTTTGTTCATATTTATTTACTTATTATATCAGAATTACTTAATTAGTTATATTTCACTGTAATAATTAACTTTTATTTAATTTCAGTCTATGTTCGGAGCTGATAACTACGCCACATAAACCAATAACTTAAAACTCATCTTAGATTCATTTTACTATTATTTAATGCCATATTATTATTTATCTATAATTCTCATATGATATTCCATAATAAAACTACCAAATAAGTTTAGTACGTTTATTATTTAAAGTAGATTAATAACAACTTACAAGTATCTATAACTATCACACAGATATGAAGTATTGCACACAGACTTACACACAAGACTTGCCAGATATTTGGTATCAGTGGTAGGTAATGTAAATCAGTTATTTACCCGTAAAGACGAATAAAGCCTATTCGACTCGTTTAGACCAATTTGAGAGTTCTAAATTGTTTTTAAGTATAAGTGTTTGTACATTATTTAATGCTAGTATACTGCGAGTTAGAAATTAGAACTGGCAAATTAACCTAGTCAGTGAGGCTATCGTTAGTTATTGTTTGTATTGCTTATTCATCGAAGTCGACGACGTCGTTCTCGGCCTTCTTGTGTCCGACCCAGTCCCACTTGGAGTAGTGCAGCTTGGTCTTCTTGAACTTGGGGTTCTTGGACGTGATGCGGACGAACACGCGGCGCCCGAACAGGGGCTGCAGCTGACGGAAGTTGTCCACCAGGGGCAGGTTCAGGTTGGAGAGGAGAACGCGGAAGTTGTCCATCTGGTGAGTCACTTGGTTTTATTAGTACTTCATATATATGATCAATCGTAAGACGATAATTAAGAAGCAGGCAACACCGGGGCTAAAGAAGCGAAATATAGGAAGTATTGGCGAGGGGCTGATGCCTAACTGATAATCAGTTCATAGAACAGTGGGGTCTATACCCCACTGTTCTATGAACTGATTATAAGGGTATCTATATATACTCGTAAAAAAAACAATTATTAGGGCGTAGCAGAACTGAAAATGGTGGGGTTAATGTTTTAGTCGTGTCTGTGATACATCAGTAGAGGAACCTTATATACCTAATTTCTTTAAAAAATTATATAGGTATCCTTTTGTTTCTTCACTCATACTATAAGAACAAGACGTTACCTGGAAGACAGAGATTGGCAGGTAGTCAGAGAACACGACCCACGTGACGGCCTCGGCGCAGGGAGGGGTGGTCAGGGAGCCCTTGTATGTATAGAATCTAGAACGATAACAACAAATATTAACATCCCAATGGCTATGTACCAATCTGTTCTCCTGTAAAATTGTATAATAATGCGGGAAGCCTACCCGACAAGACAAACAAATTTACTACAAGCTAGCTACAGTGAGGTGTACACTGAGTCATCAATATTTAGAGTAGCTTAAGATGATTCTTGACTGTCTTCATATTCCCTTCTAATTAAAAAAAAATATTCAGTCGAATTGAGAACCTCCTCCATTTTGTGGTCGTTTTTAAACGCTTCTGATATTGAACTACAACCCGCTTGATGATAAAAAAGCTTGTCGTGCGTCATACCTCTCGGTGTCAAGTCCGGAGAGGATGGATGACAGTGAGAAGGTGTGAGGAAGCTGCATGCTGGTGTTGTAGTTCTCAACAGCAGACAGGTTCTTCACGATCGGGGTCAGCAGCTTGGCGTCGAACTCCACCACCTGGAGACAAGCATAGCATCATTAGAGTTCGCTTAGTGTGGGGCGGTGGTGACGGCGCTGTGTGAAATGTCCCGGAAGATTTGTTTATATTTATCTCAGTAGAACTAGTAAATGAAATGGATTTAAAAGACTAGTGTGTCTACTAAGACCATTTCAGTAGAGCTTTTTAAAAAAATGGAGTGCAAGGGCAGTGTGGTTCTATCTGCCCAAGAGAAGACTTGAAATATCAAAAATAAATAACTGTTTACTGACTTATTTTTGGTAAACCTGTCAAACGTTGAATGGATGCGGCACTGAAGTAAGTAGGTACTTAGGGACTTATTTGTAACAGCTTAAAAATGTGTGTACTATCCACTAAGCTTTCTTATAACTGCAGCATAATCTAGACCATGTCACGATCAAATCGATTAGTATTGGTCTCTAGTGCGCTAATATTCCGTTACTTTGTTTGAATCAAATTTACAAATTGAATCAATGCGAATCTAATTGCCGAAAAACATGTAACATTGAAAATTGTACGGTAAAAGTACAAACGATTCACGTATTGATAGTAGGTAATATTTTTTTATTCTAACTAGCCGATGCGATTTTTGTTTTTTTATATACATACCTACTACTTTAATTATAAAACTCCAAATTAGGACTTTTACTGTGCAAGAAAAATCACAGGGCTATGTGTAGGTTACTCACGATACAATGTATTAGGAATGTTTTCCTTACGCGGTGGCTAAGGTATTCAATGCTTTTGTTAGACCAGAATTGTCCAAAACAACGCTGGTGTTTTTATAGTGATTCAATAATGCCAAACGTTGTTTATAAACACGTGAGCCATTCTTTTCTTTATGCGACCGCGTGTCAATAGAAAACTGATTTCAGCATTTCCCTACGACCTTTTGGATATCAACATTCTTTGATTGTCTAATGTTTATAGATATCTGTTGATTTGATTTTATTTGGCTTGTATGTAGTTTATAAAAATAGGTAAACTAGTAAAAGTCTTATGCTGTTGTTTATGGCACCTGTTTCCTATTCGCCATGTGTCGCTTACCTGATAGAAGAATCCGAGCACACAAAGACCATCAGGATGCTGCAGGGCCTCAGCCAGGCTCCTGTACTTCTTGTTCCTGTGGATGATGTGCATCTCCAGAGGCAGCCTCATGTCGTTGAGGGTGTGCTCTGAGCCGCGGTTGTTCTTGTCTCCCCAGTGGAAGTGCAGACCTTCGATCTCATACTCGTTGTCGAGAGGGCCGCCGAAGATGTAGGGAAGTCGGAAACCCTTCTTTTCTTCCTCTGAACTGTACTTGGGGATTGTCAGCGCAACTGAAATAATAAATTTCAATTGTAATTTTTTTTACTGAATATTTAAGTAAGAATTAGTGTCTTCTGGGCTAACGTACCTATTCAATCTTGAGCTAAAAGATTTTATCAGTGATTGTGTGAGTTTATCCAGTATATATAAATGTTAGGTGAATTAACCCTGTCATGGCTAGTACGGGTCCCAAGGACCCGTAATAAAAAGTCGATTTTTTTATTTAAAAATATATCTGTTCATTTGTTGTAAAAGAAAGGAAATTGACTCAGTTTCTTAGCGCGCCATATTGGATCGCGGTAAATCTGATATAAAGCATGTCGTTACTAGATTATCCTTGTGTAATGTGTTTACCAGAATGTCCATTATTAGTGATGGTGAGTGGTCCAGGCAGCGGGTTCTGGTATCCAATGAGCTCCATCGCGGGGATGGAGATGGGTATGGCCTGGCGCGCTGCGATGGCGATGGGGGACTGCTGCCGGCCGCCGCAGGCCGGGTGCAGCACCGCCCAGCGCCTCTGGTCTGAGGCTCGGTAGCCCCAGCCGAGCACCAGCGATACTGGAAGTGGAGCTTGGATCAATATTTTGTGACATTGTTGAGTTAGAAACACGGTAAATACTTGTGAGGCATCTAAGTATGTTATGTTTCGATAAACGGAAGAAATAGGAGGCATACTAAAATTATATAATGTATTAATAATTTCCTATAATGTTAAATTTCTATTTTTACGTATTATATGCTTATTATAGATTAATGATAATTGATTTTGATCAATTTGTTGCATAGCAAATACTGTTTTCAAATGGACCATTGTTATCTAATGTTTGGTTATACCATATTCGTCTCGAGATTGATTAATCCCACCAATCAATTAGTAATCCAATCTCAGATCTATAGTGTTATTTAAATGACATTAGATTGACGACACTTCATTGGACAATTCAAACAATAAAGTCCCAATAAATTAGCTTGAACATTTTGAATGGCCACTTTATTGATGTTCCTATTAAATCGTACGTGTCGAGCTTAGGAATATTTAAATAATGAATACTAAATCCTGTAATAACTTCAAGCGCCGATCGCATTAGTATTCCGAGTATGATCTGTACCCTAATCAGGTTTCAAAGGAGCTATATTTTTTGTCGGGAACCGTCGAATTACCAATGCTCGGCGATGCATAATCTCTAAAGAATTTGCTTGGTATATTTGGTCGTAACTTTTATGCATCGTAAATCTTAAGCGAGTGCTTTTAAATATTGTTCTTTAGTATGTTTACGGAGTGAGACGGGGTTTAAATAAATACGGGATGTGGCGGACGTGATCGTGAGGTGGTGAATAAACCCTTCGATGACCAGTCAGCGCACTGCCCATTGTATGCACGATACTGGCAAAATATTCAAGTCGCAACAAATTTATGACTTTGTTTTCTCGAACATAAATAAATAATGTTATAAAATTGGCAATGCATATCTATAAGCATTTTTTCTCTGTCGAATAATTGCATTGTCTTGAGTTATAATATGATGCACCCAGTGGTTAACAATTTTTTGCTAACAGCAGATAACTGTCATTTAGCCCATATTTTGATAGCTCTGTAATAATATGGAAATATCAACGTGTCCATTGTAATTTCATGCTATATGAGCTTCGGAAGTTTGTATTTGATTGTTATTATTAAGTCTACTGTATTTTTTATCTAAGATGATGTTTTTTTCTTGATTAATTTACATGATTTAGTTTTATTTATTTAATCAAAGGATCCAGTACCTTACCCAGTATTTAAATTTGATTAGAAATAAAAACTACTGGACTTGAATGTATCGAAGGTATTCGAGATTGTATTAGCTAGTGAATGTCACTTGATCTTGCAAAAACTTATCTAAGTTTTGAAATTGTGGATATTCTAGTTCGTGACAGTGACCGGATTCCTGAGTAACGCGCATTATCGCAACTGATAATGCATTAGTGAAATTGAAACTTCAAACACATCTGACCTCTGTTTGGATTATCGTTGCTTGAATATAAGGCCGAGTTGCAATTGTGCATATTAGCATTCAAACAAATATTAATATAAACGATTTATAAAATATATCTCTAAGACCCTTAAACATATTTAGGCATTATTTATCAGGTAATTTAGTGCAAGTGAACATAAGTGAATTTCCTTCAATACATTTATGCTGCTTAGTAAAGGGTGTAACTTAATATGCATGATAATTTTAAGCATAAAAAGTAACACGATACTGGACACCTGGATTGTCAATTCTCGAAATGTACATGTAATTAGTGTTGCAGTCTTATATATTTTGCATTATATTGTTTTAACTTGTATATCCTACTAATTAGTTTAATAAAATGCAATGTTATTTTAATTATTTAAAATTATTACCATTTTGGTGTGGCGTAATTTTTTCTGCTACATGCAAAATGCGTCTATATCTTGCCAAGTGACATAACTTCCATTAAAATTTGCCAGAAAGTGTTTGTATCGGATGTTTAATTGTTTACGCAAGCCACGCGGCTGCAGAGGAAGATGTTGCGTTTTTCGCATGTCTCGATTACTAACGCGCTCCGAAACTGATGCGTTCATGATGAATTGTTTATGATCTGATTTGATGCACAATTATATATTTATCTAGCCTTGCGAATGTAAGATCAGACTTATTAAGTAATTGGATTTTAATTGTGGATAGGGTTTAGTTATACCTAAAACACTCAAACAAATCAGTTTTATAAGCAAAAAATTTGGCGATGAAGTAAATTATAGTTTAAATTTGACCCAACTCCCAATAATTTACTAGATTTGGAGTAATTTAAAATTGCTTCATTTAGGATTTATGATGGATGCTTTTAAAGGCCTTAATCCTATAATTATATTAACACGATTTTCTGCTAATGCTTAAAAAAGCGTTGTCTAGTAAACATTTAATCGCAGCAATTTAAAATATTACCACTTGGGGCTACAGGCTAAGGCCCTTTTTTTATTTTATTTTTTAACTGGAGTGGACAGTAGATTTCTTATTTCTTGGAGTTATAGAAATTTTATCAGGACCTTTGATTTTGCGATTTTTATTTGAGGCCTGCAGATATACTTATTGCAAATTTAGGTATATGTATATCCAACGATTTTGTATAAATTACAAAAGTTCTATAAACTCTTAGGACTCTAAACTCTTAGGAATTAATCTAATTTTTTAAGGTTTTTAAAAGTAGTAAAAAATCCAAATTGAACTTGGTAAAATGGAATTCAATAGGTACCTAGAATTCCATGTTACAAATTATTTTAAATAAGTGGTTAATTTTAAGTTGTTGCTTGGGACGTAATGGAATAAACATGTATTTATTTTTCAAATAAATATTGCAATTCTGTAAAAAATATTAAATTTTGACGTTGGAAGGAATATGAACTTGCGAAAATTGATAAATATTTTTTTTATGAACTTACCATTAGCTGCAAAGAGCGCTATCAATGTGGTTAAAGTGGAAGGCTTCATGGTTCACTAAATGAGATAGATTGAAATATTAGATGAAATGAGATATGAGAGCACTTTGATGCTTCCTGCCGGCGCGCGCGCAGTTTATATACTACACTTGCACATCTTTGACGCTGCGATTTCAATGAGCCGCCGCGTCATCGACGTGCGAATTAACCCTTCGCCGGTGCAGGCTAAATGCATATCAGTTTCGGTCCTGATAGACCCAACTACCATTACGCGGAGCCACTGCCATAAAACAGGGTAGTTTTGTATAGACTCTTAAAATCGTGTGTTTCTGACATTGAGACTTTATTGGCCCTCTTAGTTATTGTAAAAGATTTGTCTACAGTTAACATGTATGTAATATATACTTGCTTTTTGAAAAATCAAGTTGGTAAAAAGGCGTGCAGCGATTGGCGAAAAGATGAGCAGAGCAACTGCTCTGCTAATGCCGATGATTTCATTGCTGGAGTTTGTTAATGAAGTTAAGCAATAGTGATTTATTTTGAACCATATCATATCTAATAGTAGTAGAAAAAATACAAATTTAAAAACTTATTGCCATAATGTTGTTTGAGTTAAAATTTGTAAGACCAATACCATCGTAAATAACCAAAAAAAAAGTACCGGCATCATTTAAGGGTTAATATTATTCGGCCCATTGGACCAACCTTGTTAACAATAGATGATAACATTACGATGAGATGATGTTAATTAGGTAGCTAGTTGTCATAATAATCCATTGATTAGAACCAAAATAAAAAATATCGCTATCCAATTGATTAGCAATCGAAAATATTGTTTGGGGTTCGGTGAAAAGGCCTTTTGTTTCTATCCTTTGTCATTCGTTCGTTTCAAAACGTGTCATGAAGACAGTATCTCTAAGGTTTCCTGAAGAGTTGCAGTTTTTCCTTACCGGCCCGGTAAGCATGCGTAAAATGCCCGAAGATAATTCAGGCATAGCGTTTGCATTTTTGAAAATAAGAAACTTTATGTACATATATATGTAAAATAAAAAAAAACGAGAGTGGCTCTAGTTTCTGCTTTTCATCCAGACGTACCCTGCTTCGAATCCGGCCCTACGCCAATGACTTGTATTTTCAATTCATGTGTGGATTTGCACTCGCTTAACGGTGAAGTAAAATATCTTGATACTCGTATTTCGTGACTGAAATTGACCGTACAAAAAAATACGCCCCAATACCCCGGGGCACATTAATTTGTTTTTTAAATTATTTGTGTGCAAATATGAAAAAATAAATAAAAATCATGATATATCGGCACGTGATTGTGAAAAACAGACGGAAAGTTAATAGTAAATTACAAAGTTAGAATAGATAGACTTTTTTAACAAAATTGCATCATTTGCAGGTAAAAATTACGGAACCCAAAGCCCACAAGGTTAACACTCCATCGTAGTGTAACCATATGAAATATTTCTCATACCAAGTAATTTGTATCAATAAACATTAGAATTCTTTACAAGCTGGGTTGGTACGTTTACAATAGGGTGACGATAAACTTAGGTAAATCTAGCTCTACGCATATTAAATTGATATCATAGTTGTAATATCCTTAACTGCTTAGGTATTCTATAAAATGATGACAAATACACATTTACACACCCCTATATTCTCGGCACTCCTTATTTAGTAATGGTACCTAATAGCTATTAGATAGATTTAATTACGTAGGTACCACATACCCTACATAAGTACATAAAACTGGATATTTACTGCAAATCATTATATTGATCCAACACAATTTTGTGCCATGTAGGATGTTGTCACATAGTTATTAGTTTGTGTTTGTTAAGATGAACTTAAACTCAATGAATTAAATATATCTCGAAGTCGAGAGCTATTAAGTTTCCTCAAGACAAGCCTGCTAGATCACAGGCTGCAACGTTTTTAAACATAAAGCGTGTTGCAATCAATTTGAAGAATTAATCCGAGCATACACTTGCATAATTTTGCATATGTGTTTAGAAGCTTAAATAGATCTTCATTCATCGTACTCAAATTTCTTCCAATTCAGACAATATTACAAACATCCTCCTCCTCGCGTCGTTTTTCTCGATGCTGAGGGTCGTGACCCGCCACGGATCCTCTTCTCCCGCACGATCTTGCGCTTCGACTCCAATTTTGCCGTGTAAATGGTTTCTTGAACTTTCTTATCGAGTGAGGTGCGAACCAGTCCAACGCATTGGGCTGCGTCGCGGTCTTTTCCCCTCAATCTTGCCTGTGATAACACATACGGGTCAATATTACGGAATTACAAACATCCTGGTCGAATGGAAAACCTTTTTTGAGGACGTCCGGTTAAAACATGAATAAATTAAGTTTTTTTTTACATGATATAGGCTTACGCTTGACTACAACTTTCCTGATGAAAATTTGAAAATTGAATTAAATTACGCACTCGATTAGGTTTGTGTTTTCCATTTACTTTGATTTAAATTTGTTCCGTTACTAATAGCGTATTAAGTAGGTATTATGACTAGGTATTTATAACAAACTACCTGTGCATAATATGCATGTATAAGGTGAATTTTAATTATTGCACATATTCCCGTTGGTATACTCGTTGTCAATTGCCAACTTTCTTTCTCTTAAAATATTGCATAGCTTGGCTCACAGCCGCTAAGTTGCCAGCCTTTCTGTTTTCTATCGCCTCCACTTTGGAGACTGTGCGTCTGATCTACATAACCTAATTCCGTCATTACTGTTTCTTCCCGTATCCACTAGACGCAATGAGACTCCATTCATAACAGTATTATGTTCCTAAAATCCGAACTTAGCGTTTCCAAGCGTCGTAATTAATAAGTACAGCAGCTCTGTCACAGAAATCTAAATAATAGATTTGTGTGAGCTCTGTGGAACTCACTCCCGGAGTCGGTGTTTCCCCAGACTGTCTTCAAAGCAAAAGTGAAAAGGTTTCTTCTGGACAAGCGTGCAACATCTTCGACCACCGTCGCTTCGCTTCCCATTGTGGTGCAGTCAAACTCAAGCCCGTTTGATGTTAAAAAAATATTATAAGTTTAATTTCATATATTTTTAAATTAAACTAAAATACTTCATCGATTGTTAAAATGATATCTACCTAGGTTCTACGAACTCTTGCTTAACTTACAGCTTTATAATTTCAGTTTATAATTTGTTTCATACTTATACAATGACTGACGCACGTCAGGAAAAGTACAAATAAAGAAGTACTACAAGTGGCGTTCCCATAATTTTCAACGGTTTTGCTAGCTTGTATCTACTATTCCTGTCCTATAACTTATTGTTCAGCACATCTACAGCTACATGCATTATTCAACGCGCAAAGGTCGGCCTGCGTCCTTCTACGAGTAAATAGAGTCATAAGCTCATAGGCCAGTGATTTCCACTCCTGTAAAATGAAATAGAAAAAAATATATAGTCGACTGAAACCGAATAGTTAAGCCATCGTAAGGGGATCCCACAAGGTGCTGGTTCAAATCCTGCCAATTGTGATAATTTTCGCTCATTACCAAATATGTTGGTAATTACATTTGTCTGTCACAGCATTCTTAGACAAAGTTATCTCTTAGTATTGTGAGCACGTCCCCGTGCCATGCGTGCGCGCCGGGCGGAGTCAGGTGCCCGTTAATCATGCGCCGGCACAGCGCCACACGCATACACTCTACAGGACCAATTGAAAGAAACTTTTCTACGTTCAATACATTATACCTACTTTGTCCACACAATATATTTAATTTCGACTGCTGTCATCTCTACACATCCTGGAGCCCTGTTCCCGGTAATAATAACCCAGGGGTCTTCAAATCTAGACTAAATAGGTTTCCTCTAGGCAAGCGTGCTACATCTTAGACTATAGCGGTGCTTAACATCAGGCAGGCTATAGTCAAACGAAAGCCTATTTCGTGTAAAAAAACCATGTAATTGCCATTAGTTTCAGTCAAAATATAGTAGGTAGGTATTTGCATTTCAATTTTCATTTGTTCATGACTGAAGTGTATTGTGTGGACAGAATGTACCTCTAGGTTATTATACTTTTGGAAATATGAATTAACAATTTAAAAGAGGCGAGATTCTTGCGAATTGTAATTTAAAGCTTCTTTTTTGACGGTGCCTTTATTAGACGAGGGTTGACTCTACCTATACAAAAATTAGGATGTTTGCTGCTACACCATTATTGGTAGTACCTACCATGTACATATGTTACATGGTAAAAGCACACACATATTTTAGTTTTAAGGTACTAGTACTAATGACCATTGTAGCTATTCCGTGAGAAGCTGTGTATCATTTCTAGTAACCCTGTTGAGCTGGTGGCGCCCGTACTAACTCGGCGAGTGGGCGTGACAGTCGCTGACGGAGTACACCATGAAGATAAAGGTAGAAATTTAACTTCATGGAGTACACCTTGTCTGGACGTCTCGACTTATTGTCTCACCTAACTATGGAGCGGACGGGATTCAGGGGCTGAAATATATATGTTTCATTTTTAATACATTAGCGATTATTATGTTAATAAGATAAACGCTTACATGTACAAAATAGATAAAATTAAATTGAGACTTACCTACGTAAGTACGAACATGATGTTTAAATCGTACCTACCTGTGACATTATTGCCCTGCAATAAATGAATCCAAAATAAATGGAATATGTAACGTAAATAAAGATATACCATTATTACAATGTGTGAAGTTCAGGGTTCAGCCATTCCTAAGATTGTAATACGAGTTTGAACATGAGTTGCCGAAACCCACCTAATATCTATCTAAGCGCCTCGATACAATATAAGCTCCTTTTTTTGGAAGTCGGTTAAAAATGTGTACTCTCATCTCTTAATATTGTGTAAAGCTACAGGCTACCTATGAAATACTAATTGTTATTGTGGGTGCGCGTTATTAGGATTTAATTATGTATTATTTAATGTTTAATTATTAAATTTGTGGCTATTCATAATCCTGACGTGAAATTTTATTATTTTTAACTCAGGGAATTGTTATGTGCTTAATTATACAATACATAATAATGTATAAATAATTTGTTACTAGGTATACCTACCTACATTTTATATGACTACGACAGACTGTTCGTATGGACTTATGTTAAAGCCACAATTATGAGTCTCGGCACAGCATACATTGTGTCTAGGACTAAGTAGGTTAATCGCTGACCTGCGGCACACCTGCGGTGGTACCCAGGGATCTCATTCTGCTACGCGCTTCGGGCGGTCTACGAAATACTACGGACCTTTTCTACAGCTACGCTTTCTAAAGCTACGATCTGTCTACAAAGCTACGTAACTACGTGATTGCAAATATGTATGGTGGGTGAAGTTAGAAGTAAATAATTTGAAGTAATGGTAGGAAAGTATATAACTTAGGTACCTATAACCTGTTCTAAAAGGTTAGAATCGACATAATACTATAATGTCATTGGGAGTTATTGACGACTCCTCACACAAAAATATACTAGTCTTCTTACATTACGACAGGTGCTACAAGTTGTATGTTAGCACAGAATACAGTGATCTTAGTAAGTATAATCTAAGGCGGACAAGGATTTAATGTTATCTATGTTATTTTCATTCATAAAATTGTTTGGTAGCTGATACTACTGAATGGCTTTAGGTATTTTACATCCTTGTTCTCACAAACTCTTAGGAATAAGACACAGAAGCTTCTACCTATGTTAAGTAGGTACTTACTTGATTACGATTATTACGTCTTATTCGACCTATCAATGCAAGCTTTACTCGTGTTTCAAATGGACGCCATACTAGGAAGGTGTGCGGTCATAAATTATTTCGGTAGCTAATCCAGGATGACATCAGAGACCGGCGCCGAGCCAAGCCACGGAGAATTTTAAACAAAAACTCGGATCCTTATCAAGCATGTCTGACATCTACTTAGTACTTTGTTTGGGTCTAGACCGATCGAATGATAAAACAAGGATATTTTTTTAGATTTTCTTACAAGCAGAATTATAGATATACTTAAGTATGTCGAATGTATCTAGATTTTTAAGAGGGATAGGTTCTCATTTGACTGCAACCCATGAGGCAACATGAGGTTAGAAATTCTAGTTGATAGTTGTTCCATAGTAAGTAGTCTATCAAGTATCATTACCTACAACATTAGGAAGATTTCTAGATATAGAACAAAATTAGGTACAGAACCCTAATTAGGCACATTATCAACAAATTTATTTTTTGAAATCATTTATATGTACCTATTTAAATAAAAACAAAACCATTTCACTTTATTTAAAATAATTAAGTATATTTATTACACAAACTACTAATGTTAGAAATTACATCATAATTGGTAAGGTCAACTTTTTATACATTTTACCTACCTACCACTAACACCAATACTTTTCTACATAGTATAAGTAGTGGTATTTGCTCCTTTTTGAATCAAGTGAACTTCACTTTAAACTTAGGATTACTTATATAGGTGGTATTGTTATTTTAGTATACATAGTTAGGTGGGATATTTGAAAATAGAGGAAGTAATGATCTAATTGAAATTCACTTTGTGTTCAAAACACTGTCATTTACAAACATATGGGGATAGACACTTGTTATGGCACTGCCATCTATAGATATCACACAATCAAGTGAAAAATAGTAAAATTTGCCATGCATTGTTTATGGTATATTATTACTTAATTTGCGTAATTTACATTCATGTATACCTTAGAAATATACACAACTTTCTTTACAATGTCAATCTAAAATGATATACCCACGTATGAAAACAATCAATGGTGACTATAAAACAGCTTTAAGAAGCATTTGCTGTGAACTATATGTATGTTAGTTACTTAAATGAAAACACACAATGATATAACTACTTTGTATGTAGTACAGGCAAGTTATATCTTGTCAAATTTTGTAGTGTATAAAAGTTTTTTTTCCTGATCACAACCGTTTAAAATTAACAAGTGCAATAAATGGCGCCGCGTTATTTTCTACATTTTAAACTGACTTCAAAAAAAGGTGGTTGTCAAGTCTTCTGAAAGTTTTTTTTTCATATTAAACATTCCATGAGTTGGCTTGCTGTCAATGAAAGAGATTCTTATTGTACCTATTTATATTATTAAGAGAATAAATTTAATTAATGGCACTGTATAATTTTACACATCATAATTATAATTTTTACAATCTTCTAATATATCTCAAAAGTGTAAATGTTCTCATCTAAAAGCATCTTGTCAAAATTACCTATGTTAAATTTCAATTATTTACATACAAATATTCCAGTTAATATGAGATAAATCATACCTACACGATTAAAATATTTTTTTTAATTTTTGTGTTAAGTCTGTTCATTTCTATATAAATAGAATACAAAAGTAAATAAGTATTATTGGATAATGAGCGAAAATATAATACATAAAATATAATATATATTTATTTATATAATATATTTTCCAATAAAAGTTTAATTTAAAACAACCATAGTGCAGGTTTAGCACTTAATAAATTAACTCATAATTAAAAAACCCGAAAGGCCCATTTCTCGTCATATCTGGTGTCCATAGTACATCGATATGAGTGCTTGTTAGACATATTCTGACAGCACAAGTGGCGCCATCAGCCGCTCAGTCTGAAGTGTATGGAAATTAGTGTGGATTTTCGCGCCTGGCAGTTAGTAGACCGTAGCCTAGTTGGTTAAGGCGTTCCGGACGGTGATCGAAAATACGCAGGTTCGAATCCTGCCGGTGGTGATTATTTTCGCTCATTTTCCAATAAAAGTTTAGTATTATAACCGTTATCTAGAACCCATTATACAAGTGTTCGCTAAGTATAGGGCTAGATGTGATATATATTTAATTAAAAAATCAGAGATGCAGATGGAGTGAACTACACATTTACATAATGATATTTTTTACTATTTATCACATGTTTCAATTGTGTACTTCTAAGCTATTATAAGTTATGACCCTTTCACTTTGTAAATCATCATCATCATCAGGTGCCATCTTCATATTGAAATTCGGAAGTTATTGCAAATACACAAGGAACTTAGTTGAAAAAAATACATATTTTATGTGGTTTTGTTTTTCCCAGTGTTTGTCAGTGTTGCCACAAATGTATGGTTTTTCTTCAGTATGAATCAGTTTATGTGGTTTTAATTGCTTTTTAAAAGAATATTATATTCACATACATCACATTCATTTTATAGTTTATATTATATGTATGTTTGTATGTGATATCTGATTTTACTTTTTTTCTCTGTACTCATGACACTGGTTCTACTTTTGTTTTGAGTCTTGACATCACCAGCTATGAACACTGAGATTATTAGTCTGGGATGGCAGATTTTATCTTATAATAATCTAATATTTGATAGATAGACAGGTCAATAGACTTCCAAAGTTCCCACAAGTTAGCCAACTATCTAATCTTTGTATTAGAGACGAAAACTTAAATATTACATGTCAGATGGATATAGAATGGCCAGTTATAGTAAAGGTCAATATAATCTCAACAAAAATTTCTACAGCTGGTTAGATTTCCAGCCACGGATCAAACACATGTAGGTATATTATAAACACCAGAAACCTTAATGGAAGGTCTACCAGGCAAGTAAGGCTGCTGGAACTAATGTAACATTAACAGAAAAGTCATCACAAGCTCACATCCAGTTCCTGCAATCTTTTCTGTATTAAAGCCTTCATTTTCTCCGGCACTGGAACACCAGAGTGTGCTGGTTTTGGTGGTCTCTTCATAGTTTTCTTTGCGGAGGCACTAGGAGTCTGTGGTGCAACCTTCTTATCTTTGCATATTGGTGTTCTCAGGTTAGTGGCAGTCGTTTTTGGCTTTTCTGTAAAATAAACATTAAGTAGTTACTATAGCATTTTATCATTAAAGTAAAGCTCTAGTCTACAGACACAGTGGCAAAGTGTAGGCACCACCTTGAATCATTCTTGTCGGGCACTAGACACGAAGGAACATTTAGCAGACAGAGCAGTCAAGTTGAGAAATAGAAACTTACTTTTAATAGGCGTATCTACAACTTTATTCGCAGATGGTTGCACTTTTTTTAGCGTCGGTTTCGGTCCTGTTGTATTCATGGTAGTTTTGGGTTTGGGAGCCATATCTATGGTGATAGATGATCTACAACTAACCAGTGACGTATACAACCCCAAATCGATATTATTTGCATGTAAAACAATCACAAAAGTAAGACTACACAAGACAAAATTAAATCGTCGGTCATTTGAAAAAGTAACCAACAAACGCAAACTTGCGTCGAAGAAAAAACAAATTCAATTATCTGACACTGACAGCAATTTGACAGCTGAGACCATAGAGAATGGATCAATTTTGAAGGTTTGCTGTCAGAAAAATACTTATGTAGTTTGGGTAGTACAACTATTACATGACTAGTACCCATACATACTTCATATTTTATTTTAGGTATATTATACTAGTACCCAAACTACATAAGTACATTCATAGTGTATTTCTACAAAACGAAATAAAATGGAATTTCAAATTCTTAAGCTAGTTTTGAGCATTATATTCATATATGATATATTTATTTTGTTTAATAATAATACTTATTATCACGCTGTGTTCTCACGCATAAATACATGTCACGCTCATAACACTATTTCGATATCTGACGTAATGTTTTTTTCATGGTGTTTGTATGAGGCTAGGGCATTGATTTCCATCAGCTTGTACTGATGGAAATCAATGGGCTAGGGTCTTCGAGCATCCATCAAGTTGTCACTGATAATAAATCACGGTGAAAGCTAAATACATTTAGAGTGTTAAGCGAAATTTCAACAAAGAATTTTTCCAATTATGACACATTGCAAAATTGCAGCGCAAAAAATGAAAATGGCAACACCGATATTTGGCGTCCATCTTTATTCCATGATGTGTTGTGTTGTTTTGCACTAAAAATATTTGTTGAAAATACCGTTGTTTCATGTACGAAGTCATTTACAAATCATTTACTACGCAATAAGTCCTTAGGCAGACTGTTTTTTATAAATCGGCTTGGTCAGTATTGGTGCATTTATCGAGAACTTGTTGTGTTGAAAAGTGTCACAGCTCTAAAAGTTTCACTGCGCTCTGCTATTGACCTAAGTGCTAATTAATCGACCAACCTTCAGATGTTTTCATTAGCTTTCTTATAAACGACTCAGTGAAAATTTAGTCTGCTTGAATAGCGTGCTATGTCAAAGTAATGTTACCTGTATTGTCGACAGCAGATGAAGTGTGGCAATGGATAGACTGAACGAGTTGCGGAGTGAACCAGGGGGCTCCGGGGACTCCACTCTGGACACAACGTCCCCGCCGAGCGAGGCCTTCATGTCGGCCAATGAAAACTCTTCCAAATATTTCTCCATCAATGATTCCACGTTCGACGTCTCGCCAATCAAAGACGTCTCTCTAGCGTCTACTTCGGCGGCACCAGACCGCGCCATCGCCGACAATGACGAGCTTATAGCTAATTTATCTCCTATAGGGAAGAAGGAACTGTTAGATAGCTACAAGATTGGCAAAGAGATCGAAGCTGCCAACATTCTATCAGGTGGAGTAGATATATTTGATGATAATTCCTTTGATGGGGATGAGCTTGTAATTGATGATAATGCACAGGCTGAAGACAAGATCAATAATCAGCCTGAAGTGTTACCAGGTAGAGCAATCCTGGAGCCGCAGCCCAGAATAGAAGATCTACCTGAACCAGAGCTGCCAATAGACCAGATACCAGAACCAAGACAAGCAGTAGAACAGCCAGAACTGGCAATAGAAGAGCCAGAACTGGCAATAGAAGAGCCAGAACTGGCAATAGAAGATCCAGATTTATTAATAGAAGAGCCAGAACCTGACCTGGCCATAGTAGAGCCTGTAGTGCATGACCCTGTTCTTGCAGAGCTGGAGGCCAATCCAGCCAACAGAGAGATGGAAGTGGTGTTACAGATAGACGGGAACAATCTTAA
The DNA here is from genome assembly GCA_927399415.1 of Macaria notata. Taxonomy (NCBI): domain Eukaryota; kingdom Metazoa; phylum Arthropoda; class Insecta; order Lepidoptera; family Geometridae; genus Macaria; species Macaria notata. Next base: position 12,833,157 of record OV656734.1, on the reverse strand, counting down.
TGCCATAGACATTGGCAATGGTCTGTATCTGTACAGGAAGGATGGTCAGGATGAACTAGCTGCTATACAAATAATGGATGATGACCCACTGCATGCTTATAAATTCCTTAAAGTCCGGTAAGTCTCAGTACATTTTTCTTATTCAAATTTGTACCTTATAAATATGTAAATACAGTATAATGCATAAATTTTCCATTGCTGTTTGTATCTACTAATATTTTTATAATGCAAATGTCATTGACCATACAAATGTAGTTAATCTTTATGTTAGTCTCTGATTGAGTATTGTGGCCTATTTATATCTGTTCTTTTGATAACAGCTTGTAAGTAGCTCTCATTCTGCTAGTACACTGTATAACAAAGTTTCTTTCTTAATGAAAATGTAATAAGTATTTATTGACTTTGTTTTGTTACAGTGACAATGCAGAAGGAAATTTAGAAGTTTATGAAGAGATAGAAATAGAAGTTCCAAAAGAAGTGGTAAGTGAATTTAATTTATTTATACTTGCACATGTACAATGTTGCAACAAAAAGAAATATTTACTGAGGCACAGCATGTTTTTGAATGAACCAGTAACAAGTCACTTATGTAGGGACTGATTGAAAAGTACCATACCTTTAACAGTTTTTCTACATCAGAAACTTGTCATAGAATATGAAATTGTTTTCATACATAATTGTAATATTCTGTGATGATACATATCCAAACAGAAATAAAGGGTTGCATTATCTGGTTTTCCATTATGAGCCTATTTATAAAGAATGTGTATGTAAGCAAAAACATTTTCTACAACTAACTGCAACATGAAAATAAGCATTATTTTTTTTAATTTAATAACTCAATGATACCTACTATGATTGTAGTAACAGATTTGAACCTTTTGATATGTTAATAGACTATACCTGCCTACTTTTTATTTAACTATAACAGGTTTGCACTTGGCCATATTTTACTTGATAGCAAGCAAAGGCTATGGCCTAAGATGGAGCGTGCTTACCCGATAAAAACCGATTCACTCTCGCTTTGAAGACTAATTTACATATCACTATTTATCTTTTTTCAGCCTATAAAAGAAGGGAAGTTGGTTAATAAGAATGCTCCACATGTGCCTACAATAGATGTAAATAAAGAAATTGCTGACACAAAAAGTAAATCGGAAAGTAAAAATAAATCACCTGAAAAAGAGCCAATTCCATCTACTTCAAGAGGTGTAAGAAATTCTGAAGTTGCAGAAACATCATCAACATCCACAGAGACGAAAACAGACACCAATTTAAGTGGAAAAATGATGAAGTTCAGCGAGTCCCAAAGATCACCTGTTGTGGGTAGCTATACCCCTATGACGTTTCACTCGACCCCAAATAAAGAAGGAAAACCACTCACTAAAACAATGGTTGACCTCCAGTTGGATCCTAATAGACACTCAGATAATGTAAAGAAAACTATTGAAGTCCATACTGACAATATCAAGCAGAAATCGACAGAACCTTTACTAAAAGAAAAGGAAAGCAATGTGACTGAAAGTGAAAAATCATCTGAATCAATACCAAATGAAAACGATGTAGGTGATATAAATAATGCTACTCACAATGAACCAGGTAATAAAACAGAAGTTATGAATGCAAATGAGCAAAATGAACCTCCAGTTAAAATTTTAAAAGATAGCTGTGAGACACCTATTCCTTTGATTAGTATTGATAAAAAAGATTCCAATAAAGTATCTGATACCAAAGATAATGCGGAGGAAAAAGACAGCAGCAGCAAACATTCAAGCAACATAAACATAAAGACAAATGTTGATGTTATTTTACATAACACTATCTCACTTGACAATCATCACCCTAGTGATGTAAATAAAGCCTTACCTGAACCAAATAAAACTGTCTCATTACCACATACTTCTTCTGAAGAGGAAAATAAGGTTGTAACACCTATAACTGAAGAAACTAAAAATATGAAATCGGAAGATTCTAATACTCCTGTGGCGAAAGAAAAAAAAACTGATATCTCAGTAGACAAACCAATTTTGGATATAGATAAACCAAGTAAAACTAAACTCGAACAGCCAAGCACTTCTTCAATACACAAAGAAAAGGCTGAAATTGTAAAAATAGAATCTAAAAAAGAAGATGTACTAAATGTAAACAAAATGGAAGCGTCTTCGGTAAGTGTTACATCAGACTCAACTAAGACAAAATTGATTGAAAGAGTATTAGACGCAGATAGTACTGCTATTCCTAAATTAGATGATAATATCGAGAATTTCCCTATTGAATCGTTCGCTGATGTTACAAGCACATGTGGTAATTTGGAAAATGAAGATTCAAAGGGTGAAAGTATAACTCTTTATTCCATCGACACTGATGAAAGTGTTTCATTGATAAGACCATCCAGCGCCAGTAAAAGTAGCAGCAACAAAGCTGTGATTGCTGATAATATCTCCAAAGTGTTAACATCAATCAGTAACTTTAAAGATAAGCATACCGAAAATATTTCTGGAAATTTAGACAAATCAAGAGAAGTATTGCCTAACACAAAGTCAAATATCTTGACTAATATTGAAGTTGATAGCTCGTCAAAATCAGTCCCAGAGAGTGTTACCAAATTGAAAAACATTGAAACCAAGTCAAGTCCAGACAGCTCAACATCAAAATCTGTTCAAGAAAATTCGTGCAATTTAAAGAATACAGAAACCGGTAAAAGAGAAGATACTAAAGTTCAAGAAAAAACTGTTTCATCAGCACTATTGCCTAAAATTCCTACCAAAGAATGTAATCATTTAGGTCAACTTATTTCAAAACCCAATGTGAAACCATCAGATGTGAAGCCTAATATTACAACTGATTTAAAAGCACCATCATCATTCATGCCAGATACTAAAATTACAGTTTACAAAGTTCCAGAAACAAAACCGCTTGCTAAATTGGCACAAGATATTCCAGTGCCAGCTATAAATAAACCTGAAAATTCTGGCAAATTAAATATGACACGAAATATGAATGAATCAGACAAGCAAGCTCAACTTGCTCCTAAAATCGAACCGAAGATAGGAAAGTTTACTGTGTCTTCTGTAGTCCCTAATGCAAAGGTTCATGAAAAAATATATTCATATCCCTTGACGAAACAATCGGAAAACATAGCAATTACTACTTCTGCTCCAGCTGTAGTAAAGCATCCTAAAATCTCACCAACAGCAAATGTGCGTCCTCTGAAGCCTGAGAGCCACATTCCTGTTGTTTCTATTGCAAATAAACCAGTCACTAAACACATCCAGACGTTAAAAGTGGAAGGAGTTGTGAAATCTATAAACATTGTCACTCAAAAAGAAGTTGTAAAAAACAATAGTGAGGGCAAAATAATGACCATCACTAAAGTAGAAGCACGGGACTCGAAAGAACCTATAAGAAAGTCTACTTTCGACAATAAACCTGTAAATAATAACCACTCTGCCGCCGTACCTTTCGGTAAGTGGACAGATGCTCACAGACAAGAGTTTTTAAATAAATTTAAAGAAGTAAAAGCGCCTGTTAATTCTAACTCGAAGCAAATTAAGAACTCGAATGATTTAAATAGAAGAGATGTACTTCAAAAAATTGACAGTCAACGTGCTCAAACAATAAGCAATGCTACAGCCAAAAGCCAAGATAAAGGAATTCCAAAAACTGAAAATGTATTTTCCAATAAAGTAGTCTCTCCAGTATCAGACTCAAAGACTGTATCCAAAAATGAAGAAATTGATAAAAAATCTAATCAGGTGTCAAATAAATCAGTCATAAAACCGGAAGTTCCGTCAAAAACTCGCGTATCTTCCAACGCATCTACAAGTTCTGTTAAAAATATTAATCCTGAAGTAGCATGCAAACCAAAGCAGCCTGTGAAAAGCCAAACTATTCTTAATAAAACTGAAATACCTCAGAAAGGAAAAAGCATGATTGGAAAAGGTGAAGTCAGCAACCAAAATCTAAAATCTAAAACCGATGTTCCAAGAGAACAAAAGTCCAGTTGTTTTATGGCTAGCTTAATAGACAGAACCATCGAAGATATGATTACCAGAGTTGCCCCTGGCAAACTACCAGACGAAGTAAGAGTGGCAACAGGGTCTGGTGAACCTGAATCTAATGAAAAAAAAACAATGCTACCTCATGATAAACCTAAAGCTGTAACGAACAAATCTGTTTCTTTGGACGACATAGAAATGAAAATGAACGAGTTACATGGCATTCCGTTTGTAGAGCGTCCACCGCACGAACTGCCCAAAATTCCTAAGTCAGAATTAAAGACATACAGCAAAGCTCAACAAGTTACAAGTGTATCTAGTGCACCTACACCTGTCAAAGATGCTATTTCAGATGATGAAGTAATAGAACATGAACCAATTACTGGTGACATAGATTTAAACAAGAAAAGTGTCCCAATAAAAGTAAAACTCTCTCCTAACAAGATTAATGTTACGTCAGATAACAAAGGAGTCTCAGCAGGCAAAGATAAAAAAGGAACTGAAATAATAACTGAAAAAGATTTCGATAAATTCGCTAGAAGGAACTCTTTTACTTATGAAACTAGTTTAAACGTCAATTTTGATCGTAAAGAGCAACACAATATTGTTCAAACTGTCAAGGAAAAAGAATCTGAAAAACAAAATCTAAAACAAGAATGCATTCGTAATGAACCTACTTTACCTCATAAACAATTGTTAAGGCATGACATCCAAATCAATAAAAACCAAACAGTTAAGCAGACTAGCGTGCCCAGCGATGCCAATAATAAAAAATATCAATCAAAAATACATACAGCGTATCAGTCCGCTTTGACGGCTAAACACCAAGTGTCATGCCCGATTAGTATCATTGAAGATAAGCCAGTCAAGGTCGTGTTCTTGGACTCTAACACAGGATTTGTTCCGAGCCAATTAAATGTGCAAGGAAAAGAATTATCTCCAGCTAAGAGATCAGCCACTGAAGCAGATACAAATGCAACTGACAATGATTCTCTGGACTCTCTTGGTCTCATGATCGAAGATACTGAAATGTTAAACAAGCAAGCTGAAGTCATTGATGAAAATAGACATGACAAAACAAAAGTCAAACATCAAAGGAAGCAAGTATTAACTCCCGTTGAAGCGCCTGACCTAGAGCTTATTCAACCTGGAGATATTGGTATAGAAAATACTTCAAGGAAAAAAAGAAAACTGGAAGATATGAAATCCAAAAACGTAGTACCCAAAAAAACATACTTGCTCGATCGTAATACGACAGCGGAAGATCAAACCGCAAATTCACAAACAATAACAAAATTAGTTTCAAAGGAGGTTTTGAAGCAAGATGTACCGGAACGTAAAAATGCAGCTTCAGCGATTGATAATCTTGTTAAAGCTGCGGAGTTGTTAGAAACTCAGGAAGGTTCTTTGAATAAGAGTATCAATGATTCGCCCGTTCTTGGCTCTTCAAATACGCCTGTGAAGCGTGGAAGAGGTAGACCTCGAAAATATCCGCTGCCCGAGGGAGCTGATAATAAAACTCCCAGCCCACAAAAGAGACCAAGACTTATCGATGCTAAACCCGTTAAACGAGACTCCATTTCTGACGACCCAGACGACGATAGCTCTGGAGAAGAAATAGTAAGAGAAAATTGGACCATGGGCAAAATTAATGAAAACATTGTTTGCCCAATATGCAACAAACTGTTTAGATCCGAAAACGTAGTTTTCAAGCACGTGAAACACTGCACAGGCGTGTCGCCGAGCAGATCTGATTCGGACTCAAAGAGCCCGCGTCGGTCCCGACTGTCTCAAGACTCTGACGACTCTGACATGGATTATGAAGCGCCTGCAAGTGAACCGAAGAAAGTATCCCCTAAAAAACGGAGATCTAAAGAATCTGCTGCTAGTACCGCCACCCCTGACAAGACCAAAATAGAGGTAAATAAAGATGAGGTGATAGTGATTGAAGACACGCCAATGAAAGAGAAAATTGAACGGAAAGAAAATGAAGATGAATCCAAAAAAGTTTCTGACACCAAAGTTCCACTTGGGAGCAGTTCCAAAACAGGTTTGGTTTGCGAATTCTGTGGAAAAACGTTCAGACAGCAATCGTATTTAGCGAGCCACAAGTTATTACACAAAAAAGAGACATCAAAGAAAAGTGAACCGCATATTCAAGAAACTAATAAGCCGGAAGTTTTTAGTTGCGAAGTCTGCAAGAAACAATTTCGGAAGCTGCATCATTTGGTGCAACATAGACTTAATCACAACCCTGACATAGCACCAAAACGTGCCTTACGAAAGAGTTCATCAGAGCCTACTGATACCAAACATGTTAGAGATGAATCGGCGGCCAAACAAGTAGAAGATGCTAGCGCCGGGTTCCGGTGCGAGCCGTGCGACAAGTCGTTCCGTAAGCTGCACCACCTGGTGGAGCACCGCGGCATGCATGACGGCCTACTCCGGCACAAGGCGGCGCCTGCTCCTGCTCCTGCTCCGGCTCCTGCTCCGGCTCCCGCGCCGCCTCCGCCCCCCACCTGCGACATTTGCAGCAAGACTTTCCGGAAACTGCACCATCTTATCGAACATAAAGAGACGCACGCGGAAACTAATTCTGATAAGTCTGACGAGAAGAGCGTTAAAAGTGCGCTCTCCACTAAAGATATAATACACGAATGTTCTCTATGTTATATGGTGTTCCCTAACGAGCACTCTCTCAATAAGCATTCCGCTATATGTTCCAAGAAAAAACGATCCAAAGCCCTGAAAGTCGCAAACGACGATGATCCAGCTAAAGACCAAGACACATCGGAAGAGAAGGAAGGCGAAAAGTCGGAGAATGTACCTAAAGTAATTGCAATGGAAATAATAGACGACGATGACAGTAGCCCCGTAGATCAAGATAAAGTCAAGATTTCGCCTGAAAAAGAACTTAAGAATGAGGAAAATAAACAAACAGTGACGGAAGTAACGCAAACAATAAGTAAGGAAATTACTGAATCAGTTTCAAGTAAAACCAAAGTCAATGAGACTGATGTAGAAATTACATCAAAAGAGATTCAGAAAAAAGAAATACAAAACACTTCTAGTACTAAAAATATTACACAATCAAATGAAAAGAAAAAAGAAGAAGAACCTCTCGTTACCGAAAAGGTTAGCAAAATTGATCTCAAGAAAGTACAGGCACAAGATGTACCAAGAAAGAAAATTCAACTGAAAGAAAAACCAAGTACCCCCAAACGCCCTAAGTCGGTAGATACGCCGGCCGCAGAACCGGTGAAATCGGTCGTCGAATCGAGCGACGATGATGAAGTCAGATATATGTTTAATCCGAACTTCAAACTCGACGAGACTTCGGAAGTGAAAACATTTATGAAAGTTAGAGCTAAGAAGCGTAATTCCTTGCAAATTGAACGACCAAACTCTAACGATGTAGCCAAGAGACGGACGTCTCTACAACACCCTCCCAAGGTACAAAAGCTGAAGCCTAAAAATGTGGAGAGCAAAACTAAAGCAATCGAGCCAAAGTTTAAAATTGTAGAGTCGAAACCCAAAACTGTCGAATCTAAACCCGCCAAAACTGTCGAATCTAAACCCGCCAAATCTGTCGAATCGAAACCTAAGCCTATAGAGTCAAAACCCAAAGCGGTCGAGTCCAAATCCAAAGCTGGCGAAATCAAATCTAAAATACCAGGGCCTAGTGAAAAATTGGAGCTAAATTCAAAGACAGAAAATAAGAATACTTCAGTGCCAGCCACGAAACCGAAGACATTCCCCAAAACATCTGAAGCAGAGGCCGTCCTATCTACGGATTCTGACGACAGCGACGTCAAGTATTCCTTCCCAGATCCTGTTCCAGAAGAAAAACCTGCTGCGGAGCGGACACCTAAAGCGGTGGAAAAGAAAGCGCCGAGGAAGTCACTGGCTGAGAAACGAAAGTCACTGGGAGGCATCGCTAAGCGGAAGTCACTGGGGAAAACTACCGCAGTTAAACATAAGGAGATACTTGCGCCGGCCAAACCTATCAAGAAACGTAAGTAGATTCTTTAGTCACCAATACATCTTTGCAATGACAACCCGCATTTCATTTGCTTCCCGCGATATCCAAAGTAATTTCAATCTTATACACCCACCAATTTTATAAAATTTCCTAGTTTTATTGGTTGTCTTGTTTTTTATATTTAGACATAAATATGAATGTTTGTAAATGTACATAAATGCGGTTTGTAGTTTAGATCTTTTTTAACCAATTTCATATAAAGGTGAATTCGACTTCTGTGTGAAATTTCCCCGAATTAGGTACTACAATACACATGTGCCAAATTAAAAAATATATTACTCAATACTTACTAGGTATACTTAATAATATTAATAATGCTAATGTTGGTTATTATTTGTACAATGTCCATGTTGGTTGCAGGCTGGGCGGTGGTGGAGCACCGCTGCGACTGCGGGCAGCTGTTCAGCAGCGCGGCGCTGCTGGCGCGCCACACCAGCCTGGCGCACACGCCGCCGCGCATCCGGCGCCGCCGCGACCCCGAGCCGGAGCCCGAGCCCGCGCCGCAGCCCGCCAAGAAGGAGGCGGCGCCCGCCAAGCTCGCCAGGAAGTCCGCCGCCAAGTCTCCCAAGGCGGCGCCTCCCAAGCCGGCGCCCGCGAGGAAGAGCAGCGCCAAGAAGTCGTCGCCGGAGCCCGAGCAGGCGGCGCGCAGCACGCGGCGTTCCGCGGCGCACTCCGGCGTGCCCGTCCCCGAGAAGATGAGGAAGCTGGTGGCCTCCGCCCTCAAGCGCAGGGGCCGCGACCCCTCCTGGGACCTAGACTGAGGGCGCGGGGCGCGGCGCGAGGACTCACTACACGCAACAGAAGGACCATTTGTATGATACAAATATTTTTACAATTTTGGTGACATTTATAAGATGACGACAAATTTTTATTACGAGACGGGAGCGTTGATCTATTATTATTATCTATGTAAATGAGAGATGTTATCGTATTTGTCGATTCGTTTAGATGATAGATTTGTGTATATTTAAGAGTAACTATTTATGTTCCCGCGGCTGCGAGGCGCCGACTGCAGCGGTGCACAGTAAGTCAACTAGCATTATGTTTTATTGAAGGCGGAGGATGTTATTGGGTAAACTCGAATCATAGGAAAATGTTAGTGATGGCTTGTACCGTACGATGGAGATCGTCGAGACTGGAACATTGTTTCGATTACACTGTAACAGCTACTGCTCGGTATTCTAAGCTGTCTTAATTGAATAGGATGTTTTTTTTTTCTTTTCTATCCGATTAAGTTACTAAGTCAAAGTTGAGAGCTAGTTTCAGATATTGTTACATACCTATTGACCGATGTTAACTGTCGAGCTTCCGCTTTATAGAATTAGTTGTTAGCGATTGTTTATTTAGTTACAGTTAATTGTTTACTTTAGATGTGACGTGTATCAAATTATTACGAGGTACATAGCACGCAGGATGCACTGTATCGTGCAGTGTGGGTGCATCATGATTGAACATATACAACTGCAACATTGTTGTAGTTGCTGTTACACAAAATAAAACTAATAAAGAATATAAATGAAAAATATATTTTTATATGATAATGGTGATTGGTGAGTATTCATACAATGCAATACTCCATATTATAGGGTAGGCAGAACCTAATTGATACTATGAGAATGTAACTCTATCTTTGTTTGTAACTTCAATATTCTCTCATGACCAACATTGAATACTTGTCATTAGTTGCCTGATGTTTGTACTCAGTGGATGACACTGCAGGCATATCAACACTATACATAATACATTGTTCATGATGGCAATAAAGCCTGAAGTACATAGGTAAAGGTTAATTCTGCTTTCTGTCTACCCACGTTAGTAATGTAGGGCCAAACCTGTGTTGATGGTTATACATAACTTATATTGATTTGTTTATTTTAATTGTGTAATCGTGACTAACGTCTTGTAATGAATAATTTTAAATACCTGGTAGTAATGTCGTGAGATTTATGTTTTAGAAGCATTTAAATATAAAGTATATATAACTTGTATGTAGATGATATCATTATTTTTAATATTATCTAAGATGAAGTGAAATTTTTGACTATTTGGGTTATTATAAAATAAATCTTAAAAAAAGTATGTGAATTGTTTCTTTTGACGTGGCAACGTCTTATAAATTGGTTTGCCGGGTGACACTTCAAGAAACTGCGTTACGCTCCGCTCACGTTATGCGCTCACAATGAGAGCGAGTGAGAGGCACGCGTCCCTTCCACTCGGGCATGGTTAGCCCGCCTAAGAGCGAGAGAGACAGACATAAAAGTCGTTGTCATGTAAAACTTTCGCCCGTATACCGACTTTACAGGCAACCAATTTTTTTATTACTATTAAATAATATTTATACTGCCTATCAAAAATGATAAAAAGTAAAGACTTGTTTCAATAAGGATTTAATTTATTAAAGATTAAGTACATAGGTAAATAATTACAATAACATAACATTTACTGAAAATAAATAAATAAATGTGCTAGTTACAACTACAATGGTAATTACCTACATATATTACAAAATTATCTACATACATAATGGAACGTCTGCTGTCGATTTTTGCAACAAGATCTACAATTTGGTCTTTAATCAGACCCAAGACTAATATACCACTATCATTCTATAAGAGCCACCCATTTTCTCGGGATCTTGATGGATGTAGCATAACTTCCTGTAATCCGGTATGATTTTAATTAATTGCAGTTAAACAAGTTTTACATCTCAAAATAAGTATTATTGCTCTTATACTAATTTCAATAGTAATGGTTACACTTGATCATAATTTTGTTTTAAGTAGGTAGGATCAGACAGGCTGGAGACCGTACAATGTGGCACATTGGAGAGGAGGCCTATACTCAGCAATGGGTGAACATGGGCTGGCATGATAATGATGGTAAGAGATAGGATTATGGACTAGAATAGTGCGCTTAACCAGTAAGAACTGATTTACTCTCGCTTACTGCTCTCCTCAATAAATTAAATGACTATAAAGAAAGAGTATCCTCTCACACAAATTACTGTTTCACAAATCTCCTGTTAGTTTTTCAGAAATGATGTACACAATACCAGGTTTCATGAGAATATTTTACCAACAATTGAGCCATAGGCACTTCCCAAATGGTTAATCCTCTTATACAAAACAAGTAACTATTATCGTCTCCTACAAATGGGTAAGTTTACCCTCTCTCACAAATGATGTCGACAATGCTTGATTATCCTCCCTTACAATATATGTAAGTAACAGTATTATCATGTCCTATGGGTATGTCTATCCTCTCTCACAAATGATGTCGACGATGCTGGGCTCCATGAGCAGCGGGTCGAGGCAGCGCAGCTGCGCGCCGGCCAGCGCGTCGTCCAGCAGGGCAGCCAGCAGGCGCTCGTCGCTGTGCGTGCAGGCCAGGCGCTGCTGCAGGAAGTGCACGTCCACCTGCAGCTGCTGCAGCCCGTGCCGCCCGAACGTGCGCAGCCGCACGCACTCCACCAGCGCCTTCAGGGCCACCTGGAACCATTACACAGTAATTTTACAGAGTTATGAAACTATTTTAAACTAGTGGACGCCCACAGCTTCGCTTGCATTAAGATAAAAAGTGGCCTTTGACACAGACAAAAAATAAAAAAAACTGCTGTAACATGTTTTTTTATTGATTTAAAGTATACCAAAACATTGTTATAATAATATCTTATATGTACAAATTTTTTGACGTGATAACGTCTTATAAATTGGTTTGCCGGGTGACACTTCAAGAAACTGCGTTACGCTCCGCTCACGTTATGCGCTCACAATGAGAGCGAGTGAGAGGCACGCGTCCCTTCCACTCGGGCATGGTTAGCCCGCCTAAGAGCGAGAGAGACAGACATAAAAGTCGTTGTCACGTAAAACTTTCGCCCGTATACCGACTTTACAGGCAACCAATTTTTACCCTCTTCAGCTTTATTACAGGTATAGATAACTTTGAACAAAAAGCTTCACAATCAGACAAATGCTTGTTTAACTTGTGAATAGAAAGTGCTTGTTATCTTGTTCCATTTAAATTTTGTTAGTACCTATATATTTTTGAACTTACTTAAAAAAAGACTCACCTTTAAAGCCCCATTAGATAGCGCGGCTCTATCAGCTCCCGCCGGGCTAAACACTTCGATACGTTCTGAGAATATTCTATTCAGCGGCGACGTGAAGGAGGATGGAGCTCGCGACCAAATAGTCCTCCGACTGGAATCGCTGGAAGGTTTGAGGCTGGTGGGGAAGAGCTGCGCGGCGGCGGCGTCGGCCGCGGCCAGCGTCTCCACCACGCGGCGGCATACGGCGCGCGGCCCGCGGGGCTCCGGCGCGCGCACCCAGTCCCGCGCCAGCACCGACACGCGCAGCATCTGCGCCGCCGTCTGCCCAATGTACACCACCTCCGCGTCCAGCGCACACTGCGCGGCGCTCGATAGATGTACCATCACACTGTTACTGTCTCTACTCTCTACAGCCAACCCTGGTGCAGCTTCCTCCAATAACTTAGTCAGGTGGCTACACAGAGTACTGACCCCGCTCTCCTGCATCTCCAGACACAATTTAGCCAGTACAAGCAGCAACTCAAATGGAATGTTGTTGTTGGATGACTGCAGACATGACATACTCTTCACCGTCTCAGAGAGATTCAGCATAGTTTCAGATATGATCTTCCAACATGTGTCAGCTACTGCTTTGCCACACCACGGCTTCAAGCCGAAAGATAAGTTATTTTGTAGAAATGCCATAAGGTCTAGTAGAGAAGCTTGGACCTTTTGCATGAGATAAACTTGTAGAGAGTTGAGAATGTCTTTGAGGTCAGCTTGTTCAGTCCCCTTGCTGGCCAGGGTCTGGCGCACCCGGGTTAGGGTGTCCTTGAACTGGGCCTGTATAGCCTGGTACTGCACAGTAGCCTTGTGGTCAATGCACTGTATCACAATATCAACTGCCTGGTTTGACATGGTGTCACTGGAAATGATCTCAGTCATAGCCTGAAGCTTTCTGAAAAATTTGTCCAGTCCCCTGATTAATATATCAGTACCTATATTTTCTGGCCTCTTCATGACTTCTTCAAACAGGTGAAAAACTTGTGCTACAATTTTGTCACCAAATTCAGTGTTTTCTTTTTCTTGGAACATTTCATGGTAACAAGATATGAGTACTCCCATGTCTGCTAGGAGTGTGTTGTTACATTTCTCTACCCATTCAAGTATATCAGTGCTATCAACCAGAGCACTTAAAGCCTGTAGATGCTTATCGAGACGGTTTTCAGCACAGCTCAAGAAAATATCATGTAGAGATGAATCAGTCTCTTGCAACTGTCTCAGCAGGCCCACACTCTCAGCTAGTTCTGAGGCCGACGTCTCAGGGCTCAGTAGACGGTCTCTGAGTGTCTTTTTGAGTGAATATATAATTTCTAAACATTCTGTTTGTATACTCTGGAATGAGGGTTGGTTCCCATACTTCTGTAGAACTCTCTGAGCGTGAGTGTAGTCATGCACTGCATCAGCATATCTTCCTTCAGAGATAGCTTTATTTAACTGAGAAGGTAGCAGGAACAAGAATTGAAGTTTATCTAGAAGTTGTCTGGTGCCACACAATCGACTCACATTGTTACCACTTTCTTTCAATGATTCAGATATCTGAGAGCTAAATGTAGTTATTTTGTTCATGTTTTCACTAAGTTTATTCATCTCCTCCTGCATAATCTTGAAATCTGTCCGCATCTTTCGCACAGTTTCAGTCGCAGATATGAACTTGTTATAGTTCTCATATACCAAAGTTTGCATTTCCGATTGGAGGAATTGACTCTGGTTAACAATCTCGGCTTCTTTGTCCATAATTTGCTTAAGTGTGGCATGTTTGAGGATGCAATCGAGATATTTATCGGGGTTGAAATTGTTTCCATTGATGTCGAGTGGTTTGTCGGAGTTTTCTTTTGATTCTGCCATTTTAGGTGGAACTTCTAACTAACTACCTATTCCTTTAGCTTATTTCGCTGGCCACTTGTACTTGTGCACTTGGCCGAGTTCAATCAACAATAATTTTAATTTTAATGAAATTATTTATTTTGATTTGAAAAGAAACAAATTCAAAATTCTCTTATATCGGTTGGTAGTCTCATATAAATCGGGCCGCGCATTATTTGGACGTGCATTATTGCTTCCCACACTATTATACTATTTGTATTTTGTACTACGCATACGCTACGCACGCAGACTACCATGACTACGCTGACTCGAGACGTCGCTGACGTATGGCGCGTCAATATTAAATGTCAAAATGCAATATCGTTTTCAAAATAAAAAATATAATGTAGGCTTCGCGCGACAACACGTTTAAGGGCGTTAAGTTTAGTACTTTGCATTTTTGGTCCTTCCTTTGCACTGTTATGATCTCGTAAATAATTTGTTTTATAGTAAACTACAATATTATTAGCTTAGTATTGGCTCTGCCTTCTAATCTAAGATAAAGATAAGATAAAAGATAAAGTTTATTTACAATAATAAAATATAAAAACAAGTGAAGGAAAACTAAACATACTACTTCTAACTACTACAAAAAGGGGCACTTAGAAAATCTTTAGAAAAGCCTAAAGATAATCTAAGTGCTCCAGCCCACTACCAGAGGGCAGCGTACCCAGCATGCTGGCCGCATTACCACGCTGGATGGCAAGAAGATAAAGAAAAAAGATAAAGATATTTATTAATGATATAAAAATGAATACTACAATATACCTATGTACAGTGTGTATCATATTATAAAATCTCGTCAGTAATATAATTCATAATTCCTTATCAATAATAATATTATTTGTATAATATTAAAAAATAATAATTAACTAATAATCCAAACAATTGCACAGCATATAACAATTATATTTTATAAGTATGTTCATTATTATTGGTATGTACAGGTACAGTTTCGTCAAAAGTCATGTGACTGTAGTCATTATTGAAATATTCTTTGAGTGTGTACAGTGTCTTATCGAGTAGAAGTTTTTTTGTCGAATTGATGAACGTATTCTCATTTGTCATAATTTTTTTTTTCTGGAAGTTTATTGAAAAGTTTTTCACCTATACCTAACAGTAGGTAGGCAATTTTTCAAGCATGGCGAGACGATGTTTTGGTTTTTGTAAAAATAATCCATCAATTCTTCTGATCGATCTCTTGTCTCCATTTGAAATTTTGATATTGTATAGATGAAGATGTCTGTGTACGTGTTTTAGAATTTCCAGAATGTATTGGGATACTGTCGTCAAAATTTGTAGGTTCCGAAAGTGTTCTCTGCATGGTTCGAGATATCTACCTACCTCCAACTAGAACTCGTATGGCTCTTTTTTGGAGTTTTAATACTCGCTCATAATCTGTTGAGTTTCCCCATAAAATAAGTCCATACAATAGAGTTGAATGGATATATGCATAGTATAACTATTTCATAATTTCTGGTGTTGTGATTGCTTTGACTTGTTTAAGGGCAAATATACCCTTGGCCATTTTTTTACATGTGGTGTCTATATGTTGTTTCCATGTTAGTGAAGGATCAAGTTCGAAACCAAGAACCAGATTTGATGTAGTGCAAGTAGTGCCATCATGAAAACAAACTGAGTGTGTTTAGGTGTTAGGTGAAACAGCATTAAATATAATGATATTAGTTTTTTGAGTATTCAGTTTTAAGCCATTGTCCTTGAACCACTCATCGAGGTGATTCATTGTATTTTTTATTGCTACGTTCAGCATGTCTGTGGTGTCAGTGGAAATTATGACGCTTGTGTCGTCAGCGTACTGAATTAACTCCCCATTGACGCCTGACATTTGTAAGTCATTAAGAAATACTAGGAATAGTATATTCCCAAGGGAGGATCCTTGTGGAACACCAATATTCATAGTCTGTGGTAAAGAGCGCACACGCTTTTTCTTGATCTTGATTTCAACAGTATGGACACGATCACTTAAAAACGATTTAATTAGCTCAAGAGGGTTGCCATCTACTCCATACATTTTTAGCTTTTTTATAAGTAGGCTGTGATTAAGGGAATCAAATGCTTTGGACAAGTCAAGAAATACACCGGCCACCTTTTTTTTATTGTCCAAAGCATTCATCACAGTTTCAACTAGTTTCAGCGCTGCTGAAGTAGTCGATCGACCACGCCTGTAGGCATACTGAGCGTCTGAAATCATGTTGTTGGTCATATGCTTCATGATATTACATGAAACATGAAGATTGTGAATGTGATCAAGAACATAATATGTGTGGGTACAACTTACCCATGTTTTTACAAATAAAAATTATTTGATTTGATTTGATATTATCTGCAATTATAGACTCAATTAGCTTAGATAATGTAGGGACAATCGCTATCGGTCTATAATTTTGAACAGCGGTAGGTGGCCCTTTACCTTTGTAAAGAGGTGTTAATTTAACTTTTTTTAGGGTATTAGGGTACTCGCTGGATTCTAGAATCTTATTTATGAGGTACGTAAAATGGTCACTCAATACTGGTAAAACTGAATTGATAAATTTACCTGACATATCAAATATGTCTTTAGTATCCGAGTGATTTAATTTATGTTTAGCTATTTTGATGAGATCCATCGGTGAAATTGATTGCAGCTTAAAATCAATGGCAATAGAGGGAGCGACAATACTCATTGCCTTGTCATAGTTTGGTGAGTTGTTTACCTGCAAATCTAAACCTATTGCTGTAAAGTGATTGTTTATAATAATATGATCAGCTATATGTTCCTTCTTGATCGGTAGGTTATTTGAGTCGTCTACAAGATCCCATTCAATGTCTTTTATATTTTTGTTAGTTTCATCCTTTATTACATTCCAAATTTAAGGGTTGCGGGTTCGATTCCCGCATGACATAAGTATTTATGAACTTTAAAAATTATAATTACCTACTTGTGTTGAGTCTGGTCGTTTCTATGTATAATAAGTATGTATTTACAAAAGAAAAGTATATAAGTATTATACCTATCCGTTAGCTAGTACCCACGACACAAGCGTTTGCTTAGTGTGGGCCTAGATGGCGATGTGTGCACACATCGCCATCTAGGCCCACACTAAGTGTCCCGGAATGTTTATTTATTTATATATACCTACACTGTGTTATGACTCCAGATAAAAACTTAATTTTTTGGAGAAATTAATCCATTTCTAGACATTTTATTGGTGCAAAGGTCAAAAACGCAGATTCTTTGCTTGAATCAGTGCACGGCAGCTATGAGCTAGCACAAAAATTATGATTATGGGAAAAGATTAATTAGTATTTAGATTAATTAAGTAAATAGTCAAATAAAAATGCCAGTATTATTAACTTGATTTCATATTCTTGTTTTTAATTCTCTTTACTTATTTTAAATGCATGGAATATTGCCAAAGCTTTTGTCACACAATGGTTACATCAACCCAAATTAAGTTTTGGAAATTGTTAGGTACAGCCAAATTAAAAATAATATTTTACCTTTTTGTACTTATTATGAATAAACTAAATGTTTAAAAATGATGAACATCATTTTTTACTGCATTCGCTTCGCGAGTGGATATAGTACATATTAGTATAATGTTTACATATAAGCATTTACCATTATGTATATCTAACTACTTTCAAATTCTATATCAAGGAATACAATATCTGCAGCATTATGTTTAATATAGGTTTTGTCTATCACATGATCTATCTACGCCTAACAGCACATATAGATTGATTTTTGAGCAACTCAATCTAGTATACATAATTATTATATAATATCATTGTACATAATTTTTTATATAAAACCAAAACTTATAAAATGGGTACATTACTTTTGTGACTAAATTTAACATTTTACTAATACCTACCTTGAACACAAACATTTGAAATACAATTGTATGAATATTTCCGGTGCCTAGTGAAATTACTGAAATAATTAATTGGCACCTACCATTTCAATATTAAACACAATTTTTTCAAGTAATATCTTGATTAGGTACCTTTATGATATAGTAAGCCATATTTATGCTTTAACAATTTACAAAATGTTGTATTCATAAACTAGATTTTTAGTCAGTAATCATCTATTACATATAAAATATTATCTACTTTGTTTCACAAATATGCATCAAGATAATGTTATTCTGTTCTTACATAATTGGTAAAATATATTATGTATTCATAAAGTATCTGACTTTTATGCCATTAATTCAGTTAGTACATACATATTTTTACAAACGAAATATTTACTTGGTTTTGTGGATAATATTATTATCTTAAAAAAAATATTATATTATCTTAACCCTTTAACTGGTAGAAGGAACCAGCCATCCGAATGTAATGAAACTCAAAGAGGCTAGAGATATACTTTATTAAAAAAGATTGACATCAAAAAAAAAATTTTTTTTAAAAAAAAAACTATGGTGGCAATATGGTTGCCACTACTGGCTGGCACTAGGCTGATTCGTGTGAAATTCTTTGAAACAAGGAATAGCACAGAGTGGAACCTCGCATCTGTCGCATTGAATATTGGACCGTTTGTTATTTGTTGCACTGCTGCACAGTCGACAGCGTCTATATGTCGATATCGCCTCTGGGAAGTGTTCTCCGAGATTGGAAAATCGTATCTCTTCAGGTACACCATACACTTTTTTTTGATGAGAATCAATTTCTGTTATAGGTTTCTTTTTCTTTGCCAAGAATTTGGGGCCAGCCGAAAATTTGCGCTTTCTAAATGTAAGATTGTTGACAAGTTCTCTGGCAAGCGTAAGCCTGAACATCTTTTGTCTCATGGGATTGTGCACTCGTGAATTGTTTGAGTACAAGATGTACGCATTTGTGATAGCTACATCTAGCAAGAAATAGAACAGTCTTTTCCACCATTTCTTGCTTCGACGAGCGACATCGTAAGCAGCTTTTTGCTGGTCGAATCTATCAACACCGCCCATTCGCTTAGAATATTCAAGTACTGAGCGTGGACAAGGATAAGGTTTCTTGTTCCCATCTTTTTGTGTACGTTGACATGTGCCCTTCTCCTTAGGATGAAAAGCTGTGCTCAGCACAGTCACTAATTTGGTGTCCTTCCAGATGACAAATCCAACATTATTCCGGACTCTCCATTTGTATTCGCCTTTTTGTAATCTCTTTAGTTTTATATTTTGCCGTTTCATAATATTTTCAACATTCCTCACAGCAGAAGGCTTTTTCACAAGAGCTGGCATTCCTATTCTATCATTTCTGGCTGTGGCCGTACTGTATATACCGTGATCGTAAAGGTATTGAAGCAGTTCATAATTGCTAAAAAAGTTGTCAAAGGAAAGATGCATTGGGACACCTTCATCGATGAGTGGTTGGGCTAACGTTTTCACAACACTACTGCCCAGGCCAGTCTCCACTGTATCACCTTTGCCAGTATATACTTGAAATTGGAATAAATATCCAGTTTTGCTATCTGCCCTAGCCCAAATTTTAAAACCGCGTTTGACTGGCTTGAGGGGCATATATTGTTTTAGGGCACTGCGGCCCTTGAATTTCACCATTGATTCATCAATCGCTTGAGATTTTGTATTTTTTGCATTTATCTGACATCTGTGGTTTATCTGATCCAGCAGTGGTCGAATTTTGTACAATTTGTCATGTCCACTTTCGCCTCTTTTCGGCATTTTTTCATTGTCATTGACGTGCAGACACTTGGTAATTCTCTGAAATCTTTGCAGTGTCATTGTTTCTGCTATTTCAGGCACACATAATATCGGATCACTTGACCAGTAATCTTCTACTGATGGCAATTTATGTATTGCCATTTGTATAAGCATTCCGAGATATGCCTTTAGCTCGTCTAGTGTGACTGGGACAAAATTCCTAACATTAGATTGATTGGCGAATAAATTCGTTTGTACAAGTATGTTATCAAACACCTCTTGGTCAAAAAATGCATTGAAATATGCAAGAGGTCCTACCCTATTTGAAAAATTGTTTCGAGATTGCAGGTTATCATCAAAAGAATGAATATCTGGATTATTGGTCCAACTGGTTTTCGCCCAATCTATTTCATCATTATCAGAATCAGTCTCTTCTTCCAAATCGGAACCTTCCTTTTCAGGAGCATTGATGTGGGCTGCAGATGTTACAGGCTGAGCAGTATTAGCTGAGGATGTAGAATCCAAAGGCATATCTCTAGTTTCGTCAGTCTCCTTTTCACTCTCACAATCTGTTATATCTTCATCTGTCGCTTTACGTACTTCAGAAATTCCTCTATTAGATCCGTCGCTTTCACCTTCATCTTCGACTTCTTTCCATTCATCCATAGCTTGTTCTGGACCATGCTTTCCGAGCCTTCTCCTGCTACTACAAGTGCTCGTCAACAATGTATCTATAAAACTAGTTTCGATAAAAGGCGCAAAAGACGTATCTTTTGCAGATAATAAATCTAAAAGATTTTCTTCGCCATCAGAATCTTCCAATCCATCTTCTGAATCTTCACCATCTTGGATACCAAACATGGCCTCCAACTCTTTTTCTATTTCACGATCAGTCAATATTCTATTTTTCTCCATATTTTAGCCTAAAACAATCAGATATATATTGTAAACCGCAGAAAAGAAATTAGTTTGGTGAGTGGTCTTCTACTGGTACTGGCAAATATATTGCCGTCAGTTATTTTTTAGATTTCTCGAATGGGGGTTCTAATAAAACTAAAATATTTATCTCAATTACACTTACATACGCTAATCAAGCTACCGTAAAAGAAAACTTACCGCAATATCCGAAATTTTTTGAGATTTAGTTGGATTTCTCGCACCTATCAAAATGTACGCAAATCTCAACTGATTTCAAAAATATCTGTCAAATGTCAAATTAATGTCACATGGTTTATATTTTTTTTCTCACTAGTCAGTCTGTTCTCAATGTCCCAAAATGGTTGTTAGGTGACATTAGTAGACAGGATTTTTTTAAGAGCAACAAAATCACGCTGGCAAATATATCGCCTCTACCAGACAAAGGGTTAAAGCTACCTTTGTTGTTTTATATAAACTATAATAATACATTATTTGTTTATGTAAATAATGTACAAGGTACAATAATTATCAATTACTTAAATCACAATATACTTAGTAACACATTTATTGGATAAAAAAATTAGGAATAATCTCTACGCAAATAGTAGGTAACATGTAAGCTGTAGTGTTTTTTTTTGAAGATGTAGTTTTTGCACAATAAACAAAATATTTGTACGCAGTAACAAGTTTGGTTTTCAATTTCCATAATTTCATTTCACGTGATTGGGAGTCAAGTTGTGGTCAAGTGAAACACTATATCTATGTGTAATATTTTATCATTGCACAATTCACTCACAACATCGCAAAAGACCAGAAAATTGTAGTAAGAAAATTTTGTAGAAATAGTGAAAGTTAAAAAAGATAAGTAGGTACAAATAGGTATATCTATCTATCGTAAGTATAGTACAAGATGGTTTTTTGTGGTAGTTTTGTAATTATACAGAACACTCTGTGTTACGAGCTTAGTTTATTAGAAATATAATGTGCCCAGAATACACAAGGCTAATTTTCAAGCACATCATAAGCAAGCTGTTCTAGTAAGCTAGCAAATTAGAATGGCTTCATGTAAACAAAACTAGTTTCATTACCAAAAGACTATTTCTAGCAATCCAGCGAGGTGTTTCACAATGAGTCGGATACAGATCTGATTTGATTGAGACAGAAATAAATCTGCATGGAAAGGATTTTTCCAAATCACAATGCTTTCATACGATTCGTTTGATAATTTTTTTAACAGAAAAATCGGAAATATATTCTGTGCCAAAAGCTAGCGGATTCGTTTCAGTCGATGATAAGTACAATTTTGTTTTTGCATAATATTAAACCTGATTTACACCTTATTGTATATTTATTTATTTCAATATATAATTATTCATATGAAATCAACAGTAAAAATGGTAAAATTAGCTTTAAAATATAATTTTTAATTTTCTACCATTGTATTTAATTTCTACCATTTCTACTACGAGTGGATCGGATCATATCCGGCTCATAATGAAACACCCTGCTGGACAGCTAAAAAATTAGCTTACCGTCCTAGCTTGAAAAACAAGCCTCGTGAATTACAGACATTAGTGACAGATTATATATATTGCACAGAAATACATGTAACATTGTTCACTGCATTGATCTATATTAGTTCAATCCTTCCTGCAACAATCACCTGTACTAGCTCCAGAGCAGGACCCTCTTCCTCAGTCAGTCTGTCCGGAGCCGGAGCGGGTCCAAGCTGGGCAACTCACTGTTAGTACACTCAACTTGGTGGAACAACTTTAATGGCACTTCTTTCACTTTGTTGGCGGGTTTGAGTCCCGGCGGCGGGTTGCGTTTGATGTTGACGGCGACTAGCTGCCGCCTCCCGACCCGCTCGGAGGTGTCGCCCTCCGCCGCTTCCAGCGCGGTCTCCACGTCGATGAGGGCGTGGTTGCGGCACTGCAGGAGGGCTGATAGCTGGAGAACACGAAACAGACAAAATTATCTAAGGTAATTTAAGAGGGAAAGAAAGAAAATATTTGTTAATAACTATGTATGTGTGGGTGTATAAACGATACCATAAAACGAATATTTTACTGTATTTTATTTTTTATTTATTGTATTGTACTGTATTCGTATGTACCACCGACAGCGCCGCCAGCTCGCGCGCCACGTCCGCGTGGTGTACACTACACTCACCTGCAGTATAGTCCGCAGCGGGTCCCTGGCGCGCGGCGGCGGCGCGGGCAGCGCGGCGGCGAGCGCGGCGGCGGCGGGCGGCAGGCGCGCGCGCAGCACCGCCAGCGCCGCCAGCTCGCGCGCCACGTCCGCGCCCTCCGCCACGCCCTCCGAGCCCGAGTCGAACGCACCCGCCTCCGACCCTGTGTGTTCCATCGACGGCGACGGGGCCCTGCTGCAGGAGTTGTACAGTTAAAGAAAGGTATTATTTAGGTGCTCGAGACATCGGCTAGACCCAAAAACATTAAAGCTTTGCTCTACATCGCCATCTAGTACTTTATAGTATAGTTAGTTAATAGTAATAGTCTTATAGTTATAAAACTAGAATATAACATATTATATCCATATATAGGCGTTCGAACCTTTGGCTAGACCGACATAAAGATAAAAGATAAAGATAAAGAATCTCTATTGATAATGTAAAATTGTAACATACATAGGTATAAGTACTAATATCACAGAATATGCCACACAAATTACAATATCTCGTCAAATTGAATTTATAACATTTAACTTTTATAAAATTTTAGAAGTTACATATGTCTAGTTTTATTAATAAAATAATGAAAATTTTTGTTATTAAGATCATGTCAAACATAATAATAGATATGTAATCATACAATATGTCAACTTAAATAAATCTTGGTACTGTCACTTTAGCTGTATAGGGGCTAAAATGACAATTTGGCATCACACTCCTTGCCTAGTAGTTAATTACATAATTTCTAAGCAAGATTAGAATCAATTGGTAGTTGACTGTAGTCATTTTCAAAGTATTCTTTAAAACTGTATAGTGTCTGATCTAACAATAATTGTTTGACGCTATTGCAAAATTGCTGATCATTATTCAAAGACTGAATGTGTGTGGGGAGTTTATTGAACAGTTTCTCTCCCATTATAGTGGGTAGTTTCTTAGTCATACACAGCCTAGGCACAGTTGGTTTTAACAATACTCTGTTTATCTTGGTTCTATTTGAGTTATAAGTCTTAAGTTTAAACAAATGTGGATTTCTTTTTACAAACTTTATAATCTCTAATATATATTGAGACACTGACGTCAAAATCTTCAACTCTTTGAAATGGTTTCTACAAGACTCTCTATATCTACCTCCCACAAGTACTCTTATTGCTCGTTTCTGCATTATTAACACTCTTTCAAAGTCTGTCGCATTGCCCCATATACTTATGCCGTATGAAAGTATAGAGTGTATGTATGAATAATAAGTTTCCTTTAGGTGCTCTGGGCTTGTTATTGGTTTGAACTGTTTTAATGCATAAACCCCTTTTGCCATTTTTTTACAAGTATTATTAATATGTTCTTTCCATGTTAAGGAGGGATCTAAATCAAATCCTAATAGCTTAACATGCTTTGCGTATATACATTCAGTTCCATTCTCTAATATTAATGGAGCTTCTTTAAAGTTTGGTGATACAGCATTGAAGGACATTATATTCGTTTTATCAGTATTCAGTTTCAGACCATTCACCGTAAACATTAATGTATTGTTCTAAAGCCTCATCTAGTAGTTAATTAGTGTAGTTACAAAAAAGGAAAGTTTGTGCGTATGTTTGTTAATTGTCACGCTCAAACGCATGAACCAATTTTGATGATAATTTGTACTTACGAAGATTGATTAGACCCTGGATTAACAAATAATGTACTTCTTATCTGGGATGAATACATGTACCTAGTGATAGTATACCTAGTGTCGGCATACAGTGGGTCGGGCGGGCGCGCGTGGTCACGCGGGCTGCGCAGGTGGCGCGCCAGCGCGCACACGTGCGCCGCGCCCGCGCCGCACGGCCGCATCAGCGCCGCCAGCACCACGCCCGGGTCCGGGTGCAGCACTAGAATATAAACATATCAAATTATACCAACATTTAATCCAGCTATCTTCAAAGCGTGAGTGAATCGGTTCTTATTGGGTAAGCACGCCCCATCTTAGACCATAGCCTTTGCTTACTATCAGGCAAACTATGGCCAAGTGCAAACCCTTTCTAGTTAAAAAAAAGATTGCAAGAGCTTCTTTGAGAGTAGGTTTCTGTTACTGAAATTAATTTTTAGAAAGCTATCGTGGCGCATCGAAAACGAACGCAAATTGGTATAGGGGAGCCAGATTCATGCGGGGGGAATCCTAAACAAACGTAAAGTGTATCTTGGCACGAAACAAGAAACAACTAGGTTTGCTAAGCGAGAGTGATCTGTTTCTTATTAAGTAAGGACGAAAGACGCGCTATCAAAGACCACAATTATAGCTTGACATCAAACGAATTGTTATCAAGTAGGTACAAATAACCCGATTTCTTGTAACAAAAGTTCTGTAAAGTTATTTACTATGTGTGTTTGGAATAGAGACATACAATTGATATTATCATAACAATACTTACACTGCTTCCTCCCGGCCAACAGTATGGCGACCACCAGTAGGTGCAGGTCGGGCAGGGTGGGGCCGCCCGAGAACGCGAACCCCCATAAGGCAGCCAGCTCTGAGCGAGGGAACTCGCGCCCAAACAGCAGTCGGAGCCAACGACTGGAATAATGCAAACAACATACGTAAAAAATATTGCAAATTTGGTACTTACATTCCTGATACTAGATAGATTATAAAAATATCGGCTAAAAATCTTTCCATCCTTATGCACAGCTTATCCATAGCTTGTTAGACATATTCTGACAGCACAAGTGGCGCCATCAGCCGCTTAGTCTGAAGTGTATGAAAATGAGTGTGGATTTTAGCGCCTGGCAGTTAGTAGACCGTAGCCTAGTTGGTTAAGGCGTTCCGGACGGTGATCGGAAATACACAGGTTCGAATCCTGCCGGTCGTGATTATTTTCGCTCATTTTCCAATAAAAGTTTAAGTTAAACAACCATACCAACCGCGGGTTTAGCACTTAATAAATTAACTCCTAATAACCTATCCATTTGTGCGAAGAGTATGAATTTGTAATGATTTTGGCCGCCACTTATAAAGTTATATAATCTTTTTTGATTCGGATAATACTAGCATCATTTCCCAGAGTTACTCGCGTAGGTCTGGTATAAACAAAGATAATCCATCCTGGATTGAAACAAGATTTGATTCTATATTTACACCAGGGTAACTTTTATCTCGGATTGACCAATCTTAGTTCTATACTAAACAAACGCTGGTTTATTAAATACGTACATGCCGAAGAGCTCCATGGAGATGTTAGAGCTGGAGAGGTGCGAGGCGAGCTCGGGGTCGAGGGGCCGCAGCACGTCCTCCTTCACGCGCTCCAGGTAGCGGAGCACCTCGTTCGGATTCTGGGAACGAGGTGCTCGTGTGGAATTAATAAGCCTATTCTATTGTCAATTTATATAGTTAGATGGGCCACAAAGAAAGAAATTTGTGGACTATTATACAGTCACGAAAAATGGCACAAATGTTTGACAGCCAAAATTTTTACTCATTTCTTTGATAAGAAAAACATTAAACAGTGTAACCACCGCCACCATTCGAAAACGTCTTTTTCTTCTTTAGTGAATTGAATGAATATGTTTTACCTTGGACATCTTCCTGCCATTGGAAGAAGGTACTATCATATCTCCAGTGATGTAGAATTTCTCCAGAGCGCGTATGACGGCGGAAAATAACATGCTGGAACAAAATAACTAGTATTTAAAGAAATCTTTCTATGTAAACAGTATTTAGGTATATTACAAAAATATATTGAAAACATTTCAATATATTTTTGTAATAAAAGCCGTTATTGTGTTTGTGGAAAATATTATTACAAAATATTACTTACTAGCTGTCGTGTTCCAAATGTTCCGGACTCAAAATGTACTTCAGGTTTTCACTGAAACAAAATAAATATCAAAGGTAGCGTCATTTTCAAGTTAAATCTCAAGAGGAAACTAATTTTGTGAAAGCTTAAGTAGACAGAAAGCATTTCCTCATATGTCATACGTCACATACGTCTAGCATTATGCTGTGTCTAATGTAAATAACTTACTAACTTTAATGTCTTATTTTTGTTCATACAAAGTTACGAATACATAGTACTATGTGTGGGAGAGAGATGACAGCATTTCAACGCGACATTTTTAAAGAGTTACAGTTCTATGGCATCAATTTATTCATAGGTTGGCTGAGAAACTGGTACAATAATTTCAATGGTAAGATAATAGATGGCGCTTTTACCTAATCCCCGATGGTGCAAACTCCCTGTCTAGGAATAGTTCGTAGAGCAGTGGCGCGAGTATCTCATGCATGCCTTGTCGGTAGCCCACTAACGCGTGCGAGCGCGACCAGAAGAATAACACGCGGACCTGGAAAGTAATTAAGTCAATTTAATTGCTAGCACATACGAGTAGTCAACTCATTTAGATCAACCTAACTATCCCAAAAAAGCGTATCTTGGAGTCCCGCATGGTCGCCGCCCTGTCGGTCGACCCAGATACCGCTGGAGAGACGCCGTGGAAGCTGACTTGCAGGAACTTGACGTTGCAGACTGGCAAGTGGCAGCCCGAGACCGGCGAAGGTGGCATTCTCTTGTGCTGGAGGCCAACACCCACTTCGGGTTGCTGCGCCATAGGAGTAAGTAAGTAAGAAAATGTGCTGTGTAGGTGTTTTAGCGCCAGATTAAAACAACTATAGCCTCAATCAAATAATCACCATTTGAATATCCATAAGATCTCAGATAGAAGTGAGTGGAGCGAGAGAGCAGAAGTGAAACTACACAGATATAATAAATAAATACTTAGTCTGGCCATAAATACTGTTACTATTAAAAATAAAAAAATATTGCATTTGAATTTGGAATCTGTCATTTTTATACGATTGTTTATTCTGTTTTCTCGTTTTGGCGCCAATACATTGTACAATATTTTGCGATATTAAAATGGAGTGGGGTGTTAAAAAGAACCGAATCGCTGTGATTGCATTACACAAAGTAGGTATGGAGCCAAAAGCAATTTTTAAAACTCTTCATAAACTTGGTATTAGTCAAATGTTTGTGTACCGGGTGTTTAATAGGTACAATGAGACCTCATTTGTTTGTGGCAGAAAAAAACCTGGCCGTTCACGTAGTGTTCGTACGAAAAAGGTGGTCAAAGCAGTAAGGGAAAGAATTCGAAGAAATCCTGTCCGAAAGCAAAAGATTTTATCTCGGGCGATGAAGATAGCCACTATATAATATGTCGCGTATTTTAAAAGATACTTAGGACTTGCTGCCTATAAAAGACGCACTGGTCATTTCTTAACTGATAATTTAAAAAGAATAGGGTGGTAAAATCAAACCAACTACTGAAGCGGTACGCCAAGGGAGGTAAAAGAAAATTTTTGTTTACAGATGATTTTTTTTTACAATTGAGCAACATTTAAACAAACAAAATGAACGTATTTACGCTCAAAGCTCTAAGGAAGCGTCCTAATTAGTCGACAGAGTGCAACGTGGGCATTATCCGACTTTCTTGATGGTTTGGTGGGGTGTTAGCTATGAAGGAGTGACTGAGCCATATTTTTGTGACAAAGGTATCAAAACTTCGGCACAAGTGTATCAAAAAACCATTCTTGAGGAGGTAGTTAAGCCCCTTAACAACACAATGATCAATAACCAAGTATGGTCCTACCAGCAAGACTCGGCACCGGGTCATAAACTCGGTCCACGCAGTCTTGGTTGGAAGCGAACATTTCGGACTTCATCAGAGCTGAAGACTGGCCGTCGTCTAGTCCCGATCTTAATCCACTGAATTATGATTTATGGTCAGTTTTAGAGAGTACGGCTTGCTCTAAACGCCATGACAATTTGGAGTCCCTAAAACAATCCATACGATTGGCAGTAGGGTATAGAACCGGGAAATCCCGGTACCGAAAATCCCGGGAATTCGGGAATTCGGGTACTGGCCAAGAACCAGGAAATGCAAAATTATTTCCCGGTACTTTCGGGATTTTCGGTACCAACTTTTTTTTCTCATTACACCTTCCTTAAAGCACAATTTAGCGCAACACAAGTGTGTTCAGCGATGTTTTTATAATATTTCAGTAAGAATTAACCATATCGGAAAGTATTTAGCATTTAGATTTACCTTATTTTCACCGTAAACTAAGCCAACAGAGTACAGACTTAAGTTACAGCAAAAAGCAATTTAAAAAAACGTCCTAAGCTGTGTAGTGCAGGTTAAGGAGATCTACAATAAAACAATAGACTACACTACAATGAAAACCGACCGCGCGGCACTCCGCGGCAGCCATTTTGTTGTCCATCTTTCTTTTGCAACCGTTAGTCGCATTCCAACAAGTGATGTGATAGTGATAAGGTGTCGGTCGTGGTGTGGTGTTTTTTGTCGTGAACTTCAAATGTATTGATTGTGGTAAGTATTAAGTACACACTGAATTAAATATTTTGAAGAATATTATTAATCACAACTGTCATAGGTATAAATAACTTTTAACAGATAAAATTAAATTCTTATGTTACTCTTTCTAGTAGGTATCATCAAATAAATCAAGTAAATTTTGGTTGGTTTAGGTTTCTCTATGTTTCGTTTTACATATACCGTATCCCAATCCAGGAGTTTTCAAATCTAGAGTTAATAGGTATCTTCTAGGTAAACGTGTTACACCCTAGGCTGCAGCAATGCTTAACATCAGGCAGGCTGTAGTCAAACGTAAACCTACCACACGTAAAAAAAAAAAAAAAATCCCTATCCGCATACGTTCTGCGTCGCATTACGCTATTTTTAAATAAAATAAAATTAATAAGATGTCAAAATTTGTGAGAACTACTGCAGTTGCCTACTTTTTATTATCTCCTTATCAGGAACCGACCGGAGATTCTAGGAATTTCGTTCTTTTGTATACCAATTGTAATTAAAGCCTGGATTATCTATATTATGTCATCTAGTAGATGTTTTGTTTTCATATTTTACCTGCTAATAAAACGTAGTAAATATAATATAGTAAATTAGATGCAAATATAATGCTCATCACATATTAAATTAACCTATAATTGGTTTTAGGGAATGGATTTCGAAACAATCAACAGCAAGGCCAATGACAAGTCGTCGGTATGGCACTATTTTCTTCGCGCTAAGGATAATAATTCTGCAAAATGTATAATGTGCCAACGTGTTTTGAAATGTACTGGAGGAAGCACAAGTGGACTACAAAAACACATCAAAACCAAACATTATGAAATTAATAAAGCTGAGGCAGTTAATGAGCAGCTAGCGCAGTCACAAAGCAGCATTGAAGATTTTGCGGTTCCATCGACGAGCAAGGAAGTAAAAAAAGGAAACTGACAGACTTTTTCTCATCAGATTCTAACCCATCTTTAGAAACTGTGATTTCTCGCATGACGGCTTTGGACGGACTTCCATTCCGAAATTTTATAGAAAGTGACGACCAAAGAATGCTATTCCAGAAATCAGGCTATGACTTGCCGAAATCCGCAGATACAATAAGAAATATTGTTGTCAAAGAAGCAGACCATATAAAAAGGCAACTCACGAACGAGATAGAGAGTCTTTTGAAAAAAGGTTACCTACAGGTTTTTTTATTACTTTCGTTAAACGAAAAATATTGTTGATTTTAACAGTGTTCATAAATATATATTTGATTTTGCACATAAAATAGTAGTTTTTGTCATTTCCCTTTAAAAAAACAGCTTTTAGGAACATTTTTATAAAAAAATATGTCAGTACCGAAAATCCCGGTGCCATTTTGCGAAATCCCGAAAATCCCGGTTCTTAAAATCGGTACCGGTTCTCGATTCCCTAATTGGCAGTGAAGAATTTTCCCATGGAAAGTGTGCGTGCTTCTATTGATAACTGGCCACAACGTTTAAAGGACTGTATTGTAGCCAATGGAGACCACTTCGAATAAGCTTTTTATATTTTAAATTGTTTTATATTTATGTAATCAACTGTCAAAATAATAAACGTTATTTGCAATTAAAAAAATGTATTTTTCTTCGTAACAATATTTATGGCTAGACTAGGTATATAACTAAAAGGTGACTGACTGATATAGTGATCTATCAACGCACAGCCCAAACCCTGGACGCATCGGGCTAAAATTTGGAATGAAGGTAGATTTTATGACGTAGGCATCCGCTAAGAAAGGATTTTTGCAAATGCCACTTTTAAAGGGGTGAAATAGGGATGCAAGTCTTAATTCTTAATGCGAGCAAAGAATAAAAAAAATTGTAGTGTAGAAAATAAAACAAGAAATACATATCTTTACACATATAACAATTACAATGATATTTATATTTCCATGAAATCTCAGACACAAGTGTGATATCTCGAACTCCGTAACTTCACACAAAAAATTAAAAAGCTGATATATTATTGGTTGTCTCACCATGAGGTCCTGCACCTCCTGCTCCCTGAAGTACAGCTCGTCCGGGAAGGTGCGCACCACGTCCTGCAGGATCAGGCTCTTCAGCTCTATGTCGCAGAAGTGCTGCCGCCACACACTCTGCAATCACGCACAAATAAATTCATTTTAGATAAGTATCATTTACTTCATACACTATCAATTGGGGATACAGGCTCTCTCTCTCTCTCGCTTGAGTCGTATTTCCACATGTTTGAGGCTTGTGACTCCCCCTCTGAATTAATTCGTTAGAGGAGCCAGGAGTTCTCTTGTGCAGATACATCGTGGTGGGCACCCAGGTCCTGCCATGGAAGACACATGTCCTCGGATATGGAGGTCCTCAAACATGTCGGTTTCCTCACGAAATCGGCTATATTCGAAACGAAATTTAATGACAAGTTTTGATTTTTTTAATGTTCAAATGTCTGGATCTATTTGGATTTAAATAGGATTTGATTTTATGGAAAAGCGCTGTGTAACATATGTAAATTGTATTTTTATGGAGAATTATGTACATTTAGAATCAAAATCAATAGTATGCCAACAATATTAACTTTTGACTTCTAACAATATTAACTTTTTTAATATTAACAAAAATGCATGTGATGCAATGACTGGTGTCTGGAAAGTTGATTAGCAAACTTTAAGTACACATCTCCTCTCTTCAAATCAATTTAATTATTATTTTAGATCCCAAATTCTCTATATTTACAAAACCAATTATGTATCCATAACGTGATAAATGATAAATAGTATTTTTGGTGAGCCAATACATGATAACAAAATATCTTTATCATTAAGTCAATAACCTTATTTGTTTGTCAATTTTGTTATCTGTGAAGTGTATGGTTAAGTAATTAAAGTAGGCATAACAATGAAATGCAACACCTAATTTAGAACATAAATAAGTATTAAATAGATATTATGTTTTTATTTCTGGTATCATATGCTATTATTGGTTTTGTTGGTTAATATTATTTTCCTTGTACTTTCAGGCTCTAACATCAAGTTACTTCTGCATAAAACTTCTTATTTAGAATATATGCTTGTAAGAATCTTGTTCTAAATCCCTAATAAATTAAGTTACTTCTTTGCACAATACCATATTTAGTTAAGATATAAATTAGTAGTACAGAAACATAAAACTGATATCAAATAAGCATAATAACTGTAAAACTAGTTTTACGAATAAATATCACTAAATAAAAAAAGAACTGTGACCTTTGATGATTACATACCTATCTGATTAACATTAACATTTCATTTTAACCTATTGTGTCTCACATTTAAAATTAATAAAATGTATGTCAGATCAGGGTAGTAAACAAGATAAGTTATGTATTCATATATCTTAGATCTATTCAACTGCTAGAATAGTCAGAGGGTTCACTGAGGAAATATAGATGAACTCTTTGAATTAGGAGGATATGAAATGTGTGTGAGTGAATAGATAAATGATGAGTGATATAATAAAATGAAAGCAGAGACATGCTGTGCCAATGCCACATAGTATCCTGAAGCCAGCGGGTCTTGGGCCTCTAACACATCACCCTTGAGGTTCCCACTTTGACACGATCCCAGCCCAGAGTTTGGGTGCATACAAACTATGTGACCCGCCCAATCCTATTTTAAAGAAGTAGTTTATCTTAGATTTATTTATTCAATTACCTCATCATTCTGTGAGAGTGGATCATCCCCCACAGCTCCTCGAGGGTCCATGTTCAATTTCTTTTTCAAGTCATTGTAGAAATTTCTATTTGTTCTTATACTGAAAGCAAAATAGTTTTGTTACTATTTCAGAGTTTGTGGAATGATATCTTATCTATGATAATCATACAATCTATTCATTTATCTGAGAGCATATTTTGTTTACAATAATACTCTCATTATGTTCTTGTTGAAACTAACATGATTAATAAATCAGTTTTGATCTTATAAACAGTTATAATTTGATTTTCTGAGTCATGATATTGTTGTTGTGTCAAACTCTACAAATTTCTGTTGTTCTTTTAGATAACAGTTTATTATTTAAGGATAAAATACCTAGAGATTATATCTGCATTGGGTGGAGGCAGTACTTGCAGCAGTATGGCCCAGGCGAGGCTGCGAGGTCTCTGCAGCCGCAGCTCTGTGGCCGCCTGCTTCAACTTCTCCAGACTCCATAGCGAAGGCTCCAAGCTAACCAGAACAGTTCAACAAGTAAGTTATTTACATGTACCAACATTTTATAAAATTGTGAACTGGTGTCTCCCATCTCTTTAAAAAGCTTATCAGTAAAATGTTAACAAAATTATACCTTGTCTTCATTAATATTATTTTTTCCTGAAGCAGAATAACCAGTTTTTGTAAAGGTCAAAGAACAATAAATATGCACAATAGATCAAATCTTACGATAGGTACTTACTTATAGTCGATATCGTCTACGTTGCTGTTGGAAGATGAACTCGAAGTGTGGATTGTATCCTGTAACAAATATTTGATAAAATTACGATTGACTATAAACAAAACAATCAGATTTTAAGAAATATTTTTACTGACCATTATTAGTTTTTAGAGGTGGACATTATAACAACATAATTACTGTAGTAATACTTGTATTCTATACACAGCACAACAGAGGTATTCTTTGTTTTAAATTAAGTGGAAGAATTCGACGTTTACTCAGTTTTGCGTAAAATCTTTCCAAGAAATGTAACCAAATAAAAATAAATAAAATAGAGTGAGGGTTGCTAGATAATAACTTAAAAATTCCACGCTTTGGATTCGCACCACGTGAAATATAAAATGAGCATAAAGTTTTAGTTTATATTTTTAAAAAGTAGTTTGTACCTAATAGAAACAAGAAATATGTCATAACTGAAAATATATAACGCATAACATTTTCTCGATATAAACTTTAATTTGTAGTCATAGTTTTTACGCATTATGAGCAGAATAATTCTCAGGTAGTAACACTTTTGAGGAGCTGTCACTGTCAAACTGATTTCTTTATTATCAAGCTTCACACGCAAGCTAATATTTAGAATAAGAATTATTTCCATTCCATCATTATCATTTCCATATAAGCAGGGATTGATCTAGCTGCGTTTCTCATACCCGCTTGAAATAGCGCGGAATACAATACAGATAATGGAAGAGGTTCCAAGAGCTACATTAATATTACTCTTTGGTTGTGATTCCCCTAAAGACTGAAATCATTTACCTATCTATTTATTTATTCATACTCTTTTGCTGATATGAAGTAGTGATAGGCTATCTACCACGGTCAAATATCAAACTATAAAGACGCCTCTATCATTGCCTATAAACTAGTTAATGCATGACTAAATAAATGAATACCTACTTAATGTGCAATTAGAACATCACTTCCATGACCAACATGCAGTAGAGTCTATAAAGTCAACATCACAAACAATAAACGCCTTGATACCGCAAGGAAGTGTCCTAGGTTGCATTCTATTCTTAATTTATATTAATGATCTCCCCCAGCAGCTACACTCTCCAAGTATTCTATTTGCGGACGATGTGTCCCTTATATTCAAAAGCAAAAGTAACGAAATCACACAGCAAATAGAAATTACTCAAACTTTTAATAGTTTAAAATCGTGGTTATACGAACATAATCTGGAAATAAACAACAAGAAAACAAAAATCATCCAATTTCACCCATATCAGAAACAACCTCTAGATTTAACTGTTATCCGAAAAAATCTCAGCCTAGAAGAAGTCAATAACCATAGCCTCCTAGGCCTAACAGTCGATTCAAATTTAAACTGGAAGGAGCACGTTAAAAAAATCAAATCTAAACTATCCCAATTTGTTTACGCCCTGGCAAATTTAAAAATCAACACTAACACAGAAACTGCAATAACCGCTTACTACGCCTATGCCTATTCATGGTTAAAATATGGTATACTACTATGGGGAAACAGCACAGATGCAGAATCACTACTAATCATTCAAAAAAAACTTATAAGAATAATAGTTAACATCAGACCCAGAGAAACTTGCAGACCTCACTTCATCCGCCTGAAAATACTCACACTTCCATCCATTTACATTTTAGAAGCCGCGCTATTCACCCGAAAACATAGAAATCTTTTTACTTCCGATAGCAACCCCCGAAGACCAAACAAATTACTGCTACCCGTACCCAGGTTAGAATTATTCAGAAAAGGCCCAGAATACATGACTATTATAATACACAATAAACTCCCACATGAAATCCGTAATGAACCCTCAGAAAGAACATTCAAAGCCAAATTAAAAAAGCTCCTTATAAAAAAAAGTTACTACCTACTCAATAGATGAATTCCTACAAGACGATTCCATTTAAAAATCCTAATAATGTAAGTAGGTAACTGATCTCAAAGAGAATAATTACTATGTAAGTACTATGCAATAAAATTATATAGGTACCTATAATGTAAGAATGTAATATCGCATGTAAGAATATCGCAATATATGTCACAGATCTCATACATATTTAATTATTTATATTTATCATAGAACTATGTACCGAAACCGAAGAGCAGCTCGATAAGCTCGAGCGTCTCCAAAATTTCTTTATTAGGTTCATATTTGGCTTGCGTAAATATGACCACATTTCTGAATTTCGCAAAAAGCTCAAATGGTTACCTATCCGTCTTCGTCGTAATACTCACCTGCTGTCCCTCCTCTACAAAGTCCTATTTATTCCTTCCACTCCTTTATACTTAAAGGAACGTTTCTCCTTTGTGAGTGAAACTCACTCTTCATCCCTTCGTCTTTCACGTACTCTCATCCTACAATATCCTAAACTCAACCACTCCAATCTGTTCTATCAATCCTCCTTCACAATTAAAGCTCTCTTACTCTGGAACGACCTGCCTTTAAATATCAGGCAGGCTAAATCTCTGTCGATTTTCCAGAGTATGGTATACAGCTATTACATCTCTACTTTGTAAACTATCAATCGCGTTTATTGGTGTTAAATGTGTGTGTTCATAGTTTATTAATTTATTATTATTTGTAACATGTAAATTAGTTTGATTTTCTTTTACTTTCTCTATTTAGTTATAGGTTTAATTTTGTTTAAATTTTATTTTTATTTTTTAAGTATTGTATTTATTTGTACGCCACCGACCAAACTGATTTCTGTCACCGTTTTCTTGCTAAGGTTGCCTGGAAGAGATCACTCAAGGTGATAAGGCCGCCCACTTGTGCATTCTTTTATAGTTTAAGCATCTCATATTGTAATTTATTTTTGGTGTGCATAATAAAGTAATATTGTATTGTATTGTATTGTATGTACATAAGGTTTAAAAAATTTAAAGGATATAATTAAGTACTTAGGCATGTAACTACATTAGTATTAAGAAAAATAGTGTTTAAGTTAATATTGTAAAGTGCAATGCCCTAAACTAAACAAGCAACAGGGTCACACAATCCAATTTTTTTAGAATAAGTTCTAAAATGTAATTTTGTATTGTGTACAGCATATATAAATAAATAAATAAATGTAAACCTACTACCAGCCAAGCATTTACTTGTGTGTATGTTGCATGTTCCTTCCTGCTTCTTCTTGAATCTTGAGACAATAATTTCTATTTGAGTATAGGCACAGTACCTTCAAACACAGTGTTGCTTCATGTGAGCTGATGATCAAATATCTACCTAATAAATACCCATGAGTATGAGCAACAAGATCAAATTGATTGTCCCATGTTTAAATATCTCAGTGATGATAGGTACCTATAAAAATTACATTGCTATTGAGGGGAGAATTGAAGTAGTACCTATTTATGTAGGAATCATAATATGCCTCTAAGTATATGTATATAGAATGTAGTTGGCTACAATAACATACTTCTTTATTTGGTAATACATCCTAAATGTATTGTATATGTTATTACATAAACACACACAGCTGATGTAAGTATATATAGGTTATATTTTGCAAATATTTTACAAACAATCTGTATCATCATAACTAAATATTACATTTTATCAAAGACGAATATAACTAATTTACAGTTTTCTCACAGATATTACTATACTTTTTAAATACAGTGGTTTACTCTCCTTCCATTGATTGAATCTGTTTTTTCCTCATTTCTCGGATGAGGTTTTGGATGTCTTTTCTGTCTTGATCATTTTCTGGCGGGAAGATTTGGCGCTTGGTGTTGGTGACCCATTCTTCAAAGTACTTCGGCTGATTGAAAAAGAAGAACAGTCCTACGGGAAATGCGGTGTAGATAGCCATTCTGCCAACCTCAAGTTTCCAATTACCCATCTTGAAAATATACTTCTGAGGCTATGTTTATTTGGAACAGGCCGCTGGAAATGGCCGCAATATTCTCAGAAAATTGGTTATTCTATCCGCAGCACTTATCCTTTTATAAATACCTAGGGTAAACAGTACTATTGTTGGCACTCAACCTGTGATTGGCACCTGGCGTTAAAAATATAAATATTAAGAAAAAGAAGCAATTAGGTATGTATTTTAGTGAAATTTCAATGAATTTTCTGAAAATAAACAATGGAATGGAATATGAATTCATTGACAGATGAGATGATCGACAATGACATTGACATTTGTATACACATTTGCTTTTTTTTGAGCATCAATTCATGCTATTTAGATTAGAGTAAGAAAAAGCTATTTAGGTACTCAACTTTAGAAGTACCTATTCTTCATGGAATTACGATCAAATTCGCTCGTGACAATCGTGACATACCAATCTAACGCTAAGGACTCACGGAGCGGTTGTCATCTGTCTGAGTGGTCTTTCAATAAGTGACCAAAATTTGGTGTAGGTAGGTAGGCACCTTACATAATAGTTTGGGACGCCTTGCGGTGTAGTAATGAAAGTCACTGTTAAAGTCACAACATTCTTTTATTCACTAGGTACACAACACAAAACGTCTCCATTATTATATAAGACTTAAAGACTTATATTAGCTTAGAAAGCTACGATAAACATTTCCGCGAGTGCGTTGGCGTGGCGCGGGAGCGGGGAGCTTCGGTGAAGGTCTCGGACCGACTCGTGTGCGTGTGCGACCGCAATGCCCGCGTGTCCTGCGTGATATTGAAGCGCGGTGTTACCCCCGCGCCCCCTTCCCGCTCATGTGCGTGGGTCTATATGTTTTGAGGTGGCGCGACGATCGCCACACCACCCCCCCACGGAGAAAGGTAAACCGAGCGTTAACAAATAAAAACATAAAACTGAACTTACATTAACCGACCTTAAGGTGTATACATAATTACAAAAAACATTACACATCAACCGGAAGCTTAAAGCGGACGCGACGTCCGGATCGGGTGACGTATTTAGCTGGAGGGTCGGTAGGTAAGGGATTGGGTGATTGTGGTTGTGGTCTGGGTGCTGGACCTGGCGAAAAAGTAGTGCTAGGAACTGGCAGTGCTGCGTTTGGCTGTACCGATCTGTCTGCAGTGGATGCAGGAACAGACGTTGGCACCGTTTGACTCGATGTTGGTTCCATTTGAGGAGCTATGTAAGCTGGCTTAGTTCTGTCGATGCTAACTTGAACGCTCCTACCAGGCATTTGAATAGTGAGTGTCTTGTCTGTGCGATTAAGAACTTTATAGGGCCCTGTATAAGGGGGTTGAAGTGCGCGGCGTACCGTGTCATCTCGTAAGAAGATGTGTGAAGCGTCGCTCAAATTTTTGAATACAAAAGTTTTGGGCTCCGTGTGTCGGGACGCCGGTGCTGGACGTACTTTGGCCATTGTGCTCTGTAGCCGGGCCATGAAGTCATCGCTTGTATGTTGTGGTGTGCCACTAGGTACTAGGAGCTCGCCCGGTAAGCGTAGTGGTTCACCGTATACAAGGTCTGCAGAGGAACAGCGTAGATCCTCTTTAAGTGCTGATCTGATGCCGAGAAGAACGAGCGGTAAAGCTTTGTACCAGGATTGTGAATGACACATGATAGCGGCCTTGAGATGCCGGTGGAAGCGTTCCACCATACCGTTAGCCTGTGGGTGGTAGCTAGTTGTTCTCGCTCTTCTGGTAGCTCCTAGATCCATTAGTTTGTTGAATAACGTGGATTCGAATTGACGTCCTTGGTCAGTAGTGACGGTGGTGGGGACGCCAAAACGAGCAATCCAACCGTGAAGAAATTGGTCAGCAACTTCTTCGGCTGTTATATTTGTCATTGGCCAAGCCTCTGGCCATCTTGTAAAACGGTCAATTGCCGTAAGGCAGTAGGTGTAACCGTTGGAGGACGGAAGTGGTCCTATGATATCCAGATGGACGTGTTTGAATCGTCCAGATGGAGTAGGAAAATCAGCGAGCGGGGCTGATACATGTCGTGTGACTTTGCATTTCTGGCATGCGAGGCACTCGCGTGACCAGTTGCGACAGTCTTTTTTAATGCCGGGCCATACGTAGCGATCAGCCACAAGGCGCGTAGTTGCACGCACCCCAGGGTGACTTAAATTGTGAAGTCGATCGAAGGCTGCACGGCGATGTTGCGGTGGCAAGTATGGCCGTGGTTTCCCGGTCGTGTCATCGCAAAGAATGGTGATATCGGACCCGGGAACCAATGTAGGCACTAAATTTAAAGAGGAGTGGTTGCGAATGTTTTCGAGGTCATCGTCCTCTGCTTGTGCTCGAGCGAGCGAAGCGAAATCGTCACCGAGTGAAATTTGTTCAACTCGTGACATGGTGTCGGCGACAACATTGTCAACACCTTTAACATGCTTGACATCCGTCGTGAATTGACTGATGAAGCTAAGTTGGTTCAGTTGTATTGGTGGGAGCTTCTCTCGTTTTTGGCTGAAAGCATATATGAGAGGCTTGTGGTCGGTGTAGATTGTCGCGTGTTGTGCCTCAAGAATATGTCGGAAGTGCTGTACACTTTCGTATACTCCAAGGAGTTCGCGATAGTAGGCGGGCCATTGGCTTTGTTTATCTGTTAGTTTCTTGCTGAAAAATGCCAATGGTTGCCAATGATTAGACACCTTTTGTTGTAGGCAAGCTCCCACGTAAGTTGATGACGCGTCTGTAAACAGACCTAATGGCGCGTCACTGTTTGGGTGAGCAAGCAGAGTAACGCTCACCAGGGCGTCTTTACACCTTTGGAATGCCAATTCAAGTTCTGGCGTCCAGGGCACTGGTTTAGCACCTTTGAGTTTGGATGAGGCTAAAACGTTGATGAGTGGCGCTTGTGTTTCTGCTGCTTTTGGGAGGAACCGGCGATAAAAGTTAATCATGCCGAGGAAGCGGCGAAGACCTTGCACTGTTTTAGGTAAGGGATAGCTCCGCAACGCTTCAATCCTCTCTGTTGGAGGGCGAGTTCCATCTTTGTTGATGGAGTACCCTAAGAATGTTACTTCTTCGGCACCGAAAACGCACTTGGATGCGTTCACTACGACGCCGTAGTCTGCCAGGCGCTGGAATAAGGTGCGCAGATGTTCCTTGTGCTCCTGGTGTGACCGTGAGAATACAATTATGTCGTCAATGTACGTATAGCAGAAGTCGAGTCCCCTCACGACTTCGTCCATGAACCGTTGAAAAGTTTGTCCAGCATTTCGTAAGCCGAAAGTCATGAACGGAAACTCGTATAGCCCGAACGGTGTGGTGATGGCAGTCTTGCAAATGTCTGGTTGGTGTACTGGCACCTGCTGGAATGCTTTGACCAGGTCAATGGTGCTGAATACTGTAGAACCAGAGATGTTGTGCGTAAAATCGGCGATGTGCCTGACGGGATACCGGTCTGGAACAGTACGAGCGTTCAGAGCGCGGTAGTCTCCACAAGGTCGCCATCCTTCCTGACCCTTTTTAGCCATGTGTAGCGGTGATGCCCAAGGACTGTCAGATGGTCGAGCTGTTCCACATGTGACCATGTCTTCAAATTCCTTTTTAGCTGCAGCTAGTTTCTGAGGGGCCAGGCGACGTGGGCGGGAGGAAACCGGAGGTCCATCGGTCGTGATGATGTGATGTACCGTATTGTGTTTCACTTGTCGTGGTAGACCTGGAGGTCGCGTGAGGTCAGGAAACTCCAATAGAAGATTCGAGTAAAGTGAGGTCGATTGAGCAGACACGGATCTTACACTGACTTGGCTCACATTTGCAATCGATGCTTGGGTAGATAGCTTGGTGTTTCCATCGATAATTCTCTTGTTTCGAAGGTCAGGTAGTAAGTTGTAATGACTTAAGAAATCCGCACCTATTATTGGCGTATCTACGTCAGCGATGATAAAATGCCAGTGAAAATCTCGACGCAGGCCTAAATTCAGGTGTAACGAGATAGTACCGTATGTCTTTATTGAGCTGCCGTTAGCCGCAGCTAGTTGATAGCCGGTTGCTTGTATCGCGCGACCCTTGCATAATTTTCTCGGGTAGCAACAGATGTCGCTGCCGGTATCGATGAGAAATTGGTAACACGTCGTTTTATCGACAGCGAATAACCGGCGGCTTGTTATATCTGAATGATCAGTCGCCGCGACTACTGATCGTGAAGTGAGTTTTTCCGACTTCCACGAGCACGGTTTCGTGCATTTACGTGCCTCATGTCCGTAGGTACAATGAAACCAGCACAGGTGCGAAGCTGAACTTGACCTCTCTGACCTTGCTGATCTCGCGCTGAGGGCATCTACGCAATTTGTAAGTACCTCGACTAGGCGAGCAAGTTGAGTTAACTTATTATTCTGTTCCGCCGTCATGTTGAGTTGCGGAAAGGGAGAAGTCGAAAGAGATAAGGATAATAGGTATTAAGTATATAGATATATATACGTCACACGAACCGAAAGTAACAACCGCTTTCAGTACCGGAATAATAAATAACAAATTATAATCAGTACTAAAAAATAACGGTTGTACTTAATATCTATAATTATTTACATTATTATAAAACAAATACAAGAGAAAATAAAATCAATTTAAACATATAAAACAATATTATAATAAATGTTAACCGGTAAGTACATAAAATAAGTTAACCCTTTCCCCCCGGGGTAGTGATTTTTAACGAATTTCCGCTTTTGAACTTTATTTTCATAATAAGGTAGGTAAAATTAAAAACACAGATTTTTTTTAGATTTTTATTATAGTTAGAAGTACTATTTCCAAGACCTAGACTTATAAGTACCGTCAGGAACTTCGTGTTAACAGAGTGGTAGGAACTTTGATTGAAACTACAAAAATAATGAGATCCACTATTGACTTAGCAGTAATTAAATTAATGACTTAAGTAGTAGTAATAAAAAAAAAAAATTACAGGTTAACCTCGTGGTATTCAATAAAACAATTTTTCTTTTCGTTTACACACAAAAACACGTTGCAATGCGAACATTTACTATGAGGTTTCGACTGAATCTTCTTCAAACTACAAACCTCACACCTTCCCCTGTTCTCTACAAACGTAGGCCAATGGATGCCTCTGTTACCTAAGCGTACGTCTTTTATAGTGGAGTAGTCAGATTTGCGTCTTTTGGAAGGGCCGCCTTTTGCAGTATTGTCAGTAGAAGTCTTCCTTTTCTGACTAGCATCTTTCATTGTCATCAAGCCTTGAGTAACAGAACGTCTAAAATCTTTTACGGTAGTCTGTTCCATTATAAGTCCATGAATGACATATGCATTGACAAATACGATGTCCAGAAGACCCCAAAACAATCTGTGCCACCATTTCGGAGATTTGCGATCTATACAGTAAAGGGCTCTCAAACGATCAGCTTTATCTACGCCGCCCATATACATATTGTAATCTTTGACAGCTATAGGGCATGTAATGGCTGACTTGGTTCCATTTTTTTCTTTACGTGACACAGTTGCCTCTTCGTTCCCGTGAAAATTAGACACTAAATGAACCATTTTATTATCCTTCCATTTCCAATATCCAATGTCTAAATTTGAAAATCGATGATCACTATCGCCCCTTTTCAATTGAGAATCAGCGAGCATATTTCCGGGCAGTCCTTTTCTGTTACTTCGGATAGTTCCACATGCGTAGGTGTTTTCAGTTTTCAGTTTCTCAAGTAAAGCCACAGACGTGAAAAAATTATCAAAGTAAACTACCTTCCCCTTACTCCAATCTTGTTCCGTTAACTCCAAAACTACTTTCTCTCCTAATCCATAGCCGGTAAATTTTGTGTTCAGTTCTTCGTCTTTCCCTTGGTAAATT
This sequence comes from Macaria notata, assembly GCA_927399415.1. Taxonomy (NCBI): domain Eukaryota; kingdom Metazoa; phylum Arthropoda; class Insecta; order Lepidoptera; family Geometridae; genus Macaria; species Macaria notata. Next base: position 12,789,914 of record OV656734.1, on the reverse strand, counting down.
TGAAACTTCTTTATATACCCCCTCTGGTCAGCAAGACACCACAGTTTGTACCCCCTTTTTATGGGCTTCATAGGTAGATACTGTTTTAGGACAGACCTACCTTTGAATTTAATCATGGACTCATCTACACTCAGTTCGCGAGTACCATGATAAACCATTTCAAATTTTTTATTGAGTGCATCAATCATTGGTCTAATTTTATATAATTTATCTTTGCAGCCTGAAGGCATTTTGGAGCTATCATTGCAATGCAGATGAGATAAAATAATAGCGAACCTGTCTCTAGGCAAAGTCTTGCAAATAAGCGCGTTGTTGAGATCAGGTGCCGAAGAGTAGTGGTCTCTCCACGCCGGACGAGTATTGTAACCCATAAAAAAATTAATACCTATAAATGTTAGGAGTTCCTCTTTTTTTAGGTTCAATACTTTGCTTTTCTGAGTAGCATAAAGGTTACTTTGGTATACAATATTGTCAACAATGTCATCAATCAATACTAAAAATATATCAGTCGGTGTGGTACAGTGAGCAAACCAGTCATCTACTACTCCAGTATCCGCAATGTATTCCGGTAAAGATGTACTTAGGTCCCTCTTTTTCCATTTACGGTTTGGTTCGGGTAATCGCTGGTTAGTTCGGTGTGAAGAGTTATTTGCAGATGGTAGATCAGGCTGAACACTAGGTGCAGGTAATGAAGATGTGGGTACCTGATTTATTGGGTACTCCAATACATCTTCATTTGACGGCGACGACGGCGGAACTTCGGCCAAAACATCTTCTATAGCTCTTTCAAAAATTTCATCGAAACCTCTTGGCGAGGGTAGTTGAACATTTTCCACTTCATCATCGGACACACCTGCATCAGACGCTTCGTCGCAGTCCGGAAGCTCTTCTAATAACAGGGCTTCAATTAGAGCCGTATTGTTTTTAATATCCATCTCAATTCCTAAAACAATAAAAACCTTGATTAGAACAATAATAAAAAAAAAATAACATGGGTTTATAAAAATAATAATAAAATAAAATAACCACTTCATCGTATACATGTATTATAAAAAATCATAATATTTGAGACTAGAATCACCTGACGGTACTTTTAAGTCCGCAGTAGTTTTTATCAAATATTCGTATGAAATATCGTGATAATACATTATAACAGCTTTTAGAAATATAGCCAATGATATAAACAACGTAAATAGTAAAAAAAATAGCACTTACCTGTGATATTCTACTTATAAAACTTTTTTTATTTCACTGCACAACGAAATGAAAAAACGTTCGACAAGTTGTGACAAGAATTTCAATTTTTACGCCAATGTCGCGCGGTAATTCAATTAACGCGCTGTGATTGGCTGACGGAAACGGTACTCTAAAGGATCGTCAGTTGCCGTTCACGTAAAGTGTTTTCGTACTAAAGATATTAGACGAAAAATGTGGTGGTACTTCTAAGTACCGTAAGGAGGGAAAGGGTTAACCGACAGTGAGTGCGTTAACCAAAAAAAAAAAAAATACAATAATCGGACGGCGGGCGGTGTGCAATGGGTTAAAATAAGTAGGTAAAATCCGGCCGCCGTGAACGTGTTTATAAATACATGATTAGCTCACGTAAATGGGTGCCTAGACTGCCTAGGTAAGTTGAGAGTATCACAAATTCTTAACGTAATCTATAATACATAAGCACAAAGAAATTTTATAAGTACGTAGATACATCCTATAAATAATTAGAACTAAGGTAACAACGAAAATTCACTTCACTTGTTTCGAGTTCTAATGTTTTAGGTAGGTATGCACTGTAACTATTATGTTGACGAAATTTTTGAACGAGTAGGTATTTAGCTAATACTAAAGTTCGCTCACCAAATGTCTGTAGGTATACTCATGTGCTGGCACGAAGGGAGTGACGGAGGTGTTTCCATCTCCTGGCTCTGCTACTGAGATGTAGGTACGGTTGAAGCGGGTTCGGCGAGGATGCTCGCAGATCTCGTCGTTTCGTATACTCCTTGAACTGAGCGTGGTTGATTCGCTACCGCATAGCAACAGGGTGAAACCACGTGGATTTGTGCTTGCTAGGCGCGGGCGACGTTGCTACCGAGCAACATGGTGTCACGGTAATATTACCGTGATGGCGTGGCCACGTAGCTCGTAGGTGGTTAGTTGCTGAGCGCGGTTTGTGAGGCCACGGGTGAGGCGGCGCGCTTTGTACGTTGCGTTGCGTGTTTTTCGTGGCGGCGCGCTTTGATTGATGTTTGCCGCGCTATGCCCACTTGTAGACGCGACGCGTTGTTTGCATTGCAGCGTTATGACGCCTATGTTATCGGCGGTTTGACGCAGTATGAGTTACTAAGTGCGCCGATGTTTATTGCGATTTTAAGCACTGTGTTGTCGTAGGTAACTGAAGCACTTGATAAGTAACATAGTCTCGCACTGAATACGGAAAGTTTTTGCACCGGGGTCACCATTTTGGGACGCCTTGCGGTGTAGTAATGAAAGTCACTGTTAAAGTCACAACATTCTTTTATTCACTAGGTACACAACACAAAACGTCTCCATTATTATATAAGACTTAAAGACTTATATTAGCTTAGAAAGCTACGATAAACATTTCCGCGAGTGCGTTGGCGTGGCGCGGGAGCGGGGAGCTTCGGTGAAGGTCTCGGACCGACTCGTGTGCGTGTGCGACCGCAATGCCCGCGTGTCCTGCGTGATATTGAAGCGCGGTGTTACCCCCGCGCCCCCTTCCCGCTCATGTGCGTGGGTCTATATGTTTTGAGGTGGCGCGACGATCGCCACACCAGTAATACATAGTTTACTACCATAAATAGGTATATAGACATGCTATTCAACTTACTCAATTTACTTATCTCCACACTTATTCTTAACCCCTTATTGCATATGATGCCACATCTGGCATTGTCATTAAAATGCCCACAGTTTAAATTTCGCACATATTTTTTAAGAGTGGCAGCTCTAAATTGATAAAACCGATAACTGACATCATATTAGGTAAATACAAAAAAAATCCGGATAATAAATTCCGGAAATGCCAATCAAAACGAAAAGTTCTCATGGAAAGATATGACATAGCAGCATGGAGGTCTCGTTACGTCTTGAGAATTTTGAAAGCAAATCGAGAGAGCGCAAATCGATGTCCAGTTGTATACCTAGATGAGACTTACATTCACTCGTCATATGGTGTCAACAAATGCTGGCAATCTGAAGAAGTTGCTGGCAGTATTAAAGAAATATCCTAAGGACAGCGATGGATTATTGTACACGCTGGAAGTGAACAAGGATTTGTGCCGAACGCATTGTTGATTTTTAAATCAAACACCAAAAGCGGAGATTACCACGATGAGATGAATGCCACAAATTTCAAAAAATGGCTAGTTGAAAAATTAATCCCCTATTTACCATCACAATCCATCGTCGTCATAGACAACGCGCCATACCATTGTGTGAAATTAAATAAGCCACCAACCATGTCAAGCCTAAGGAAGGTTATGCAAGAATGGATCAGAAGTAACGGGCTGTCTTATATAAATAGCATGAAGAAATCTGAATTGTATGAAATTATTAAAATGCACAAAAACCTGATGTGTTTGAAGCAGACGAACTGTTGAAACAGCATGGGCACCAATTTGTGAGATTACCGCCCTATCATTGTGACCTGAACCCAATAGAGCTAGTTTGGGCGTCGGTAAAGCGCAAGGTGGCAGAATTTAATGTGGGTCGATCGAAATCGGATTTGGGTCTGGCACAAGATGCTTTTCAGACTATAACGGCTGCTACATGGAAAACGCATTGCGATCACGTTGAGCGGTTAGAAGATGAATATCACAATGGTGATGTCGACTTAGAAAGTTTTAATATATGTCTTGCTAGCGACAGTGATACCTCATCTGACAGTTCTGCGTCGGACTTGGAAGATCTAGAAGATCATTTTTTAGATCACACATATTCGAGTAATAAATAATGTACTGACAAAAACTGTTTTATTTTGGTCGAACCCCAACACACTCACCTCTAATTCTAACTTAGTTAAAAACATATCAGTATTCAGCTATGTTTTAATATTTCTGTTAATACAAAGACAGGCAAGTAAATTAAATAAATACTACTAATAATAAAAGGACGAAGGTTTGACGTCCATGGGCTATCGGTCTGTTATGTTCCTCGAGTAAATCCGTAAATCATTGAACTAAATTTATTTTTTTTTCCCAATTTTCGCGTCATCTTCTGTGCAGTGGCAACACTGACATTGAACACAGTGGCTCACAGCCGCGCCAAGTTATACTTGCCGGACTGTAAATCACATCGAGTCCATCACTACAGAAAAAAAATATATGATAGTTGGTCCAAATGGTTGACGAATGAGGCGAGTTGTACATTTTCAATATTATTTTACTGGTGGTTTTATGCTAAAAATGGCTGATTTTTTTTGTTCCTGTTATAATTAGGTTATTGATACGTTGTTATATGAACGATACTTGGTGAATACCTACCCTAATAGCTTTTCCAAAATAATGCTTTGAAGTCAGGCACCATATACGGCATGGTATGCAGTTGGGAAAAAATCACGTAGACAAATATGGCATTATATGCAGTTGCGGAATGCTAGATCATTGATTCAGGAAGCGCTTTTTCAAAAACTTAACTAAAGCCTTCTGATTAAAATTATACCTATTACCTATGTATACCTACTTACACGAAGCCTTGCTCATGTGTGTATTATAGTACGTACCTGCCTTGCTACCTTCTGTTTGGGTTCCTTGTACGTAAAAAAGGCTAAAGGGATCAAGTTTTTATTAGATACATGAATAAATATATTATTATGTAATTACAAAGTTATTTTATTTTTAGTAATGCAAGCATTGGAAAAAGCATGAACCTTTTCTTTGTAGTAGGTTAAAATTATATATTTTATCGTTCGACTAATTGCATGTAATGACATCTTTGGAAAACTCAAATAATTATAGACAACTGCTTACAATGTATGCCATATCTGGCTTTCAAGGTTTTTTTATATAAAAAAACTAAAAATATGGGTGTAGTATTCTTTTTAGTATTTTTTGTTCATTTTATACCCCCAATGGCATACTATATCATAATTTCGTGAAAATCGAGAACCCTATGCAGTAAGGGGTTAAAGCCACGAAATTTCACCCGAAAACGCTTTGCGCTTGGAAAAATGCCTACAGTTGCTTTTTCGCATACAATTCCACGCCGTATTAACATGAGATCAAGGCGAGCATCGCGCGCATAGCTCCGGCCGACGAGTCTTGTCCACACGCAAACAATTTTGCACAATTTGAGCAATTTTGCTGACGTTTTTGACGAAATACATTCAAAAATTTTAATTTTTTTTTTTTTTTTTTTTGACGTAAGTGCTAGCCGGTTAATACAACTAAATTTAATCATGCCTTACGGGAACTATAATACAGTGAAATACATTCATATGAAATCACCAATTCAGAATACTTTCATTATGGTTTTCTACTCCTCTTAATAATAGCATTACCTTTTGGTTTAAATTTCTGTAGGTACCTACCTACTACTTTAAAAAAAAAAGGTGAAAACATTTAAAGACCACTATTTTTCAAAAAATAAAACTATCGAGCGAAGTATATGTAATCGTGTTTTGGTGTCTTTTATTATCTTAACCGTTGATCTTAACACTGAATCAAAATTATTATAAACTGAAAAAAAAATTAGCTCCATCTTATATACCTACTTCTATTTTATTTTATTTTTATAAAATGACGATTTCTCATCGCATAGCACCCCGTACTTACTTCTTCTTAGTCGTTGTCTTCATTGCTGAAGGCCGTGGCTAGCTGAAGTCTTGATCACTTGGTGCACTATGCTTCTCCATGATGTCCTGTCCTCCGCGGTCAGTACTAACACATACATGCATTTACTGCACAGAATGACTACTGTTTGTACTTATCTAGTAGATTATGGATACAGTAGGTATATAAAATGTACATTATTGTACCTCGGACCCGTAATACAGTTTCAAAGTCTGCACGAAGCAAGGAAATTGCATGGCCATTACAAGGGTTTGCGCCATGTAATAGCCCTATTATCCTTCTGGAGTCTTATTGCATGCTGCAGCGCCAGGCCAATCTAAAACAATAGTTGTTGTGAAAATAAAATTCTAATGAGAAAATTCCCGCTGCGCTGCGCCTGCGCTTGTGTTTTGTTTTGCGTTTTGTTTATGCGGTTACTTAGTAGGTACTTAGTAACTGGATACGGTAGAAGTACAACTTTGCGTAGATGTTTATTGCATATGTACCTATGTTATGAGTTGCATTTTGCACAGGAGAGACAAGAGTAACCTCAGTAGCGGTTTAGTCACATGATTGCTCATAAAATAAAATAATGACCTGTCTATAGTCATAGATTATGTTTTTCAATTAAGTACTTGAGGTTACTTACGCTACAGAGTGTAACTTAAGATAGGTTCCATGCCCAATGGTTATTTGGAGTATTGCCCATTAAAGTTGCATATCAAAATAACTATTACCTAAAGCTGTGATGAATAGTTACCCGTTTCCCAGTTCCGTTAATACCCTGTTGAGGAGTTGCAGTGGACCGTTAAAACTCGATACGCGGGCGCATAAAGATGTCCTGTGCCGGGACTAGAGTTAATTGATCACTAAGCAATCCTGCCAGCGGATACAGGTAGCTCTATCGGACACGCTCGTAAATTGTCATATTAAATAGAACTTAATTTATCTACAAATCGGCTTACAGCTGTTGCCTATTGAGACGTTATGTAGAGAAATTGAGCCGTAAGCAGGCTTAGTCTAGGCTAGGGTCGCTTTATGTAGTGTATGTATCGGGTTTCGCTTCCGTGTAGTAAGTACACGTACCTACAATCGCAGACGTTGAAACAATAATTACCTCGATGCTGGCTTCCGACTCACGCAATAGTTTCTAGAAATTCATGGCCCATATCGGATGGAGGGCGAGGCTCGCGATCAGTCCTGTTGATACGGAGTCTGCGGTAGAACACCGGGCTGTAATAACATGAAGTAGGGTCCTGTGTGCGACTGGTGGCAGCATTACATTGGTCTGGTTGCCCGTACAACTATTTTAGCAGGACATCTATTGCCCATATCCAGGATCTCTAAGATAAAAAGTTTTACGTTATAGCGACAGCTTTCAGCTTCTCACGGACTCCTGTCCCTGATTTCACCTATGCACCATAGATTAATTAGCCATTACGTCCACTTCGATCGGGAGTTTTAGTTGTGACTCCATCCACTAGCAGATTTATCTTGCTCGGATTCTAGTGTAGCGGGAGCATTACCTATCAGATGCCGTGTGGCCGGAACGTGCGCCGTGCTAATGTGGACCCGGCACGATTCCGATTTGTTATCTCCCTTGGAACACAGACATTGCGCTCCAAATGTTTTGATATAGTAATGCACTGTACTGTTTATAATGTTAGAAGGACTTTGTACAGATATTCTACAATAGACGAAATTCAACTATCACATCAGGACACTTCACAATCCACAATACTGGGCATTATTTCTCTAGGAGACTGCCAAATTTGAGATTGCGAATTACATACGCTATGCATGCTGTACTAGACCAATAAGCATGAACGAACGTCAATGTAAGGTGATAGATGTAGGCACAGTATCATCAGACATGATTCATTAATTCCTGGCTGTCAATTCATGTCTCACGTTGAACAAAACGAGTAAGCAAGCACGTTGACTGTCCCATGGGTAGATGGGATCGATTGACCCCACTTGGGATCACTGCAGTAGTTCATAGGTCTTGATTGTCATTACAATCGATAGTGTTGTTCGGATATCTCTATTGGTTACTCCATTGGTATATTAATGTAACGTCATCATTATCTACATTAGACATTGTACTTATCCATGTTTTTATGTCTAGGTATAAATTAGGTGGATACATGTTTCTGAGGGTGTATTGTTTTCTTAACTGTGAGCTTTATCTCCTGCCTTAGATCTTCGTCTCATACCAGTCGAAACTGTAGTTAGGTACCTAAACAGATAGGTACATAGGTTACCTTTCTGTATGGAGACCAAGGTAAGTTATTCATGCAGCAGGAATAGGTTCTGTATTCTGTCAAATCATGCCCATGCCCGATTTCAGATTCATTCGATCATCTTTTTTAAATTTTGGTAACAAAAACCTATCGATGTATTAATTTGCTTTGCTGCTTTGCATTTCAAAAGATTTATCATTCAATAATCGTTTCAAGGTGAAATGTTCATTATTTTATACGATAAGAGCCTTTGTTGAAGTCCCGTACACCGCTGGCGCTGCGGGGGTCGGTGTTGATACAAAACGATTTCAATTTGTTCCGTTGCATAATTTGGAAAACCTTTGAATAAAAATAATGTTGCATTATGAATGGCTGGTAAATAGCCGGGACGATCGATAACTTCCCAAAATATTGCGCAACTGACCTTGTATTGTTTTGCTGCACTTTGAAATCGCTGTGCGAATGTTTTGATAAATCGAAACAAGTCTGCCGATGTAGGTTCAACCTTTACCTTTGGTACTGTACAGGATTACTTGAAATGGAAGAAATAGTCATGTATTGTCTACTAGTATAATAAAATTTAAGGGAAGCACTAAAATTTCTTGGTAGAATAACTAGGAGTGTTAGGAATCTGAGAATAAAAACAGTGGTTTCATACATAAATACGCTAAGAAAATATATATGCAGTAACTAGATAGTAGGTATATAAGTACCTACCTAGGTACTTTCGATTAGAAGAAGAAGTAGCTACTTTTTCTTCTTATCGAATGATAGTGGCCAAACTCTGGTGTCGAGAGTTTATCAAGTCGTAAAAGGCACTTGGGGGGCCTCTGACATGGCTTTACGACTGCCGTACAAGACAAACAGCCGGGACCTACAATTTAAGGTTTCGTACGACCCACGGAAGTTAGTATTATAAGTACCTACCTACATAAGTACTTGTACGTATGGACCACTACCTACTATTTTCTATAAGTAGGTACTTATCTATATGATAGGATAACATGTACCTATACAGCACAGGGTTACTGATATCCAACTAACGCATTCACTTGCTTTAAAGAGTAGCATTTTTTTATTCCGTACGTGAAAAGCAACAACGTTTGTTAAGTGACTTTTCAAATTCTCGAAAATCAGTAACCCTGTACAAGTGTTCAGTGTTTCAATCAAGGACCCTCTTGCACCTTTTGATAAATTTGCGCAATTAAGTCGCCCGTCATATTCGCTGTTATAACATCGCAGAATTAAAATAAACAGCTCGGCAGGTTACAGAAAACTCCAGGAAATGATCAAGAGCTTTGTTTCCTTTCCTTTCACTGAGCGCCCCAAGCAATGTTATGATTTTAACACCTGCTTTATCTTTTTCACTGATTTTGCTGATTTGTATTAGGAAATACGGTTATTTAGGTACATTGATACATATTATACTATTATCTATAGCACACTTTCTAAAACTTTGTGATTAAGTATAGAAGTTTGTAATTTTTATCTACAGGCAAAGATAACATGGATTTTTAGAAATAAATTCTTTGCCGTAATTTTTCCTAACTCGAAACACATACATATACCTACATACGTTCACATGCTTATTTATACCTACACACATAACTTTAGTGTTGCCGTGCAAAGCTTTTAAAAAAAACTTTGACATTGACAGAAGTTTGCCACTGTTTTGTTTTTATATTTTTTATTTTATTCCAAAATTTTCAAATTCCAATCAAATACCGTTTCCTTTCCCAACTTTCTTGTAAGTAAATTATATTTTCATATATAAAGTTTCTCGTGTAGCTAATCCCTAAAAAATCTTTACACACTTGATTCAAAGTAGTTAACTAACTAACCTCGAAGCTTATTTAATTAAAATACCGGTATGTCTAACCTACAAAGTGATAAAGTTGATAAAATTGTACAATGTTGTTTCGATTTGTACAATAACCTGCCTAAAAATGGAAAACCAATTAAACAAGAATGGACAGTGCTTTCCTGCGTTGTGTTGTATGATACAAAGCGTGATGAAATGGATGTAGTATCTTTGGGGACTGGGTCTAAATGCATTGGTGCTTCAAAAATGTCTCCAAAAGGCGATGTCCTAAACGATAGCCATGCCGAAATAATCGCACGAAGAGGATTCCTTCTTTACCTTTATGACAATATCGAAAAATGTTTAAACAATCAGTCATCAATATTTGTACAAGAGAACAGGAAGTTTAAAATCAAAGAACATATTGAATTTGTGTTTTATTCCTCACAATTGCCATGTGGTGACGCTTCAATTATGCCTAAAAGTGGTGATAACGAACAAATTGGTGATGTAGTACAAACACTGAGACGTAAAGCTGCTGATATTGAATGTGAGAGTAAGAAATCTAAGATGGACGAAGATATCTATCGAACTGGAGCTAAATGTTTGCCTGACTCGGAACAAGACCCCCAAGTTCCAGGATCTAACTATCACATAGTGGGTCAAGTTCGTACCAAGCCTGGGAGAGGTGATAGAACTTTGTCAGTGTCTTGTAGTGATAAAATAGCTCGCTGGATACATATAGGTATAGAAGGAAGTCTGTTGCATATGTTGTGTGGTACTATACAAATAAAACACTTCATATTTGGAGCCAATGTGCCATATTCTGTTGAGACTCTGACCAGAGCTCTTTTAAAGAGAAATAGTTTTGATTCACAGTTGGAAATAAAACCAGAATTCTATCAGACAAGCTTACCATTCATGAATATAAGAACAGATCAAAATGTCAGACCTGCAGCGGGTAGTATTGTGTGGAGCAAATTCAGCCTGTGAGTACTTATTTAATACATACATAGGTAAAGTAAAAATATTTTTTTTAGTAACTAGGTGTACCCTGAACATCTTTAATCCAGAAGTCAAAGTGTTTCAAGTTTTAGTGTTCTGGCAATTAAATATAATCCTATTCTCACTTACATCATTCTATAATTGCATTATTTTATTTCAGAAGTTCAGAAGTAGCTGTTCAAGGCAAAAAGTTGGGAATGACAAAGAAAAAGGCATCTTTACCGAGCAACTCTTTATGCATTAGCAAGTATCATATTTACAGAAGATTCATTGAAATATTGAGGAAAAACAAAGACCTTAAAGTAGACATTTTAGGTGTAAATGATTTATGCTTAGTTCCTTACAATGAAATGAAAAGAAAAGCAACAGAATATAGTGAAAAATGGAAAAATCTTAAGGGAAACTTTTTCAAATCTTGGACACTGAAACCAGATATGTGGGATTTTTGTATTAATACTGAGGAGAAGAATTAAAAATCCAGGTATGTATTAATTATCTAATTTTTTTTTACAATATTTAAGTATCTCTTTTAATTCATTTTATATTTTTTTATTAAGATAACAGAGCTCTTAGTAATGATTTTGCTCCATCTATTGCTTTAACATATTAGCATGTGCCCCACCCAACTCCATTTAATGTAGTATGTAGCTACAATAAAATACTACTTGTATGACCATAGTGATGCAAAATAACAATCAGCACTGTCAGCACTTTGCAACAGCTTCGTCAAAATGTCGACTTATGAAGCCAGTTCTGTGACAGCAAATGAATTCATTTAGGATTATGTCAGGAGACCAGTCATCAGATCTGGCACACTCAGACTACAATCATGTTTAGTTGTGTTTGTCAAGTTATACAAATTATTTTTGTCTGTACTATACTTCGTGTATAATATTTTTTTTTGTATGAGTTGCGGGTTCTTTATGGATGAGGTCTGCACAAAATCAACGCATCTGGCACATTCAGAGAAGCCTATGCCCAGCAGTGGGATAGAGAAGGCTGTGGATGATGATGATTTTTACACTTGAGCCCTGTTTTAGAAGTGTAGATAATAATGGGGTGCCACTTATTATACATGTTCAGTTGATTTTGAGTTTTCCTGATTATTTTTACATTGTTTTGGTCATAAAACTAAAAATAATCATAGAACTAAAAATAGTGACAATTGATGTATCTTAAGTAATTAATGTAATGTTATTGCTTCGTAATACATATTTTCAATATATGTCACATTTTACAAATTTAGATTAGTTAATTCTATAAAGATATTTTAGGAAATTAGTTTCAGAGCACTTCTAAGTATAATATAAGTGTTAAAACATTTATTTTTATTTTTAATCTTAATCGTCTTAATGTTCAAACTTTTTTTGTAGAGAAACATAAAAAAAAGGATGATTGTCTAAATATATGAGTACGTAGATATCATTAAAACACGGTTACTGACGGCTTAACAGTAGGCGGTCTGTTTTTGTAAACGGTGGCACAAAAAATCGTACAAATCTTTAATGGATGTAATGACAATAATCTTGATTGGCTTTTTCTTGCTCTCTTCGCGGTTTCATTTGATTTTTTTATAGTTTCAAAGACGGGTTTATCGAGTTCGTTATCATTTTATGTGAACATGGTACCTACTCTAAGTGACATTTTATACATAAAACTGACGGAGATATTTTAAAATAATGCATTGATTTTTATTCAATTAGCTGCCTCATTTCTGACCTAAATTAGGTAGACAAAATAATCGAGTTTTGATAATAGCTTCGGCTGTTATTTTCGTCACCTTCCCTTCTGACTACTTATCACATACCCAATGGTACCTAATCTTATAATTGTATTTTATGTCCACCAGCTATTGTAATTACATTTGCATATTGCATTAGGTTTTTTATCTTCAAGTTTTGAGCGGTGTATGTATTAATCTCTATTTAAGGATAAAGTATAAAGTTTAATGCGACTTTGTTCGCTAATCAGTCACATAGCCAGCTCTACATAACAGCGTACGTTAATTAAGTGACATACGGGTTGCATTAACGAAGTGGCGAAATTAAGGCCTTCTCAACGTCTACTTGTCGCGCCCGCTTCGAGATTATTTGTTTAGTAATCGCTCTCATCTGGTATTTAAAAACCTTTCTGTAGGGTAGCAACTGTTTCTTTTATGCTTTGATTTGATAACATAAATTACACTTTTGCTTATATGATATTGGCTAAAAACCTTCTGTGAATGTTACTACCATATATATCCTATATTTTCGCCACTGGTTCAAGTATAAAAAAATGTAGATATTTAAATAGTTCGTTCCTTCGCCTTCTCTTCTCACAAATTAATAAAAATGTGTTATATATTTGGTCACTAGTCTATTGATGGTTTTTTCGGAATTTGTTTAAAAAGAAGGACCCTGAGATGTTACATTTCAAACATGAACACATATAGTCAAATATCCTTTCGCTTTTATTAGTGTGATTTGCTGCTGAGTTGTGTAGACAATTTTTAGCTATCTACAGAGAGTCGCTCCACGTGGGCGAGTCACGTTAAACATGACTTCAATAACTTGTCACGCTTGCTGTCAAGGTTTGATACGGCTAATTGTTGTAGTTGTTCCATTTTGTTATGTAAACACTACCTAGTAGTAGTTGTAGTAGTAGTATTGCTGCAGGCTATTTAAGTCCACATCTAATCTTCTCACTCAGCTTGAAGGAAAAGTCAGGACATTTATTAAATTGTCACGAGTAAACATAGTCAGAACATTTTTTACACTGGATGCTCGGGCGTTTGACCCCTAGTAGTAGATACTGTCACTATATTGAAACTTACGAACAAAGCTGCCGGAACACGTTATAAGAATTGGTCAAAGATAAATTTTATCAAAAAGAATACCATGAAATTTACGACCTAAGCTTTTACCATCCCTAAAGCGACTGTTCATCATAACTACAATGCAGCGAGATAAATCTCCAATCAAATAAGGATAACCTTTGTGCCTCAAGTCCCGTTTTTATTATAAATCACGCCCACACGTGCCCGTTTAGGTCCCAAAGTCCCCAAACTGAACAAAGGACCACCTGTAAACAATAACCACCGAATTTGTTATACAATTTCTTTTGTAGATAGTAATAGAACTTTGTCTAAACACAAACAATGCTTTTTACTTTTAAACAACTAACTATAGAGTTTAAATCGTTGCTTAGGATGACAAAGTTCTTTTTTCGGTTTGAAAGATACTCTGTATCCTTTTAAGAGGATGCGTATCTTCGTATAAGAGCATTACAGTTAAGTAAAACAAATGGTGTGCTTCAAAACGCCTACACAAATATAAAGGAACAGATTATTGAGTTATTGATCGTGGATGCTACAGGGTATTACGGTGAATATTGGGTTTATTTATGGGCTGACAGTAAGATATCAAAACCCTTTTATTGGGCTCATTATCTACTCTTATATGTAAGAATGAGTTCACGGATTCACCCATAACACCATAAATTGTATCAGGATATGAGTGACCTTATTGAGACATTTTAACTGTAAACTTATAAAGTTAAGTACTTAACTATAAGTACAGTCGCATTTAAATAATTCACTGGTTTGTCTCACTTTGTCTGAAATGTCTCTTACATCAGACATTTCCTTTCAATTAACTGAAATAATAAAATGACTTCGACACCAAAGGTTACAAAAGCGACTCCAATGGCTGTTAAATTGCACTTTCGTTCCTTGTGCCTTATCAACCGGCCCATCTCACCTGTTAAAAACCCTTTCGTTTGCGAAGTGCACAAACAAATGCATTAAGCTCAAAGGCGAAGCGTGAATTGATCCCGAATCAATACCCATTCGATTTTATTTGCATTCGCTCACCTACTTAAGGTGTTAATTAATTCAGACCCGTTAACCCAGTGTTTGCTGGCTGTCTTGGCCAAGATAAACATACTAACATGGACAAGGAGCGTAGCTAGGGCCAGCGACGGGGGCAAAGTTTGTGAAATACAAAAAAAAAATCTCTTGCGGCCGTGGCCACCATGCGTATTGACTTCCATTTGTAACTTGAAATGTTTGGTCAGCCTCTTAGCTAGTTGTTGTTTCGCCCTCGCATCCTGCGCTGACTACGTTTCCTACCAGCGGAGCCTGCGCTGCTGCGCCCATGCCCAACAGTCAGACAGAACGCTGAAGAGTGATTAACAGTCAATCTGGTGAAGTGTTGATAAGACACAGACATGACGCGGCTCGCAGGGCCGTAGAAAGTGAGCCTTGTTAGGCTCGTGTTTAACTTTCAAGGCAAATTTTTGAGTCCGACATGACAGACGAAAACGCTTGAAGTGCTAAAGAAAGTGAGAAAGGATCTGCGGTGAGATCTGCAGTAGCGTTATCGACGGAGGCGTCCGTCGCGTCGCTTGCCGCAGTTGATTTTAATTTGCATGATAATTATGCTTCAATTCATTTGCATAATTTGTCCGAAGGAAGTTCAATTAAAGAGAAGCATGTAATGGTATTTACTTAGCAATCAGTAAATGATTGAACAATCAATCAAAAATGTAACGCAGCTTTATTTATTGATACTTACTACCAATATCGTTATTGTAGTTTTAAAAGTGGAAACATTATTGGTAACAACTGTACTTATGTTGAAAATAGAGATACTCGCAATATATCTCAAAAAGTACAAATCCGAACACGACAAACGTACAAAAACCCGTAAGTTAAATCTGTGAGGCAGTTAGTAACTCTACTCCAGAAGCTCCCTTGAAACTGGTGCGGCGTGGACACCCGGCGCCGCTTTGTCATTATTTCGACAATCGGACCGATTCGCCCGGCCCGTTCCATGTTCAGACTTCACCCACTTTCTACCGGAAAGCAATTAAAAATAATTTGCATTTCTCTTTGTGCGCCTGTCAATATTCCTCGCGAATTTGCCGCGGACCGCGTTGGAACGAGAGCGCGATGCGTCCGATTCCGCCAATTAGCCGAGCGGAGGCTTAATGTTGTCTGAAAGGACTTTCACGGGGAAAGATGCTCTCGCCATGAACAGTAGCCTGCAGCCACTACTGATTGCAAACTTGTTCTCTCATTATTTTTGTACAGCTATAATAAACTCATATGTACACGTTTTTACTGAGCGAATAGGCTGGGGTAATATGATACGACTAGGTGGTATCTGCACACTAGGATTAGACATAAAACAACATAAATATCCGCATAACTGTCAACGAGAAGACATACCGACTCAAAGGCAAAAAGCGTGCAAATTATGACCGTAATAATCCGCATTAAAGCTAATGTCAATCAGAACAGAAAGAAATAAATTCACCAGTCAAAAGTTTTAGGGATTACTATCAACCGTTATGTTTGATTTAAATCATAAATTGGTTTGAATTATATTAGTTTTTTGCGACCTGGAATCAAATGCCAATACTGAGCTTTTAATTCTTGATGAGGGCAAAGGCCACGACTACCATTAACAAGTTATTTATGTTTACAAAAACTTCCACTACTTTCAGTCATACTTAGGTACGTATTTGCTTTGGTTATTAATCTAATTTTGAGCTTTAGCGCTTTTATTTTTTTTGCGAATCGTTAATGTATTAATATTTGCCCTGATTTATTTATTAGCCCCTATACAGCTAAAGTGACAGTAGGTACCTAGATTTCTTTAAGTTGACATATTGTATGATTACATACCTATTATTATGTTTGACATGATTTTAATAAAAAAAATTAAGTATGATAATAATAAAATTGACATTGTAATAATTTCTAAAATTTTATTAAAACTAAATGTTATAAATTCAATTTGACGAGATATTGTAATTTGTGTAGCATATTTTATGATATTAGTACTTATACCTATGTTGCAACTTTACATTATCAATAAAGATTCTTTATCTTTATCTTTTTTATCTTTATTTGTTCTACATCATTCGCTTTCTAGTCTGAATAGTGGAGAAACTGTGTCTAGAGCAGATTTACAACAAAAACAGTATTTGAGTGCGTGGCGCTATGCCGTGTCAGATAATTCAGACATTGGTTGCGCACTACAATAATCGCGGTAACTTATTCTGTTTGTCTGAAACGACTGACATTTGAGGTTAGACCAGCGGCGCGCAAACGTTTACATACAGATTTATACATCATTTTCTAAATTTGTAGTTGTAAACATTTCTTTTGGAGCTTTGTTATTTAGTGTATGCAAATTCCATTTTTTTACATAGGCAGAGCTGTGTGTGAGGAAAAAAACTGAAAAGCTTTCGTTCGTTACACAATAACTTTTTCTATTGGTTTATAAGTATAACTTTTTTAAACATACCTTTAAATCATACGATCCGCACAATTAATGGTCATCAATTACTTTAATGTTAGCTTTTTATTAGAAATGTGACCAAATGTCGGTACAGATATGACCCGCAGGCTAAAGTTTGAGAGTCAGTGCATGAGTGGGTTCATAAGTTAGTTGAGTGCTGAGCGCGACAGGACAATAGCCGTGGTTGCGGGTAAATCATGGCAGGTGGAGCCGCGGGACTCACACAGGTGTCTTACATTGGTTTGTATGTCTGTTGACACCAAAGCTGATACAATATGATTTCCACGGGAGAATGTTTATAGTTACAAATTCGATTGTTTGTTCATTTGCTATTTTTGTTATTGAACTTTCAAAATTAGTTTTAATAGAGCTTTATTAAAAAAACTATTGTGAACTGATTAGGTTCCATATTAGCATTATATAATAACATTATTTTTTTATTTCCCCGGGTTTTGTACCTAGTCCTTGTATTTATATTTAGTGTTTAAAATGTAGTGTTAGTTTAAACTCGATGACCTAGTCTAGGGCTTTGACTCGTAAATATTGTTCGAAACGAGATATATTGTGTTTTGTGGGACGTTATTGTTCAAGGTTTAGTAGATTGACCTGGACCACATTGTGGATAGAAATCTTATGAGCAGTGTTTGGCTTCAAAATCAAATATCATAATGATGTAACTCAATTTAATTACCTTAGATTATACGAAGCAAGCTAAAAGTATACTTCATTATGTTATTCTTAACTTGTTTTGCTTGGAAGGCATCATATCTATTCCGACCAGCCACTCATAACTTTTAAGAGATGGATCACTTTCGTATCCGTTTATTCAGATCTTTCAATATTTATGAAATATTTTATTATTTTAATTCTGCATGTGGGTGTTTCTTGATATGTAAATAACTTAAGAAGAAAATGGACGTTTAGCTTTCGAATTCCGGCCAATTTTTTAAAATTGCAAAATTCTGTTGTCAACACTTCTTGATCGTACAACATAAAAAATACTTTTTGAATTTTAACCAAAGTTCAATGTATTTAAAAGAGAAAAAAATAACTTTCCGGATACTAAAACCACTTTTTTTTGAAGTCTGTTAAAAAAATTACTTAATTAGGAAGTAGAATTTTCTGTCAAATAAAACTACGTTTGCATCATCTCCAATGTCCCAATCTGCAGTAAAAATACGAAATACCTAATCAACCCTTACCTTATACCTTTATTGATCATCTGAAACATACCGTAATCAACGTCCCGGTTGGATATAACCCAAATAATGTTGGTACAAACAAGCGTCGACATAAAACATTATTAGACTGACCAAAGCCACAGTCTAAGGGCACTTTTTCACTGCCAGCGACTTGTAGTGTTTGAGAAATCCGCGGTCAAACATATATCAATCCAAATATACATTCACAAAATTTGGCAGACGTCTTTAGAAGCTTATACTGATCATCATTTTTTTTATTTTTTATTTTATTTATTTCGGCTTAACATTGGTAATAACATTAATACAATTATCTTACACTAGTATTTTTATATATAAACAAAATGCATTACCTATTAAAGCTAAGCACAGCATGCAACAAAATGCATTACCTATTAAAGCTAAGCACAGCATGCAATCATACTCAATTTGTATCCAATTCTGACAACAACACAAACATACGATTACAAGGCTACCTTCCTATTTCTAAGCCGCCAGAGGCGCTAGTGTACTGTGAGGTTCAAGAATTCTCATAATTTGCAAACCTCACCAATATGCCGCTAGATTAGTAAGTGGATTGAAATGTCACATGTCAAAAAACAATAGACTCATTGTTATGCTTCTTTAAAAAAAAGTAAAAACATCGTTTAAAATACTATGTCTGTGTATAGTTGTACCACAGTTAGTTGAGTCCCGCTACAGTGCGATGGATCGCTGTGGCGGGGGGCGCGCCGCTCACGAACCAATGTTTATCCACAACATAACAAATTGCCGGACGAATTCACTGGAAATAGGTCCCAGAGTTGACCTTTATAACCGACCGCTGGTCCGGGGAGGACTTGAGGGTTGAGGGGTGTCAGGTGCATTGTGGTGGTTACTTGTTTGATTAGATTTGTATTAAATAAGTAAATAACTTTATTTGAACGAGCATATTAGCGAAAGGATAGCTCTAGTTGAGTTACGAAGAACTTTAAAGTTCGATTTGTCATTCAGGACAATAAATACAATTATGTACCTACATTATATTCTCTTGAATGACAAATCGTGCTAATCAACTGATTGGTGCAATGCAACACATTTGCCTATTCCTGCTGCATCAAAAATGTCATCTGTAGTCTAGTACGCGCTCATCACCAATGTAAAACCAATAAACCGTAGTTCATGTTTTCGGCCAAGTCATACTATGAGATGAGCTTCTGAATTTCACACGTGAAATTTCCACGAACTTCTTATCTTATTATTCTTGGCGTTGTGTAACGGAACCCTTATCGCCAATTTGTTTTATGAACTGCAAATAATCTTTTATTTGTATCAGGTGTTATAAACATTTACGGTTCCCTTCTGTGAGGTCCTTATAAGATACATGAAGGTTTGTCATAAGAAATTCATGTCTTTGGCATATTGTGAGAATTGCATTTTTGTTCACTACAATACAACGCAAACAAACTCAGCTTGAAATAGAGAGAAAAATAAATTATTTTTTTTAACAAAAATGGAATAGCTTTTTAGTGTACTCATACTTTTTTTTTGTCTTTTCAGTTTTGCTGAGAAATGTCGTCGCCGTTCCTGTAAACATCTTCATTTCCACTTTAGGTATGGTTTTAAAAG
Source organism: Macaria notata (assembly GCA_927399415.1). Classification (NCBI taxonomy): domain Eukaryota; kingdom Metazoa; phylum Arthropoda; class Insecta; order Lepidoptera; family Geometridae; genus Macaria; species Macaria notata. Next base: position 12,769,985 of record OV656734.1, on the reverse strand, counting down.
TTACACTAATTAAACATAATTACATACATACAATATACATCGCAATATTCTCACATATGCAATGCCAATGCTTAATGTTTACACAAGAGTAAAATTCTACTCAACTAGAGCGCTTGCATATAAGCCTAAAGCTCATTCCCTAAATAAACGCAGGTAAACCCACTGGTTGTTGCTAGTTAATACACACCAACCCACCGCATCAGTCTGAGTCCGTGGCTCGCGCTGGCAGTTTCAGGTCAAAGGTGTTTATTTGCTAACAGACAGAGTAACAGTTTTATTTAGAGGGGTATTGTGTTTTTCACAATTCACCGCTGCCACCCGTGAGTGAGTTACTGAAGCTTTGACTCGGAATAGCTGGCTTGTATTACAACCAATATTCATGGCTGTGTGGAACTGTACATAGAGTGGCAAGGGAAATTATTGCTTGGTCGTTTGTTGTATTTCAGACGCTCCTAGGGCGGGGCGGTTAGAATGCTCTGTAGTATCGACACTAACGTTTACCATTCTGCTTATCTAAAATACGATAGTATGGAATCAAGGACTGGAATATATTTAAATTTTAAATATGATCTTATCCTGTTCACACTCGGACACAAATCTTACGAGACCGGGTTTTTGAATGTGCAATTCATTATCCATAAGCAGTAAATATCATTTTTATTGTTGGAGTCTCGTAACTCGTAACCCCATAACATCGTCAAAAACATTACGTTAACTGTTAATCGCATATCAATAAGTTATTTTTTATGAATTGCTGTCAACGGTAATGTGGAGAAAACTCTTGCTAAAGTACTGACTTCGTTTATTTTTAATGTTGTTGTGCCAAAAACGTTGACACGAGTTCTTGGGTCCCTCGGCCGGCGCAACTGCTGCTAATGGCTGCCCTCGATTGCAGATAGACAGCTCCACATGTTGTGCGACACAGAATTAAAAACCAATCTGATACTCGAACCTGTGTATCGAGTATCGACAGCACATGTCCCGTCCAATTTTGTTTTTATTTTATGGCATATAACTATTAGCCTAGTAGTTAATGTAGTGGCAGCCTAAGAGGTGTAATTATTGGGCTGCCGGTGGTCGGGGCGTGTTTTTATGAGTCGCTAATCTGGCCAGACGGGCCGGCGCGGTGGCGCGGACGGCGTCCTCTCACGGACCGATTTTCTCTTCATTACTTTTGCCGAGAATATTAATTCGCCCGTCGCTACATCTCCGTCGTTTATGACCATGTTTATGTCTTTAAAACTAATTTCGAGCGATCTATTTTAATTGATTGGCGAGTTTATCTTCTGTTTGCCTTTTGAACTGAAAGGTGCCATGCTAGTGGTCGCTGTTAATTGAATTCTCGGATGATGTTTCTCGGGCAGGGAACGAGTCAGTTGCAATGTTCTCGACACATTAATATTTATACTGGCCATTATTCTGAGCGAGCTAGGTTGGCGGGCGCCGATAGCTGGCTAAGTAGAACTGTACTTCGATTAGGAAGTTCTTTTGGCATCGAGCGAGGGCCGTGCAACATTGTAGGCTATCTCGCGCGCCGCCTGACACGCACTTTGTTCTTGCTCACTGCTGAGTAATCTTTACATTTATTCCAATTGGTTCTTTATTGCCTCTATATATTGGGTAGAAACATGTTTTCTCCGCTAGTTGGCCATTGCGGGCAATGTATAACATGAATAATGAAAATGTATGTAATGATAGAGCTTTCAATATCAACACGTTCCGAGTGTAATCTCGCGCCCGCGCCGGTCGCGCTCCACAATGTAGAGATACTTGGATAGAGAGTGGCCCTTGCGACTCTAAACTATATTTTACTTTGTTAATGTCGCTGTCTAGAGCACTTACGAAACTCATATCGCGGATTCTTTAAAATTGCATAAGTGCGAATTGAAATATCTGAGCCGAGAGCATTTTGTTTATGTGTTGTCACATAAAAAAATATCTGCACGCGATTCGGTCCCGGCCAAGAATGTAATGTCCCTACGAAATACCAGAACGCGGACTATGTTGATTTTAAACGATGCCATTCCATTAGGTGCCGCTGCCACTCGTGCGAAATAACGTAGGAATTTTATCTTAGAATGTGTGACAGCGAGTTATTAATGACACACTTTTTTCCTTTGTGTCCGCGATAACGTGTGGAGCAACCGAGGTTATTTTAAAATTTATTATTGTATTGACGAACATTATGTAACTCCATCCGCGAGAGAAGCCCGCAGCCTGCGCGCCCGCTCGCTGCCAGTGGAGCGTGCTACGCGTCGCTGCGTCGCCGTCGTCGCAACTTGTAATGTCTTTATCGTGCTTTTATCGAAAAACAAACGAATATAACAATAAAATCATCCACCGAGATTGCGCACACGTTTGCAGTTTATATAACGATGTCGATATCGAAACCGAACGAATTTTGGCGAATTCGGTCGATCGCCACTTTTACTCGAGCGCGTATATTTCAAAATCTCAAAGTAATAATCGCGTATTTATCGACGACTTTATTATCTCGTTATACGACAGCGTACATTCTGGGGCGTGCAAGACTATTCACATGATAAATTGGTTCGCCGCCAGATACCGGCGGTCTTCATTACCACGGTTTATGGGATCCCGTGGAACTTGAAACTCAAGGATGTTTTACTTTCAGTCCGTTATTTATGGATGTGTTGCAATATAGCTGACAGCCGCTAATTTACTTGTGTTATGCCAACAGTTGTCCGTCCTGTCAACATCTCATTTGCGAAATTATATTTTTTAATTTGTTTACAAATGTACACATGTGTTACGTTACTATTTTTCTTGTAAACGCGCAACGACAAATGTATTGATGTGATTTTTAAGTACCATACTATATCGTAGTATTGATAAAAAATTACTCAAGCCATGTACGGCGCGTCCCCGTGTGCTGGCACACAAATGTGTCATGAATCATCCGCGAATTAATCATCCAATAACCGTTGGGCATTTATTGGATCCATTTATTTTAGATTACATGGTTTAATAAAGCCTCCATTGGCAGGGGTATTTATGTTGGCACAGCGAGACCAGCTATTTGGTAAACAATTAGGCAGCAAACCGGTCAGCGAGCAAAGAAACGAAACAATTACCCAGTAATTTGTCCGCGTGTTGCGAGCTAATCAGTTTTCAGAACTTGGCCGACTGTTGCTCTGTTATGGAAACGAATTATATGTAATTTTATTCTACGAATATGTTAGTAGCTTAGTAGGCAATATTAACCTGGTAAAATAAAAAAAACTTAGATCAATTTGGTATATTTCGACGAAAATATAAGAAATGGAATAAGATTATTGCCTGACCCCATGCAGGGAACAGCTCTGATTAAGCCTATAGTATTGTTAGTTGTATGTATGCTACTAGACCACTCGAAACCATTGTGTCAGAATCCTAATTGGCCATAAAAACAAATGGGTGTCAATTATCGACGGTGCAAACCAAGTCGGACTGATAATTAAAATGTGGTAGTTTTGTCATTTAACTCGAATGTTGGGTTAATTAGCGTCTGGGAGACTGAGATCCAAGTGTTGGGCCAAGTTGGGCCAATCTGTGACCCCATCTCGCCGGTTATTGGATTCTGTTCAGCGAAGAGGTAAACTGGGCTGCAGAATAATTGCTAGTTATTGAGTAAACTGCGGGCTCAACACGCTGCTTGCTTGCTTGCTGTTAACATATTGAATTCAGTGTATGATTCATTATTAACTTTGTTAATGTATAGAACGATGCTGCGATTAAGGAATTGTTAGTTGGCTAAAAATCGTGATTTGTCGATGATAAACAGTTTGAGCTTTCGAAATTGAATATCAAATTGATTCTGTTAGCTTATTTGTTTAACTATTTTAAAAGCCCTGTGCCAATTTGTACATTAATAATTGTTGGCAATTAACAAAGTTTGTTTTGTCTAGCGATACATACTAGATAAGAATAACATCTCTTACATTAACGATCCAACTACTATACGGAGTCCATATATGCTATGAATAGATCGGTGAATCATTTTTAGTTCCGGTAATGTAATCCATTATGTGTGCTAAGGCCAAGGGGCGCCGGCATCGCTCCTGACGCCTCCACGTGATGTGTGGAGCTCGCTATCTGGGATCTCACTCATTGTTTGCTGAAAACGAAAATTAACGAGCGAAACATACTACATGGGTTTCGTGAACGTAACTGTACCGTTTTGTACTGAATTAATCCTCTAAAAAAATCTTGTTACATGTATAATATACATACTTACTATTTAATGTATATAACTTACTATTTAATGTATATAACTTACTTACTTGAAAGGCGCATACAATTTTCCTTTTTACGTCAATATTTGTAGCTTTTTGGCACAAGCTTTACTACACGAGTCATCCAATTTAGTTCGTAGTTGTGTCACTGTATTATTTTTTACGATGTTTACAATGATCTCATCTATGTCACCTACAATATTAATTAATATATGCTGTCAGTTGCCTACTCCACGAATGATTTATATGCTAAAAGACATTTCCTACTAGCTATTTGCCAAATATTTGCGTTTAGCGATTTAGTAACAAGTTGCCTAATCTACAGTTTTATAAACTCCGTCTACCATTAATTGTGTAACCAACAAATTGGCCTAATGGCCTATCATCCGCAGTTTCAAAATGGCCAAATGAAGCGCTGAATTCAGAATATAAACAAATACAATAGCCTCTGTCTGTATGACTAAAGTAATATGTCTGTGTTGAGACTGCATACAAATGCTTTGAAAGCTCAGTGTTGGAGCTTTGTTTTGGGCGCCACAAGTTGCGGCATTAGGTTCATTATGAACGTTTATAACATTGCAAGCGCGTTCATAATGCAGTAAGGACATAGATGATGAGTCAGAAGGTACAACATATGTACCTAAGAGAAAAGAAGTATATATTTTTATTTCAAATACTTATACCTACTAACAGTAAAGGTTACGTAGTTTCGATAAATCGATTACTAACTTGGCTTAAGCTAGTAAATTTCTTTTTTAACATGATGATTTCATCCGAGGTTGAAGTGAAAATTTACCGGTTTTAATTTTTTTTATCGTCATTGCGATTAACTTGTATTCGTTAATCGTATTGCATTGCATTTTATATTGTAGAACTCTTACTGCTTCTACTCGTAAGTTCCAAGTGTTGTAACGCGAATTTTTCATTTCTCATTTGAATAAAGCAAGAAACTATTAGTTCTCATTGTAGTCGAGTGTTTATCGTGTTGTGTTGGTACAGCAGAGGTTAAGAGACGAAGAGATATGAATCGTTTAATAGGCAAGTGTGAACACGCCTGCCAGAACAAACGAGTTTCGGACACGCGAATGTATAGGTCTTGCGAAACTATCGACTCACGACTAAATAAATAAATGCTTATTTACATGGTTGCTCAACCGCCGATAAGTAATTTAATTAGAACGGCTTTAATTGAATATCGGGTACAATAACGCGAGCTATACTGTTGCAACGAATTAATCAAGTTATGATCCGTGCGCGGCTCTTTGTTGTGAGCACATTTCATGAATTTGATACTAAACGAAAGATGACAATTCACCTTTTCATTGTTTAAGAGTTTCAAAGTACATTTAAATTAAACTTGTTTTTAAACGTATTGTATTCATCGTAGTAGATTAAAATTACTTTGCACTTGAAAAAATATAAATGGATAAGTACCCGCTTAAATTAAAAACAATTATTGGAGTGGTTGACCGAATCGAATCGACACTCGCCTTATTGTCTGGCGCAGTGTTGCGGTTAACCTCGCCATCTCTATCTTTAGGCATGTTAACAAAGGCAATAATTTAGTAAATGTGATAACATTAATACACTTTTGGAGGGGTATTGATCTTGTTGTAATATTGGCGTGAGTCGCGTGGCGGCGTGGTGGCGCGGCGCCGGCGCGGGCGGCACTCGCACAACCAAACGTTATTTCAAGTGCACTCGATCATTGGATCTATGTTTGTTTTATGATATCATATCCACTCCACTGCATACCTTTGTTAGATTTAGAAAACATTGTTAATACCCAGTCTCGAGCTATTTAGTAAGCCTAGCAACATCGCCTTATCTTGTCTACCTCGCATAATGGAGTCACTTTTTCTAGTCCACATACTCGGTAACTACTTGCACTTAATCGCTTTATAAGAGCTGTCTAAATATAAAAGCACTAGATATTTTGCATAAAATTACAATGTAGGAAACCTCGTTCGGGGAAGCGGTCCCTGGTGAGTCTTGTAACGATCAATTTGCGTTGAGAAACAGCGTTTTTCTATATCCAAGCTTCCTTAATTAGCGGAGAAACCGAGTGATCCAACTTCTATGCAAATGGCATTTTCTTCTATTTTCGAAAGCACCATTTTCGTGAGATCGCGCGAGTGTCGTCGCTTATCATTGATTCATACGATACTTTTACAAGTGGAGGTCGTTGGGCCTAATCGTGTGCAGATGGGTTTGCATTCTTTGACGCGTGAATTTGCTTTCATCCGTTCGGAATCCGGGGAAATTGGCGGTTTCTCTTACACAACACTTTAATTGCAGTTACATTGGCTTATGTGAAAGCATTCCCTATTATGTAGGTGCAGTATACTTTATAATGACTCGGACAGTTTGAGTAACGCCTCAAATCATCTATTGAAAATATTTTATAAATACTGCATGTGAGTATTCGTAATGAATGATGTTCGATAATAACTATATAATTATTACAAGTTTTACCAAGAATGTCTTTGATGTCCATTTTCCTTTCAGAATTGGCACATTAGCTTTCAGTTATTCATAACTTGTTGTTTGTTTGGTTTAGATTATCCTCATTTAATTGCGTGAACCATCCATTCATCATTTGTATTTGCGCTAAGAATAATGAAGAGTGAAATAAAAAGTAAATATTAAGTGTTGCCAATTCGGCTATAGCTATTAATAACTGCTATATTGTACACTTAATGGATTTGAGCATGAACTACCTTTGGTCTGATTGGTGAGCGATAAGTGTGGTCTACGATGGAGCGTGCTTCTCGCCAATAGATCGTTTATATCTTGTATGTCATCAATAAATATACTGATAGATTCCACGACATCGATCTAGATAATCCTGTTAAAGAAAATCAAATTAAAAACTAATGGAAACTTAATGAAGCGGTCATGGAAAAGCTGCGAGCTAAAGATGTCGTCAAGAAGCCGCGCGTAGGCGGGGCGGTTCCAATTATGTCGCCGGAACGAATTTATGGCGACAAGGGAGCAACTCTCCTACCTTGACATGTCGCAGACGGGCCTGCTGGCGACACCGTAGGGTAGCAGGGGAAGTAACTCTAGTGTCGACAGTTTTCACCTTTTGCGACAGGAATAGTATATAAAGTGACCTAAGGTCCGAAAGGATACATATTTTATTCAACATAATACAATCACATTGATTATCGGCTTAAAGATAAATATTTCTGTAGCGTTTTCTTTATTTTATGTAGAACCAAAGTAGCCTAAACGCGCAGAAGATATTCTCGTTTCGCTTTGACTTCCTCTAAAATTCCGCTAAGTATTAGCTTCCGACTGCAACTTCAGCTACTTCAACTATTTGTAGCTACATATCATTAAATTCAGCTTTACCAGATCCCAATGCGAACTGAATATTTGTTTTGTCTTACTAGATAGACCAATACCACAGACTCCCAGACTGTGTGACAAGTACAATAAGCATTACCAGCTTCAAACATAGACTAAAAGATTGGCTTCTCAAGCAGACCTTCTACTCATATGAAATGTTCTTAAAAGTTGATGGCAGAATTCGAGGAAAATGACTTAATGTGTAATTGATTATATTATAATTTAAAATATTATTATGTAGTTACTTAAGTGTAAACATACATACTATATGGTATATGAATATTATTTTTGATTTTGACATGTAAACTCTGTTTATGAATAAATTACTATGAACTATGAACTATGAATAAAAATAACACTGTTTGTATGTATGCAGACATATCTCACCTAAGAAGTCAGTCTCGTGTCACCGCGTGCAGTTCGCCTACTGCGTCCACTACTCACGCTATGCCCTCACACAACCGGCTCCCGGACTTTCCTCACTTCCTCGCTCTAAAACTAAACTTATGCAGATTCAGCAAATGTGCCTCTAAATAAGTTGTAATTGCTGTTTATGGCCGATAACATTTGCGATGTGTTTTTATTGAAACAGTAAACATAAACATGGTCTAGTTAAAATAAAGTGTTGGTTAGATTTATCTTATCTGCATCCAGTTAAATATATAGGTATTTATGAAGTACGTGGATATTGCTATGTTTTGTAGCCTCGTGTTTTTAACTACACGAGTATGGATTGCTATATGAAGGTTCAATGTAATGCTAATGTAATATAGGCCACTGCATTTCTTACATCACAGACGACAGAGTAAAGATAGATATAATTATATTGACTGCCAAGTTTTTATCTCGGAGATTATGCTGATTCTCTTTTTAGCAACATTCTCAGTTACAGGAACTCGGACGCCGTTTGAGATAAGGAGAGTTGCAAATAAATTCCAGCGAGTTTATTCACAGTTGATGCGGATAGCGTAAACATTGTCATATGCATGTATGGCGGCTAGTGGAGGCTGCGCGCGCGCCGCTCGCCTCGCGCCGCCAGTCAGTCGCGCGGGATACGTTGCGGCGCCCGGTCGAGAACACCGCCCGTCCAAATTTCTCTCAAAATTCCAATTTATCGATCGTATTTACGATAACTTACACTCATTTCAGCGATTTCGAACCAGTTTCGCGAACAGAGTGTTATAATATCGTGTGTTTTTGGTATATCATGGACACGATGTCCGGTTAAGAGGATTTTATTGGAGTAATCGTGAAAAACAAACCTTGCCCAAATGAAGATGACAGTGAGTCGTATAAGGGTGGTGGTTCTAGGGAGCCCGCGCACTGGCAAGTCAGGTTAGTAATTGCATTTCCTTGTTTAGTTGCTATGGTTATCTTCGACTTATATGTGTGTTATTAGTGTTTTATTTGATCTCGATTGCGGTCGCTGACTCTCGGAAAATTCTAGACTTTGTTGCATTAAAGGAAACACAAAACTAGCCGTGCTCTTTGGTTGCACTCGTAGAATATAAAACTATGATGTGAAAACCCCATGTTCATCGCCGGAGAATGTTGTTACTATTTTTAAAATTAAAGTGAATTTAATTTAGTACATTTGCCGCGATGACCTAACCAAAATAAAATTATGGTTTATGTAAAAAATATTGTAAAGCAAACTTCGTGAAATAGGGCACAAAAACTTAATATTTGTCATTATCGATAATAATAAATTCTGAAATATGTAATCTTGAACAAGTTAATGTGAAATGCGCGAAGCCTGCAATTTTCGACACCGAAATTGCTTTTTTTACCGCAAACTGAACATATGTACGAAAATGTAACGGGAGACAGGTTCTTTTGTAGGTTTTCTGAATATCGGGAAGATCAATATGAAATTTAAAATGAGTCATTTTAAATTATTTATTACGTCAAGATATTTTTTCTAAAGTCAATATATCCTACGATACTAATTTATTTTAAATTACATATTTTTTATTGAATATATTTTATTTAACATCTTAATTCAATACAAGTATAAAAATAATTATTTTGAAAGCATACGCTTTAGATCAGATCTGCTAATATTTGCCAATAATTGCAAGAGGTTTGATATTACATATCAGACAAGATACCAAGGTACTTGTATCATAGAGGATCAAAATTATCAAAATATAATGATGTAGGTACTAACTTATTTAATTCCAAACACAATAAATCAGTCTATACATAGTTTCTTCATGCCATGTATTCATTAAATTAATGCTAATATAAACGAATTCTTACACAGACATACAAAACATTCTACCATGATGTAGTTATAAATATTTGTACAACCTTATCTGTGCATTCCATTGATTTAAGTAATTTCAATGCCATTGCAGCGACATATTTATCAGAGCAAATACACATTTCTGTGATCTATGATGAGTACTTATCTATTACTTCTTACCTTATGTATTTTGCATATAACTGACGCGTACGACGTATAGCAAGTAATGTTGTAAATGAATCTTTTTATTAATGTGTAATAGGCTCATGCTTGCCCACAATTCGCCTGATGTTAAGCATTCACTCTCGACTATGAAGACTGAAGATTTTTAAATCATAAGTAAATGGCTAAGTACCTAACTAAAATATGTAATGATGCTAAATATCGTGCAAAGACAAAACTATTTGTAATGGAAATATACTCCGATAATTTCCTTAAATACATACATATGTACCGAACAAAGTTGCGAATAAATGAACAGGTAAATTGAACGAACTCTACTCTACTATGGGCAACATTTAAATATATCTCATCTTATTTGCAAAATTTCAATTCTCTCTCACGACACGTTAATGAATTTATTTTTATCTATACGGAAATATAATAATACTTGTGTACTTGCTACTGCGTAAAGTTGTTATTTCCATGTGAAAAATATTCTACTGACCTTCCAACACTTGTCTCGTACAATGCCTTTAGCAAAGCTTACTCTATGAAGGTCGTTAAAAATTATGCTACGGTGTCACCTACAATTTATAATACGGACATCGCGGAGAATAAATCCTAATATGATTAATGATAGTGTTTCATGTGATCGGTATTGTTCTTGGACAGTATTGTCATAAGTATAGATATTAGATGTAGGTAGGTATTTGTTTCTTTGATGTCTGTAGCCTGAAGCCGACTCTGGTTGTTCCAACTTTGTTTGTGATTCATTCCTTGTATCAAGGAGTGATTGGTGATTTATTGATTAACTTTGTGTGGAACATATTTTTATTGAATTGATTAACTTATGTAGTTCGGTACAAGAAATACAAATATTATGACACATTTATTTTTTATCTCATCCGACTACAAATTATCTCTGTAGGTACGTCTGCTAGTAGACATCACAGTTGTGTGTTAAGTCAGACGTTTACAATTCCATGCCGCTGCAGTTGCATTAATGCAGGAATACCCGTCTCGGTTAATTCGCTGTTTAAATATTACGATATGTTATAAATGTGTAGAACGCCGACCTCGACGGCTATGGCGTTAATGGTCGAAGTTACACAAGCGGCGGCGGGTGGCGCCAGGCGTCGCACTCGCGCCGCTGACCCACCGGCCGAGTGCGGCCGCCGCCCGGCACCGGCCGCCGCAGCCGGTAATTGCGCCCTAATTGTTCCCGCCCGACGGCTGACGGAGACCCGCCGGCCGACGCATGCGTTGCAATTCATTACGCGCTGCGCGGGCGCAGGCCGACGTGCGAAATTGTTTTCAAAGTAGATCCTGTCTACTGGCCGGGGGAGTGGCGTCCGTCGCGGACCCGCACCCGACTGACATCGCTTAATGCCTCCAGGAGGCGAGCGTCGTTCAATTATCAACAGCCTAGAATCATTCCCCGAGCTCGTTTCCACAAATAGGCTTAATTCGCCGAGGTGCTTTATTTGAATAAAGAATAGAATAACAATAATTAATTCCGTTTCGTGGACACTCATTAAACCGCTCCAGCCCCCATATTTATCTCGCCGTTCGATATCTGGGTCACATTACGGCGCTGCTCTTAAATATGATATACGGACGCACCCTGTGGTTATCCGAGGAATGGGCTTAACGCGCTACGGTTTAATTAACATGAGCTAATAAAGAATTTTCAATTAAAAAGTTGGCACTCGCATGTCGGCGTGTGGTTTTCGCCAGAAACGGATTGCGCGAGAGCATTGAACTTTGTCCGGTTGCGAAAGAATATCGCTATGGTTTTTATGTGGGAAACGAGTGTTGATTGCATTCGCGATGGAGGCATCGGTTGTTTGCTGGTGGTTAATGTCGCCGACTGGCTGGTTGCTTGCCGCCAGATCGCGGCCGCAGCGGGCGCGCATGCCCGACCTTCTCCGCGTGATGGATGATGGCGGACTGTTGTTGAAATATTGATGCATTGTCTTCAACTCGCCGCGCTGCCAGCCCAGACAAGTTCGACACTAATATGCCTACATTATGTACACTTATCAATTCAGAGCATGAATATAATTTTCACCAGACCTGAGATAGCTTTGGATAATTATGAACATGATGATGAACATTTAATACATGCAAATTATTTGTCTTTAGGACTGATAAAAACAAGATATAGTACCAGGTATCATTTATCGTTTGAATGTTACGGAAAAGTTTATAAAGATAAAGATAAAAAGATAAAGAATCTTTATTGATAATGTAAAATTGTAACATACATAGGTATAAGTACTAATATCACAGAATATGCTACACAAATTACAATATCTCGTCAAATTGAATTTATAACATTAGGCTTTTATAAAATTTTAGAAGTTACATATGTCTAGTTTTATTAATAAAACAATGAAAATTTTTGTTATTAAAATCATGTCAAACATAATAATAGGTATGTAATAGCAAAGTACGTCAAATGCTACATATAGGTAAATAATATTGAATGACATGTTCTCGTACATAGAGATCGTGAATTAGAAAAGAAAGGATCAGAGATGCACCGATCACCCGCGGGTCAAGCACGTCCTGAGACTGAGACTACATTCTAGATCGACTTCTCTGACAAACTATCTCGGAGCATCTAAGCGGTTCCGGAGCTTCACTAAGTTCACTTTTTTATACACATGACCTTTCTTCGACTTTCGAGATCCAATGTCAATGGGAGTCTCGTCAGCTCGCAGGCTGGCGGTCAGGTGATGGATGGACCGGGCAATAAGCCGGCAATCTATTAATTACCATACAGTGGTACCTGCCGATGTTCCATTGTTTCAACAGATACGGCCCATCTATCAACCCACGTGGTGCCATGTTGTGTGATCGCCGCAATTTGTCTTATATGCTTCGGTGACTATAAAAATCTGTTATTGCTCTCATGTGAGCCCGATTAAGGCTTCATCGATCTTCACTGGAAGCGGTGTTATTGTTCTCGATAGTTTGAAAAAATAAAGACGTGGGCGAAAAAAAATACGGGTAATATGATACGTCGCGTCGTGTGCAATAAACCCAGGTCAATGATATTGAATTTAGATCAATTTAGATGTTAACATAGAGGACTGGTTGCAATAAGATCAGCTTACGAAACCGGCTATGCTTATTATTATCGCTTATTATAATAAGTTAAGTAAACGTTTAATGGTGGTGCGTAACAGATAATATCAAATTAAATGCAAAGAATTGGAATTCCGCATGTTTGTGCCAAAGTGGAGCAATGAAACTTTATCACTCGATTATGCACGTAATCTGATCGGAGAAAGTATCGCACTTAATACAGCAGACGGATAAAAATCGAAAGGAAAATGAGAGTGTGGAATTTTGAATGTATTTCATAAACCACCGAGTATGTTGTAACATGGCGCCTCGAGGTTTCAAGAGCTTTTAATGACTGTCAACATTCGCTTTTATTGTGTGACAATGATTCCAGCGGATTGGAACTGTCGAGTGACCGTCGACGGCTTAACGACTCCCTTTCACGTATTGTTGAGGTGTTATGAAGCTTCACGGCTGCTTTATTGACTCGATGATGTCGGTCCACCATTGTGGATTTAGCGGCAGCGGTCTAATTCCAGAAAGTAAGAGCTTCGCTTTGTAAAACGCATTTTTATGCTCTATTGTATTTGTATATTCTGTATTCATAGTGTGGTTATCTTTGTCCGTAGATAACAGATTATCTGTTAAAGTTTGGGGGTTTTATCTTGCCTATATATATTTGTTGGGGTTTTTCTCTTGCTTTGTTTATTAAAGGTGTGATACAATCCATAATTACTTCCTGTTCTTTGTGTTAGAGCTTAGTCGCTAGGCCTGGGTGTCAAAATTGAATACGTTTTTGTAGCCGTTTTTATACCCAATTTAAGATAAAGTTAAAAAAGATCCTTTATTATGCAAATGCCTATACTATACATAGAGACTGATTCCAATCCAATTCCAATGCCTGCTCTTTTCAAATAAGTTTATAACTAAGTTTCATGTAATATCTGGCTAGCCTGCCTAGTAAGTAAGTAGCAGCCGTGTCCTAGGGCCAGGTTGTCCTAGTTGTGCATCGTTAGAGCGCCCATATGAGCTCGGCCCGCGGGCCTATCAAAGTGCTCCAGATTTCTATCCCTGAGATTGGGATCAACCTATTCATCACGGCGGCGGGCGTCGCGCCTCGGGGCCCGGACTAAGGGCCGCGGTCCTTATTGAAATGTGATCGGCTTCCCGAGAAAGCAACCTGTTGTTTGTATAACAGGATACGTCGCTTTCTTCCAATATTAACCGTAGCACCCCGCGGCTAATGACTGCTTCAAGTATTGTTCACAAAAAACTTGAGGTATCAAAGGGTATTGAATAACCGACGTGTTTTGTGGAGAGGACAAGGATGGACTCGATGATTTCTGTACTATATACGTACGCAATGCACAACACACGTGATTTAACTCAACGTTTGACTACCTGGTCTTATATCATGTTGATCTTAAGCATCAATGTAGAGTAGTAGAGCGCTGAAATCCGAGAGATCTCTAGATCTGAAGACCTCAAGATAGACACTCTATGCACACTAACTTAAGCTGCAGTCTTCTGTTTAACTTATACATCCTTTCTTCGCTCGCTCAACTAGAATGGAACCGGAGTGACGTCACCATATCTCCAACGTAAAGGAGCAATACAAAGCCAATAAGTGAATCGTGAGTAAACGCTATCGGGTGACCATCGGCGACGGCGCGCCGATTGGACTAGAATGCGTCCGGAATGCACGCCAAGTCCATTGTCACCGTGCGTGCCATGCACTTGCATAATGCATAAAGAAATGTACACATGGGATGCAGGTTTAGAGGGCGCTATGTAGAATGCACGGGTATGTGGAATATGTAGGGTACTGTGCATTTGTGTGCAACTGTGCATCGTTTACATCACTGAAATGCGTTTAAATTGATATTTCTTAGGAAATAGTACTATCATCTTTATACATCATAAAGTTTACTATTCAACCTTACTAGATAGAATGAGTCTAAAGCATCATAAAAAGGAAAATAATGTGGACATAAAGTTTGGTGAAAATCCTGTGCTGATGTGAACCATCCCTAAATCGGCGGTCACTAGCATTGCATTGTAATATAGATCGCTTGTGTAATACTCGGGTCAAGGGACCGCCGGATATGGCCACCGTCGCCAGGCCTGGCCCCGCACCCCCGCATCCCCGCCCCGCGGGAATACCACTAAATGATACCCTATTTTATTTTATACACCTCAATTGAATATGGATTAGACGGTATTGTGCATTGTTGCATAACGATATGGTCGGTAATAGCGTTATGAAAGTTTATGTTGAAAGTCTGGCACAAGGGAATTAATGTATGAAATATAAATTCTTAAATTCTATTGCGTTAAAAGTAGCGCTATAAAGATTCAAATTGATCGTGTCGTGAATAACGATTACTCTCAATGTAATCAATTTAGAGCTCCACCCGATTTCGAACTGATCGAGTAATCGTAGAGACATTAACTAATACGAGTTCCACTGTAATCAAACACTATCATTATCTGGCGAGCACTCGTCGATCACAACAATCGAATCGTAAATAACACTCCGAAACTAAATTACACGTTCCGTCCATTCGATAGACTGTAATTACGTGAGCGTCAAAAGGCTGAGTACTGGAAGTACTCGGACCACGTCTCGGGACAAGTAACCACGAGCGTGAATAGGACGGAGTCCGGCCAGGATTCTCCACACCTCATTCCGTCGGTAGCGCGGCCCATTCACGCGACTTGCCGCGTCATTGTTGGTAACTGTTTGTATTGTATTGCTCCCTTCGGGAATACCTGGAGTGAAAAGACTAATCAATGCTCGGAACGATTGCTTCTAGAAAGTTGGGAGTGACGACCGCTTAATTGTCCACATTGTCGGTGAAGATGCTAGAGATGAGGAATGATGCAACTTGCACACTGTATGTAACAATTAGTTGAGAGCGTGTCTGTTGTTGCAGCGGTGGTGGTGCGCTACCTGACCAAGCGCTACATCGGCGAGTACAGCTCCACTGGAGGTGAGTTTATTCCACTGAATCATATTTACTCGGAACCGCTTATCGCTTCTGGCAACGCTACTCCGCAATCTCGAGAACACAATGCGAAATTAAATGCCAGTTATAAACTTAAAGTGACATTAAAATTGAACTCGAACGCCATATCGGCCCTTGTGTAGCGTAATTTAAATGGAAATGTCTCCTTCCTTCCGACCTTACAGTTAGTGTCGTAGATTGCGTCACTGACAACAGTTTGCACTTATCCAAATGCTAAGGTGATTACTTTCGTGTCGAGACGGTAGAGCGGTTAATGAGAGGCCTACCAGACCTAGCTTCCCTCGACAGCTGTTCGCGTCAGGATATTGACCGCTAATTCTTGTTTCAGATTTCCTTTATCAGCACCGAGTGGCTTTCGACGGCGCCGTTTCTGAAGTCGAAATACTAGATACGTCTAATTGTGCGGTAAGTAACCGGCTATCGGCCACTTCAGGCGGGTAGATTAATGCTGTCTCGGGGCCGAACAAAAGACTCGTCGTTCAAGTCACCGGCTCCGATAGTTACGTAGGTAAATAAAGCAATAGACGGTTGAAACTTAATTTACTAGTAAACAATAGAGATGTTTATCGCGGCGGGCCGGGCCGGGAAGCGGAGGCTGATGCCCGCTGTACAATTTAATTAGACAAAGTTTATGTGGCTTGTAGCGGCTTATCAGATGCGACCGCAGCCCGCCCGAGGCTGAGCCACAGCTGAGAATCATCCTACGCCAATTGGACGAGAGTGCGTGAATCTCGTTGCGCAATCGCAGTGTTTTCATTGCTGTTACGACCGACTCCAATAAAATTTGAATACGTTTTTGTCTTCGCGTATCTAAACAATCGGTCGATGGTTTATTAAGAGAATCGATAACGGAACTAAAAGATCGAATCGATGTTGTTCGTTGCGCAATCGGCGATTTTATTCGATGCAGCGCGCGGCCTCGATACTGGATGCCTCTGTGACTTCATTACGAAGCAAGTTCACTGACTCTCCGTGCGCTGCAGATATAAAAGTAAAGTAAAGTAAAAAGTAAAAGTAAAAAAGCCATTTATTCAGCTATTTTAAATTCATTTTACATTCTTGCACTCGGATATATAAATTTACACATTTTGGGTTTTTTTATAAGTACTAGATTTATTTGATGTTATTATTATTTTAAATGTCGTGTTGTTGTGCGATTTCTCTTGTCCTTTTTAGTTATGGTGTCATAGCTGTCGCCTCGTTGGCGTAGGCCTCCCCCAGTTTCATCCATGTTTTGCGGTTCCTTGCTAACCTCGTCCATTCTATTCCATGTCTCTGGTAGAATATGTCTTCCCACCTTCTATGTGGTCGTCCTCTTTTCCGCTTGTCCGATCTTGGTATCCATTCCACTACCTTCCTTGTCCAACGGTCATGGTTCATCCTATATACATGGCCAGCCCAGTTCCATTTCAGATTTCTAATTGTTTTGATTATGTCTCTTAGTTTGGTTTTCTTCCTGATGCATTTGTTCGGGAGTTTGTCAGATAGTTTTATGCCTAGCATACTCCTCTCCATCTTTGTCTGGCATACCCTGAGCTTGTTTTCGTCTTCTTTTCTCAGAGCCCAAGTCTGGCATCCGTATATGAGGCTCGGTAGTATTGCAACTTCATACAGTCTTCTCTTTATGCTTAAATGTATTGTTTTGTTTTTCATAATTTCCTTGAAGCTCCAGTATTTTTTCCACGCAAATCCAATTCTTCTATTGATTTCTTTTTCGGTGAGGTCGTCAAAAGCTACGGATTGTCCTAAGTAGACATATTCGTCAACATATTCGATCGTTTCTTGTTCTACTGTAACTATTTCTTTCTCTGCATTCGTCATTATTTTGGTCTTGGAAGCATTCAGTGATAGTCCTACTTTATTGCTTTCCCTTGCTATATCTTGTAGCATATTTTGTAGGGTATTTGCAGTATCAGCAAAAACTGCAATGTCATCGGCGAATCTCAAATGACTAAGATACTCTCCATTTATATTAATTCCTGTGTTAGTCCAGTGTATATTTCTAAAAATCATCTCGAGTACAGCACAAAAAATTTTTGGGGATAGTGGATCTCCTTGTCTAACGCCTTTTTCAATTTGAAAGTCTTCACTATCTCTTTCCATTCTTATTTTCGATGAACTTTTCGAATAGATGTTCTTCAGGATGAGTATGTATTCTTCTTCTACTCCCTGCTGCTTGAGAGCTTCCCAAATTGCATTATATTCCAGGGAATCGAACGCCTTTGTAAAATCAATGAATCCTATGTATATTGTCTTATTGTATTCTTTACACCTGTTGACTATCGTAGCTACAACCTGGATGTGATCTATGGTTGAGTAGTTTTTCCGGAATCCAGCCTGTTCCGGTGGTTGGTTTTCGTCTAGTGTGGTTGTTATGCGGTTTAATAATATTTTTGAAAATATTTTATAAATATTTGACATTAGGCTAATTGGCCTATAATTTTCTAGTTGACTTCGGTCTCCTTTTTTATGTAACAGTATAGTTGTAGATTTGCTCCACTCTTCCGGTGTGCTGCCCTTCCTTAGTACGTTGTCAAATATAGTCTTTAATGG
Organism: Macaria notata; assembly: GCA_927399415.1. NCBI lineage: Eukaryota > Metazoa > Arthropoda > Insecta > Lepidoptera > Geometridae > Macaria > Macaria notata. Next base: position 12,751,332 of record OV656734.1, on the reverse strand, counting down.
TAAGAGTAGTGGGTCCATAAGTGATTTTAACAATTCATTAGTAATTTTATCATCTCCGGGAGCTTTGTCGTCTTTTTGTGTCCGTATTGCCTGAATGATTTCGCTGTCCAATATCTCAGGTAATGTCACTTCATTTGTCTTTTCTTCTAGATTATTAATGTCACAGGTGCAGGATGTCATATTGCATTCATTATTCGCTAGGTTAGATGTCAAAATACATGCATTATTTACTATATTAGATGTCCGGTTACATGTCAAATCTATGTAATTACTATCTATATCTTGGCGGTTTATATTATATTCTGAGACTGTTGGTGTAGTGCTCATTGTCAGATCATTTGGCCTGCCACTTGCATATAGTTCTTCGTAAAATCTTCTTGCTTCTTCGAGTATATTTGGTCTCTTGTTTATTGTTTTCTGAAACTTTGTTTTTACATTTGCTGTCCACTCTTTTTTCTTATTCAATTCTTTGAATGCCTTCTTCACTGCGCCATTGTTTTTTATGTGTCTTTCATATACTTCCTGTCTATATTGTTTTGAATCTCTGGTTATCTGTCTATTAATCTCTTTACTAAGTCTTGTGATTTCTTTCCGAACCTGTTTTGATTTAGGTGCTTTGTATAACGTTTTTCTCTCTTCTAATAAAGCCTCCGTCTCTTTGTTTTTTTTCTTTCTTTTTTGCGGCATTGGTACTGAAACATCTTGTATAAATGTTGATACTTCTTGTTGTAGGTTTTTGTATTGAGCGTGTATGTCTTCACCTTTATTCACAGCTGCGCGAAATTTCTGGTTCAAGCTTTCTTTTGCTATTTCTGTGAGTTCTGGTACTATACGTAGGCCCATCGTTGTTTTCTTAAAATTTCTTCTCTTCTTCTTGATATTTAGCTTACATCTGACCATCAAGTGATCTGTCGAAAAGTTTGGTCGTATCACGTCAAAGCCTTTTATTTGGTTGGGTTTGGTGGTGAGTATGTAATCAATTTCGTTAGAGTGTTTTTGATTTGGTGTCTTCCAGGTCCATTTTCTTGTTTTCTTTCGATTGTACATTGTATTAGTAATTTTTAAATTATTTTCCAAGGCAAATTGTACCAGTCTTTTCCCATGTAGACTTCTGTTACCTCTTGAAAATTTTCCGAAAACGATATCTTCCCCTCTTTGCATTTTTCCGACTTGGGCATTGAAGTCTCCCATTATAATTAGATGGCTTGTGCCCGAGGAAGCTATTGCTTGGTCCACCAGTTTATAAAATTCTTCCAATTCTTCATTTGTAGTCTTTTTCGTCTCAGTCGGTGCATAGACTTGTATTATGTTCAATGTGTTCGAGTTATCTAGCTGTACCTCTAGTAAGGCCACTCGATCAGAGTAGGTTTCAAATCTGATTATATTTTTTTTCATGACTTTCTTTATAAGGAAGCCTACTCCACGTTGGCTTTTGGTTGCATGACTGTGAAAAAGAATAAAATCTGGGTACTCTTCTATGATTTCTCTTTGTCTTCTTACTTCGCACATGCCTAGTATGTCCCATTTAATATTGTCCAAACCATTTATTAATTCTGTCAATCTAGCTTCTGTTAATAGTGTCCTAACATTTAAACTTGCTATATGAATTGTATTTTCTGCATTTCTGGAGGGTTGTTGGTCTTTCTCCTCCACGGTGACCAGCCGGCTTGGAGGAGGAGTTCCTTTTTTCAGTTTTTTGTCGTGTTATCATTCGGTTTGCTTGTTCCGGGGTTATGTATATTAATTGCTTTCGTTTGTTGTGTTCTTGCGGTATTGAAAAAAGACGTCATGCCTTGTGACCTTATTTTCTTTGTTTTTTGTTCTAAATTCCCTTCTTTCTTTTTATTTTTGTTAAAATCTTCAGGAGTTTTAGACAGCTGTCTTTTATTGCCTTGATTTGCGCTCAAACTGGCCTTTTGACTAGGAGATTCGTTTTTGTTCAGCGTAACTATTTTGTCGTAATTTAATACAGCTTTTATTCCTTGTTCCCTGAGCTTGTTTACTTCCACTTGCAGTTCTTTCCTTTTCTGTAAAATTTTGGGTGGGTAATCTTCTTTAATGTACCACTGCACTTGGTTGTCTTTTGGTCTCATTTTCAGAATGTCCACTTTTTTTCCAAATGTTGTCAGTGTAAGTCTAATGGGACGTGGTTTGGTATTCTTTTTGCCTATTCTTCCCACAAACTCTATGTCCCTATGCTCAAAATCTATATCTAGGTTTAGGTTCATTATTTGCACAATGATTTCTGCTAACTCCTTGTATCCACGTTCTTCTTCAGCAATACCAAATATTATAAGGTTTCTTTGTCTAAGAATTTTGTCAAAATGGTCTAATCTCCCCTCATGTTCCTCTTGTGTAGCTTGAATCATACTAATATTTGCTTCAATTTTGTCGAATCTCTCGTCAATTTTCTTGCTTAATTTTTGTGTGATATTGTCTTCCGATTGTTTTTGGATATGTTCGTTGTCTTCTTTTATGTGTTTTCGAAGCGCATCCAACATCTCCATCATATTACTTTGGTCCGACATGTTGATATATCTATACTTATTTATTTCGTGGTTTTTAAATTAAATGTTGAAAAGAGGTATAAAAATTTGGCTTTTTTTATTATTATTATTGTAATTGGTCCAAAAATGTCAAAATTTAATAAATAAGTATGTCCTGAGATATTCAATTCAAAGTCAATAAAAAATTTAATAGCGCTGCAGATATACTCACTGGAATAAATATAATACTGTTTAGCAGTGATCGGTGACAGAATGTCGATGAATGCCCTGTGTGGCCAATTCGGGCGTGTTGTCGGGCTCAGTGATCGATTAACCCGCATTACTTGCGGATATAAATACATTTGTTTGTTTATCCATGCGAAATGGGATGCAGGCAAATATTTTGTTTTTAAGTTTTCAGTCCAAAATATTCCACCAGTATTGATTGATACAATTAATGGGAAAATTTATTGCTTACCCAAATATGTAAACATACATACATTCAATCTCTTTGTACCAAATTGTAGTCACATCCTTTTATGCCACGCTCAGAGCTCTGTGTTCTATTTGAAAGCGTACAGTTGTATGATTCAACCATACGTATTTAAATGAATAGAAGTTAATCCGTCGATCACTCTTATAAAGAGGTTGGTCAAAGGAATGGGAACGTTTGACACGTCCAGAATTATTTTATGTGCAAACTTCGCAATTACAGCTAGGATCGTTAGCATCCCAGAGTAACGTCCCCAACCTGTTCCTTGAAAGAAGTGTTCAAACATAAATTCGTCCTCAGATCCGCGGCTGCCTGGCGGAGCACGTGCGGTGGGGCGACGCATTCGCTGTGGTGTACTCGGTGTGCGAGCGGCGCTCGTTCCTGGCGGCCGCCGAGCTGCTGGCGCTGTTGGCGCGCACCCGCCTGCCCGCCGGCGCCGCGCTCACCCTGCTCGGGAACAAGAGAGACCTCGAGCACGCGAGGTACGACTTCTTCATAACTGGTTTATCAGATTAAATTAAAAGACAATATTAATCTCAAGGCATAAGTCTCGGACACTATTGTATTCCTCGCTCTTAGTGTTTTCATTGCTATCATTCATCTTAATCTAAGATCCCTCGATTTGTTTTGGTTTTAGCCAAATGCCCGTGACGTAAAAATGCTTTAATCCCTTAATTGAAAAATCTACTATTTCTGAAATTGAAAAAAAAAAATGACGACTCCAGTTGTATTGCTGATATTGACAACTTACTGGCTGCCAGTCATTTTATTGCCAACAGTCAAACGTGGTCTGATAAATTACCAAGGAATTCCTTTATTGTGCAGGGAGGTCCACGCCGAGGAAGGGCAGGAGCTGTCCCTGCGGTTCGGGTGTCAGTTCTACGAGGTGTCTGCGGCGGAGGGCTGCGCGGGCGCCGCGCTCGCCTTCCACGCGCTGCTCAGAGAGGCGCGGGCCCTGGCGCTGCTGCTGCCTGCGCCCAGGAGGAAGCTCGCGGCCTACTCTGTGTCCAAGGTACGGAGTACAGCATAACAATGAGAACTAACATTATTTTATCTTTTAGAATTCTGGACCGGACGTTATCTGGTCTGGGTCTCCGAATTGTTAAAAGTTACCAAATTCGATAAAACTTTTTTGCTAGATTCTCGCGGTAAGTTAGAGGAGTTATGTAGAAGTTTGAGACATTTGTAATTTTTAATTTATGAGAGAGACCTAGCATCTCTTGCGGCGCGGCAGCGCATCTCTATGGGCTGTCCGGACAATTTGGATAAGGAATTCCCTATCCTCACACATTACAAGTGGGAAATCCATTGGGCATCCCTTCTTTGTGAAATAAAAAAACAGATTATCTGTGGTTATTTAGCATTTTGTGCTTACTTCCAAATTCAATGAACCCCCATGGGATCGATTTATGTATAGTATAACCCATCGAGTTTAATTACTCTAGGAATACCAAATTTTGTTAATCATATACATATTTTATTGTTCAATAATATTATAATGTCCGCTAAGCGTTGTTACCACACAACAAATAGTATCCAATGTGTTCAACGTATAAATTGTTTACACTTATTGGAATATAACGTGGGAGAGATTTAAACATAGCTATAGTTGAAAGATACTCAAAGCGTCATCGCGTACATCTTGTCGAATGCCGAGATTAATCTGTTTGTTTGTTTCAGGTGATCGGCACGATATTCGGCAAAAACAACAAGAGTGTGCGAAAAAAACGCCCCTCACTCAGCATTTGAAGTAGTTTAGTATATTTAATGTTAAAACTCAATCCCACAGACTGTTATTATGTAAAATATTATTTAAGTTTAATTTACGTTTACAACTAGAGTCGGGGCGAGATAACTCTTTGTGCGGAGAAAATTGGAACTAGGAAGTTCTGACCAGGATATGGTTTTGGTTTTGAAAGTCAATAGTGACAAAAGTGCTGCTTCCAGAGTTATGTTGCGTCGACTCTAGCCACTTTAGAGTGTACAGTAACTGCATTTACAGTTCTCGAAGAGGATTCCTTTATTGCGCTCTTTGATTTATGTGTAAATAATAATCCCATCTGATGTGTAAATAGAATGTTTGTGAATGAACCTCGCAGAGTTACATTATGGACCTTGTAAATATTAAATGTATCTAGTATTAGTGCTGACGCATGTAAAGGTTTACAGTTATCGTAAGAAATAAATTTTATACGAAACTTAATTTGTTGTATGGCATTTCTTGGTTAATATTTTTAAACAGTCATTTATTACCCTATAGAAAATGTAGACCACAGACCAAATAGAATACGACAAAAATTTAAAAAGAAACTATTTCATCTGTAGATAGGTAACATACAATGTAGGAAGAATAAGTGGTAAATTGCAAAACAGGTACATGAGATCAACACATACATACATAGATATACATTATACATAGATCGTTCGTATCATAGGTCATATGTGACGCAACTATAGTAGCTAGATGCACAGTCCAATGCATAGACACTAACGTCATTTAATTTAGAAACTATCTTCTTATGTAGTTATCCTATGGACATATTACCTTACTTGATAATTATTGTTTATATTTCTAACATTAGGTTTATCTAACTTATCTCTTATTTATTCCTTTCCATCCAATGGTTGCCTGGAAGAAATTGCTTTTAGCAATAAGGCCGCCGGCGTGTGGCACTAGTATAAGTATTTTTTTTTCTTTCTTTTTAATTATTATCGTGTGTTGCAATAAAGAATTTTCTATTCTCTTGCTCGGATCTGCATCCAGATTTTGACATCTATGACACGTCAGCATATCTACATATACATATTATACTCGAGATGTATGAGCACAATAGGGGCATTTCTGATTACCTATGGGGTAGCAATTCTTACGACGGAAGGTTTGAAAACAAAAAGACGAAGAGAATTGCAAGTATTTCGTGAATTTACTTGGCAAGGTGTCCAATGGAAGCAATATCTTCGCTTCTGCGGACATTATGCCCGAGCCTCGGCACCGGCTACAAGTAGAGTCATGAATGGCGGATCTATTGCCTTTACATGCCGATAAGAGCTCTAATGAGTGTCTGTTTTCACTGCGGAGTGTCAGCGTGTCAGGGCGAGTCACTCGGACAGTGTCGGGGTGTCTGACACGCCGGTGTCGGAGTGTCTGACACGCCGGTGTCGGACTAATATCGATCGGTAAGGAGAGAGTGCCCGACCCTGGTCGAAGCTGCTAGTTAATCTGTGGCTCGATGGCTGATAATGTCTAGTGCAGGAACTGACGAGATGCATATGTGAAAGCAACAAGTGCGAATGTACCGGCGTGGGGCGGAAGCTGTGTCTGCTAGCGGCAAGTTCAAGACCACTGTAGGTACTGTACAAGGTATGTATGCCTAGAGAGGTATGCGTTACTGTGATAATGATACTGTCACAAATTATCATTGACTATGGAGGGGTTTCTTGAAAAGTGTCTTACGAAGAGCGGTTTGTATTATGTCGAAATCGAAACTGAAAACGTTTGGTCAACAACTTCGCTAATATTATTAACAAAAAACGAGTGTGCCTCAGCGGTTCCATTGTCTGCTTTTCATCTAGACGCACCCTGGTTCGAATCCGGCCCTACACCAATGACTTCTAATTTCAAGTTAAGTGTAGATTTGCACTCGCTTAGCGGTGAAGGAAAACATCGTTAGGAAACCGACGTGTTTGAGTAACACAATATCCGAGGAAATGTGTATTCCGTAGAAGGACCTGGGCGCATACCATGATGTATCTGCCCAGCAAACTCCCCTAAACGAATTAATTCTGCGGGGGAGTCACGATTCTCAGTTATGAGGAATTATACGACACAAGAGAGATTATTAACACAAAACCTATGCATATAGACCAGGCACGTGCATTGAGTAGTTATGCAATCCAGGGCAGTATAAATAGCCCAGCTGTATACTTGTATAGTCAGTGTATGTATGTATGTATGTATGTGCAGGTGTATAGATGCCGATGCGCAGATAGGGCCAATAAATCGGTTCTGGTGAGCGCGGTGGCGCCACGGACCTAGCAGGCCGGCGGGACCTAGGCTGGGATTATACTAAACACAGGTCATAGAAAAACGAATACTACAGACGTACTTGGGTACAATATTTAAGAATAAGTTGGAAATCTTCCAAAACTCCGACTACCAAGTCGTAACGAAATAAATAAGTTTGAAGAGCCCCTGGACAACAGAAGCGTTGTCGCGAAGAAAAAAGTACCTATTATTACCATTTCTTTTTTTTAACACGAAATAGGCTTACGTTACGTTACTTACTTACTTTGCTTACCATTGCATATGATCAAACATTTTTTGTCTATTATCTTCTACGTACAAATTTATGCCACTCTTCAGCTTTATTATATGTATAGATAGATTATTTTGTCTAGCGCAGTTCACGTACCAAAAAATTACTTTGTCAAGTCACCACCAGGCCTGTACCCCAGTGTGCGCCCAGCCTGTTAGATTACTATCTGTCTGGATCATACTCCGTACTTACTTATTACGAGCCTTATTATCTTGTTAGGACATTACACAAGTTCTTAGCCAGTTAGGGAGGGTCAGACAGAGTTAGCCCATAGAAAAGATTTCAACGCGTTCTACTTTCTCGACTAAATTTCCCGTCTTATTTTTTTAAATTATTATTGCTATTAATTAAGTTAAATTTACATAATTCATTATTTTTTCGATATAACATACGATTCCAATCAAGTTAGTTACATTTAAGTTATGTTAGATTGATTACTATCTAGCAAACTTATTACTCAATTTACATTTCTTGCAAGTCCATACTTCGTCTACTGTAACTGGGTACAAATGTACTAGGTATTGCAATTTTACAGAATAGTATACGATATGTGTATGCATTCAATGTGTTTAAATATGTACCTACCTGCGTTATGAAATGAAATGAAAATGTATGGCATTACCTACCGCGAATCGGTAAGCAAGCATAAAACATCTGTATTTGATAAAAACACTCTTGATTAGAAAGTGGTGATGAAACCGATGTTATCTGTACTTGAGAGTCCATTCATTTATTTGAAGGAGTACTTCCTCGTAGTTGAAGATATTAAGCACCTAAGGCACTGTCTTCACGCTCGAATCAATCGGATCTGATCACTAATCTGTTTACAGGAACCATTCCTTTATTTGAAGGAGTACACTGAGAAAAAAGACCTTCCGAAAAACGGAAGGAATAACCTTCTCTTTTGACTCAGCAGGTAATTTACCTTGCCACTGGGAAGGAATAAATTATGGGATTTTACCGTCTATAATAACTTCCTTCCAAACAGTGTCCTACCAAGTCAGCCTTCTAATTTGGTAGGTTATACAAATCATAAATTACCTTCGAAATTTCGGTCGGAAATTCCTGCTGAGTCAAAATAGACGGTAATTTTTGGAAAGGACGGTAAATGTTGGAAGGTAAGCGAGCCCAATTTCCGTCTAATATATTTACCTTCCATTCTTTTCCTGCTGTTATAAAAAGGACGGATTGTTTTAGAAGGTTAATGTGGTTAAATTTCCTTTTAAATTTGGTCCTGACCTTCTAATCCTAATTGGAAATATTCAGAAGGTTATTCAAGTATTTTCCTTTTAATTTATAAAATACCTACCTTCGACGAAGGAATATGCGGTAGGCAAATCGTACTTGTTCTTCCAATTTAGAAGCTTTTTACCTTCGTATACACAGTGACCCCCTAATTTAGAAGGTAAAATAACGAAGGTAATTGAGTATAATTGGAAGCTAATTCAAGTATTTTCCTTTTAGTTCATAAAATACCTACCTACGACGATGGAATACGCGGTAGGTATATCGAGCTTGTTCTTCCTATTTAAAAGCTTTTTACCTTCCTATACAGTGATCCCCTTAATCTAGAAGGTAAATAAACGAAGGTAATTTAATAGAATAGGAAGGTAATTCATGTATTTTCCTTCTAGTTCATAAAATACCTACCTACGACGAAGGAATTATGCGGTAGGTAAATGGTGCTTGTCCTTCAAATTTTGAAGATTTTTACCTTCTTATACACAGTGGTCGCCCTAATCTAGAAGGTAAATAAGCGAAGGTAATTCAAGTATTTTCCTTCTAGTTCATAAAATACCTACCTACGACGAAGGAATTATGCGGTAGGTAAATCGTGATTCCTTCAAATTTTGAAGATTTTTACCTTCCTATACCAGTGATTCCCCTAATCTAGAAGGTAAATACACGAAGCAATATTCCTATTTAGAAGCTTTTTACCTTCCTTTACATAGTGATCCCCCTAATCTAGATGGTAATTAAATATAATAGGAAGGTAATTCAAGTATTTTCCTTCTATTTCGTGAAATACCTACCTACGACGAAGGAAATATACAGTAGGTAAATCGAGCTTGACCTTCAAATTTTGAAGATTTTTAACTTTCTATACACAGTGGTCGCCCTAATCTAGAAGGTATATAAACGAAGGTAATTAAATGTAATAGGAAGGTAATTCGAGCATTTTCCTTCTTGTTCGTGAAATACCTACCTACGACGAAGGAATTATGCAGTAGGTAAATCGTGCTTGACCTTCAAATTTAGAAGATTTTTACCTTCCTAGACACAGGAGTCGCCCTAATCTTGAAAGTAAATATGGGAAGGTAATTCAAGAATTTTCCTTCTAATTTATGAACTACCAACCTACGACGAAGGAAGATACATAGTAGGTATATCAACATTTTCCTTCCAAACAAGAAGCTTTCTACCTTCTAACTTAATCTATAAACTAGGTAAGTAATCCTCCTAATCTAGAGGGTAAATATCAAAGGTAATTAGGTATAATTAGAAAGTAATTCATGGTATTTTCTTTCGAATTATGAACTACCCACCTACGACAGAAGAAAATGCGGTGGGAAAAATCCTTCCAATTCAGAAGTTAACTGAAGTTGTGAACAGTGATCACAATATACCTAGAGGTAGCCACCTCTAGGCATTATGCTCAGTGCTCTGAATTGTTCGAAGGGCTCCTCTCGGTACATTGAAATTAATACGTACTCGAGTGAAGCATTATGCATACCCATCGCTTTTTCTTCTGTCGTAGGTACCTAGGTAGAACATAATAAAATTAGAAAGAAAATGTTTAAATTACCTACGTTATAACACAATTACCCTCGGTATTTACCTTCTATATAAGAGGTAGATACTTATTATGTAGGAAACTTTTGGAATCGAAATAAATGTTGACATACCCTCAGTCGTAGGTGTGGTTAATTCATATATCGGAGAAAATTTCTCAAATACATTTTCATCAAGAACTGCCTTCGTCATTTACCTTATTCATAGGCAATATGAAGTAATTTTTACTATCTTTGCGTAACTGACCTAAAGTGGAAAATAAATGACATATTAATAAAAACAATGAAATTTTCAAAGGATTGACTGTATTTCTACAAAATATTAAACCAAAAATTACAAATGACAATATTAACTGATTCGTTACTAAGGCGGATTGGCATCAAATTTTAAACAGTTTTTTACCGCATCTTTCAAAATCAAGCTTAAAAAAGAAATATTCATCTATTGTCAACAAAATTATAATAATAGCGACCACCTCTTTCTATTATATTATACTTACCTTATTTTACTTATCGTAACAACAATAATAATTCGTCACATCAAACATAAAATTGAACGCAGCCAAAGCAAAATTCTAATAATTATAAGTAATTATAAACCTATCGCATCAAAACATAAATGTGAAATGAGAGCCAAATACTATTATTATGGTGCATGCCTTGGTTATCGACTTCAACGACAAAAGGGAGATCTAAATGGGTGCCAAGTTCAATCAATGGGCAGTCATGAAATTTATTTATATATTATTTAACTTATATAACAACTTTAAATATATTTTCTTCTAAAAACTTACGATAATTATATTGAACCCTCTGGCTAGTTAGCATTTTACATTTATGTTTTTGATGGTTTAACTTTTCTTTTTGTACAGAACTTATTAGTGGGTAATTCTAGTAATTCTATTTTACGACTCATTTTATTATTTTTGAAGACGATTACGTAACAAATTACCTATTATCTATTGAAATGTCTAGAAAAATATACCTAGGTAAATAATTTAACAATCTGTTACCCACAAGTTAACTCATTCGAGTTACGCACTTACCTACTTATAACTACTATACGTACTAAACTTATTACTAACTTTTAACTTATACAATTGTAATATTAAAATCAACAATGTTAACTCCAAGATTAATTATTTATTACAAATAAATGTATCATGCAAAATCAAGCACTAAATTAAGATGAAATTATTGGGTGAAAATTATATTATTTACTCAATTGTTGTGACCCATTATATTGAAAATAACAATGATTTCCTTTCGTTCAAATAAAAGAAAACTGAACATTATAATATTTACCATGTTAGGATTATGTAATACATGATGCGATTCAATAAAATGAATTCCTTACAATGACGTACCACCAGTCATGAGGAGGCAATTTTGTCAGATTATTTGGTTTGACAAAAACTATACTGTCATACAATACATACTTTTTAAACTTCGTTTTACTTACACAATAAGCACAAACATGGGGATCAAAAAAATTAGTTTCTAAAGACAAACCCTCAAAAAATACTTCTTTCGAATTATTGTCATAATATATGTCCGATATTTGTATGAATTCTGGTTCACCACTGTTTTTCTCAATTTCCAACGCTAAGACGTGTTTAGGTTCATATCGTATACCGTTTATGGTAATAAAGTTAATGGAAAATAGTATTAAATCGGGCGGTAGATCTAATTGGCTCAAGAGAATATCAAATTTCGCAGAGTCAATTTTTTTACGGCAAGTAGAAGGTTCTACATTGTACTCAATTCTGTTCTTCAGGAATAAATGATTTAATTGTAACTGATGTTTATGAGCCAATGTTTTAGGTAAATTAATTCTATTTGATGAAGCCCTTGCACAAATTTTTGATATTCTATGCTTTGCCTCATATCTCATTGACCACAAATTATGAAGGGGACCCAATTTTTGCATGATGCCTGGATAATGTATCAGATGATGAAATTTCGGTTTTAAATGTGAGTTACTGATAAGCATATATAGAGTGTTGAATTGATTCACTGTATCTCTAATTTCAGCGCATATTTCTGGATAAACAGCATCTGTCATGGACATATCTAAAAGTTGTCGAAGAAGCAAGTACAGTTCCCAGTGTTGATCTTCAAAGGGGACTTTGTGAGACACAAAACAGGGCAAGTATCTGATAAAATTAAAGGCTTCCATAGCTGACATTTTCCATTTAACAATGTATCCCGACTCCATGCATAATTGTGGTGGTTTGCAGTTTGAATCAGGACCATAATTGAACAGAGCTATGCGGTTGTTTAATTCTTGCAAAGTAAAATACTTTTTAGAAAACAAGCCCTTGAGGACTTCTTTCATTGTATACCGTACCACTCCTTCTAATATGTCATGCATTAGATCCACAGATGCTTGCATAAACATGTCAAAACCGTCTACTTGTCTCCAAAGAGATTCTTCTTTTATACCAGTCTCACTAGGATTTTGCAATTGCAAATCAGATACATAATTACTTTCGTTTCTAAGTAGTGATACTTCTTCAGTGCAAATAGTTTTGATTTCATTTTTATAAGCCCGACAAAATCGGCAAGGATAGTTAGCAGCAAAATTTTCGACGAACCCTAAAATTGAATGCAAGCCAAGGTTGTCTCCAATTAAAGATACTAACTGAAATTTGACAAGACCTTGAAAATACCCCGGTATATTTAGATATATTCCAGTACCAGACAAAAAATTTAACTCTTCGATCACTTTTTGAAAACAATAAAAATTACCGTTTTCCAGTGTGCGATCTGACGAATAAAATAAAGCGACAAGAAAAATGTATTTTAATTGGGATGCTAAGTTCGGAGGTAAGCACGCTAATGAAGCATAGACTGCGCCTAATTTATGTACGTTTGCATGCGAACCAAGTGGATTACCGGTCTCATAATCATCATAGTATAAAAATAGGGGATAAATCTTAACATTAATTTTGTGCGATTGAATATTATTGTGCCAAATAGAAGTACAAACAACATTTGTAATTACGTTTGAACGTAAGCAATATTCAATATAATCGTCAATTGATTTTAATATTCCTGGAATACTCAAAAACTTATGAAGCACACGGCGTAATGGAATAAACTGGCCTGTTCCTAATATTTGCTTCCTCTTCCCTTTAATAATTTCAGCTCTTGGCTCTGTAGTAGTAGGATATTCTTCAGGCTCTATGTATGTTCCTAACTCATTAAAATATTTGTTCCATCTATGTTCACTAGAGAAATCTTGAATAGACTGAGTTATATCCAATAAAATGTTATGTGTATTCGTTTCACTACAGTTTTTAAAAAAAAGCGGTATCAATTTAGTCATGTAATGGGCCATTGATTCAATAAATAGCTTAACAATGCTCCTTGGGACTAAGGGATCTGCTAGAAAAGAACTAACCATTAATGCCGTTTCAGTTGTCAGAAGTCGTTTTTTTGAAATGAGATTACTGTCAGTTTTATGGGTTTCTTCGGTTGACTTTTTCGGTTTTATTTGAGATTCAGAAGAAATAGTACTATCGAGCACATTAACTTCACTGGCGTCGTCATAGCAATCAGGTCTTGTAATTGTGGCATTGTCGTGTACAGCTAATAATTGTTCCGCCATAACGTCGTTTGTAATTTTGAAAGTATTACTAGTACAGTGAATCCTTTTTAAATGCATTCTCAAAGTATTCAAGGAATCAAATTTTTCGAAACACCCTTGACCACATTTGTAACCCGTTCCACTAGCAGTTAATGAAGGTAGATTATTGCATTTTTTTTTTAAGTGAATTATCAATGATTTCACTTGGGGAAATTGAGACAAACAGTGGCCACAACTTAACATATTGTAAGATTTATTACTTTAACACCCTTTTTGTGTTGTTGTGAGAAGGTCGCTTTAACGAAAGATGTAGTAGTTCTGCCAACTCAGAAGTGGAACGGTGGTTCCAGTCAAATTGTGTGTATATTCCATAAACAGCTTGTTGAATAAACTCCCACACGTTATGACATTCGAGTGGGTACTCGGCATGAAATGCATGAAACAATTGGAAGCACGATTCCACCGCCTCCAAAACACTGGAGTAACTATAAACTACTTTGTCTAACACAATGTGCGCTTGGTCAATTTCAGTCCAAGAAGTACCTACCGCGAGTACAAATGGCTGTAGGTGGATCTTATTCTTCCATTTTAATTTGTTTTCTACCGATTGAAGGTGACAACGCAATTTGTCGATTCCCTCTTCAACATCCGCTTCTGAGTCAACTTTGAAGACGAAGGCATCGAGCACATTACTTTTTGTGGGCTTCCAATTTTTATTTACTTGATATACTCCAGGGAACAAAAAAGGCAACAGCAGGAGCAATCCGGTGGTTTGATCTTTTATATTATTTCCTAAAAACATAAATAATAATAAAAATCAACAACTAAAATAATAATTAACTAATTACTAAGTATTTGCATTTATTTTAATTTCTTTGTTGAACAAAACTGCTTGATCATTTTATCGTTTTCGTACCTATCAACCCAGGTAGCAAAGTGACGTCAGTGACGCTTAAACGACGTCACTCTTAGGTCATAATAGGGTCGGTCATTAATGCGTCGACGATGACGTCTTATGTACGTTAATTAAAAGTCAGTATCTCGACGTCTCATATTCACCATAAAATTGACGTTTTATTGACGTCCATGTAAGGTCAATATCAGGACGTACCATATTCGCCACAAAGTGGACCTTTTACTGACGTCCAGTTAGGGTCAATATCAGGACGTACCATATTCGTCACAAAGTAGACGTTTCAATGACGTCTATTTAGAGTCAATATCAGGACGTACCATATTCGTCACAAAGTGAACGTTTTATCGACCTCTATTTAGGGTCATTATTAGGACGTACCATATTCGCCATAAAGTTTACGATTTACTGACGTCTATTCAAAGTAATTTTTAGGACGTATCATATTCGTATCTAATGAACGTTTTACTGACGTCTATTTAGGGGTCAATATTATGACGTACCATATTCGCCACAGAGTGGACGTTTTATCGACCTCTATTTAGGGTCATTATTAGGACGTACCATATTCGCAACAAAAGTTTACAATTTACTGACGTCTATTCAGGGTAATTTTTAGGACGTATCATATTCGTCTCTAATGGACGTTTTACTGACGTCTATTTAGGGGTCAATATTATGACGTACCATGTTCGCCACAAAGTAGACGTTTTATTGGCGTCCATTTAGGGTCAATATCAGGACGTACGATATTCGTCACAAAGTGGTCGATTAACCGACGTCTATTCAGGGTCAGTATTTAACGAAAGAAAGAAAGAAATACATTTATTGTTACAGATTTTCAAGACAAGATACATATATATTATTATAAACAGTTCACACTCACACACACACACAAAACAAAAACAAAAAAGTATTAGAACGTATCATATTCGTCTCTAGTGGACGTTTTATTAACGTCTATTCATGGTCAATATCAGGACGTAACAAATTAGTCCGAAAGAGGACGTTTTATTGACGTCATTACAGTAACTTGTAACCGACTCAGAATTTAAAGTACGTTTCGTTTCAATTACATCAATTTTCCAGTCTTATGAAGTAAAATATATATAAGTTATTAATAAAAACCTTCCGTCTCTGCAGGTACTTCTGAAGTTATAATGAAGCATTTATTTTGTACAGGTATTTTAATTAATAACATCAAAAAAGCTTAAACTTTGTGATTTTTAAAATCATCAGAAGTAGGAACGGAAGTTAACGGAACGTAATTCTGACATTTCGTTGAAGTAGGTACCGAACATCGAGTTGAAGCGTCTTGCATAAACTATTACCCTTTTTATAAGGGTAATAGTATTCTTTGATAAAGTTTTTCCCGCTTAGGTATAACACTACTTTATACTACCGTTAGTGAGCGTGTATTCCGTGTTCTTAATTGAAAAATACCTATGTATTCTATTATACAATTAAGCGAAGAGAATGGAAGGAGCGTGTCAATAGTACACAGGTGTAGCCGTAAGTTCTACTCTGTTATTATTGTATTCTGTTATTAATTAAACGCAAGCAAAGCAAGCACGGATGGAGCCACGTCGCACTTGAGGTGCGGGGCGCGGGGGGAACCGCCCGCGCCCAAGGCCACGCGAGCTCGTTCCCGCGCGCCGGCCATCTTGTGGTGAGGCCAGTCCGCTGATAACCGCGATCCGATGCACACACTCGCTGGCTCTGTCCGCCGCTCGCAGCAACTCGCATAAAAGTTTCAAGTTTCGTTTTACTTCTACAATCTACGCATGTATACTTACCTTGTGACGTAGGAGCTGGTAGAGTGGCAACCGCCGCTACCACACAGCAAATGGTTTACGCCGAGGCGTTGTAAAGTTTACCTATTGGCCGCCGGTAAAAGGAACGAAGGCGTTCGAAAGAATATTATCTGACGCCAACACACCAGACACGAAATGGAGACTCTATAGCGTCCAGAGAGTGTTCGGTGAAACTGGTACGTATAATTTAATATATTTTCTTATGAAACGCTTGGTTTTGACTCGTTTCCTAGGTTGGAGTAGGTACTTACTATAATAGCTTCTGGGTGCAATCTTTACTGATTGAGCTTACTGCTAAAAGTTTTCTGTGTGCTGCTAAGAGTTTAGTTTTTCCGTGATAATTAAAATACCTATGTATATAATGGTGTTGTAATAGCCTGAAGTACCATGAATATTAAAATTTACCAGTGAATTCTAAGACTAACCGATCTAGATTGTAAATATTGTGCTGCTAACTAGAATTTAAATCTAAAATTTACTCACAAGGCATGGCATTGAGAACTTATTGTGTAGGTACATACATAGGTATATTAAAACATGTTCAGCACCACATCATATAGTATCACTGGTGTATCGAGCAGGAGTAGTTTTTGGGTTGTTACAAAACTCTAGGCTAGCTAGCCTTCTAACCTATCCGAGTTGGATTTGCCCTAACTGTAGATTCAAAGATCACATAGTAGTTAGTTAGTCCTACCACAAATTAAACATTACAGAAAAACTTTCCAGCTATTATATGGTTCATGAGATACAGCAGATTGGAGTGTTTTTTTTATAGAAAATGGTACGAAACCCTTCAGGCGCAAGTCCGACTCGCAACTTGGCTGGTTACCTAGACCTGATACTGCTGCATCATCCATCAGGAATCTAAAGGATACCCAACTCCTTGCCAAATTACAGTAGATATGTCGTGTTTGGGCTCATTGTAATAGTCTCGATTAATAGGATATTATAAAGATTGGACTGAAATTTATGGTTGAGTACACTCTCAACGTAGTGGACACTTAGAGTGTACTCACCCATAATTTAATCAAATGTCAGGGGGTTTTTAAGTTAAAAAGTTATTAATACATATATTTTTGTTACAGGTTTCTTACATGAGAACACTTGGAGGCAGGGATATATCTAGCAAAGTGTCTCGCATACTGAAATTTTTATTCAGTGACCAACTAGCTGAACAATTTAATTTTTATGGAAAAAGATCTAACAAAAAGGCTTTCTGCCAGCTGCGCCTGCGAAAGTGTATAGTGGGTAAGCTTAACATAACATGCAACTGTTTTTATGTGAAGTTCAAATCCCCACAGAACCAACATTGGAAGTTTCAGCCTAGCCCAAGCCCTATCAATTTGAAAGGTGGCCTGTACTCAGCACTGCCAATACGCTAGAAATGAAGTTTAAAGTTTTAATTGTACATGGCTATAATTGTATAATAGGCACCATTAACAAATTTATTATTTCTTTATAGAAGGGGTTGTCATCACCACAGGATATACTACTGTCAAAGAAGTGGAAGATTTTATTAAAATCTGGTTAAAGCATGCCCCTCAGAGATTGAAGAAGCAAAAAAATAATTAAATAGTCACACAAAATATGGAAGGGAAAATAAAAAAATCGAAAAAGGCTATAGTTGGCAAACGTCAATTATTGAGAAGAGCGAAGGAAGCAGAATTATGTTTTTTTATCTAATAATAATAATAATAAAATAATAAAATTCTTTATTATCAGGCACATAACCCATAGACATGTCTTAAACTATTAACAAGAGAGTACTATAGCAGTAAGTGTGTCATCTTCCTTTCTTAATTTGCCAAATACTTCTCAATCTGAAATTGAATCATGAGGTTCTAGTAATAATTCCAATTTATTGATGCAACATGACATTTTCCATGAAAATCATATTGTTACTTTTGATGATGAGCATTTAGTGTCTAATTCAGATCGGGTACATGTCAATTGTTTATGTTTGCTCAGTTTTGTAAACTTTAATAAATAAATAAACAAATAGTTAATTTTGAGTAGATTAGAATTCTTGAAAAATAACTTTGCGTATTATGGATAATTAAGATTAGCAATATTAATAATATGTAATGTTGTAAGAGTATATAACAATTATTGATTGTCTTTAACAGTCTTTGTATGTTAAGTTTTAAGATTAGTTAAGTTCTACCTGTAAAATAGCTACCTACGCCACACTTCCCCTAACTACGGGTACATGTCAATTGTTTATGTTTGCTCAGTTTTGTAAACTTTAATAAATAAACAAATAGTTAATATTGAGTAGATTAGAATTCTTGAAAAATAACTTTGCATAATATTGATTGTCCTTAACAGTCTTATGTATTTCTTAAATATAAATTTACTATGCTACGTACATTGTTTTATTTGGTTACATCCATAGTCCTAAGAGTGTGTTCAGGGTACGTGGATATAGGATGCCACATATCGCAAACTAAATTTTAAATTCTATTCATCATTTACTTTGTTCACAGGGAAGTGACTGGGCTGTACATATTAGGGCAGCCATCAACGTTGGAGTAATGTCATTTACTTAGTTCACAGGAAAGTGATTGGGCCATATATACATACTAGGGCAGCCAATGACATTGGAGTGACGTCATACACAGGATTCACAGTAACGTCACTATGAATACTGTATATGACGTTACTCCAACGTCAGCGGCTATCCTAATATGTACGGCTTAGTGACGTCTTTATGAAAACTGTAAATGACGTCGCTCCAACGTCAGTAGCTGCCCTAATAGGTATGTATGGCCCAGTGACGTCCCTATAAATATAGTAATTGACGTCTCTCCAACGTCAGTGGCCGCCCTAATATGTACGGCCTAGTGACGACCTTATGAATACAGTGAATGACGTCGCTCTAACGTCAGTGGCTGCCCTAATATGTACGGCTTAGTGACGTCCTTATAAATACAGTGAATGACGTCGCTTCAACGTCATTGGCTGCTCTAATTTGTACGGCCTAGTGACGTCTCTATGATTGCAGTATATGACGCCACTCCAACGTCAGTGGCTGCCCTAATTTGTACGGCCTAATGACGTCTCTATGAATGCAGTGTATGACGTCACTCCAACGTCAGTAGCTGCCCTAAATTGTACGGCCCATTATCGTCTCTATAAATGCAGTATATGACGTCAATCCAACGTCAGTATATGACGTCACTTTAACGTCAGTAAACTTACGTCTTGAGGCTGTGACAAATTGTCGTCATCTGAAGGAAGTCCCCGACGTCATGATTATGACGTCTCTTACGTCGAGCAGTACCGTAAACGGACGTCATAATAACGTATAAATGCTACCTGGGAAATGTGCCGATGGCTTATGAATAACGTTCTTACCTTCAGCCAAGGAGAGAAACGTTGTAATTTTCTCTTTTTGCGTAAGCGCAGTCAATTTGTTTTGCACTTCCTTTGCTAATTTTATAATTTCAGTCCTCTTGGAAATTATAAAATCCTGAAGTTTGCAAGCTGGATCCGATTCTTGGAATAAAAGTTTGAAGTCCGTTTTGATCTAAAATAAAAGATAAGAAATTTTACTTTTTACTGTACAGTTTCATGGTGTTAAAGCTGTTGTCGTCAATGTCGTTACACTTACAAGTGATGGGCCAATGTTAGGAGCTGGGAGAGCTTTGTAGGATTTAAAATAATCCCAAAGTGTTCCGTTCGTTTCTTTTAATTCTTTCATCCGATAATCATGAGTTTCTGTCCATTCCTGAATTAGTTCAGCAGAAACATGTGTTGGTATATTGTTCCGCAAATTGTCGAGTAGACATTTTATTTCCTCGTCAGATTCTGGAAATAATTAAATCATTTAATCAAAATAGCAAGTATAAGCAAAATCCATACAAAATATAATAAAAAACTAAAGAAAAAATACCCGGTGGACAATATTCTGCCGTGCTCTCCCCCAAAGATCTGTGACAAGAGGCCCTTTTAATTTTTTGTGGCGTGCTTTTTTGAAGCTTGGAGGTAGAACCGGCACGCAACTTTGCTGTTTCGTCACTAAGCAGCAGTTTTTTACGGAGTAAACTTAGTTGCGTGTGTAAAGAACCAATTGGTCGCCCTTTATTTATTTGTTTTCCATCTTTGGTATGGTATATTTCATTTTTTATGAAGTAAAATCTGTGGGCTTTAGTTTGTGGATATAAATTTTCAAAGTATTTGGACCATAACATACAGGTGCTGGGAGGTACTTGACGCTTAGGTGGCTTTGCTTGCGCAAATAAAAACTGTGCTACGATTTGTGCCACTTCCTTTATTTCGGAAGTATTAAGTATACTTTCGTCCGGTAAATTTGCAATTCTTTTCCCTTCCAATGAACTTTTTTTCAGCAGCAGCCCAATTGGATTTTTTTCACGCTGGTGGTCTATGCTGGTATTTACTTCATTATACTTTTTTACATTATTTACGTCTTCTGCAAGCAGTATACGTAATTCTAAATCTTCCAGTTCGTCATTGAATAAAGATATATCTATTATTTCGCTAATGCTTGCTGTTTCTGCGCTGTCTGTATTTTTTTCCGAACTACTACTGCACTCCGTCTCTCCCGAACTACTGCACTCCGTTTTTTCCGAACTTCTGCACTACGTATTTTCCGAACTACTGCACTCCGTTTTTAGAGAACTATCGTAGCTTTTGGTAGCACTAAGATCTTTTATTTTCGTTTGACGAGGGTGTATACCAGCAGTCTGCAAAACATGTGCAATAATAAGTACAGACGGACAAATGAAGTACATTTCCGAAACCATTCATGCGATTGTGTTGTGATGAACTTTTGTAGTAACCAGGTCTGGGGGCCGACCTCCTGGCGAAAAGAAATTACAGTCGCTTTTGTTTGTGTCTTTGTCATAGTCATTTGATACTGCTTAGGTAACGAATAGAATTTTTTTAACTTATAAAACATCGGACAAAATTGTGGCTGAGTACACTCTCAATGTCCACTACACTGAGAGTTTACTCAGCCATAAATGACATGTCACTTTCTTTTTATGTCCTATTCATTGAGACCGTTACAATGAGCCCAAACACGACATATCTACTGTAATTTGGTAAGGAGTTAGATATCCTGCAAACTCCTGACGATGCAGTAGGTATCTGATGATGCAACAGCATCAGGTCTAGGTTACCACAAGTATACAATATGTTTCAAACACGCTAAATACGACAAATCGAATCGATAAGGCCTATTAAAGTTGCGTAAATCGTTTTCATCAACTAATAAAGAGCTGATAACTTCCAAACGGCTGAACTGATTTTGATGAAACATAGCTAAGAACATTTTCGATCAGCTCACCCATTAAACAAAAAAAAACTAGATCAAAATCGGTCAATTCGTTTGGGAGCTACAATGCCACAGACAGACATACAGATACACAGACACGTCGAGCTTATAACACCCCTCTTTTGCGTCTGGGGTTAAAAAAATAAGTGGCCGAGAGAATCTATCTATTCATCATACTAATTAAAATATAACGTTATTATTATTTTAAGATGCCAAAAATAATATCTAAACGCGATACATAAATGTACTAAATTTAATGAATTTATATCCATAATTTGTAGAAGATAATAGCCATAGGGTGTACGGACCGACGGACGGACGGATGGATGGACAGAGTGAAACTGTAAGGGCTCATTGTAGGACGGAACACCAAAAGCAAACTCAAGCGGTACAACAAATGACTGTGACGAAGACAGAAATAAAAGCGATTGCAATTACAAGGCAATTACTGTTAACCTCGCTAAAGTAAATAACTTACGTCACGGGGCAGCATATTGGAACCTGAGCATACGGACTCTATATTTAGTTTTTATCACTCGGGAGAGTTGTTTTATTGAGTCCTGACAATTTAAGTCGCCCATAACGTAGTCACTAATATCTATTGACGTTTTCCATACCTACTGCGGGACAACCGAGGTCGAAATAAATAATAATTTATGTAATATATTCCGATTTATATTATTATTTTGAATTTAACTATTTATTTTCTGATTACTAGTTACTTATTAATTTATTTATTACGAAAAATTCAACGTTCCTAATTTAAATTACATCATATTCCTTAGGATACATATAGGTACTTTGGTATTTCTTTACGTTGAAATTACGTGATATGTACATAATAGGAAATTGTCCAGCAGGTGGTATGAAAATATAATTATTAGTAAAGTAAATAATAAGTTAGTAACCCAAAGAATGTTTTCTTCTATATCGTGATTATTATCATGAAACCATGATGCAAGCGAACATGCAAATTTTTTTCTTATGAGTATTTGCGGGATCAAGCTCTTGAGATCGTGGTCCGTGATGCATTTCAGTTCCTCTATATTTGAATATCCATTATCTGAAAAGGCGATACCAAACCACACATAAAGCAAACCCATCACAAGGAAAATAAACACAAACAAAGTGAAAATCTCTCGTAGTTCCTTACACCTTGCCATTAGTTAGTAAGAATAAGAATAAAAGACATTTATTGCAACACAAGACATGAAAACAAAGCATACAAATATTATGAATATAATTATTAGTACGATATAAAATTTCAAGTAAAACCACACCATTCTATAAAGAGAAAAAGTTTGTGGGTTTGTCAGTTTGTTTGATCGAACTAATCTCGGCAACTACATAACCGATTTCAATTTTTTTTTTGGTACCTAGTAGATAGCTACGTCTTTGGGATAACATAGGTAGGCTATATTTTGTTTGATAAAACAATATTCAGATCACATAAACTACTAAGCACAAGTAGTAAGGAATGTTTACTTGTCTTAACCTTGCATTTTTATTCCTCGCATTTTGGCGGCATATAAATATTTGTTAGTAAATAATGCGTAATAATAATTAATTCATCTATTTTAGGTAAATTATCCGTTTTCTCTGTTTAAATCCTTCATAAATTAAATGAATTGAATAATATTTCTTATTACGCGAAAGAAAACACATCAAAATACTAGCTTTTACACCTACTATCACCGCTGGTGACTTGATACTAAGCGCGCCGCGCCACGGCGCGCTGTAGTATGACGTCACAAGCGGTTACGGGGCTCTCCGTCGGATTGGATATCTTTGGAAACTTTGAATGCCTATAAACTAGCGCCCCGTTTTTACCTTTTAGGTACGGAACCCGAACTTGTAGTACAACCCGGTCACAATAACTGTGCACCTCGCTGGAATGCGGCGCCTCTCCCGCTTCCCGTCACCTCCCCGCGCACTCCCCGGTGCGACAGTACGGACGGTTACAGTTCGCGCAAAACTTTATGAGCTCTCTGAAGTTAGGCCCGAGTACGTAACCGCGCATGGTACAGTTGAGCGCAAAATCATTATTGTAAGATTTAAAAAAAAAACATAGTACCTTTATGCCTATCAAAAAGTATTTAGATTTTAGGTATTTTTACGTGCAGTAAGATATTAGAACAAACAGGTAGGTATTTATTTAAGTAAATTCTCTTTATTGTACTTAAAGAGACACCTGTAGCTGCCGCAGTTCGCTTTTGCACCATTTTCAGGTCATACTGTAGACCGTCTTCAGCTTCCTTTTTCATAAAGTTGAAAACATCAAACACCATTTTACGTGTTTGGCGACGTAGCACATTAAAGCGTCCGCGACGCATATTTAATTAAACCAAAAAGTTCGATAACAGTAAGAAACCACAGTAATAGAACAAACAAATAACAAATACAATATAACGGTGACAAAACTTAACAACAACAATAACAGAAACAAATAAAAATAACGAAAACAAATAACAGTAACAAAAATTTACAATAGCAATGAAAATGAATTGTTGCACTCGACTGTACTTTAGTCTACAACGCGCGCAAGTGTTGTGTACGAACGTAGCACTCACACATAGGCACGGCGCAACGGGACGCGAGCGGTGATACGGCGCGGGGCGCGGGGGCCGGTGCCCTCCCCGACGCTCTGTCCCGTCCCTCGGATACCTATAATATGCGTACTGCGCAGCCACTAGCGTGCGTGTTCCGAGAGCTCATAAAGTTTTGCGCGAACTATATTAGCATCTTCGTTGTCGATACCTACACGTCCCGATAATTTTGATATTTTCGCTTTGTTGTTGTTTTGTTTTTGAATATTTATTGTTAAGTTTAGACTATTTACTATTAAGTTTGGACTGGTTTGGTTGTTATTAAAATTGTTGTAGCTGTTAAACTGAAGTCATGGGATAAACAATACAAAGCGAATCAAGAAATTTAATCTTGAAAGTGTTCAAGTTTTTTATCTTTATCACTATTATATTTATTTATTTATATATATGTATCTACCTACGTACTTCAAATATTAAAGAAATGTAAAAAAGTCGTACAAATACGACTTCGTATTGTATCTTTATTATTACTGCTTATGTAAAATAAATTTATTCACATATTAATTAAAAAGGGTACCAAGGTATTAGCAGTATTAGGTAGGTAGGTACTGTAACTTACCAAGGAAACTGGATACAATGTTTTCATTTGCCCCAAGTTTATGGAGCACTGTTATCAGCTCACTTGCTGCATCTTGTTGGGATGCCATAACAACACTGAAATGTTAATTTTCACAAGTTAGGTATTGGTCGTCAATTTGCTCTAAAATGACTAGGTAATATCATTTTCTAACATGGGTAACAGGCCCATTATTTTCTTTAAGTAAGTACCTATTATAAAAGGGAAAACAAAAATGTGTACCTACTCGCCCCAACAATATCAAATTTGCCTCAGGATGAAAAGTACCTAGGTAGCCTATAGGTACTTAATGTAGGTACTCACATATTCGATTATCAAAATATCCACGTGCAAAATTACAGATAGGTAGGCAGGTACTTACCTATACCAATTCTAAATATCTTTCGTTTCGCCGTGATAAGGTAACCTAACTCAAACAGACAGAAACATAGTAGGTAGGTATTCAGTAAACTAGGTAGGTAACAAAAAGTTTTTATAGAGCGTCTGCGTAGGAATACTAATTACTTAACTAATTATAGGTTACCTAATTAATACTAATTAGGTAACCTACATTCAACGCTCGTTTTTAAAATAATATTAGTAAGATATACCTAGATAAACATACTTACCTACATAATAGGTATCTAACTCTTAGTAATAGAATCAAGTGCCAACGAGGGCATGTGGCAGTGCCACGTGCCCCGTGGCACCCCAAGCCATACAAAAATGTTGGTTTTGTCAAAAGAAATAGCAAAAAATGTGTGGAGATTAAACTTACCACAATGGTTATAGGTAGGCAATTCACTGTCACTTCTAGGTATTCACTTTTCACGAATTGTAGAGGTATTTTTACAAAGACTCGAGAGTAGCGCGCTTGCGTGCGTACTGCGCGGAAGTCTATGATATAATATGCCGCCGGGCCGCGGGCGTCGCCGGCGCGTAGGCATATAAAACGCGCCGCGCCGCGCCAGCGCGAGTGGCTGAGTGATGCCAGCTCTAAACGAGAAAAAATATCGAGTGGTATATTGAAGTACCATTGTAATGTTTTTAAAGATGGTTCTTCAAATATGAGTCTCATGAGGTCTACTGTTCGGAGAACTACTAGTTTAGTATATACCTCTAAATGTAGTTTAGTTTATTATTTTGTACGTATCTTTTGATGTTAACATACATAAATTGTATCCACAATAAATTAATAAGTAAATAGTTAAGTACCTAGTTTAATTCAAAAATGTATGAAACAAAAATTAAACAATATGAAAAAAACATTTATTTGCTAGACGAATTAAAAGTAGGTAAGCAATAAGAATAAAAACAGAATTTCGTACAAATTCTTCTTCAGTGATTTGATTTTCTTTAGAATTAATTGTTTAATTAATTAGCAATTACCTAGGTACTTGATAAAACCAACATAATCTGATCATTTATTTCAGTTTGACTCATTTTAATACTGGATTGTCTGTTTGTAAGAAAACACTAGTAAGTATAGTTATTAGATATCTAAAAAGAAAAAAAGTTTATGACAACTGGTATCACAAAATTTGGAAGGAACATCAGAAGGAAATTATTTCCTTCCAATTTTGAACGCGTTTGTAGGTAAATGAGAGGTTACTTTAGGTAAGTACTTTTACTTTCGTAATTTTGGAAGGAATATTAGAAGGAAACATTATTAATCCTTCTAATTTTGAACGCGTTTATATTTTTAACCCATTGGTACTAGTGGTAGGTAGGTACTTTTACTTTCCGGAGAGTGTTCCTAGAGTTTCTTTGCCTTCCAACCGATATCACCAACACTAAAAATGATAACGTGTCATACCAATAAATGTGTAAACTCATAGGTACACAGATACACAGACACGTCAAACTTATATTACCCCTCTTTGCGTCGGGGTTAAAAAATAAAGCTGAAGAAGTGGCTCGTTTAACAAACTTTTTATAGGTACCTACCTCGGTAACTATTGACGAGTTTTTTACTATCCACAAAAAGTTCTACATAAACTAAATGGTAGGAAATATGTTAAATGAGAACAGGATTATTATAATTATATTATTATACAGTACTTACCTAAATTATTATTAATTTTGATAATAATTGCACCTATCAATATTTTCTTGACATTTTAATTACCTACCTATTGCAAATTATCAATAAATTGTTATATCTGTTTTATCTTTGTGAAAGTTATATGTTTTATCAAAATCGGTTCAGCCGTTTGATAGTAATCAGCTCTTTTCTGATATTGAAAGGATGTACCTGAGTAAGCAACTTTTATAGCTCCGATCGTTTCAACATTTCGTATAAGTACTTAGATACCTATATTAGTATCAGTTTTATACCTACCTACTAATTTTATCTAGGTATAATATACGTGGTAACTTTGACATTATGCTGCAAAATTACATTATTGGTACAAAACTTTTTTTTTACAAAATTGCCCATGTATACTTACATAGACATACCTAACAAATCACTTATTAGCAGGTGTCTATCTATTTGAGCACGATCCAGAGGACTCTTTGTTATTTATAATTTTACAGGCATACATTACATTTTTAATGATAATCATTACTTATGTAAATATGTTAATTGTTGTCTAATTTGATTGGTAGGTATGTGAAAATATGATTCCACCAAAAACCATTTCATGTAAAAGGTTGCCAAGACGAGAGCAAGGTTCGCACTATCAAAAAGTAATCAGATCTCATGATGAGCCAAGTTTCTAACTAGGTATACAAGCTTACACATTCTACACTTTGGTTAAGTCCAATATCCTGAAATTTTGGTAAATGTATGTAGTATAATCGTATCCCGAGTTATGAGGGTACGAAAATACGGCAAAATGTTTCGAGAAAAGGTAGGTAGTGCGCGCGACGGCCGCTGGCGCTGTGCTCGTCTTGGCGGGCGCACTACCGTGCGCCCAGATACATCTAATCGGGATAGTAATTCCTTCTAACAAGCCTGACAATGGTCAGGTCTTTCGTTTGTGGTGGAAGAGATTGCCACTTTACTTTCCACCAGTTTGGAGGGTAAATATTCTTCAATGTGGGAAGATTAACCCGTGTTTTCCTTCCGATACTTTACCTACTAAATTTATTAAATTTGATTTAGAAGGATATTATTGTCTAATTTGAGGTGTATTTCTTGTGTTATTCCGTCAAAATATGATACATCTAATCAAGATGGTAATTTCTTCCAACAAGCTTGACCATTCCTTTCGTTTCTGGTGGAAGAGAGTGCCACTTTATTTCCCACCAGTTTGGAGGGTAAATATTCTTCAATGTGGGAAGGTTAACCCGTGTTTTCTTTCCGATACTTTACCTACTAAATTTATTAAATTTGATTTAGAAGGATATTATTGTCTAATTTGAGGTGTATTTCTTGTGTTATTCCGTCAAAATATGATACATCTGATCGAGATGGTAATTTCTCCCAACAAGCTTGACCATTCCTTTCGTTTCTGGTGGAAGAGAGTGTCACTTTATTTCCCACCAGTTTGGAGGGTAAATATTCTTCAACGTGGGAAGGTTAACCCGTGTTTTCCTTTCGATACTTTACCTACTAAATTTATTAAATTTGATTTAGAAGGATATTATTGTCTAATTTGAGGTGTATTCTTGTGTTATTCCGTCAAAATATGATACATCTAATCGAGATGGTAATTTCTTCCAACAAGCTTGACCATTCCTTTCGTTTCTGGTGGAAGAGAGTGCCACTTTATTTCCCACCAGTTTGGAGGGTAAATATTCTTCAATGTGGGAAGGTTAACCCGTGTTTTCCTTCCGATACTTTACCTAATGTTTTTTTTTTATTTACCTTAGTTGGGAATTATAATCTAATTTGAAAGGAAATTTCTTGTTAAATTCCGTCCATATGTAATACATCTTATTTCGGAGGTATTTCCTTCCATTAGGCCCGCCTATTCCTTTTGTTTCTGATTGAATAGTGGTACCACTTTGCTTCCCACTGGATATGAAGATAAATATTAATTTTCATTGGACGGTCATTTTGCAATCAGAAGGATAATCTATGTTTTCCTTCCGTTATCTTTCCTACCTAAGAATGCCAACCAATTAAGAAGGATATTGTCATCTAATTCGGAAAGATTTTCTTCGTTACGTTCCGTCCAAATTTTGCCCATCCAGTTTAAATGGTAAAAACTTCTGATCCTTCCGACTTATCCTTTTGTTTGCGGTGGAATGCAGATTATATTTTTCCTACTGAATATTTACCACTGTTTTGAAAAGATAAATTTGGATGGAATCATTTTATTCAGTAGGAATTTGGCACTGAAGGAAATTCCTTCTAGATAAAATACTTCCAAAAAAGATCCTTCCTTTCAGTTCTACCGTATTAGATGGTAAAAAAATAATACCTTCCAAATTTCGGTAGGAATTTGCTATTTCCCCAATTAAGAAGATAAATCGTGGAAGGAAAAGGCCCAATTTGAGAAGGAATTGGTTTTGGAAGGCAAAACTCAGAAGGTAAGTCAAGAAATTTTTCTCAGTGTACTTCCTCGTAGTTGAAGATATTAAGCACCTAAGGCACTGTCTCCACGCTCGAATCAATCGGATCTGATCACTAATCTGTTTACAGGAACCATTCATTCATTTATTTGAAGGAGTACTTCCTCGTAGTTGAAGATATTAAGCACCTAAGGCACTGTCTTCACGCTCGAATCAATCGGAGCTGATCACTAATCTGTTTACAGGAACCATTCATTCATTTATTTGAAGGAGTACTTCCTCGTAGTTGAAGATATTAAGCACCTAAGGCACTGTCTTCACGCTCGAATCAATCGGATCTGATCACTAATCTGTTTACAGGAACCATTCATCTTGTACTTTAACATCTCTTTTATGACTGTTGCTGGAAAACATATTTTGCTATTCTTTTATGCTATTTTTTACAACACATACGAATGGGTTCTTTTAATTACAGCTCATCTGATGTTGTTAAGTATGATTAGGCTCGAACCGGGATGAGCGCCGTACTAGCAGAGAGACTTAATAAATATTATAAATTTAGCGTCAATAAGCAGCTGACGGCTGATGATAATGATGATATCTATGAATGAACGCTCGTGAACACAATGCCCGCTCATTATAAATGGAGTTAGTTAACACAAATGGACCTATTACAAAAGCTGAATGGATGCTAAATATTCGCCAAAATAAAAGCTTTGTCACTAATTCAATCGCTGTAAGGTCAGGCACTTGACCTCTGCCAATCGGCGCGATATTTAGCGTCAATTAAACAATTTAATGAATCATGGGAGAAAGTTGGAGATGCAATCAGATATCTGATGGTGGTCCTTGATGAGTTGGTATGATTGTTTCGTAAGATTTGGAAGTGGTCTATAGATATGACATGGAATTTAGTTGATAAATCTTAGAAAAGTGTTGCTCAAAGAAGGCAAATATATATTATATTTAAGAGGTACATTCGTTTTAATATCCGATTATCTTACCCGTATATAAAATCAAAATTATGGGATTATCTTTTTTTTAACACACTTTATTTACAAAATCAAAGAAAAGCGCTACACCTTATGCATCAGTAATACAATAAAATAAATAACCAAGAAACCATAATACGAAACCAACTATATATGAAACCAAGTGAATTACTTAATTTAATATCTTTCCAAAGTTCCAAAAGAACCATTAAATACTAGTAAACGAGTTTCATCTAATTATTGGAAGCATGAGTGGTGGATGATGAAACAGAGCCATAGTATACCTACGTACATAGTATACATACCTAGTATCGATGCAACATCAGTGACAAGTCTGACAGGAATATGTCACGTGTCGTGCGCCGGACCGTCACTGGACGCTCCGTGCCATGTAATGCAATGCTGAATGCTGTGAGGGGACGTATTCAGGGACCACTACTAGCCACTTCTAATGGTAAATAATAAAAAAAAGTTGTCATCTTATTTCAACAATTGAAAAAAATGCCATAATAACTGCTTAGACTATTAATTACTTACCTAGTAAGACAGTTTTCGGTTGATGATTTCAAAGTTCATATGCAAAAACTTTTCACAGACTTTTTTTATATAATATTCCTAGCGTTTTATGGACGACATTAGTAATTGAAGAAATGGAATTTAGTTGTCGTGGGGAAGATATACAATTGACGACCAGTTTCCCATAGAAAAGACATCAACGAGTTCGGCTCCTGAATGAATAGAATACTTTAACAAATTATGACTTATATAATTTTTTGTGTGATATAAATTATTGAATCCCGTTTTTTGATGATCGTAAGCTTTGTGATATTTCATAGAAGTAGAGTTAGCAATTTAATATTAAACTCATTTCTGCCTACGCCAGTAGTTAACCGTAAGTTTTAGGTACATTTTTTTGCATAGGTATATAACCAACACAGATTATCACGATAACAGCCAGTAGCCAATCCATCTCAACCAACATGCCAGGACATGCCCCCCTGATCCCTGCATCCGGCCCGCATTATCTCGTACTTTCATCTCAGCTTAGATGAAAAGATTAGCGGCTAAGTGTAATTGGCCGTGGTGTCTACATCGAGCAATGCATGACTGAAGGAACCTGTATCAATGCTGGATGACTGCAGTCGGATCGTATCTGTCACAGATTGGATTTTCTTGCTTTTATTCCTGGCTGTTTGTGTAGTCTAAGATGAGGGATTATTTATTTTTTGTTGATGAGGTGTAAATAAAGAATTAGCTTAAATTGTATATTTAAACTCAGACACATTGGGCCTTATAACAAAACGTGGTTTAACAATTAGTCCAGAACTTTGAAATTATGCAGTTGGTTTTGCTTTTTGAAATTCGTTTGTCTACTGTCATAATAATAAAACTGTCAAAATGTTACCAATGATAAATCAACGTCCCAATTTGAAGTCGACATATGATTGTTTTTATGTGATGTATGAACAACAAGAATCGACATTTTATTTTCAAAGTCCTGAACTAATTTTTAAACCGCGTCTTGTAATAAGACCGAATACGTGTGTGTGTGTTTCAATTGTTTTTACTTTTCGTAATAGAGTAGTAAGTTATTGGGTATTTGCGACACTTATCAGATTTCAGGGGAATTTATTAGTGTTATGTAAAATATAGCAAGATGTAGCAAGAGACGAGACTATATCTGACTAGGCCTGGCATTACGATCTCGTGCTTAGAAAATAACAGCTACAAATAGAAACAAAAAATGCCAATCAAATTAATATGTAATTTAAAAAACAAACCGATAATTAATGTTAATAGCTTAGCACCTGTTATTCTGAGCTATTACTTACAAGTAGAAAACCACAAAACCGCTCGATGTCCTTGTAAGCACCTTGCTTGCTACTTTGTTATATTAACTAGGGAAATAGCATAACGGTATGTAATGTTATGTGTAAGAGTGAAAAACACTGGTCATTTGGTGTTGAGAGTTTTCAAACCACCCTAAAGGCTGATAAAGTTTATCCAGTGCAGTGAATACTTGTCAAGACGAATCTATATTTGATATGTCATCCAACACACGGAAGCTACCTATACTGGTGAAAGATTTTTTAAAAACAACATTTTTATTACATCTATTACAAGTTTATACGCCAGTTATACATTCAGGAAGCCATTTTTAACAAGTCAGTGATTTATAGGCAAATGTTTATTGGCAAATAAAATTTTGCAACAATTTTACGAGTAATTTCTTTTTTTATGTCGCTACCTCAATTGGATTACGACCAATTGGCATGGAAGATTTGTATAACCAATTTAAAATGCCGATACCAATTAAGTTAGTTCCAAGAATGTTGTATTACATGTTAGTGTTACATATATATTACATTAGAATTACTTCATCAAAAGTCGTAAAATGTCATAAAAATACAGAACAAGTAACAAATTGAATCGTCGTAACACAATAAATCTAAGTTGTGTCATTTCGTAATGTAATTATTGGATAGAATTGAATAACATATAACCGGTATCTACATACGCGAAATGGTATCGAATTAAGTGTCTTAATGGACTCTAATGGAAATAGGGTTGGCACAATGTATGTTTATTATTTTTTTAACCGACTTCTAAAAAAGAGGTTATCAAAATTTGATATTGCTTGAAATACTTAAATCGTCAAAAATAATAAAAGAATACTAACAATATTATTAAAACATTTTCTTATAAAATGTAGCCTAGACATGACGCAACTCATTCTTTCAAAAAGTATATAGATCTTGTATAGTGCTATGTTACTAACTTTAGAAAATCTCATAAATTAAACTAAGACATGTTTTGAACAAAAGCTGTATATTTTTTTATAACGAGATACAAATGTTTGATTAATTTCTAGATCACATTCAAGCATTACATAAAGTTGTTCTACAGAATTTTTAGATAATAATTATGCTAAGTTTAACTCAAAAACCTTTAATAACAATTGAAGCTAGCATGTATCATATAGATAGATCTATCTATCTATATGACGATATAGATAGATAGATCTATCTATATGACGCTCATAATGATCGCTCATATAGAGAGTCACTTATAAACTAATAACTTAGTTCAATTAAAATAAAGTTCTTTGTAAACACCCTTTGTGGGTATATTGTGCTCTTCATATACCAATTTATGCATAAGATCTGCAACATACAATAAACGATTTTACTTTTTTTGACTTTTCAACAGCCCTATTCTTGCTAATCGCAAGCAGCACCTGTCACGGTGACGGATGGGCGTGCGCCCGCGCCGGCCGCGGCTCTAGCGGAGAAAGTGATGCCGACCAGATATACGCGTGGACGGCACATGAGTGCTTCTGGACAAGGAAACAGGATTGCGAGATCCTGGTTCATTTATTTGTATTGGATTAGAGGTGATAGTGGTGTCACTTATGGAGCAAAAATCACACCAACTTTACTTAATTTTTTGAAGGTAGGTGGTTTTGAAAGATGCCAATTAAGTAGAGATTTGCTACACTTTTACTACAGTGTCACTTCAGCTGATTTGGTAAAATCTAAATACTTGTTTGTACTCACCCGAAAAGTAAGTGCCAATATTATGATAGAAAATTGCTTTGATTAATATATTATATCAGTCCTTGGGATCCCACTGCTGGGTAGGTATAGGCCTCCCTTTATATGTGCCATCTGCGTCGATCTTGTGCAGACCTGAAAAAACCTCATCTCGCTAAGTAAATCCAAATATATTCGCCTTCTTTATAGAAAAGCAATTAGTTACAACACCTTACTAATCACTCAACCACATTGATACCTAATCTTCCCACACATAAAATATCCAAAGACATTGATGGAATCCGTATCAGCTCTAGTATAAATCTTGCGGAGGTCCATTTGTTTGTTTCTATCTATATTTAATTAAATGCAGCAGCTTTATGTTCCCGTAAACTTGCGTAGATTGAT
Organism: Macaria notata; assembly: GCA_927399415.1. NCBI lineage: Eukaryota > Metazoa > Arthropoda > Insecta > Lepidoptera > Geometridae > Macaria > Macaria notata. The sequence continues at coordinate 12,717,068 of OV656734.1, read as the reverse complement.
GGGACGCCATATGTCAGTTTGTATGTCATTAGGCAGCCGTCAATTGTGATGTTGTCAATTTACTATCTCTTCATTTATAAATATCAAGGATTTTTTATTTCATCCCTCTCTTTATAAATATAGAGAGATAGTTCATTCAAAGTCAAAAAAATAAGTTAAATTGGGTTAATAAAGTTGGCTTGAAAGAGCCTTTGGCATCTCAATAACGGAGGAACAGGAATTGACTGCTCGATACAAATCTAAATGTTTCCTATAGTACTTACCGATAGAAAGCCTGTTCCATTCCGGTTTAGCCATGCTCCACCTTAAGACACAGTGTTGCTTGTGCGGGTGTCGTTTTAGGTCCTCTGATGGGCAAAATACAGAAGCTATAAATTTGATTAGTCAATAATAATAATGTTACGTTGAACGTCGGTCGTATGTTTATATTGTAAAATTGTAATAGTCAAATAAACCATTTATTTGTTATATTTAGATATTGTAAAAAATGATATATTTTAGTTTTACGTTATAATGAAAGCTGCTTTTTTAATGCGTGGGTGACAAAACTAAAACAATTTAAGATATTGAATCAGGCGTTACTTTGCGGAAATCCATTGTTACTGAAACTCTGGAGAAATATGTAGTGTTTTTCCGCTGCGACTGCTCCTTAACCGACATCAAACAACAAACTTGATCCACGATCAAGATTGATTGATTGATTGATTGAGTTGAGATCCACGGAGGCCACGTTGGTTAGGAGGTGAGGTGTGGCGGTGGTATATGGAGGAACACACCTAAAAACCATCAAGTTTGTTGTTTGATGTCGGTTAAGGAGCAGTCGCAGCGGAAAAACACTACATATTTCTCCAGAGTTTCAGTAAAACAATTTGTCTAAACAGAACACAAACCATTGTGTTAACGATCAATATTAACAAAAGAGCCATAAAATGTACCAAATTTGATCAAAAAGAGAGATCTATGTCTACAAAGAGTGGGAGGTAAATTTATTGCAGTCATCAAGTAAACTTAGAGTTTTTAGCCGTTGGTTACTATAATTCACTTGCCATATAAGATAGGCACTTGCGATTAAGTTGTTACATTGCTGTGACGTGCAAAAACTCTCCGATTGTCATAACATGCTTGCCCCTGCGTGGGAGTGGACACGACTGTCATTTTTCACTATCTTTTTACAGATAGATCTGTACAGGGTGCTCTTTATTTGAAGAACATCCAGCAAAGCTATTTTTCTAGTACTTTATAGTAAGGAGTTTCTTTTTGGAAGTTTGGTGCAGCAACAGCAATGAGTAGAAATACGTTTAAATAACTAGATATCGAATCTCTTGTTGAAATAAATGTTTAACGCTGGCGTTTTCATTCATAAGCGAAGCATTTTAAAATTACTAAAAGATATGTATGTGTTTTTGTCGAGCAAGATTCACAACTATAGCATTTAAACATAAATATATGCAATTTTCGGGAAAAGTCGACAGACTTCGGATAACCTTTGGTAAATGGCGTTGGTTCATGCGTTTTCAAGAACATACTACTTTTTAATATATTGAGATTGCAGACCTTAGAATCATCCTGAACACACATGTCTCTTCTAGACAGTCTACTTCAGTGGCGTATCGTAGATAACACTAAACGGTTAATTTGTACGTGTATGTTCATGTTGCGTAAATAGTATCACATACATGCACTAATGAGAGCTACCGTGATACTTGTCAGCTATTATGACTTATGAGATGCGATATGAAAGTGAGATTCGTTTGACGGACTGGTGTCTGCGTGACTGTTTTCTTGTTTGGAATGTTTGTGCGGTTTTAATGCATGAGTATTGATTGGGTTGTCTCATTACAACGAGTTTAAATGTCTATGTGATAATATATTCTGATAACGAAGGTACTTGTTAACTGAGAGAAAACTATAACTTAAGTGCTATAATTGTATTGTGTAAGTTAAATTTATATCAATTACCTCCTGTCTTTCTTTAAATTGGTTGTACTGTACCAAAATATCATTGAAACCCGTTGCATGATTTTATTAAGGACCGTAAAGCTAACATTTTTATTATCTCAAAGAAATAAGTAAAACCAAACGAGTACAAAACTTAGTTATAAATGACTCTTCCCACTGATTAGGAGAAACTACTTCGTATTTTTTTCCATTCTTCAAGGCAGTACCAATAAAATAAATTGGCAGCTTATCCAAAGCGAAACCTACACTCTTCATCTTGCGTAATTCTAAAGTCCTTTTTATGATTCCACTATCCAATAGGCAAATTAAATCTCTTGAGGAAAACTGGCAACGTCATCATTTAACTGTCAATTTAGCAACATGTTTGGGCTACTTTCCTGGCTTCTTTATGAGATCTCAATAAATCTTAATTACCTTGTCACTTTTGGGCCAAGATTTCCATTTCTGAATAGGTGCTTTATTGCCTAATTCCTGCTTTATCGTAACCACGAATCTACAAAACCGCTGAATAATTAATTGTTCGTTAAAAGCTTTAACGCAAGCCGAATTAAAGTTACGGAGGAAATGTAAATTAACAGCGAAAATAATGCAAATCAATGATTAATGTTATGGCATAAGATATTGCATCATCAGTAACATTAACCTCAAAGGCTTACAAATAGGAAATCTAAAAAAAACAAAACGCAATTTGTTGAAATTTGTGTAAAGATTGGAAGATATACTAACTTTGAGAGTATTTCAACGAACGATCCGGTCGAATAATAGTTTTATTAGTACTATTATAAGTGTTACTGCAGATATAATATTTAAATCTACATCTTATAAACTAACGGCTCATTTATATGTGAATAGATATAGATATGTTCTAGATACAATGTCAAGAATTCCTTATCACTTCTCTAAGCTATCTCTGGCCAACACTTGCAAAGCGACGATGACAAGATAGAATTTGTATCAATATATCCTGTTAATCTAAGATACTCTCTATCGCTGCTACATGGAAATACAGAAGTAATGGACGGGGTTTCCCAGTAGTTTAGTTAAATCACCTCTAAATAATCGAAAGCTATAAAATACATACTTATGATCACATGTATAATTTTAAAGGAACCGTATGTTGTCAACTTTACAAGCATGTGTATCTCGCTCATTGAGTCATATTTCCTCATGACTGAGGGTCATGACTGACTACCCCGCAGAATTAAATCTTTGGGGGCGTTCTCATGGGCAGATACATCGTGGTGGACGCCCAGGTTCTTCCATGGTGTATAGTGAACTATAAATATAAGATACTCGTACATATACTACTAACCCGACGTCCGGAGTCGAAGCAATCTGTTTGTTCATTCAAACCCATAGATTTACTATGAAACTCCGTCCATAGCTTTAGCAACTTCAAGCTCAGCAATTTCTCTACAAAAGTTGTCATCCTCAGCTTACAAGGTAGGTAACATCGACGCCTGTCTTTTACACCAGAAGGTGCTTTCTGGGCTAGTTTTAGTACCTTTTCATAGTGAAATAATAAAGAAATGTTCATTAATTTCTCAAAGATTTAAAGCAAAATTTGTAGTGAAAGGGAGAATATAGTTGGTCGGTCGAAGCATGTTCTGCGATGTATCTATGACAGCACAGACAAGCAGACAGGCGTCGATTTTCTATCTATCGAGTGCTAGAGATCGCATTAATGTGTTTCCAATTGAAGGCGAGATTATGCGAACATCATGGCAGGCTTTCACACATTTATCCTTATACAGATATCTGGGAATATAAATTAGTTATAGACGTCACTTGAGATCGTTGCCCATGATGATATGTACATTTTTAAAATCATTTCAACATTAGTCTGTGATATAACTAAATCGCTTTCCATCTTTTACATTGCGTTTTTATATCTTTTGATTTAGGTTTTGATCTTTTATTTTATACTAATCAAAGACCAAGCATTAAACGTTTATGATCAGTACTTTTATTGGAAACTTTAAAAATCCACGCCTAAAGGTAGAGCTTGGCGTACAATATTACTTTTTTATTTGCCTCACCAAATATTTAATTTAAAAAATAATAATTCGCAATCGAGGTCACGGTTCCGCTGAATTGACTCCACACAAACAAGCAGTATGTAGTGTACGTTGTGCACAACTAAGGGACGTTTCACACATGTTTGCGTGCACTTGCCCTTGCAGAGTTGAGTAGAACTGTAGGTCTTTATGGTAGAAACTTATTAAGTTTGGAGCTTTATTTTGTTTTAACAAACATATTTTTTCGACTGTCAGATAATATATGACCATGATATCGCTTGATACCCGCTCATGCGACACTGAAGGAAAAACATGCAAGCGCTTTAATCGATTCATACAATCGCAATCACCTATGGAAAAAAAAACAATATTAATGTTTGTGCCTAACTATATGATTGTTTACCCGGCGACCTATCATTTTATTGGTAAATGGTAGGTAATTATAATAGATCTATTTGTTTGACTTAGTGACTCTCATTTACAAACACTTCGCATTCTAACACAAAAAAAAACAGATTAATAGAATTGGCGGCAAATGGTCTCAGATGTTCAAGAAAGTAGCCCCAGACAAAAATAATGAGTGGAATAAAGAGCGCAGTATTTCCTTCAGCCATGTGGACTCTCGCCAGGACAAGGATTTTCACTCTCCTTGTTGGTTCATCAATATTGGGAAATAAAATACGGTTGAGATTTTCTTTCAGAGCTTTTCCGTCTCTTTACTTTGTCACTTTTATTATAAACCATTTAGCTATTATTCTTCATCTTATAATAATTATACAGAACAGCGTATTGCCTCTACGTTTATTGTACGGACAGCAAAGCTTTGGAACACTTTACCAGAAGCTGTGTTTTGCTGCGAACTACAATCCAGGGGAACTACATTTCCAAATCTAGAGTTAATAGGTAAGTTGTTATATTCTAGGTAAGTGTGTTACACCCTAGGCTGCAGCAATGCTTAACATCAGGCAGGCTGTAGGTAGTCAAACGTAAATCTAACCCACGTAAAAAAAAAGAAATTGAAAGTTATCTAGTATAGAGAGTATACTTTATAAAAACAACATATAGATTTAGTGTTGCCCGTTTAGAAATAATATTAGACGTAGATATGTCGCATATATAAACTACTAACAACTTCATTATTGAGCGTAGTTTCAAAGGGCCGCTGTATGTTTGACGCCCAAAGGTCCGATGGTATCAGGAGCACGGTCTAACCGACTGGCGCCAACTTCTATGACTACAACTAGCTATACCTCATAAAGAAGATGTAAATGCAACTCCTATAACCGCGCTATAAAGGCCAATTTCAGCGCAACTATGTTCCTTGCGGTCTATTCTACGTACAATAAATCTTTTACCAACCAATTTGAATGTCGACTCTATTCATTGAGGACAAGGTTGAGATTAGACTGTCATGTCGTTAAAATTATAAAATATGCCCACAATTTTGCTATCGATTCCCGACATCCGCTCATTACAAGGTGCTGGAATGTTGTTCAACACATTTTATAATAAGAATTGTTAGCTGTATGGACGATTGAAAATAACAGCAATTTGATAGCCGTCGACTGTAAGCAGATCGATTTATTATTGGCGATCATAAGTGGGCAGACTAGCCACCATCAGTCACGGCCGATACCCATCATTATGGGCTCTATTGAAAACATAATAACACACTGCACCTATAATACCTATATTGAATTTGATTGGAGCATTTATATCCAACGGACATTATTGACCCCACTCGTCGAGGTAAATATAGGCTATATAAGTAGGTTGTAAGTGGTAGAAAGGTAGGATAGGTCACAAGTCAGATCAGAAAATGGTAGAAATGATTACTTCTGCAATGTGTAATTATAGTGTTTGTATTGCAAAAATCAAATCTATATATATTTATCTATTTGCTAGTTATAATTTACCAGTTGCCTTGTGTTTTCAATCCACAAACAGATTCAACATTTTATAATGGTGTGCGCTTTTCACCAGCTTTTTCTAACTAATTCCAGCAGCCAAAACTAAGCTCGTTAAAATTAAATAATAATTAAATTTAACGGACCCGATTAGCATCCGAATTCACGTCTCTATTTAACGATATTAATATTATTATAGACATCATAAACATCTCAATTTGATTGGTATATTATTACATAGATTTACGAGACTTAAGCAAATATTATGTTGTGTAACATTACTGAACCAATCAACTGAACAAGCAGTAGAATGTGGCTAAATAAAATATAATTGTAATTATTATCGCAATTTTTTATTACACACGTGATAGCAGTCGTTAAAGTTTGCAATATAGTTATTACGGTTTGTAATGGCCTCAATATTTTTTCTGTACCATGTTAATTTTATAAAGTAACTGAATATGTATTGCCTAAATTGAAAATGCGTCATTGAGATGCCAAGATTAAAAATATAGCCTGTAATTACGAAACATATTTTTATAACGTAGGTACTAGTGCGTTCATAATTTAAGACAAGAATTTAAAAGAGAATTTAAGCTGTGGGTAAACAGAAATAATATTAAAACTTGTTTAAGTTAGATTATTTATTTAAATCTTACTAATCAAATGTTTTCTATCGGAACAGTCAAAAAACTCACAATATGTAAATAACCCATACTTTTTACAAACTGATGTTCACACGTAATCCATAGCAAGTAAAATCATCTGCAACAAAAATAATATATTTTTAACAGATTAATATATCTTGTGTGTACATTGAATTACCGATAATTAATAATAGATAGTTGATTGCTGATAAATTATCAGTATTGTCACACTGTACACAGTGCTATTAAATCTATTGTGCACAGATAAATAAATATTGAATTGGCATTAACCATTACCTCTTATTGTGCCGAATGTTAGGATTAGCTTTCTAAGTATTTCGTATAAGTGATAATGCCACCTTATAATAGGTATTGTACTGTATGTTGACATTTATTATTGAGCTCGTGTGTTTGATGACTATTCTTCCATATGTATTATATATCTCAATAAATGTCGATCCGATTGCTTTTGAAATCTTTGTGCGTTTTGTGGCGCCATCCTATGGCTATGTATTTATTATATACTGCAAGGTAATTTTCAAGTTAGTATTGCCTAAGGACAAAACTTCAATGAGGTGCCATTGATGTTCTGACCATAATCCAGCCTGTAGTGATACCATGTAATAGGTGTGCCACTTACTGCGTCCTATCTAATATTGAAGCATGCCGCCGATGGATGTTCATTTCCTGGTTGTAGAATTAACACAATAAAGAATGTTTTTTTACAATTGGGAAATTGATGGTAGTCTAAGTTAAGTGATATAGTAATAAATAAATTCAAAACTCTGAGTACATTGTTCGAGTGGTTCAAGCCTAATAGAAAGCGATAGATATGTTATGCAGTTCTTAAAGTTCTTTAATAACAAAAAGAAAGAGACTATCACAGAGAAACATATATCTGAAATATTTATAAGAAAGATGTTTTTTTCTTCTAGCGCAATTATCATGCTAATTAACTAACATCTAGACAACATCATTAGCTCTGTCATAACATAATGTAAAATGGTTCCCGTTCTTACAATTTCTGTTGTAGAACGCATGGTATCCCCCTTGGTCCCAGGATATCATGATAACGGTAGCCTCGGGACACAGTAAATAGTTCCGATAGCAGCATCCAGCAGGACCAGAACTACACGCTATCTGGGATTGCTCTGATAACGATCAGAGATACCTGCCAGGGAGTGTGATTGGGGATAGAATGGTCAGTGACGGAGTGGCTGGTTTTTTTTGGATTTTATGGGCTTGCGTTTGACTGCATCTCGCCCATCGCGACGGCAAAGTCGCAGTTGGAACATTCTTGCCCAAAATAAATCTATTCGCTGTGCAAATTTTATCGGAATATTTATGATTTAATTTAAACGAAGGAAATAACTAAGCACGTACGTCTGTTAATGTTATAAGTATTTTTTTTTTTAATCGTAAAAAGTCTTGTTTTTTGTTTTTATCGAAAAATGAATGTAATATAGTTACTTACTTTCTTAAGAATTTTATGATTTTTAATTAGACATTTACAAAAATTCTAATGCAGCCTGGATTCCGTTAATTAACTGTTAACCTGTAAAAAACATGCAAACATCTACTTGTAAGCTTTTGCGGCACTTTTAAATGATTTCCGCTTGAGCCACTACTTCTAATCACTTAGTTCCCACAAGGCGTCGTGCCACTTGCCTATAAGGCATAGCGTATAAAGGTAAGATCTACTAATTCATGCTATACTCAGTATTGGCGCGGTATTACTTTTTCTACGGTATTGGCCAGGAAATCAAGCCCAATGCTGACATTTCCGATCTACCGTTTTTCAGTTATTTTATAAATCTGTGTGAATGTTAGGATGGCCATCTAGGTATATTTATAAGGATACCTTGGTTCCATATTGGTAAGATAAGTGCGGAAGACTGTAGGTATGCGTTTTGTGCGTGCGTGTAGGATGGCGGATTTATTGCAGTTAGGACTCGATTTATGGGATGCTTTTTGGAGCTTTATATTTCAAGTGTAAAGGAACTTTCTTTCACTGATCTCAAACAAATATAAAGCTTGTAAGGTTATTTTGTACTTTACAATTCTGAGGTAGATCAATTTGGTTAAAACAAAAATATAGACAAACTGACATACAACTGACCCAGCTCCTGTTTCTCATCACATTAAAGCTAGGAATGTAAGTGTGCGTCACAAGCATACGAACTCAGAGAAGTTATTTACTACAGAACTTTACATTTTGGACAAGTTTTTATTTGTACTTAGCTATGTTTTACATCACCAAACTTTATGCAAATCCGTGTTTTACATGTTTTAGGCTTCGACTGTATGAAGTAGTTTACATACTCGCAGAAGTCAAGTTACGCACTAGTAATATCCCATTGAACTATATTACTAGTAGTGATATCTCAATGTAATATCCTGACATCTAGTTCAACCTCGTGGCCACCCCCGCCCCTGTGGTCATTCGATACGCATCTCTCGGCTTCCCACGCATAAACTAGATGTAATTCGACATTGAACTCTGAGACTCGTTCAAGTGCAGCGCGCGAGCTTACTGATATTGCTCCTCTAATCTATACCGACTATATACATATGTACATTATGCGTAGATCTTGCCTCCTGCTCAGGTCGTATTCCTTATTAGTGAGGACCGTAAATTAAATACCATCATTTCGAATGCTCTTCAAATATGTAATACGTACGTACGTACGTACGTATTACATATTTGAAGATATGTATGAAGTATTTAGTTGCACATTAATTATTGCAACCTTATCGCCCTAAACGATTTCTTCTATATTGATTAGGCGATTTTGAATTTTAATTTTGTATAATACTTGTAGGTACATTATAAACCTAACGGAAAAGCTGCATGATGCAAATGTTTGTAAAGTCGTGTTTAGATTTTCCATTCACGCATGGTTTGTTCTGATTTATCGATCTGTAACATTTTATGTTAAAACAAATTATATGTCTATAATAGTATTTGTAACCTGTCACTTCTTTATTTTATTGCATTGCATGTTAATATTACACGCAATTTCCGTTAGGGTCAAGAGTTTGTACTAAGCAATGCAAGCCGAATTTTGTAACGTTAACCTTAAATGGGCTTTAAATGATCTACCGCGCATTTCTAAATTCCATGCAATGCCTCCACATAAAGGTAATGTGTGTAATTATGTTTGTTACTTATAAAATGTCAAATTTCCCAACGTTCTTGATGTAAAGCAAGAGAGCTCAGGTGCGGTCGTGTGGGTACCTGTGGATGAAACCAGCTATCAATAGATCCAAGGTGAGTGTTTACACGATCATCGCGCCGGCCGGTGCAAGATTGACAGTATAGCTAAATTACCGGCGAGGAGGTTACTATGAGTGTAAAATTATTTGCATCTAAATGTACGCATAAAATAGGATTGTGTCCAGAGCTTTGCAGTTTTAAAACGAATTGTTTTGTTCAAAGATGGGTGGTGTTCGTACCTACATCAACGTGATATATTTGAAACTAGTAGACGCCCGCGGCTTTGCTCGCATTATTTTGAGATAAAAAGGTTAAAATGAACATAACTTTTTTATTTACGAACCGATTGAAATGAAACAAACACTAAAGTTGAAAATGCACCAACATGTTAGTGAAAACCGTAACCAAATCGGTTCAGCCGTTTTCGAGTGTATAACGAACAAATATACCGACAGACAAACAGAAATTTATTTTTGAAACATGATTTTTGTGTTCTATTGCATCAATAAAGACCCCTCAACTACTTTTTTTATTATCGTCAATCTACAGACACCGACCGGTTACAGTTTTATTATATGTACCTATATAGATTAATTGTACACACATATAATTATTTTAATTACTTTTATTATCACGACTAACAGTGGGTAAACAACCACAACCCCATCTAAAATAAGCTAAATGGAAATTTGCCTGAAAAATACCTGGAGAAGATGATGATGATCGGTTCATGTGATTGACTTAAACGATTATAACCTTTTTTTACACTAATAAACAATGTCTTTTCCATAATGTTTTATCTCTCATTAATAGCTCCCTGCTATGAATAGAAGCAATCACAATATTGCTTGCGACAACGATCGCAACCAATTTGTCTATTGAATTATTATTTTCTTTATTTTTCAACCTTGAGTCTATTATCGCGATTGTTTTCATTGAAATTATATAAAAGATAAGAAAGCTGCGGTCTGGAAGTGGCAAGCAAAATAACTTATTGTTTGCAACTTTTGCAAGCTCGTTGCGAAATGCAACCTATTTATGTAGGTTTCTGCGAATAGGGTTTTTTGAGGTAAGTGAGTTATTACAATTTAAATCCAAAATTTTCCTTATTAGTGTTCAGGATTGCGTTACTTGATGATAAATATTTCTAAAAGTTTATTTTTATATCGAAATCAAAGTCGCGTTGCCAATCAATTCTTATATGAAATTTTCAGTGGTGATAAAAGTGTAAGTGTGTGTGTAAGTATCACGCTAAATTTTATAAATTCAAAAATTGGTTACCCTCTAATTTTTGAATTTATAAAATTTTGAGTGTTACTTACACACACACTTACACTTTTATCACCACTGCTAGAGAATAATGTCTATATGCCTTCTGGTAATTTCAAAGTAAAACATATGTAGGGAATGAATCGTAAGCTAATATAAAGCCATTCAAAAAGCATACCAAAACTGACGCTAAATCTATTTCCCTGCAAGAATCTTGGGAACTCCTTTACACATTTATAAAGCTTTTATATGTGACAAAACTTTTGGTATCAAATTTCATAAACATTCATCCATCACTTGCAATAGTCACGTCCCATTTAAGTATTTTGTACAAAAATCACCAACATTTTTCTCACCGCCCACTCTTTACTTTCTTCTCTCGGCGTCATCTGTCTCTTCCACACAAACCGCATCTTATCCAAATTAATTTCTACTCGCAGCGGTACTTGCGTAATCTATTCATTATTGTATAGATTTGGCGGGCACATAGATATTATAACTTAAAAGACAGTTGATTGTAACACACAGTTTTGTGCAATTAAGACTGATTCTGATTTTAAATTTGTGTCCGGGACGACAACTTTGCTGAGAGAAAACACAAAACGGATATCCGAAATCTAATTAAAATAAAAAAAAATAACTAGTCTAGTCTACATTAAAATAAGTAAAATAAAATTGCCTCTTACAAATGCTAAAAATCTTATGAAAATGTATTTCGTATTAAACTAAACTATTGATTTTAACACAATATGTATTGATTCTTTGGTTTCTATCCTGCGCCTATCTCTTCCATGTGTCTTCATTCCAGCCTTCAATCCACGAAAAGTTCATTGATATAAGAAGGAAGTAACCACAATATACATAAGTACTTCTAACTTATTTAAAAAGCATTATGTTAAACAAATTTTAAAGGGCTCTAGAAACATATTTAGGAACAGCCAAAATGAAGCCTGAGTTTTAGCCCACTGCCCAGATTTTTAAATTGGCATATGTTGTGTTTTTTTATTATAATAAGGCGTCAACGTTTAATGATATCGTTAGATAGGTATTTAGACCGCCCGTGGTGCAAGGAACCTCCGTCATTAGGTATTGTCTACTTGTGGGGAAATTAACCGCACTTACTGAGAAATGAACTTGCAACTGATGCAGATGGATTGCTAAAATGTGATGCTGTAATATTGCCAATAGATGGCAGTAACAGGAAAATATTCCTTAATATTTAGAGTTGGAAAGAAAAAAAATATTAAGTAAGAAATTATTAGTGTATTTTATTGGCCGTTAATATAATTTGTCTCATCTGCCGCGTATACTTTTAATAGTTCTGTGTATATGGTATGTAATAAAAATGTGTGCAAATCTCTATGTTAAATGATGTATGAAATCATCAAAAAATGTAGTTGCTATCGTGGCAAGAAATAAACATCACTTATTGGTACAATCAAATTATGATAAATAAATATTTCACAGATACCTAGTGAAATATAGAATTACTTTTCCAACAAATCCTACAATTGATTTATTAAATGTATTAAATTCATCCCAAGCGAGGTGTAAACTGATATCATTTACGAAACATAATGGACTGGAAGAAAGTTGTTGAAAGCTTGTTGCAATATGTCGGATAAAAAGTTTTATTAAAGCTTACGACGCGTAGATAAGGATTAGCATAATTTTATAAACGTTTGAAGAGGCTGTATGTTGAGGTGAGTTCATGCTTAAACTAAGTGTTAATTGTTTGACACAAAAAATAAGTTTTTATTGAATTACTTTATTTTTTTGCCTTAGTATCAGCATTTTGTGTACCTTTTCTTGCATACTAACCACGTTTTACACTAGTTTTCAGCATTTTAATAGATAGGTGTAAGAGCGGTAAACATTCGATTCCGTTATATAATGTACATTTATATATCATATACGTATGTATGCATTTTCTGTTATAATATTTAACGATAATAATGTACCTATGTGTGTTGAAGAATATAATGTAATGAATTCAAAAATTAATGAGTTCACTTTACCAAAATCTGTGTTTCCTGCGAACTACAATCCAGGGGTTTTCAAATCTAGAGTTAATAGGTATCTTCTAGGAAAGCGTGTTACACCCTAGGCTGCAGCAATGCTTAACATCAGGCAGGCTATAGTCAAACGTAAACCTATTCAAATCCTACAAAACGGCATCAACTTGTAATGAACATTTTATGAACTGTTAACTTAGACCTGTAAGACTAAAATTCTTATTCTTTTCACTAATTATTTGACTAAATACTTAACAATTTGACCTTTTCTAATGTCTGTAATGTAATGTTACTATATCTAATTTAATGAAATGTGAACTGTTAAACTTAGATTTGTAAGACTATAATTCTAATTCTTTTCATTAATTATTTTGACTAAATACTTAACAATTTGACCTTTTCTGATGTTTGTAATTGTACTTTATATTAATATAATGTAATGTAATGAAATTTAAATTCTAAATTCTATTTTGTAAAAGTAAATATATAAAATTTAAAATATATACTTTTCAATAATAAGACCCCGGAAGGAACTAATCTCCGTGTCACAGACGCACCGGCGTCTAGTACGGTGCTTTAGTGATATTTAGTATGTGTGCATTTTTATGAAAATATATAATTTTAAATTTTTGAATTTTGAATATCCCACGTAAAAAAAAAAGTTTCGATGTACCATATAATATGTAATTGTGAATGTACCTCTAGTTGGCGCGTGGTCGTGGGCGGCATAGAATCTAATCCTCAACAGATTATAATTTAATTACAGATATAAACAGACGTCCATCGAGACGGCGGAATTTATTGTTATTTGCATCAAGATGCACTTTCTAGGAATTACAAGATGGATCGTGGGCTAACGTTACCACTTTCAATTTTATTTCGAAACCATCAAAGTTATGTTTGGTGGAAATTGTAGAAGGGCTTGACTGACATTTATTGGTGAAGAAGTTTGAAAGCAACACTGGACACAACAAGCGCTAAATAAATAATATAAATATAGGTATGACGGAGGATATTAAAGTATTATAGAGATAATAATGACGATGTTGAAGCAGGATATTTCTACGACTGGTAAGATATAAACGGAATGCTTATCACCACGATTCAGCTTGGAACCAAACAGGAACAAAAAATCGAATCTTCAGTGCTAAGCCATTATACAATTGTACATAGGTATTCTTATATATATATATATACGAGTAATACTGGTCCACTTATAAATTTACACAATCCAAAAGTAGGTGAGACGTAACTTCGTTCGCAATAAATAACAATTTATTGTCGTCCACAATAAATCCGGCGCATATTTACAAACAAGGTTGAACTTTCGACCCGCAGTCGGTGCAACTCAAAAAGCAACAACAAGGCTATCCCATTTATGTATTTGATAACCTTTGACAACGGTCGGTGGCGAAACCAGCCGGGTGAGGGAACTAGTCCGTGAGCAATATTTCACGAAGGCACCAGATAAGTAATCGCAAAAAGCACCGTCACACTACCGACTTGCGACACTGCTGCAGGAAATGGCACCGGTGAAGCAGCGAGGATAATATTTATTTCGTTAAGAAAGATATAAAGGGGCCGCCTTGAAACTTAAGAAACATACGGTAGGCTCTGCAGAGTGCTTCAGAAATTCGGTTTATTTTTGCCCGGAAACAAAACACTAATCAAATTAGTCATAACTGCTATATAAACCAAATACAGTGATTTACTAATCGAGCATTGAGACCTAGACCTATAAGACTAGGACTGAGCATCGCCGTCACTTCGATCACCGATCTAGGAGTACCTGTATTAGATAGCGAGTTGGTAAACAAAACGCTGCTTTTGAAAAGAGTGTGATGTTAAAGCAAAGCACTGTTTCCAGAAAGACTGCCTATTTCAATAGTTTTAAGTTGCTTCATGCAAGTCACCTAAGTCAAATTAGTTCATTCTCTAGCAGGTACGTAGGTGCTTATCTAAGTCTCCAACCTGCCTCCACTGCGGTTGGCTCACACTTCGTGCCGCTCCATATTGGAAAGGTGAAGGCCGGGAGTAGATATCTGATCATCTCCACACTCGATGATAAATGAAATTAGATCTAACAATCCAGTGGCATCACGAGATTGTATTTTGGTTGTGATCGTAATATTCAATTTGTATATCACCAGTATCAGTGTACCAGTAAATATAGTAAATGTATATCGGTAACCTGTATAGTAGATACATATTACCATGTGTTTTTGTATGTGTATTTAAAAAAATATGTTTGTTCGTTTCACCCTGTTTCACAATGCAACGCATTGACGGAGCGTCATAGTTTTAATAGTATGTATGTACTAGATACTCAAAATGTTACATGTGATACTCTTAACCCGATAAATTTAAGCGAACCTACGGGTATTAACAAGTTTTGGTTGAAGTTTTAAGTTTAGTTAGTATGAAATTCCGACCTAAACCATTTTTGAATTCGTATATGAGTTTCCTTATTAATAGTTTTCGTTTATCGACTTCAATGTTGCATTATTTTCAGCCTTAAATATTGCATAATTTTTAATAAATAAATTTACTTATCTTCTAGTTATGTAGGCGCTTATCTAAGACATGCAACCTGCCTCACTAAGTACAAGCAAGTTGACTCATACTTCGAGCCGCTCCATATTAGAAAGGTGAAGGCTGGTATGTGGGATATCAGATCATCCTGACTTATTATTATGCAAATTGGTGCCAGCATGAGATGGGAGGCAGTTGGATGCAGGTGTGGGGTGGTGGTGGCGCGGCTCTTTCATTGTTTTGTTTTATATATTGTTAAAACAAACTTTTATTCATGTCTATTCTTGTTAACTTAAACATTGAAATTGAAATATTATAAACTAAAACCTAGATGCTTTTGTAATACTTTAAATATGTATGAGAATTATAAAACCAGATAATTTCATCAAACGTCCTGTGGACGTATAAAAGCATAAAAAATAACAAAGTTACGAAGTAATCACTTAATTATCTGTAGACTTATGAAATTATGCATTTCTGAAATTTTCAAGTATTATGAAAATATACAAATTACGACTACGTAAATAAAGAGCTGCAGCTCTCTACCCCGCTAATACGAAACCTGTGGAATGCCGAAACTGCAATTGACCAGGCAAGCGTGTGCATTCTGTGCAACGTCGGCATTTCATCTCAAATTGCACGCGACCGCTGTCACTGCAACCAGATCAAACGTGCATTCTTTCTGGACACGTGCCAGGATTGGCATCTTTGCCGGAATTAGGGTAAGGTATTGTTTTTTGGCAAATCTTTTACTTAGTTGCTGACTTGGTTTGAATGTATGTAGTTACTAAAGTATGTGAAGTGATTGATATTTTGATTTTACAGTGACTGAAAATTATGTATGACACGGTTTTCCAAAACCTCTCGGAGCGCTTGGTTGACGCGATGCGTGACCAAAATGCTGGCCTTTTTCTGGCTTAACGTATCAGCATTGCCATCCAGCGTGGTAATGCGGCCAATATGCTGGGCACGCTGCCCTCTGGCAGTGGGCTGCAACACTTAGACTATCTTTAGGCTTTTCTAAAGATTTTCTTACTAAGTACCCTTTTTATGTTGTAGTTAGTAGTAGTATGTTTAGTTGTTTTTCCTTGTTTTTATGTTGTATGACACGTCCGAAAGCACGATGACAAGCTTTGAAAAGCAATGTTTTAGAATAGCCTAATAGGTGCAATAATTGCTTTCTTACTAGTTGTCTTTATTACTAGTATAAATAAGGTTTAACGATAAAATAAATGGAACTTTTCTGCATCATAATTTGTTGTGAAAATTATCTGACATGCGGTTTTCTGGACAAGGCTTCAAGTCGGAATAGATTGAACATAAATCAAAAAGCCAAAATTTAATATTTTAGGTTATAGATAACATCATTATCCGGCGCTTAGTTTCAAATCACCCATATCTATTACCTGGCTATTTCCGTTGCAGAGTAATCAGAAGTGGGTCAGTCAGTAAACCAGTCAGTAAGTATAAGTAGGTATAGTTAGTGCCGTAACCGAGCTGGCGGCGCTTCACGCTCGGATAAAAACAGAGAGCATATCTTCGTGCTACCGTTTTCTAGAAAATTGCGTTTCCCGGTGAAAGTACGCTAATGACGGGGCGCAGGACTCGCCAAACTGACGCGGTATAGTCTGTGACAGTAGGGGATATAATACACAATATCTCGAGTCGTCCTCTTCTGTGCAATAACCTTTCACAAGGCGCTACACAGCAGAGCTCTTAGGACTCTATACAAAGTACCTATTTAAATACTTTTTAAATGAACCACATATTATCACGGGTTATATCATTGAGGTAGTTCCGCGAATATAATTTACATACCCTATGCAGATGAATATGGGTCCAAAGTTAAAGAAAAGAGTCTGCTGGATGCAGGGCGCCCTACGCAATAATTGTAATGACAGAAAAGGGTAATTCCGTTCGATCAGAAAAAATAAATAAAACCTAAGTAAACGTAAACTACTTCTACCATATTAACATCATAACAGCTCCTTACTGTTACTAGTACCTAAGGGCGGTATTGCACAAGCGGAATCTCAAAGGTAGACTTTCTAATGCTTATTTATTGTACGTATGTGTCCGGAGGAGAAGTAACGGGCTCATCTTCCTAGCAGCGCCTGGCGCCGCTTTAATCACGCCTGACCTTTAGCTGCTCTATGTTTACATAAATACGATGAAAATAGGAAAAACTATTTGTAGAGAAACATCATATTCTATAAAAACATAAAATCTAATTAAAAGACAATAATTTGAGTCAACTTTCAAACTCTATTTTAAAGATGCTCGTTTTATTTCACTATCAGACTTCTTCATAAATGTACTCGTATATAGGTATAGGTATAATTAGCTATAGATTATAAAGCAACTAAGAGTTATGAAGTAACTAATCGTTCCTATACCAAAGCTGTGAGTGTTCATTTATCTCTGACAAACTCCTCTCAGATATACGGCGGTAATCCGTCAGCTAATTAGATTCATTATACAGCTACTAGTACTTTGATAATGAGTATTGGTTTATAACACTATTTCTTTTTCAAAGTAGTGTTTTTTTTACAAATAGTTAGTTTTTAGAATGACGGTCATTTTAATTCTCATATTAAATAAGTTCTTACGTTCCTTCTTATAAAATCCACCTGTGTCAGTACGTAGAAATGAAGCTATTGTGATTATTTATTTTATGTTTTCGTAAGAGTTTCAGAGATATAAGTACGTAGAAACTGAAGAGGGGTATACATCGCTTTTGTACAATCACAATACCTATATTTAACAAACGTTTCAAATGTTGTTTAGGCATAATTAGGCACTATAAAAGCTATGAATAAATAATAACTATGTATGGCATAAACTACATAAGCAAACGTTGGTCTCTCTCTCTCTTATAGGTCGCATTTCTTCGTGACTGAGGGTCGTGACTCCCCCGCAGAATTAATTCGTTAGGGGAGTTCTCTTGGGCAGATACATCGTGGTGGGCGCCCAAGTCCTTCCACGGAAGACACATGTCCTCGGATACTGTGGTCCTTGAACATGTAGGCTTCCTAACGATGTTTTCCTTCACCACTATGCGAGTGCTAATCCATACTTAACTTGAAAATACAAGTCATTGGTGTACGGCCGGATTTGAACCAGGGTGCGTCTGGAAGAAAAGCAGACACTGGAAATACTGAGCCACACTCGCTTTTATCCATGGTAAATACCTATTCGTTTTTCTCTTAATCTTAATTAGTGGTAACTATATCCAAATTATAGGATATTATATTATTACGTCTATAACCAGCTTAAAATGTATATTCAGTTCATTTAAGAACATATTCTCTTTTGTGTGCCATTATAAAATCTATACTAATATTATAAAGCTGAAGAGTTTGTTTATTTGTTTGAACGCGCTAATCTCAGGAACTACTGGTGCGAATTGAAAAATTCTTTTTTAGTTGAGTAGACCATTTATTGAGGAAGGCTTTAGGCTATATAACATCACGCTGCAACTAATAAGAGCGAAGGAACAATGGAAAATCTGGAAAAAACGGGGAAAATTATTCATCTTTTAGGGCTTCCGTTACGTGCGCTGCGAAAACGGTTCAAGTCGTGGATAACAGCTGTAATTTATAAAGCTGAAGAGGTTGTTAGCAAAAATAAATATGATGCCCAAAATAACTATTCCACGCGGACGAAGTTGCAAGCACAGCTAGTAAATTAATATAACCCATGCAACTGAGTTCCATGGCATGGAGTTGAGAGAACGGACTCTATTCCAAGATAAAACAGTCACGGAACCTTCAAACGAATTAATTACCTACGGGAAACTCAGATCCTTTAATAAATCGGTGCCAAGATAACTTTATAGAACCAGATAATACAGACATCTCAATTAATATCATTCAGGAACACATTGCGGTGTGATATAAGAATTAAAGAGCTCAAGATTGTGTTATCGAATATGATTTTTACAATTACTTTTGGTTATTTTTGTCCGAGACTGAGTTTATTAACCTCATTAGTGCCTGTTTACCTTCAGTTTGCTGTAATTTGTTTCAGACTGAGCTTTTAGGCAACAGTGTATGTTTGTTTATTCGTATATTGTAGAAAATATTAAACTTAGATTACATGACGTGTGAACAAAATGATACATCAGTTTTATTGTAATTATTTTTTGCTTTAATAGACGACTTACATTGGAGAGGAGACCATTTGTTTCTGACTAATTCCGAGATTTAGTAGTTTGATTAGTATGCATACTTGTTCATTACCTTTTCCTACTGAAATTACCTTTTCCTACTGAAATTTGCACCTTTCTCATAGTTCTTCATCAAATGTTTTATCAATAAAAGTATCCGTGATTTGAAAGCTAGAACACTTTTAGAAGGTGTTTTATGTTGTATCGCGCCACGTTCCCTTCCCCGATGGTATCAGCCCCCCGCGCCCCGCACCGCCCCGCGCCGCCCGCCAGTTCTCACGATATCACTCCACGATGACATTTATCTTCCGAATCAAATGGCATCACTTAGACGAGGCTGCAGATTAGGCAATCAGTAACAGGAGGTAAGAAGATAAATAGTCTTTATTTGTACGCAAGAGGGATAAATTAGAGACTTCCTTATGGTAAATAATTACTTAGGGAATTGCTGAATATGTATATTTTATTCTGATCATTTTTATTTTTAGAATCCATGAATGCTAAATGCGAATTTTCTGATTTCACATACCTATATGAAGACTTTCGGAAGACATTTGGTAACCTTACCAAATGTTTTCCGTATGTATGTAGGTACTAGCTAGAAGTATTTACTGAACGACATATTGTACAGAACAGAAAAATAACTTGTTGCCGAATGTTTTATCAAGATTTATGAAATTTTCTTCATAAGAGTATCAAGAGATATTTTCCGAAGCAAGTTGTCTCTCTGTCTATCTCCAATCTGTGTGCGATCATATCTGCGTCGTTGTTCGCTAAAATGTTAACTGTTGCTACTATTTTGCTCTAATTGATGCCTTATCAGGTTATCTACTCTGGTTTAGTTGAGGAAAATGGCGCTGGTATCTATCAACCATCTAAAGTGATCGGGACTTGGGCAAGCGCGGACATTGCATTGTGTCCTGAACGATATAGGTGATATAGCCTGTAAAACCTATTTCAATTGAAAAAGGAAAATAGTTTATTAAAGCTTGAAATACAGATGGGAATGGAAATAAGTTTAAGATTATAAGCACAATTAATTAGTCCCAAGTGAATTTTAAAATAATACACTCATATGACATATGAATTGAATGAATAGTTTTAGCTACATTCTTAATATGGTTATCTGAATTTGAAATTCTACAATTTGTACATAGCTTGGTGTATTAATGAATAATAGCTGTATCTCGGTAATTTATTATTTTACTGGGAAATAGTGTCGTTCAATCCAAGGCAGTAAGCATGCTAGTTCTTGGCGCCTAAATATTGCTTTAAAATGTGGTAATTCTGCGGTAAAATTGTACCTATTCACCATGGTAATTCTCCGAGCGACCGGCGCGATAACTTGTTATAATAGTGCTTATTAGTAGCTAATTAGGCATATTTCATCATGTTTTTGCTGAATATTACAAACATGGCCTATAAAATATTGCAATAATGTTCCTGCTGCTTATATTTTTCAACTACTCAGTTAGTTTTTATGCCTAAAGTTACATCAAAGATTTCCTAGCTTAGGTAACCGGCAATTTAGCGGTATTTAATGGCGTTTTCCATCAGTTTTTACCGAGAATTCCATCAATTTTACAAGTTGGTTTAATCTTCAAGAATGTAGAACCACTTTCAAGTTGTCAACTTTTCTAAAAACCATTTTAATATGCCTGAATGCCGGCAGATTTACGTAATGCGCCGGTGTGATGGATCCGGTAGAAAAGACCTTTGTACCTAGCTTAGACCACTACCAGTGGATTACATCTAGACTTTTATGTAAATGTTACCTATTATATATTAGTTTATTATATGAGTATAACTAGGTTTGGTATTGTTATAATAAGCTTTCTAATCAACATTTATCTCATAGGTAGATACACAAAGTTAGGTTAGATACAATCGTCATAAAATGTAGATGGCGTGTAAGAAGTAATTTATTTAATTATATTTATTTCCCCATTTCTATTAACAATTGTGCAAAGTTATTACAACGCAATACATCAATTAATATAAAAAAATTAAATACCGAATCCAAACATGTTAAATCTGCCACAATAAATGTTTTCTTTCTTTCTTTCAAACTGAAAATAGATGATGCAGATACTAAACATGAACGTTCTTCCATACTAAACTTACGTAAGAAAACCGATTGACTTTTCCCACTGCATGTTTGCACTAGAGTGTGAGTTTGCAGTGAAATGACTGCAATTACATCATTTAATCAGCTTGTGAAACTCTGTGGCCGTCGTGACGTCTGCGAGGAGATACAGCTGCCGTGGAGGCAGGCCATTGTTCAGGGGATACAGGGGTACGTGGAGTGCCATGGTGATTTATTGTGGCAAGTCTTAAGGAAACTGGGAAAAAAGCCCGCCAGATATTGGCTATCGATGCAAAGAAGCGCTTTCCTTGCTGCTCTGCAACATATCTTACCACTATATAGCCAGGAGTTTTTACACATCAGCTGATTTTTCCTGCGGTACTAACAACATATACCTATATTAACAAAGGTATGTATTCATTTCTTATGTAGTGCATTAATAAATTTAAATCTTAGTTTCATTTGCTAGTTTGTTTCGTACGCTTTGATGACTCAACTTATTCGTAAGCAATTTATAACATTTATAATTTTTGGTTGACACGACGCATGACCAAATTGCTGGCCTTTTCTGGCTCAACGTATCAGCATTGCCATCCAGCGTGGTAATGCGGCCAGTATGCTGGGCACTTAGATTATCTTTAGGCTTTTCTAAAGATTTTCTAAGTGCCCCTGTTTTGTAGTAGTTAGAAGTAGTATGTTTAGTTTTTCTTCCCTGGTTTTTATATTTTATTATTGTAAATAAAATATATATTATCATTTATAACATATGTTCATATATGTAGGTTTTAACTATTAATATCATAATTGGTGGGGTAACACCACAAGGTGCCGGCAGTTCAACTATATTTACACAACGATGAAAATACGCAAACGTAAATGTGTAACACATTCACAAATAGCTCTGTACAAAGTAGGGAAATGTACACAATATTTCAGACGCTTATGCCACCGCGTTTCAAAGGTTGGCATTATAATTATTGTGAAGATAATAGCCAATTTACCTATAGGAGGCACAGATATCAAACTCGAAACCATAAGTCTGCTATTTGTAACTTTGAATTAGATACACAACGCGATTGATTTGTTACTAAACGGCTATTCTGAAGTAGTTTCCATTGCTGTGGCTTTTAGGTTAAAAAGGGCTTTTATATAAATAAATAACCGGTCTGCTAGGGCATTCTAGTAAATTATGTAATAGTTAAAAAATAACGAATAGGTATTAGATGAATTTTAATTACTAATTTTTTACGGTTTATTTGTCGCAAATGGCTTAAGTATTACCGTTGTTGGCGACGCGCACCATTGTATCTTTTGTGTACTACTAGCGCCATCTACTGGCACAGAGCAATAGTGTGTACTAGGTACATTTTTATGAATAAAGGAGAGAAATGCGGGTGCGCGTGACATATTTTGATAATCTGACGTATTATGAAAGGTAGATCTTGGCTTGCTGTCCGAGCGCGCCGTTTTTGCTTACCTATCATCTACAACCGTAATTATTGATATTCTATTCTATTGATAGTTTTTCTTATTATCACCTTATATGCATAAAAAGAGAACGCTACAAATTTGCAACTTGTATAATTTTTGCCATCAGCAAGGCTCTTAGTGAAGTACCGATAGCTATAATTTGTTTCTCTTTTACAGTTTACGGCGCCGTAATTTATTATATAAGGTGTGCAAATGTAGTCAAAACACACGCAAATAAAAGCAAGGGTAAAGTGCATGTCGGCAGTCGTTTCCTCATTCCTGCGGTTCTGAGAGTTGAACGACTTGCTTTGGTTTTTGATGCAAGTCCGCGCATGATACATGCATGTGAGTACTTTACACAGTACAAGATAATGCAGTATGGGCATCAATAATGCTTGTAGAATGGGAATGGAACCTATGGCAAAGATCAACTTTTTATTTTTTGCTATTTAGTTATCAATATTTTATAGTGAGGAAGAAGGCTTTGACATGCTTAGTTCTTAACAAAATTGCTTGTCAAATTGGCAGGATAATTTTGAGAACCATAACTTCCATAGGTATAATAATCTGATGGTTCTGATTTAGTAGTACTTTTCTGAGCATTTTCCGCAATCTTATAGAAAAGACTGCAATTATCAAGCGGAGTAAATTAGCCAAGAGTGAAAAGTGATTTTTGAATTGTGATAGTCCAATTATTAGTCAAAGGAGGATGGTTGCCGTAACTATTAGGTATCCAAATTTTGCTATTACATTTTCTAATTGTATTTTTTACCTTCTCTCCTATCCTTACTGCTATCCCACCCACCCCTGTTTGTTTAAACGTATAACACGCACTAAACAAAAGATGATTAATGCAGCTTTCTCCTGACGCGTGATGTACCGAGGTTCTGGCGTCGCATCATTTATAACACAGCCGGCTTCATAAACGATTTGGAAGAAAGTGCATTAAAATGTAAACGCATAGGTGTGTGTAAGCACGTGGTGTAAGGACGGTACTGATGGTCAAACAAACTTTTACATTTTACTAATGTTTTGATGATGCAACATTGAAAAACCATTAATAAATTGTTATTAATTAATTTATTATACAAGTCTCGGTTGTTAGTCTATCGTACAGCAATGGTTAAGGCCTATCAGAGGACTTTAAGGTGGTTTAAAAACTTTTGAAAACAGAGTTGACCATTTCCATAGAACTTGTTTTATTGCTTAGCAGTTTACCGAACGGAAATTCCTCTTCTAGCCGAGATGGTGATACATTAAATTATATTGACATTACATTTACATTTGTATGATTGTATTAAATAGGTAATAAACTTTATCTTGCCTATTACACGCATAATTTCCCATTGGTGTTAATAAACATAATCCAATCTTTACGAGCTATCTCCAGATAATACAATAATTGTTAACTATCAATATCGTCGTCAAGTAGTCAAACGGGTCGTAAAGTTTGTGATTTATTAATTAAATTGATATAAAAGACAGGTATTACCACTTTATCCGGTTGGTCGTCCCAAGTACGCTTTCTTCAGAGCACGATTACTCGCATCCTTTCCACGTGGCCATACCAGCGAAATCTATGCGATTTTATTTCATCTAAGATGTTAGGCTCGGCCACTAAATCTTCAATTCCGGCGTTCCTTCTTATTCTCCAGCTACCATCGTCTCTTTGTACCGGTCCAAGAAGTTTGTGAAGTACCAAATTACTATTGGTGCTCTAATTTTAGTTTAGATGTAATGACCAAACCGTAATAAAAATGTAATGTAATTTCATCAATATTATTAACAGAGATGATACATTTGATCAATATTAAATACATAATTTTATATTTTCAACTAGTTCTCATTTCCGACGGTACCAGGGCACCAGTAATATGTAAGAGGACATGCATGGTGTCTGTGAGATTGATGCTGGACGTTTGTGGCCGTTTAACTTAATGACCGGTGCTATCTATTCAAACTCATTGGCGCCTGGTAACATTGCTTTATAACTGGATAGTTATATGACAGATTATTATACATTACACCTTCGTAGTTAAATGGTGATAAAAATGGGCTATTAATAATGTAAGGTAAGTATGTGTGGGAAAAATTGTAGATAATTTTGCCGTTGAGTAGTGAATATCAAAATAACAAGCTTAGATTAAACAAGAACATCTTCTCTCTGCGTGTTGCCGCGGCCCAGGACGAACGTTCTGAAGATGGGTGTCATAACATCCGAAACGCGTAAACCATTTACGCGTGAGTGAAAACCGTTTTAGTTAATCTTTTGAAGAACATCTTGTTCAAATTCAATTTCCGAATCTTCACTACGATCAACCTACAACTTACAAAATATTGCAGGTTAATAGAGTGATATATTCATTTATGTGCGATATGGCGGTCAGTTTTTAACGGGTAGCCGAAAAGTGATTAATGCAAAAAAAAACATTAGTTAATTCCTGTAATGTCCAAAGCTCTAAGAGCGAATCGATAACTATCTACATTAGAATACGTCCGATCAGACCACACCTACTTATAAAAGTAAAAAAAAAACAATTCTGAGTATAGGCCGTTTATCAAACCTAACAATCCAAAGGCAATCAAAAACAAACATTTGCTAACAACTTCATCACATGACTAACGTATCTATTTAATCACTACTTAAAGATATGATTTACGATTCTATACCTAACAATGTAAGTTAGTAAAAGGCACGCTATCTTAAATTTCGATCTCTTTCTAGATTGGCTCGATTTAGAAATAATAGTTTAATAGAAATGTCATTGTGTTAGTAATTATAGCTGTAAAGAAGTGCGCTTTCTACGGAGGCTTGCAATTGGGTGGTAATATTGAAAGTTAGATGTTATCTCCCGCTAGTTATTAGTTGAGATGATTTAGAGCTCAAGTCTGCGAGTAGTGTTGTAAGAACTGCGAGGTTTTTATAGAGGTTTGAGTCCTTATTTGAAGACTGTATGACTGTTTAATTTATGAGCTAATTTTGAACAATTTCTAGGATAATCATAATTTACAAAGTAAATTTAATTCTATAACATATTATCAATCCTATGTTAAAGTGTTTTTAAATTAAGATTCAGACAGTTTCAGTCAAGTCTTCCAAAATCGATTGATTCTGCAATATGAATTCGATTAACTTGTCCCCTCACTATGCAGCGTGTGGTATTGTCTCAGCTACTTCAGTACCCTGCAATCTACAATCTCAATAAATCTTCGACGACTTGTATTCTTTGTTTAAATAGAAAGTCAGTGAAATGTTTTCGAGTCCATTTAACATTTTCAGTATCAATGTCTGTGAGAGAAAATTGAATAAATTTATGTACTCTTAGTTAGCTAGGTGGCGCATAGCAAGTGTTTCCTCGTTAACATGTTTCTTGTTGTTTAAAGGTTTCATTTCAGTAATATTTCAGTTCATTCAAACTAACTGTTTAACAATAATCCAGAAACATACTCATGTACCTACTTAATAGTTTTCAGCTTCGTAATATCAAAGTTTTCTTTTCAGCCACACTACTTCATCAGCATCATCGATGTAATCTTCGTTTTGAAGTTTGGAGGTCAGTTGCCAAACATGCGATTTCATGCGTCTTCTTTCAGATGCGGGTAGATTAGCTTACATACAACCTGCTGCAACAATAAATCCAGCAAAGCTCACTTAGTTCATTGACCCCAGAACAATCAGGTCAGCATGCCAGTTCCTTCACGATATTCACTTGTTATCACCCAGTCAGAACCTATTACCATACATAATATACCTCACCTATATCCATTACATTACAGCACAAGTTGCAAAAGTGCATGTCTCTATTGACAGCTCCTCTCGACACCGATGCTCACGTCCATCTAATGTCCGGAGACAGCGAGGGGTCACTACCTGCCCGAAATTAATTAAGCACGACAACCGCACTTCCATCCTTATCTAACCTTTAAAAACAAAACGAGAGGTGCGTTATCTAGACGGATGACTCTGCACTGTCTGGCAAAGTTACGCTTGCAGCTCAGTTTGGCGGCACATGTGAACAACTTGAAATAAAATTAGGAAATTTGTTTGTACAATGATGATTCATAATTTTACCAGCTGCAAAGATATGTTAGTCAAAGTGTGGAAGCGTGAATAAATGCATATCATATTACACGGCACACATTGCGTAAGGTGTTCAAATAGTTGGCGGGTAAAGTTCTTACGCTCTAATTGTGATACAGCGCATGCTTGAGGTAACGCTAATTATTTTATGGACACGCCTTGAGAACTAAAGAACATGTACATTATTTGCGCTGTTTAATTTATTTGACGTCTATGCTCTAATATTGTGTTGTATAATTTTTTTGCATAAACATTTCTTCCGTATTATCTAAGGTTACATAAGCTTTTTTAAATATTGTGAAGGTTTTAGCTGTTACACGAATTGTTTCAGTAGCAACTGACCAGCCTACTTATCATCATCATCATCATCATCAACTACTTATACCTGTTAAAAATGTTTTAGTGTCTAACATACATATGTATGATATATGGAATCTAGATTATCGAATCCAATAATTTTGGATCTTTCTACGCTTCTTAAAATATAACAACTTACCTTTGTTTCAACGAAGCCAATTTACTCGTCCAGCTCCAAGTAACACAAGAGCAAAATAATCTTGAGCAACATAATCGTAACATCCAAACAATACGTCGTATCTTTGTATTACGGCGCCCAATATAGTACGGCCAATTGCATTGTATCAAGATTTCCTTAAGGTACAAGTCAATTTTCAAAGGTGTTGCCAAAGGTCGTCGTTAAGTCGGCCACTTACGTAATGCAATCTTGACATTTGCAAGGCTGCAGTAGCCTACCAATTCGATCTCACTACATTTTAACTTCTTAATATAAACTTCTTCGGAGGAATTCCCTGTTACGTCACAAGTTTCGAAATTTGAAATGACGCGTGTCAATGTTAACTGTGTTCTTTTTGCGCGAAATAGTTTGCTCTGCACTCATACCATGAAGGTTGTATTCTCGGAAGATAATGAGGTCACATTGTTTGTGGGTTTTTCTGCGTCTAACGCGGATGAGACGGCCATGGAATACCTGGCTAATGAAGAGACTCGTTATCACCAATATCGTCCTGACCTTTTGTTGAATCGCATTCTTAACCTTAAACTTAGGATTTGTTTACAATTTGATAGCAATTTAACAAATTAGTAATCGAATCTGTTTGTTCGATTGAATATTAAATGTTAGTTAATATTTCGAATAAGACTTTAACTCCTATATATATATATATATATATTATATGAGTTAATATAGGAACTCGGAAGCAATTCTGCAAACTCATTTCCCATAAAAACGTCCAGTAAACGATAATAAAAGCTGCAATTACGAGACCTCTCAAATGCGGTCAGTTTTAAACCAGCTTGAAGTCTAGGGGTCGCACGTAATTATAGCTTTCTACAGTTTTATATTTATTTAACGATAGGGGTCATTATTTTCTCTATTTAAGACTACCGGGAACTAATTGATTTTCTGAATAACTTCATAACAATGTTAGTAATGACATGTAAAATGTTACTGCTCAGAAATAAGGTAGTTGTCTATTTGCAATGAAGTTAGTGTCTATGTAACTTTTTGTATTGTTATTGTACGGCAGTGTTTAAAAATTTGCACAATTAAATTAAATGTAAGTAATAGGTTATGTTTTTTCTTACTCCAAAAAGTAATGGATATAATATTAAAGTGGAACATTGTTACATTAAAATAGTTTTTAAATTAATAATTGTACAGTACCTAATGTATGTAAAATATTCCAACTGATGATTAATAATTATTTTCATTGCTGATATAATGTAATAACTTGTTCGTACATTGTACTAATAATATCATAGCAGGAACCGTGTTCCACAGTTTTTCTGTGTTTAATTACCTACTTGTGAGTTAATCTTAGCTGTTTTTGCTTCTGGTGCATTATCGCACTTCTACAGGGTTACAAATAAACTTTATTATCTATAACAACTCTCTTTAGTTCAGTTTTAGTACCATACAAAATAATAATTACCTAAAAATCGGAGCCTACACCGAACAAGCATGAGCATAAGCACGATATATAATTATCAACATACCATTATTTGAAAGCGAAAGTGATTTTGTGTTAACTTTTGGTGTTTTGTTTGGTCTATTTATTTTATTTACGCAGCAACGGAGTGACAATGATCATCCTGATTGTTGGTATGGAGGTAGTATGATGTTTCGTAAGAAACATACACACACATTTTATCCAGCTAAGTCTGGGGTATGTCACTAGAAATTAATAATTATTTTTCAAAATGTTATACTTACTCGAATATTTCTAGTTGCATGGTTTGATTTTTTAGTAACGCAACATGTTCAAAACAAAATTATATCCTACTTGTGTTGTAGCTGGGTACGTAGAAAGTACAAATCCTACTAACCGTGAAACAGTTTTAAAAGCTCACACAGTGGTTGCGTTTCTTGTTTTTGTTCCGTATCTTAAAATACATGTGGGAAGTCAAGTGTTTTATCTGAGTTAGTGCGTACATACGTCGTGTTATTCCGCAGAATCTCAGACGGCATTCTACGGCTCTTTATGTACCAGGGAACGACTACTGGGGGGACTACTAGTGGAGGTTGTACTCTGTATTCTCTGGTGGAGATTTTGCCTTCCTAAACGTCATTGGAGACTAACATGTACCTAGTTATTTTGCTGAGTTGGATGCTATTGGTTTGAAGTCACTTTGTAAGCGTTTTGTGTATCCTTCATAAAAAAAAACGCTCACAAAGTGGCTTGCGGCGGACTTAAGTAGATCGGGATTCGTATTTCTGGCGATAGCTCCACTATCAAGAGTATAGCTCTTGAGTGACAAGTAGAAAAAGAAGGGACCTACGGGACTTAGTATGTAAACTCTTAATTTGTAGACACAAAATATTCCCATTATTGGCATGGTGGCGATGAACTATTTTTTGTATTCATGTATTAACCCAATGATATCTAGTTATTGCTATATTTACCACATTTAAGACACATTATCATATTAAACAAGAAAATTTACTGATTTATAACCTATCTTTTTAATTAAGAAAAAATATTAGGTAGTAGGCCCCTGGTCCATGAAATAAGCCAAGGGTATTGAGCCTGCCCAAAAGGCTTGATCGATTTTGAGAAAAACTGCTTTGGTGAAATGTCGCCGACGAAAGTAATTTATTTTTTGCTGCTCGTACTGTATTAAAATTTATTGTCATTAAACGTAATGTTTTTAAAGTTTATGTTTGATTTTTAAATTACGTAACCAAAATAATTATTTATATATTTTGTCTGGATTGCTATCTTAAGTACTTTGCATCAGGTAGCTTTTAAAGTTTCACCCGTAATGGGAGCAATTTCAATAAAGTCTAACTTCACCTTCAGAGATCTTTTAAGATCTACTCATACCGTGTTGTATCGTTATCGCTTTTTCTGAATTGTATCAATTTTAATGAGTCCACTCCATGTGAATCCAGTCGTGTGTGTGGTATGTGAGAGTCATGAGTCACCACATAGCGACATGCATGAGGCGACAACAAACAGGCGAAAAAATTCAACGTGTCCGGGTCCCATATCCAGAACACAACCTCCTCGTTTTGGTCAAACCTCTTCACAATATACTCGGTACTGGCGGGACTGGCGGGACTGGCCCTTGACTCCTTACGCTCCTAGTTAGGAAGATATAAAAAAGAAACACAGGATCG
The DNA here is from genome assembly GCA_927399415.1 of Macaria notata. NCBI lineage: Eukaryota > Metazoa > Arthropoda > Insecta > Lepidoptera > Geometridae > Macaria > Macaria notata. The sequence goes on along the minus strand of OV656734.1, from coordinate 12,686,059 downwards.
CCAACTGATACGTACCTCCTATATATTCACTATTCATTGCATAACACACAAAAAACTTTATGACAACCAGTCGCCATAAATATCTAAAAGTAAAATCCAGTCCGCACATAACCGAATGAATGTAAAGCAATTAACACTTACCTCGCCTCATAATTTCTCCGATGACAACATACAAAACGCATCCTGTCAATAGGCTATAAAATTAAAGAAAGCATTAAGTTTTTTAAAAGATGCGAAGTCGTGCGGTCAAAACAACAATTTTGCTGTCGACTGCATTGGATTTATCGCCGCTGGAATCATCGTAGGGGCGTGCATAATGCGAGCAACGACTATTTTATGGTCCTTTCTTAGTTCCATTCTGCAGCTTTTATGCTACAATTTTGAAGTGTTTACGTAGGTTGAGCCGCTTTGTGCTGCAAAAAGCAAAGAACCACGTGACATCCAGACATACGTCTCTAGCTTACATACGGAGCATATTCGTAACCTAGGGCTTAGCGAGTAAATCAGCCAGGGGACAACTCGGGGAATATTTCTGTCTCGTATTTAGTTCAAGTGGTTTCAAAGCCTGATTTAAATGCTCGAAACATTTCTCGGCAGAAAATAAGCCTGTTTTTTGCGTGTCGTGTTAAGTACAAGCAAGTCTTACAAGGGCATATTTAAATCTATTATTTAACACGTTAACTTCAGGCCGCCATGTAACGGTTCCCAGCCGGTGATGGATGTATGTACTACAACACGCGGCTAAAGAATTACAAATTTCGCGCCTTTTATCCGAATACTGCGTTATTAACCTAACGGTTTATTCAATTTATGTACAAATTCAACTTTCTTGTTGACGCCCATGCCACAACAGTCAAGACGGAAAACTGGCCGTCGAATCATCAGATAGTCATATCATAGTCGAATAGTAGCCGAAAATATCGTTTAGGTAGAGAAAATTTGTAAACAAAATTTATGGCTCTGAAATTTAATACGACTCGCTAAAAGGTATGAACGCAGTAAAATTAACATAAAGTAAGTCCCACAGTCATCACATTTTCAGGATTTTTTTCGTGTTATCAATTTTATCTACACAAGAACATACTTTCTGATTTTCAAGTGTTCAACAACGGCCACTTGACATTCGGTCAACAAAGGCCCGACCTCGTCTCCCCGTGCGCCGCTGCACGCGCACGCTTCTAGCTCTAACTTTACAATTATAGGTAGCGAGCGCTTAACGCTCCACCAGCCATTGTCCAGATCTCTACAACCTGGATTTATAGCTTTTACTTTGTTGTCCGCGACCTCCAACTGTCCATCATAACTTTTATTACTCTATACATCGGTAATCATAGGTGGCCTCATAAAACACAAAAGGAACGTTTACTTCGTGTTTTGCTCGGTTTCACTTTTGCGAATTAATACTCGATGTGTTGTTCTTATATCGGACGTTCAATTAAGATATATGAGTGTCTGAGAATGTAATAAGTTCGTATTGTAAACCAATTTTTTATCGATCGAGAGTAAAATGTATTCATCAACGCTTCTTAATCATACATTGATACGGTGACAGCTACTGGGAAAAAGAAGGATGTTGGCCATGTATCGTTACTCATGAACTAGAAAAAAGTCAGCCATATTAGTTAGTCTTTAGATTATCTTTTTGAGCAGAAATAAGACAGATAGAAATAGGTGACGTTGTTTCGGGAAATATTATGTACATATTTCGTTATTGGTCATTTACTTTGTCAAATATTAAAAAGTAGTCGAAAAAAGTAAATACTTAAGTATGTGTTTCAAATGACTTTCAGCGATGACATGTTATGGACTACGCATAATAAGCATTTCACAGCGGAAAATAGAATGTTTCGTTTTCCAGATTAGGCAAGATGGAGTCATAAAGGTTCATTTTATGTTCTAAGGTTTTGTAGCGCTAGCGTAGGTTGTGTTTTACAGAGGCGAATTTTATTTCCCATCAAAGTCACGGGTTTGCTACTACACTCTATAAAGACGTTCTATAAACTGCCAGCCGTGTGCCATTTCTATTTTATTATATACTTCTTATTGTTGTCGAAATTAACTTTCTTTAACCGTTGACATACTTAACCATTAAAACTTAATATGTTTGATTATAAAACTAGACAATTATGTTAAAAGTAACTTTAAAACATATCAATATTTATAAACTAACTAAAACAGTAACTATATCTTGAGTAAACATTTTCAAATCCGGCATGTCTATAATTTTAATATGATCTAAACTTCTTTTTATGTTTTTTCAAAATAATGCTAGTTAAGATTCACCTACCTTTTGGTTTATGTATGCTTATACCCGCATGAGAAGTTTTTAGGTACTCTTTCCCTTTGTTCAATTGTACATATTGTACATTGTGTATGTACTATAGAAATATGTATAAACATTCAATATATCAAGTAAATCAAACAACCTTAGCCACGGTTCCTTCTCATTAAAATAAAACAATCCTACAGTTAGGTTTATGCATGTGAACTACGGTAGCTGGTAGAGGCTGCAATATATGTGCCCAGCGGGGTGCCTCATATTGATAGAGTTGGGAAGTATTTGATGGTTTAATATCGATAGATAGTAGAAGTAGTTATTTTTCGAGCTTTTTTATGAATGATAAGAATCAAGTTGGTATAAGACATCTTGTTACTTTCTTGATACATCGAGTCGATGTGTGTAATTAATTAATTTCGATATAAGAAAACACGTACGTTTTTATTACGCTTATTACAGTCTATTTGGACCTTTACACTGTTTGACTCAGCAAGTTGCCATAAGTTTCAAGATATCGATGCTAGTTCTTATCGATAAATAGTTGAAAACCATCACTACAACATCGAAATAGCCATCAATATGACAAGTTTTATTCCATTTTCCCGTAACATTGTGAAACTGGTGCATTTTATTCGAAGAACTTATTTTTTTGTAACGGGAGTTTGGTTCGTGTGTCTTCTGGGTGCGGTTTCTGTCGTCGGGGGCAATTACTATGGATATTTATACAATCTGGTTTAAAAATATGCTTTCTCACGTACTTTTTCGACAAGAAATAATCATTCAATAGCAGTAACTTGAAGTATCCGAATTGTAATTGTGCTTTTTTGAGACTTAAAATATACAGATTTATTTAAATATTATTTGACACAAATCACAATGTACATAGACAACGGCATAGTGACAAAATCATCAATCACAACACAACTAAATATTATTTGACATGTTATTAAAATTCAACCACTAGAAGTATCTTATTGCATAAGCCACAATACCCTTTCTCGATAACACTGACTGCTTTTAACTCAAATAGAAATAAACTTTAATAATAGAACATTGTGCTTGAAACAACAACAGTTTATCTAGGTCTAGACACTATATCAAATTTGAAGCCTAACCGATATTAGTAACGGTAAAGATAGTTGCAACTAAAACCGTCCAGGAATCATAATATTGTGATTATCTGCGACAATGCAATAAACCACGCAACAGTTACGGCGGCCTTACTGCTTAGTGTGCTTACCTACAGACACTCGAGACAACTAAATAATAAATTGGTTAGGAATAGATTCCAGTGGTTAGACAAGCCATTGTTAACTAGCGAGCATCGCTTAGAGTTTTGTATTGAATTAAAAGTCGTATAGAATTATTTCTTGTACGACTTCGTTGACATATTCAAGTTAATCTAACACTACTCACTACTTCGTTATGGTGTATTGAAGTGAGTTTCAACAGTTTTACATCATCATCATCATCTGTCTATAAACTCTGAATAAAAACTGCTTATCATCGAGCCGTATGATTTCCAACTGATTTTCACCAGTTTTTTTCCCGTAAACTAGATTCATAAAAAAATCGGAGTGGACTTGAACTTAGTTCAAACGATATAGGCTAGAATTTGGCTATATTTGCATGATGGTAAGCGATTGTTGTGGTTTAAGATGGAACGTGGTGACCCAGTAAGAACCAATTCACTCTCTGTTTCAGGAACTACGCCATGCGACGCCTTAGTTGTTTAAATAATATTATATCGAGAGTGGAGTGAATCCTTAGGTGTAATAATGCTTACGAAGTAGCTAACTGTAATGATAATGAACATGCTAGAACACAGTGGGTTGGCGGAGGATAGCGCTGTGGGATAGACGATATGAATCAGGAACTCCCATCTGTTTATTTAAACTCCATAATATTTTTTGTTTCACACCCTTGTTGAATTTCAGCAACAATTTCTGTATCTCACATGCCAAAGACAAACCTTAACCAATATAATTATCCCTGACACTGTACTTCTCAGAAAACTGGGTTCTGTTTAGGATTCCTGCTTGAATCAATGTGTTGCTGACAACTGACTAATCATCAGGCTGAGAAAATGCTATGATATAATTATATTGGTATTTTTAATATGGACAAAAACACATGTGTATCTAATTTAATTCATAATGAGACATCTATATGATGAAGTTGCTTTGTGGGAAGCTCTGTCACATACAGAATTATTTATTCTGATTGTTTGTGCGGTGCTTTACAAACTGATTTTCAAATAACGGCGAGTCGATAAACGCTTCTGTTATGCATATTTTATTCATAATATTGCGGTTCATAGATAACATTAAAGAGGTAGATGCGGTAAACAAGATTTTTAAATTATGGCTCTTATTGATTACTTTTGTTGAGAAGAAAATTAAAAATAGTAACAATTTGAGGTACCTATATGCCTGCAACGGTTATTGGTAAAACGGTTTTGGTGATATAAACTTTGTATCCATATTGCCTGATCGTTCAATGTAAAAAAATCAAGGACATTGTACAAACGGTTTTTTATTTTACAAAAATTGCGGAACTTGTACAATTTTTTTACATACATATGTTACCTATACTCAGTAGCGATACAAAACCGAATCATTCAAAACGGAAGCTCATAAATCATAACAAGTACTTTCCTTAATGCCCGCGCGCTTAGAGCTACAGTCTTGTAAAATAGCTTAGAAAAAAAACAGCAATAAAAAATCAAACTTGAAACACCGACTTCCATACATATGTAGTTTCTAAAATAATACATTGACAAATTAAATTGAGCAGGTAATAAGTGTGTTGTCAGTACACAACAATACTCATAAATTGAGTAATATTTTTTTGGTGCATTTAAATAAAGGAGCCTTTATGTACAAGCGAACAAACAGATTGCCCGAAGAAGCACACTTTCTATCTATCCTAACTTGTAACTATGTTATACATAATTAACTGTATTTGTATAACTGCTGTCTCCTTGTGTACTGTCTCCATCATTGATTTATTCTTCCGGAAGGAATCAGTCATCTTCAATCCGGAGCCAGAACTGGAAATAAAATTAGAAAACCAGTTAATATCATTAGAAAAAATATACATACCTGACAATCCCACTAGTATTATAAATACGAAATTATGTGTGAGTGTGTAATGTACGTTTATTACGTCTTCACGCTAAAAACAGATGACTGAATCAATTTAATCAATTTTTTATTTCTTTTTTTTTTTTTCACCAGTTTTGATTGTGTATTTGGCTTATATATGAACTCATTCTGTTATGTGTACCGTTATAAATAAATAAATAAATAAATAAATAAATAAATTTGGATGAAATTTGTTATGTTAGTAAATTAGACAATGGATTAACACATAGGCTACTTTTCATAGATTAACGCGAGTAACACCACGGGGCACTGCTAGTAAGTATTTATATGTTTTCCTTAGACATTGATTTCACTGGCATGACGAATTGAAATCCAAATCGAGTTAGGTTTGATTAATGATCGATTTACCAGATATGACCGTAAACGATAGGTTAATAACACCAGTTTTATTGCTTTACAAGTTCAGATTGGGTAATTTCATGTGTTTACACAGTTTGCGCGAAATATCTCTTAGAAAGTCAATCTCTCCGTGGAAAAGAAATCTTAGTTTAAAAGATTTGCATTTAATGCACTTACATAGATTTAATATCGTTACTAGGAGAATACAAGAGTTCTAGTTAACTGAAGGTGATTTTTGTGACTAGACACAATTATTTTTAATAGACTTATAATGGTACGAAAACCTTTACCCAGAAGTAGGTTGATGATGAAGTAATAAATGATCATTGAAAATACTTACACCGCATTTTATTGAGGTAGAGTTACATAATTAAGCATTACTCAAAATAATTAAATACTTTGATATCCATAAAATATCATACATTACGAACCATACGTTACACTGTAATCCCACAAGCAAAAATTGCTGTAAACAAAGGAGCATCATTACCTTAACATATATTTTAATGTTGACCCCTCGGACACCGTAACCCGACGCCAACAAATTCGGTAGCCGATAGATAACATCGACAACATTGTCGACATCTGGCAACATTTGCGACATTCCTGGCAACATTAACTTTGTTTAATGATCACCTCTCCGATACATATCGAGATGGCGAAAGTTGTGAGGTGCAATTGATGGGGCTGTCAGTCCTGCCGGAATCGAAGCGAGGGGATCACGCGACTGCGTCACGCAATACGGTTTTTCATGTACGACACATTGTAGGATGCTGTAAGTAGATTTCGGATTTAGATTACCATTAACGACGCAGTGGTTTCAATCGTGTTTTGCAGAATTGCTAGTTGCTCTTACTACGCCGTCACGTGTAATAATGATCTATATTATAGCACTTGTATTCTTCAAAGACCCATTATGGATCATGTTCAAGTTTCCGTAACTCCTAAATGTGACAGCAATTCTCGTGCACATAGGAACGAATGCACAGAACGCTGTTATTTCTGAATTTGTTTCTCCAGCAAAATGTGAACTTATACTCGTAGGTACAAACAATCTAGAAGCTCACATCACAAGACAATTCATTTCTATGGTTGTTTTAATAGAGAAAATAATTCATCCAAGATTATATGTAATTGAACCTGGAAGACTTTTTCCTCTGTATTGTAAAATCTACCTCCCCGTTCAATGTAACTTCAGATGTGCGGAGAAACTATTTCAGCCGCTCTGTGGCCCACTTTCTTTAAGCTTTTGACTTAATTACAAGCTTGTTACCAGTATTGACTTTTGTAATTACAATTTTTAAGGCTTTTTCCCTGTTTATCTTTGACTGGCACAAATTACGTGACAAAACGGACCTTTGGAGCAATAAGAGTAGTTCAGTGATGCAAGCTAATTATATATGACCAGTTGTCAACATCGATAACTGAGTTACGAGCAGGTAGTGTACCACACACGACGGAACGAGGTATTAACTGCAAATTGTGCAAATTTTGTAGTTTTTCAGGAAAACTACAAACAAACCACTCCTAATATCAAATGCATATTATATGTATATATATTAGATATATATTATATATTTTTTTCGTCTCGATACTAACGAGTAACCACGCAGGATTAGTTTAGTCGTTCAACTGCGAGTTGCACCAATATTTTTGTACAATTTCAGCAAACCACGGACCATAAGTACTTATTTATTATACGCACAAGCTGACGTTTCAGAGACTATTGAGTGTGATGTTCTAGAACTGAGAAGAATCAAGGTGATAAGGCCGCCCACTTGTGCATTCATTTATAGTTTAAGTTCATTTCATATTGTAATTTTATTTTTGGTGTGCAATAAAGTTATATTGTATTGTAAGAATCAGAAGATTAAAAAATATTATTTTCTTTTACAAAGTGTCTATTACAATACAAGTAGGTGGCCTATAGATATAGCTAATTAGATATACTGCAGCAATAAATCTCTACATGTATTGGCCTCCATTTTTTGCAAGCGCCTACAAGCAGATTGTGTTCCATTGATTTCATGGTATCGTGAGAAAGTGCTCTGTGTTCTGTAGATATTGATACATACTGCCTTATCGCTTCGGAGAAGAGACGTGTAAGAGATTATTTATATGCCTATGTACCTGTTACTTATACTTGTGATACTTAGAAATGATCGGAGGGCAGAGGTCGGAACAATTTCTAAGAACCTTAAGGTAAATTAAAAGGAGCTTTACAGTTCTTCAAATTGATAGTAGTTCGATGCGATTAGAAACAAACTAAAAGAGGATAAACAATAAGACTTAAAACATAAAAAAATAAGCTCTTGACGTTTCATATATTTGTAATGAAGTTTACTTACCAAAGTGAATGTTTTATATTTTTATAAAAAAAATGATAATAGATCAATAATATTATACATTATGAGTTAATTTTATTAAGTGCTAACCTGCACTATGGTTGTTTTAAATTAAACTTTTATTGGAAAATGAGCGAAAATAATCACGACCACAAGTGGTGCCACAAGTGGTGCCATCAGCCGCTCAGTCTGAAAGTGTATGGAAATGAGTGTGGATTTTCGCGCCTGGCAGTTAGTAGACCGTAGCCTAGTGACGGTAGCAGAAATACGCAGGTTCGAATCCTGCCGGTCGTGATTATTTTCGCTCATTTTCCAATAAAAGTTTAATTTAATATTATACATTTATAAAAAAAAAATTGCCACTAGAAGTATTTTTAATAATTTATGCTTATTAACAACGGAAATACTTGTTATTTGCTTCAACAATTAGTGAATGTAATATGTTAATCAAGCATTTGATTAATTAACAATACTGATTGAAATCTCATATGCGAATCATCATGACATCTTAGCCTTGTCGATGGAACAAAGCTAACAATGTCATCACAGAACAAACAAGGTAAAATTAATGATAAATAAAATCAATCAACACTAAACGTTAGTTCAAGGTATTTGTAAAACATTTAATATTTACTCATTTTTCATCAATCGTATTGCAATGTTTTCTACACCTAACATCGTGGCCTTAGTTGCAACAAAACGATTGTACAAACGAACAATCCGAATCAAGTAACAATTGTAATACTCATACAGCTAGTACACACGTAGTGTTAGTAGGTTTACATGTTCAAACATAAAGTTTAATGTAACGATAGAATAAAATTCGACAATATAACTAATTATAATAAGTTATTTTTACACTATATGTACGTACCATTAGGCGTTTGACCTAAAGCATAGTATTAGACACAAACGACAATTTTTGAATTTTTAACAGTACGAAATAAACGTAAACACCAAAATTAAGTGATATGGAGCTACCATTTTTTTAAACTAGATAAGCTCACGCTTTACTACAACTCATAATCTACGATCTATCGCGCTTGCATAGAAGAAACCGATTTACCCTCGACTTGAAAACCGATACATAAGACGTATTTTTCTTGTAGGCAAGAAAGCTTTTGCCTACATGAAAAACACGGGTCTAAAGTGAGTTTCAAAGTACATAAAACAATTTGTTGCTAAAATACATACTTGTACTTACTCACGTGCTATGTAAGCATACGGAAAGCCAGTAGCTTCGTGTTTACTGACACTTCTAATAAATGTAATTGATAATCGTTGGAGTGATCCAGTGAGATGTCAAGGTGATGTGTCAATGTGCGCGTGCGAATGATATGGGATTTCCGCTCCACGAGCAAAGGTCTCTATGTACTTACACCTAGAGAAGAATGTTGCAAATTGGCACCGGAAATAGGAATTAGTTGAAGGTAAATATGTGTAATGTTGTGAGTAAGAGTAGGAAGGATCTGTAGTAGTTTTTATATTTAGAATATCTTAGAATATAAATACCTTATAATAATAAAACCTTAAATAAAGGGTGTCTCAGCGCCGATTTTAAACTTTAAACACGAATTTCTCGGGATCCTGCGGGGCTAGCGGGAGGGGAGTGGTAGCGTTCGGTCGGTGATGAGTGCGGATTTGTTAGTCGCCATGTCGCAGTGGTCTGGCGCGCACCGCGCGTACGCAGTAGAGGCGTACTTTTGCAATGAGTTTTCGTTGAGTCAAGCATAGCGCAAGTTTTGTAACCGCTTTGAAATCAGCCGTTTAAGTGACGCTCCGAGTATCCAGTTAATTAAGTCGTGGGTAGAAAAGTTTAGAGCGACAGGATGTTTACTGAATCATTCATTTCGCCCTCGAAATAAACCTGTGCGATCGATTGAAAACATCGACCGCGTCGCCGCTGCAGTCGCGGAGCATCCACGACTATCAGTTAGAAAACATGCTGCCTCTTTGAGCCTTCACCGTTCAAGTCTTCAACGAATATTGGCCTTAGACTTAAAATTACATCCTTACAAAATCCAAATAGTGCAAGAAATCAAACCAGAAGACTACAACAAGCGAAAAATTTACTGTCAGAATATGTTAGATATTTTTTCAGAGGAAAATGGGATCGACAGTGTTTACTTTAGTGATGAGTCACATTTTCACCTCGAAGGGTACGTCAATCGTCAAAATTGCCGTAACTGGTCATCAAACAATCCAAAAAAAAACATCAGAAAGCATTACACAGCCCCAAAGTTACTGTATGGTGTGCAATATCAGCTAAGAAAATCATCAGGCCATTTTTCTTCGAGAATGACCGAGGTGCAACGGTTACAGTGACGAGCGAGCGGTATATTGATATTATTAATATTTTTTTTTGTACCGCAACTGCAAGAAGAAGATATTGACAAGTCAAGTGAGTGGTTTCAGCAAGATGGGGCCACAGCCCACACAGCTAGGGTCTCCATGGACACACTAAAAGCGTTGTTTCCGGGTAAAATCATAAGCCGCTTTGGAGACATATTGTGGCCACCTCGATCTCCTGACTTAAGCCCAGCTGACTTTTTTATGGGGCTATCTCAAAGAAAGAGTTTATGATACCCCTCTTTCGAGTTTGGAGCAGTTGAAGGCTAAAATAACGACAGAAGTGAGAGCCATATCAGTTGACGTTCTACGACGTGTCTCTGCAAATTTGCTTGTCCGCTTTGAAGAGTGCATTCGCCGTGATGGAAGACATCTTGACGGTGTAATATTCCGTACATAAAATCCGCAACAATACATTATAATTTACAGCAATAAAAATATTTCAAATACAATTAGTTTTTTTTAAATAAATATTTAAAGTTTAAAATCGGCGCTGAGACACCCTGTATTACTTCATTAACGGAGTTTTAAATTTGATTAAAATTGACCTTATACTAGTGTTACCAGTGTTACTGCACCAGGTTACCCTGTAGCACAGCAGCCACTAAGTGTTTAAAATTATTTGTTTACTGTTGATTTAGAGATGGTAGGTATGTATATATGCCAGATAACCCAGCCAAGTTCGTTGAGGTACAAATTGTTAAAATATGAACTTTTGTTTGTTGTTTTTGTGATACTTCAAATAAAATCTTTATAAAAAAAATCTCGCTAACCACGTCAGAGTTACAGATTCAGATATTGTTTTTCGGCCTTTCCATATGAAAATAAACAAATTTTGTATCGAAAGATTTAAAATCACAGATAATATTAAGCTTGTCAGATTAGCCAAAAAGAAAATGTATACCAGATTTATACTCATTGTTCACTATAACGAACACATGTAGCATCAATATCAAACATACAACATATATAATATAGAGAGAGAGATGTATAACATTCACGAACTGATATCAAACAACAGAGAAATGCAGACATGTATTCGTATTATAACACTAGTGGATGACCGCAGCTTCAGTCGCGTTATTTCGGGATAAAAAGTAGCCTATGACACTTTCGCGACCTCATACTACCTCCGTGGGTTGGATGACACGTTAAATTGTAGGTCCCGGTTGTTTGTCTTGTACAGCAGTCCTTAAGCCATGTCAGAGGCCCTTAGGGCGGTTTGAAAACTCTCGACACCAGAGTTGGCCTCTCTCATTCGATAAGAAGAATATATTAACTACCTACATATCAATAATCATGAAGATCCGTGCAGCCGTTTCTGCGTGATGATCGTTTAAATAAACTGACAAACAGAAACACAGAGAAACAGACAAAATTCTATAAACTGTTGGAACGTGTTCTGTTTCATCAATTCATTATTATCGATTCTAAGTATTTCCAAACATTTTTTTAAATACCTCTGATGTTGAGACTTTCGACCCTCTTCAGCTTTATTATATGTATAGATTCACTGACTGACCCGGTTTCTCATCTGTCTATCAAACTCTGATTGGGATTAGACTGCTATTGTTTACATAACTGACCTATACACTTGTCTGAGTGTAAGGTATGTGCATTGTTGTCTAGTAACGGTGATTGGCAGAGTTACAGTTACGGACTATAGGGTAACAGAGGCCCTTGGAGCGGTTTGAAAAGTCTCGACTTCAGTTAGCCACTAAACGAACTTAGTTTTGCTTACAGAGTTAAAAGGATAAGAAAGTGACGAACCCTAATTAAGGCATTGTCAATAAAGTTTCTAACTTATCTTCGTTACCATCAACGTGTTATCACCTATTGCTGATCATAGGCCTCTTATTCTAGAGTATACGCCTAGCACCTGAAATCATATATAATAGTAGTGCCTATTTTTAGATCACATGGTATGATCACTACATACCAGTCACGCATGAAAGCTATTTAGTTTGTAATACAGTAAATAGGTATTTACTAGGTTATATGTTAGGCAAGGTGATAATCCTCGGCTAGTCTATTTTGTAATCTGGAATAGTCACTCTAGAAATTACACAAAACTTATAAACTAGATACAAAAAACTATTTTATGGCATAGGTTGATCTGGTTTTGTGACTAGGTACTAGATAAGAAGCTACAACGCGGAAATGCACACAATAATAGATACTTACATACATACCTACACATAAATTTTCATATGAAGTTATCTCATGTCCAAGCCATGCACGCTTTTCTACGTACATGTATTATGATAATAGTTGCTGCAAATGAAAATGCGTCTTCTTTTTTATAGCTCTGATTCTTTGTTATATATTACACAACTCTAGAGCTCGTACACACGGAGATATCTTATTGCTTTGATACGGTATAAAACTTTTTGTCTGGAAAAGATTATCCTAGAGAAGTGGCGCGCCCCAGCGTTTTAGTTCAAATCTTATATTTAAATTGTTTTTTAAATGACTTCATCATACTTTGAGGCGATATAATTCATATCATAATAAAATAATAATAAAATTTTTGACACTCGACTAAATTTATGAACTTGTATTAAATAAAAACATTGTGTAACCTGTGATAGTACAAGGATTAGATATTAACAATATCATTAAATCTACCTACCTCCTGTTTGTCGGGCATAAAGACGTTGCAAGTGAACAAGATGCCTCCATGTGCACTATCTCCCACGACACGTGTAAAAACCAGCCCATTATTTTATTCACCGATATTGATTGTAAAGAAGAACACGTTTCCTTTTGTGCCACAAACATGTTTGAGAAACAGGGATATGAAATATGATATTTTTTGTCGTTGTAGGCATATCAACTGGGTACGATTGTCAAGATGAGCTTATATGGAGAAAATAAGTAGATACTTACATCATTATCTTTATTGAACAGGTATGTGTCACTAAAAAGAACGATCACTGCATGCTGTACAGTTTAAGTATAAGTACTAATGATTGTCATTGGTAAGTTCAACGTACCTAATACGCTCTCTAGATATTTATGATGTACTTCATTTTACTTTATATTCCCTACAATAATGGCTTGTTTTTCAAAATATTTTGTAGATTTTTACTCATGTAACAGTGAAGGAAACTTCGGGAGGAAACAGACATATTTGAGAACTACATGTAGATGGCTCTGGGCTGAAAACTGCCTCAATGAATCAATTATACGGTGAGGTGAGAAGAGGACTTACTAATCTCAGTCAGACCTGCGCCACTCTTGTGTCCTGACAATTATAAGCAACACACACAAATTCCTTACACTAATATGTATACAATATACTGTACAGTACAAGTGTATACAATATAAGCTATTATGTAGTATATAGCACAAACTACAGCACAATTTATTCCCTGTTCCATCCATTCCCGTCAGACGTCTAGGTCCGGCCATACATCGGACATCTGCTAATCTAGCCATCTGACGGGCGAGATTCAAGTTGCTATTTTTAATTAACCTGTAGTTCATGATAGCGCGTAAGTTATTACTTCAGCCGATGCCAGATCTCACTTATTAGATTAGAAATATCTCAAGTTTCATCTGTAGTAGAGCACCACTTATTGCTAAGCATTTCTGAGGTCTGTGCTAGCTTTTGCATGTGGCTTTACTTACATTTTTCAAAAATAGGAGATTAACTGTGGGCATATTTTTTTTTGTTTCAGATAGATTGATGGATAAATCTTTGTTGCAATATACGACATTTCGATTTTATTAAGAATTATGTTATGTTATGTTTTTTGTACATGTATTATCTCTTTGTCTAAACTTTGTGCAAACTCTTTCGTGCTTATCTTTTGAACTTATAAGCTAATGAAGTGTTAGAAAAATTAGCAACATATCAAGCTAAAACTCACTCTTATTTATTATAATGTATATTCAATTACAATACTTCCAAACATAATATTCAGTCCCCTGAAACTATGGTTATCTTCGATATACATACATATATACACAGACAAACCTGCTGCTCGTATTTTAGTAGGTAGAGACATTGCATAACTAGCGCGCCATGCCCGAGCACGCATGCGATTATCTGCTTCAGATATTGTCCAATTGATCGAGTATTTTGATCGATTTGTGTCAGAAGCTATCAAACCTGTCGGAACACTTTGCAAATTCCAATGAAATGAATTGCTTTCAGACAAGGCATGTATCACTTTCTCGTTAGTATTGTTGTGATGACTTATAATCTATACTAATATTATAAAGCTGAAGAGTTTGTTTGTTTGAACGCGCTAATCTCAGGAACTGCGCGAACTCAGGAGGTGCTAATTGAAGAATCTTTTTGTGTTGGATATACCATCTATCGAGGAAGGCTTTAGATTATATAACATCACGCTGCAAGTAATAGGAACGAAGAAACAATAGAAAATGTGGAAAAAAATAAAAATATTCATCTTTGAGGGCTTCCGTTGCGTGCGCTGCGAAAACAGTTCAAAATATCAAAAAAATGTGTATGAAAGAATTATTTCTCTTGAAATGATCTAACAAAATATCCACTACAGTATATGTCTATCTTTTAAGGTTAACTCACTACGATTAATGAAGTAAAGCTAATTATTTATTTATGAGAGGTCATTATGGATCTTGCTGTGTATTTATCCAAACACTAAATTACATCTCTTTTGAATTCGCCCAACAAATTCTGTATTGTTGCTTCAACACAAAAGCATAACAAATAAATATGTTATCTCAAAATAAGCCACAATAAACAAGACAACCTTTGATAAGATACAATATGTAACAGTGTCCAACAATAAAGAATAAGGTCACACATCGATATATTTACGGCCATTGCATATTTCGAGGACAATAAACGGATTAAGAAACCATAAATAATGATCCGTTTTATGTAACTGGCTGAAGCATTTAAATGTATGAGTAAGTGTGGCGACGTCATTTGTCCCTAATATCCATATTATTTACTTAACAATGACATTGCTAACATACAATAATAATTACATCTTTTCATGGAAGTTAGAAATACTCTCTACAGTTTTTCATTGCATTTCTTTTACTATTTTTGTTAACAAAGCATATAACAAATATCTGGTGCCCCTGAGATACAAGCCTAGCTTAGTTCAGAGGCACCAGTTCATAATTAAATTGTAGCACTTAAATTATTTTAGTTTAACTGTGGAACTCCTTGCCCGAATCTCTATTCCCCTTGAACTATAATTTGTCGGTCTTTAAGTCGAGAGTAAACCGGTTTCTTCTAGGCAAGCGTGCTACATCGTAGACTATAACATTGCTTACCATCAGGCAAGTTGTAGTCAAGCGTAAGCCTATATCATGTAAAAAAAAAAAGTTGTATATTTCATTATTTTAGTCTTAGTCTTAAGCATCTTTATGGTTTTCCATCGTAGCCCGTTGGTATATATTCAATTCAGAGGATTTAAGTAGGTACGTACAAAAGTCAACGATAAAAGTATTTGTACGCACACGTCTTTGCGTTAATTCTGCCCATTTTAGCGGTTGTTTTCACTAATTACCATCTCGTTTGCAATTTAAAATATACGTAAGCTGCATGCATATGTTTCTGTAGTAACGTTAGTACTAAACCTAGTTAGAAATGCAAATCTGTTTCGTGGTCGTAAATAGAACAATCTAAATTAAAAGAAAAATAAATTTAGATTTTAAATGTAATGGTGAATAATACTGCCTTTCCCAATTTGACAATTGCGTCTCTGTAAGTGTCAATTGTCACACACGAAATTTTACATACGTATTAATTAATGAAAAAAGTACATAACAAGCAGAGCAGCGGTGTGTTCAGCGTCTCATTAAAGACCTAGTTTTATATCAGTACAGGCATGAATTATATACGGGAGGTAAAAATAACACATCTGTAATAGGAGGTTTGGTAATAACTAAAAAAAAAACATAAGTTGCTGAAGAAAGTGACAGATTCTGTACAATACAAAGGCGTTATGTTGGCCCATTCACAGCTCAATAGGCCAACATAAAGGCTAGTATATCGGGAACTTATCACGTCGCAGGCAGCTCGCTACCGGCCGGCGGCGCATTATGCAAACCAACGAGGCGCCTGCGCCCGCGCCGCATCCACGCTGACGCTTCCTGATCTCTGAGTAATTGAGTTACCATATTCAAACCGACTCCAAACAACGTATAATTGCCCTATCTATTATGTAATTAACCATAAACAAGCTGTAATGAGCAGGAGGAAGCTATTAATATTTGCTTTGAGGTTAGCTAACATAATGCTATGGATAGAGTTTGTATAGATAGTATGGATAATGTTACTTTTGTAATGCAGCTCCACCTCTATCTATCTATTATCTCGACTGTGCGTAATGTTCTGATGCAAAGGTGAGATATTAGTCTTACGCAGATGTTTCTTGCATCAAATGGCGTCAATCAATCCCGAGGTGCGTGGAGAATTGCGCATAAGCATGGAGCGATGGACCAATCGGGGCGAAGCATTGAACTTGCAATGTATAAGTGATCAACATCAACTTGAGGTCTCTAACAATTTTGCTCACTTCTTCAACAACATACCTAATGAAATTACCAAACATCTTGATTCTTGCAATTACAGGGCCCTCCAGTATCTTACTGATAACTTAAACCCAAACCCCATTGATTTTGGCTTTCATCAAGTCACACCTAGTACAATTGTAAAAACTTTTAAATCACTAAAATCAAAAATGTCGGAGGATATCTGGGGCCTCTCAGTAAAGTTTATAAATGAAATAATAGATTTAGTAGCACCTACCCTTGCTGAAGTTTTTAATAGTTGTATAGAAACAGGAATCTTTCCAAACTTGATGAAGTGCGCTAAGGTGTTACCATTGTTCAAGGCTGGAAGCAGTACTGAGCCTGGCAACTATAGGCCAATTTCAATTTTACCTGTCTTCAGTAAAATCTTTGAAAAGATGCTACTTATACAGCTTAGCGCATTCTTCAATAGTAAGGGATTAATATATGTGAGACAGTTTGGATTTTCGCGGGGAAGATCTACCACTGATGCCGTGACGTCATTTGTTGATATAATTTATGAAACATGGGAAAAGTCGCAGGATTGCATAGGTATTTTTTGCGACTTATCCAAAGCATTTGACTGTGTCCAGCATAATATTTTACTCGATAAACTTAGCCATTACGGCGTCAGGGGTGTTTCACTCGCTATCCTGAAGTCCTATCTATCTGATCGGTCTATGCAAGTTGATATAAATGGTGCACGATCTAATGTAGTGAATGTGGGTGTAGGCGTCCCTCAGGGCTCAATTCTGGGTCCATTTTTGTTTCTGGTGTATATTAATGACCTACCATATTTAGCTCAAAAATATGCTGAAATAATCCTTTTCGCTGACGACACGTCTTTACTTTTTAATTTAAATCGTACTCAAGTTGACTCTGATCATATAAACCTGGCTTTGAGTTATATTTCAAAGTGGTTTAGCACAAATAATCTTGCTCTTAATACCCAAAAGACAAACTGTCTTAATTTTACACTTGTCAATAATAGACGAATGAATTCCATTCAAATCGATAATACAGCCTTATCATTTGCTAAAGAAACTAAATTTTTAGGCCTTACTTTGGACTCAAAATTGCAATGGGGACCACATATCGAAAAATTGAGTAACAAATTAAGTTCAGCAGCGTATGCTGTCAGAAAAATACGACAGTGCTCGAATGTACAAACCGCGAAAATAGTTTATTTCAGCTACTTTCATTCTGTTATGTCCTATGGAATTTTGTTGTGGGGCCATGCGGCAGACATAAAACACGTTTTTGTAATGCAAAAGAGGGCATTCAGAGGCATTTATGGACTGGGAACCAGAGAATCTCTGAGGGAGCGCTTTAAAACATCAAATATTTTGACAATGCCTTGTCAATATATACTTGCCTGTATTTTGTATGCTAGAACTCAATTACCGAACTACACAGAACGCAATATTACATTCACACGTAATACAGACAGGTACGCATTACCCCACACCAGACTAACAAAGACTGGTAAATCATATAAAATTAATGCTATCAAATTTTATAACGTTCTTCCAAATTGTATAACGGAAATGAATGACAGAAACTTTAAAAAAATAGTAAAAAAACTTTTAATTGAAAAAGCATATTATTCAACGGGAGACTTTTTGAAAGACAAAAAGACATGGCATAATCTGTATATTGACACGGCTGCATTGAATAAATAAAGCCGGTTGAAAGGTTGTAATTGTTGTTATATTGTATTAAATTTATTTTGGTGTAGTAGTTAAGATAATTTTTATTTTATTTATTATTCTAATTGAATTTGTTTTTATAATTTAAATGTATTTTTTTATAGTATGCCTTTGGCATCATTTATTATGTACTAGATTTGACATTCATAAGTGTGCAAAACTAAGTTTAGTTTTAACCCAAATGAAGAAATAAATGAATATGAATAATATGATCAATCAGTACTTGCAGCGATCCTTTGAGGTCAGACGCCGCTTTGTCAGTGCCAGGATGGGGCAGGATGACAGTATGGACGTAGACAGTTAATAACAGGCCTAAAAATCTATGACTCTTGAAAATTGTTAGGAATACGATAATATTTAATACATGAAAAGAATAGCCTTGATCGGAGGAATTGGGTATCGAAGGAAGCATGAGTGTGATATGATAGGGACATTAGTTGATTCAATGACTGAGAATCCTTATAAAGTAAGCATGTTGGTATGGAAGTGGCCGAGAGATTTCGAGCCACCCTACGGGTCTCTGACATAGCTTAACAACTGTAGTACTATACAAACAGCCAAGACAATCAATTAATCGTATAATTATTTATTACAGAGTGGTGGGTTGTGGGTTGAGTATGGTGTTCTTATGTAATGAAATGTACCATCTTCTTTACCTGTACTCGGCAAATAAATTCTTAGACTTTCACTTTTTTGACTTTGCACTCAAGCCACTCAATTTCTGTTCTATGTCACTGAACGACTGTCGGGTTGCTCGTTTGTTGTTGCCAACTAACTAAAACATATTCTACGCCATTATAGATTTGCATAGGACTCAGAAATGGAATTCTAACGACTTCATAAACATGAAAAATGGCCGGTAACAATTCCTACTGACTTGCAAATTGAGCGCGCGATCATTTGTCTATGTCGATCTACTTGGTATTGGTATCTCAGCGTGGCTTGCTCCCTAATAGATTCTGGCCAGGTGGTTTACTATGAATTCTGAAACAATACTTTATAAAGATTGTTTAGTTGTTTGTTATCCAGTGTTATATCATAGACTGATACATGGTTCATATGATGACTCCAACACGTTATGCGATCGAACTCGGCTGTCACGATCTACTTTGAAAATCGTTGCTGGAAAGTCAGAGCTCAAAAATACGCAGGGACATTTTACACAGCGCCATCTAGCTCAACCTATTGTAAGCAAATTCATGATCATCTAACCTGTCTCATATTAGCAGAGCAATCTTATCATATGTCTTTCAGCTTTAAACCGAGTGATCTAGATTAGATCGGTAGTATACTAACGAAATTGGGATACTGACAAAGAAAAACTAAATAGGAGTTTATGGTAGCCCATGAAGCTCCTGAGATCCCAATGATCCTGTCTAGAAATCAATTTTCTAAGCAATTCAGTAAATTGCAGTTTGCGGAAGTCACGTGAAGATTGCTATCGTAAAGATAACAAGGTAACGGTGGATTTTATTTAAACGAGTTCATCTAGACTAGAGTGGCGTTTTTATTATCTCTTTCGTACGGGACTGAATTAGTAGCCTCGTCAAAAATAAATGTTATAACATAGTGGTAGCAGCATTAAAAACTTGGAAAATGTGAAAATATGCGTACACAATTCTATGAAAAGTTTGGTGTAGGATAAGTTTTGCATTACAATGATTGGTGTAGGATAAATTTCGTGATTCATTTTAAGTAAAAAGAGGGAAATTGCATAGTTTATATTTGTTTATTATTGTGAGCAACCGTTAAAATTTGGTTGATGTAAGCACAAACAATGTTGTGACAGTAGGTATTATTAAGTTACAGAAAATATAGGAATGATTTAAAAACAAAACACAATTGAACCAAAACAAATTCCCCATGTGAGTACTTGTCAAAGATTCTATTGTCAAGTGCAGCCTTTATACCTTACAATGTATCAGTCACCGTCCAGCAAAGAGCGGTGCAACGATGACTCATATAAAGCATGCGAAAGGATCTCACCACTTTACGACATGTGAACTTGCCAGTAACAAAGTGCTCAAGTTCAATCTGAATGTCTGTGCAATGGATGTACAAATGTATTGGATGGAGTTCTTATAAGGATTTGAAATAAGGATTTGAAGTCAGATATACAACATATTTATTCCAGAAATTATTTTCAAAATGTAAACTATGTGCAAAGGTTCGATTTCGATCAAATTGTATGACCAATTGATTAAAATGAAATAATTTGACATTAATATGAATGCATTGAAACACAACTCAGTAAAATTAACAATGACAGCTTTTGCAGATAAAACGCAAAGCTCATAGAGATATCTTACCTCTACAGAAAAATCATAGGTTTTTTTAGCTTAAAGCCACTTTGGCAAAGAACCTGTTATGCGCGCATCTTTCAACTTTATTAGAGAGTTCCATCCGTTGCATTTCTACATCCAAGATCAGTCCGTATCTCGTGAAGTGCATAGTACAATCTTTCAAGCCGATGAATAGCATTGTTAGAGCCACAGGACTCGAATATCGCATCCACGTGTTAATAATGCAATATTGATGCTCCATTCCAACCTTTTTGCACATAAACTAACAAAGGCTTAGTTAAAGTTGTTTACAAGATGATACATCCGTTCTATAGAAATGGAATAATAGAAAGAAGAAAGGCAGTAATTCCACGGCCGTTTTATATATTTACTAGACGCGTCCCGTGGTTTAGTATGTGAGGTGCATAGAATAAACTGCATGAAGATCATGAAATAACCTTTATCGTTTTTCATATCAATTAAATCAATATTTGTCAGTTGTTGCAAAATGTTTCGTTAGTTAATTATTGTAATTACTGGTAGCTATCGCATACGTTACTAATGACTGTTTTATAAACAAAAAACAATAAATTTTATTCTACTACTTTTTAAAATCCCTAGCAGACATTGTTCACGGAACAGCTAATCTTATCTAGCTACCCTCATTTCCATGATATGAATCTGATGAAAATGACGAAATCAAAAAATGAAAAAAAAATATTATTAAGACACGTTATGACAAACAAACAAACTGACAGAATAACAACCATTTTTATTATGCTTTTTTGCTTGTACTCTGCTATGAAGTCCCATAAAAGAAGAATTAAGCTTAATGCATGTAAAAGATTACAATCAGTCAATAAAACACGCAATCGAGTAGTTTAGGTGTGGGATAAAGATCACAGTCGTAAAGTAACTGTTGTTAGTTGTAATGTTGCTTCACGTGGAAATGACGCGGACTTACCTACTGATGCATGTTGCGGTCATAGAGTGCGACTGCACTTACTTTAATTGTTACAGTGTTAGATGTAGTTGTTAAAAATAGCATTTTGACCACAAAAGTTTCGCGTTTTAATCACAGAAATATATATTAGGAAGTAACACGTTTGTAAACAGTCTTTATTGTTCAAGTAATATCCGTTACAAATACCCGGTTTTACTAATGAAACATAATTATCCGAGTAGATTAGAGACCTAGATTCTCGTTCATCATCATCATCATCATCAGCCCACGGTCGTCCACTTCTGGACATAGGCCTCTCCCAAGGCACGCCACAGCCCGACTGTGTTTGTTGTTGTTTGTAGATTCTCGTTAGTTAAAAATAATAAATTGCTTTTGGAATTGAATAAGGAAAGGTTAGAAAGTAAGTACAGTACATATAAGAGGAGCAGATTGCAACGAGTATAAAAACCACGCAAGGGACCTCTAACATGACAGTAAATGGGAAAGTAAAAATTTTAACTTTCTAGATCTTCCGTTTTTCATGTAAAATGTCTACTTTCGATTCAGTACTTCACTCTGTATTTATTTGTGAAGACGATATTTAACTCATCTGCTGTGAAGTTTCGTGGCTTCTAGATGTGCAATGGATTGACACTGACACTTTGACAGCCTGTAATTTTTACATGTACGCCGTAAGGTGCCTACAGGAAAAAGTTGGTATCATTTCGTAAGAGAATTAACATTCCTATGCATTGGATTCCACGTGAGTCATGGGGTTTAGTCAGTTTTAGGTTATTTTATATGAGTATAAATGACTTTAAAAGAAAGGCTCTCATTTCAACTGTTATTTTCAATCAATACACTAAAACGATTTGATTTTTTAATAATTCGTTTTTTAAAAGATCACCTACCTCGAAAATAATGTAAAAAATATATAAAGAAACATTTAGCTATAAAGCAAACGCTTGTGTCATGAATACTTAATAAAGAACGTAGAAATAAATTAAATAAATATAATAATATCCTTTTATTTCGAACTTAGTTCATATTAATCAATATTATACAGCGTATACATATTATTATGTATAATGCATACTCACTTACTTAATATTTCTACAGTTACGTTAGCAATGCTGACCCCACACATCGATTGCAACGGTCCTCTCTGAGAATCTTTTCACAGTGACTTATCATTTGTAAAGCTAAGCCTATGTCGGTAATTATTTTATGATTTAGAGCTGGCCGTTGAGAGGACAGACGGTGTGTATTAAATATTTATTAATAACTGGGCCCGCAGGTATCATCCCATAATTGTAATGGCGACTTGTCACTACCTCGTAGAAATACCTCTTTTAAGAATCTACGATGGATTTGCTTTTCACATTTTCTCAACACTGTGCTTTGTAATAGAAATAAATAAGTTAATCTGCTTTTATGATTTTCGAATAAAAATACTTAAGTTGTTTTTTTTTTTATCTAAAACCTGTTTTAATAAACTAATATCTTACCGATAAAAATTTAAAAATATATTTTTTTTATATAGACTTATAACCTTTCAAGGCTTCAATTTTTATGCCTGTAAATTTGTCACCTACATTGTAGTAAGTTCCTAACAGATGAGTAAGTACGCACACGTCACGTTGCGTTTCTCTGATTGGAAAATATTTATGGGTCTGGAGACCAATGAAAATAATGAGATGGCCACTAAAGTAACGGGCGACGCCGTAAAAACACTGGAGTTTATTGTTCAGCTAAATTAAATTGCCACTCAAATGGTAGGTACAGTTATTACGACTACACGCTTTTAAGACAATAAACATGTGGTTGTCTACAAATATGAATAGTAGGAAAATGAACCGCAGAGCAATATATTCCGCTCGTACAAATAAATTTTCTTTGCAACAGTTAGGAAGCAAATCACAAAAAAATTTTTTTTGCGATAAGAAGCTCATCATTTTTGGTATTAAGAAAAAATCGCATTACTCGTACTGTAACAAACAACGTAGTACGGAATTGCGTAAAGCAGCGTAACTTTTTTGTAAAACGATAATAAGAGCACATTCTACAAACATTTCCATGAGAACTATTCTCTGAAAAAAGTGTTTATCTTATAATAGGTAAAATTATCCAATAATTCTATGAAAAATGTGTATTGTGTTAATATTTTATCATTAACACTGAAAGCTCACTAAAAACAACCGAGCTGGATAACAGATTAAGCTCTATGTAAACTCCAAATAAACAAAATTAAAAAGTTAGTATGAGAGTGGCAAAAGCTTGATCTGGAGAATTTTTAACCACCTCATGGGCCTCTGAAATGGCTGAACAAAGAACAATTATCTGATTGTAGCCCTCGTCTGGTCGATTAGTTAATTGCCAGCGTCATCTGCTTCCAATAAATATGATCACGTGCACATTCCTGGCTAATTTTAGAGCTCACGTGTAGACTGGCTACTGGAAACAACTGGAAACATACTACTCATTGTACTACATACTGCTTATCTTTGTTTTTCATATTCAAATGCGGCTGTTGCTTGTAGCTTAACTAGGGATTGGTGTCCGTCATTTGTCATTTTTCTGTAGGAGGTCTTGCGTTTCTTAAAGCGCAGGCTGAATGGCGTTCTTTGAAAAAGGTATATGCCCAGAAATTGACGACTGAAGGTTGATGATAATTATTTTTTTCAGCATGATTAGCATAGCTAGGATGTAGCAGGTTTACTTATCCGCCATAACAGGTGTTCCGAAATTAGACTTAATAAACGTCTCGGTTTGAGAGATATCGGTACGGCTACCTGAGTTACTGGCGCTATTTTAATACTCACCAATATTTGTGTTAATTGGATAGATTTCAGGGCATGCGCTTTTAAGAGATCAGACATATTACCTTATTTATGAGAAATATTTCCGCTGTGGAATTTTGGTAGTTAAAGCTTACAGTGTTTTAACACTGCTGCTGCTGTTGCTTTAGCAAATACGAGTATTTTATATCGATGCCCAAAGATTACGAACTTGTATCAAATGAGCTTTTAATCAGTCACAACTCTGTTTTGTATTCACAGAGGTATCAACCCTAAACATTGGGAACATGGGTTCAAAACAACAGTCTTAACCATGAGACTGACACTAGACATACACTAGATAATTATAGTTATAACTACAAACGTACATACATGCAACTTTCGTTAAACGCTACAAAAAGGTGATTAACTGATCATTGCATCATTAACAAGAGACTCCAGAATATTTCATTTATCGTACTTATCGGAGTGTTTAAAGTGAAAATCCATACTTCGTCTCCATATTTCACACCAAGTTATGCAAATTAAAAAAGCCGCGGTCAATTAAGTCAGCAATATCCTTCGATTGGATAAAATATCGTCGTGACGTCGAATTTCACGCCGTACGTTAATTACTCTGTCACGTCACACAATTTAAATTATTTATATCCGTAGACTATGAAATTGATAAGGAGAGATGGATAAACTAACTTTGTCTATGTTCATTTAAAGTACAATAAATCAAACCTTATTTACCGTACACACACTTCGTTGGTTCATTAAGTAATACTGAAATTCAAAAACTACGCATATCGTTACATTCCAATGTATGTGTTAACTTTTCATGGAAACTTCTAACATCAAACTACGAAAATTTACGAGAATTTATAAAAGTTAAGCGATACTCGCCTATTGATATAGCTCATACAATTTGTCCCCACGTAATCCATTCTCTGCGAACTCCAAGTCAATTCTCGGTTAACCCGACGGCAATCCCTTACATTAAATGACACGTACTTACATACAATTAAAATAATGCGAAAGTGGTGGTTGCAGTTTAAAGGTAGTCTGTCGGGTGACCTTTAGGTTGATCGTGTCAACAACCCGGCTACAACCGGCCTCAACCATAGACTGCAAGTCTGAATCAACAGAGACTCCTAACTTCCCCATCCCCACCATCATTATTGTTAGCCAAGTCCGACAGGATAATGCTGTTGAAACAATTTGACTTTTATTTCTAACACCTTGTAACACACAGTATTGAACAATAGAATTTGTATAAAGCTCACTAACATACTAACGATTTCTCTAGTGCGTTCTTGAAGTCATAACCAGTCCCATCAGAAGACCAGGGCTGGTCTTCCTTGCCATCATCATTATGCCAGCCGCAGCTCGAGATAAAAACAAACATCTACAGATTTTACACATGGTACTTAACCAACGCAACGTCTAACAAAAATAATAACGTTTATTCAATTCGAACAAAACTTAACTTGTGATTTTTATAAGCATACGTACGTTGGAATGACTTTGTCACAATGAGTTGTCTAACAGGTACGATGTTCATAACATTACATGAAATGGGATTATTAAGTTATGTCACAAAACAATTTGCTGGACAAAAAATAATTATGAATTTTCACGCGTTATTCAGCAGGCGAGCGAATGAGATTTGATTAACATGCAAATTTCGCGTAATGGGAGGAAATGTCGGGAGTTAATCTGCGAGTTGATCTTTGGGAGTTATGCTTTCAAGTTTTTACTAAATTATTTTATGTAACTTTAAAAAATAACCATATATAATGATTTGATGCATGCGTCAGAAACATAGTGTCTTAACAATATTAAATATCCGATATTCAACTTACAGTAAACGGATAATATTCTTATCATATGAGAGTTGCCAACTCTAGTGTCATGAATTTTCAAACCTGACATGTCTTAAGGACTGCCGTTAACAAACAGAAAACGTTATCTACAAAATAACACACAGCCTTAAAAGGAAAAGCTTTAAACCAGCGTGCGACCGTAAAGAAGTGTTATTTATAAAGTCGTGCTGCTGGTCCTAAGTAGTAGTACGCTACAAGTGGTTAGGACGGTATATGAGGTACTTACAGGTCGTTAGAGATATCTACTTACTATCAAGCAGCACATATCACACCTCGTGCCCTAGTGCGGAAGGTCAGCCGGATTTATGGTCCACGAACGCTGTGATGGTATAGTGGGACTAGGATAATGTGAGAATCGAAGTTATTGGATTGTATGTCGTGGTGCTTTGTAAACGAGTGCAGAAAATAAATAAATAAAATATATTACATAATATATTTAGAAAATAAGTGGTTTTTATGAGATTCGATTCGTTGATTATGTTTAGATACGAATAGCGTATAAAGCGTAATAAGTTGGGTACATATTTTATTTTGTAAGTGGTAGGTCACATTAAAATTAAAGTATTTATTTCTAAACGCCCGTATTTATTCCTTCGTAGTAAAGAGTGTGATAAAACGAAGTACCAATACGTAAAGCTATTTTCATGCAAAAGTCTCAGTTGCCCGTGTTTCTGGAACAGCGTGAAGACAATTCAAAAATTTAACAAACGCACGACTTCCTTTTCACGACTGCTGGCAAAGAAACTTAAAAAAATAAAACTTGAATAAAAATATCCGCCATTTATATCTAGAACACACAGTCGTTATGATTAGATCAGATTGCATTTTTTAAATCCTTTTTTCAACCCTTTCCACCGCCACGTTTATGCTGGTCCAACTATACGTACGTAACCCTCAGTCCATAGAGCCTTTGTGGCGCCGCCGCCACTCTTCAATGGTCTAACGGACCCTGTTCGCGCTCAAATAATGATTGGGAAACGGTAGATTAATGTGGACACACTCGTGAAATATTACTAGGTCTGCCAGACTTGTTGCACTAACACAGGGTTAAATATGATTTAGGGACGCAAATTATGATCAGGGCTTTCTTAGGTAGTGCCTGGTTAACATTATGATAAATTAGCCATTGAAAGAACGTTGATGTTATGAAATGATCTGTAGCGGAGACATGGAGCTGAGAAAATAAAATGCTGTAACAAAAATATATTCTTGATATGCAAAAAAACTGTACCTTAAATCAGAAACAAAAAGAATCATGTCTTTTAAGTGTATTTTTAGTAATTCATTGTAAATTTGGTTCAAATTGTCAGGGTTAGTGTATTTAAAAAATGTATTGAGCATGTTGTAAGACCTTTAAGGTATAATATAAGTAATAAACGCGCCATGTACACTACCTCACGGGTGGCGCGGAAACGTGTACATATTATGAAGAATACAACTTTTTTAACATTTTGCATCGCTGTATCTCCGAAATGGTGATTCTTAGGATAAAAAGTGTATGAACAATTTTTATAGATAATTGCCTGATGAGTAATTTTTTCTCATCTACTTTTATTATCAAAACTAACCGTTTAGCTGCAAAACTCAATAAACCAATTTTTGTAACATTTGACCTTGAATATATTTTTTTCCACACTTCGGATTGATGGGGATTTTTGACAAATTGTGTATGATAGGGCTCCCAACATTCATGCCAATTTTCAGCCAGGTGCGAATTAATGTAACCTTGAATGTCTATTTTGACCGGACTTTTGTTTTTGTTTTATTATGTGTAAAGAATGAACGTATAAGACAGTTTTTTGACGTTACCGTCACACAACTAAGTATATTATACATATAGTCCGTACGCTACGTTGAGAAGCATGTTAGTTGATGAAACAAAGACACAATACTTATATTTTATACTTTATCTATAGATAGGATATCAAGTCATACGTTCTTGATTATTAATTAGTAGCATGCTAGTTTTGGATTAATTATATATACATATAATATGCATACAGTACGTACAACGGGCATATGTGCATTGTGCATATGTTATGTATCAAATGTCAACAAATCCAATTTAGTGTGAAAGGTTATTTTCTTACCTTCCTTTGGCTTACCTGTATGTACATAATGTAGTGTAGTCTTCTACAAGTAGACACATCGCAACAACCGTTCAGGTAAAACACTTCTCGTGTTTTCTAGAAAGCATTCGTGATTCAGCTTAAATGCTGAAATAAATCGGAAATCAGACCTTTATAAAGATTTATTGAGTTTGTGCTGTTTGTATGTGTAAGCGGGAAACTATTTAAGGAGGCACAGTTATTAAGTACTTGCTGAATGAAAATTATGGATGAATATTTTTTAAACAAAAACAGTGGGTTTTAGACTTGTTGCTTTGTATTACGCGGCATACAAATTTTCATTAAGATTTATTGCTAAAAATCTTAGTACTAAAAATCAAAATGTTTGTTAACTGTTTTCATACAGAACATATAATAATTATTTAAAAGTTAAAAATAAATTTTTACAATAACAAGATTCTAGAACTTGAAATTCCAAGCTACCACCTCTTAAAGAGACAGTCTGTAGAAGCCATAGATAAACACTTATCTCGAGAGAGATGACTTAACTAAACTTAAAGATAAGTTTTGCAAAAAATTAACACCATTTTCGTATCAAGTCATTTTAACTATTTCGATGACAAACAGTTATTTTAGTACGAATTTATAGTAAAAATGTGATATGACAAGGTTCTTTAATATATTATTCAAATTATCCTGCATTTTATCCAGCTAGATCGTTTTCAAATGATCAATAATGGAGAATGACTGTTCATATCTACATGCTGGAGTGTCACATTGCAAGATATACTTCACTTTATATTGTGTATATTTGTAGAAATACTTATAGGTACTAATAAATACTATACGATATACATATTTAATGAAACCAAGAAACGAAGACTTATAATAAAATAAAAAGGATAAATTATGTATTATTTCTCACATTATGTGAGAAATAATACATAATTTATAAAAGAAAATGAAATGAAAAAAAATATTTAAATTGATCAACAAGAGTTATAATTTCAGCAGGAATATATGAACTTATCCTTATATCTTTTAGAACTTTTAAGAGGTCACCGGCAATTTCAACTAGTTTTCAATAAAAACAACATACATTTTATATTGAAAATATATATTCAAAGATCAATTTTGATACAAAATGCAGCACCATTTGAAATCGACCATAATTATCAATTTGAGAGAATATCCAATGGATTCTCCAATGCGTTACTAATTAAGATGTGCCGATAGCTACACCTGGGGGGTTACTACATGACTTGAAGACATTTGATGTTATACAAATAAAAGTGTTATTTAATTATTAAATCCATTTATTTGCATGCATATTTACATTACGCAAAAAAACTAACTAGTACAAAATATATCGTAAATAAAAATTAAATTTAAAATAATATTATAGAATATAATAGAAAATTCTTTATTGCAACACACGATAATAATTAAAAAAAGAAGAAAAAAGTACTTATACTAGTGCCACAAGTTGCAGCCTTATTGCTAAAAGCAATCTCTTCCAGGCAACCATCGGATGGAAAGGAATAAATAAGAGATAACAGAGGACGTGGTATACAATAATATAAACAAAGAAGAAAAGATTAGATTAAAAATACATACTACAAACCTACTTAATAAACTATACATATAAATCATACACCCTAATATACCAAAAATAAAATAAATTAATACATATTGTTAATAAATTCTGATTGAGTATACACTATACACATACATAGATGATGATAGCAAAGGAACTACATAGATCTCACTGTAATGATGACAAATACCATATTTTTACTTGAGTCTTGATGCTAGTATACGTCGGAATCCGCGAGTAGCGTAGGTATACCTAATCCCACCAAAAACAGTGCTTTACTGCGATTTGTTTATTATTAATTGAAGTTCAATAGTGGCATATTATGTTATTACGAATGTATAATTTTACTAACACACAGTCTAAGTCTGAAGCTATATTTCAAAAACGACTACAAGTGTTTTTATTGGAAAAGTCTAGTTTTTCCATAAATTTATTTTTGAATGATGAAACAATCAGACATTTGTGTTGAACCTAATTTTAATTTTATATCACACATTGTAGAACCAATTTGCACGTTCTATGGGTGAGAATGAGGCGGTCGATATTTTTTTTTATTATTTTTTCAACAACTCTGTAAAACTTATATGCTGCAAATAAATAATTATGATTTATAAGTTCGATGATTCTTAGCAATTTTTTTAATACCAGTAATCTTGATTATTGTTATAGTACAAAATAGTTACAAAATTGTCTAAGGTCGCATTCTGCGCAGTGCGTAGCGTTTAGCATTTATATCGGAGGGTTCTAATAACGGAGGGTGTAATATTTTAAGTTTTAACCGCAGTAGCCCCCCTGTTTAAGGATATCGCATAACTAGACAATAGTTACGCGAACAGCTCATATTATTCAGTTATTATTCGTATCGTAATGGAAATATAATAAGGCTGGAGAGCGTGAAGATCGCGCCGAGAGATGTCGGGAAAGCTCGCGGCTAGGCCACATTTACATGATAATGTTTCAGCAGTACTGGTAGTAGGTGATATGCTGTTTTGGGCTCTATAATTGATATAGTAAGAGTGTTTAGGGGTTGTGTTAAATTTACTAGAGTTCATGTGCTTCATGTAGGAACTGAATGTTTTAAAATTAAAAATATTTTCAGCGAATATATGGGCAGAAATAGGTAAGTGTTTTTTTTACCAATAATTATTTTGATATGGGTCCTTATTTTCGATTCTAGGGGTGCATAAAGGATATTTAAAGAATAAAATGTTGTAAAACATAGTAGGTAATATCAAGCCTTTATTTTTAAATGACATTGGCAGTAAATGTTTTAAAGTTTTGTTTTTTATTTGCAACATAGTAACTTCTGTGACGAATACCATAAATACACTCAGCTTATTCCACGTTTAGGAGTGATGGCGGTACACTAACTAGCCCTAAGGCCAGGCGGCGTGCAAATCCCGCTTTGCCGTGAATTATGGGAGGATCTGATAATTTCGTGGCTACATTCGCTGGCGTGTCGATACAGGCTACGATACCAGCTAGCTGCACTCGATACTGGGTTAGTCATTACAAACTTGCATTAGGTTAAAATGATGTCAAGCGATAAACAATAGCAAGTATAAAAATTAGGTTTGTGCATATGATTGATAACGCTTAACTATACCTATAGTATTATATCCCTATTAACTAAGGTTGTATACGAAATTGTATAACTATATCTATTTTTTTAAACTAACTAGTTCTGAATTACAATGAAGTTAGATAAAATCAAATCGCACACAACTGCAACAGAGCTATAAAGATTGATTAAAGGTTGAGCGTATCATATCAGTTACTGCATGAATTTTACTGAGCTTCCGCTTATTTGGTTGCGCTGACTCTATTTTACTCAATAATAACTACCAGTTAGCTATACATGTTTAGAGGTACCTTTTAGGCCACATTTACCGTAATCTTTCTTTATGATCCTGTAAAATAAAGTCACGAACATTTCACTGTTACCAAAACTGTACTTAATAAACACTAAGTTATAAAATAATGGTCTATGCAATTGGCACAAGCGTTCAATTCCGTGCAGTATAAGGTTAATATTATTAGTTCCGACATTTATATTGACTATTCTTTTACAGGCGAATTTTAGTTTTTCGTGTAGAATAAATAACAGAACAAATCTTAAAGGTAAGCTGTCTGTGCTATTGGCACTATGTCATCGGCATATCTGCCAGTTATGGCTTCGTTTCCTTATTCCCTGGTCGGATGCCTTGCGATTGATAGCGTGAAATATTGCACTAGATGCAAGTTGATACTGAGGTATTGTAAGGTGTGGATTAGTTCTGTTCTCTATTGTTGGACCTGAAAGGTCCAACAATAGAGAACAGAACAGACAAACATAAAGTTTCAAAAATTATAGTACAGTGTAAGGGTAGGTTTTGAGCGTCAAACGGCGTAGTCTTTTTCTTCAATATATGAATGATAAATTGTTTACTGAAATCTACACATTTTGCAAATTATGATGGCTATTTTAACACTTTATTACGATAACAGCTTTAGACTGAAATAGGTTCTTATTTCATAACAATGTTTTCCTCCATACTGATAGACATTTTTATCGAGTCAGCTCGCATCCATGATCTGAACTAAAATAGTAGGTTTTGAGTTCACCGATCACAATGAAGTAACAAATAGTTATATCAAACTATTAAATATAACTATAACAATAACTAACAAGAAGTTGTAAACAATAATTGAAACCATCTCTAACCTATTCTACTATCCAATTACACAATAACATTAAATGTTTATGTAAGCACTTCTCCATTGTTTTATTGAAAAATATTACGCGAAAAGACAGCCTGTTTCTTTTTATTAGACATCGTAGAACTAGCTAGAGTTACAAGTTATTTTAGAGCGTCGCTGTAACTTTTGTGTCGTGGCAATAATTAAAATGCTTGAGAGTTTCTGAGACATACAGGGTGGCCAAACAAGATGAATAACTTTTTAAATGGTCGCTTTAATCATCTTTACTTACAAAAATAAACTTTACAACACTCAATTAACAAATCCAAAGCAACAAAATAAATAGTTTTGCACCTGCGTTTTATGGTTTTGTACAGTCACTGGCCCGCCCAGAGCGATACTTATGCTAAATAGTATAGAATTTACTTATCTAACAAAACCATCCGTCTCATGATTTAATGATATCACGTCTAAAAAAACATTTTTCAAAAAGTCAGCCTGTATAAGAGGCATGGATGCACCATATTTACGACTAAAGAAATTGATACATATAATAAATACATCGGTAATTCGAATTGCATTCGAAGAAACAGGCCGATCCTTGCGCTTTGCTCACTAAATACGATGCTATATGAAAATACGAGTAAATTTATTTGAGTGGTGCATTATTTATTTAAAAGAAACGATAGAATTTCAGAGGTTTATTTTCATCCATGCAGGTAAAACGTAAACAGCGAAGTCAAACGTAGCTTATTTATTTTTATCGCATTAAATATCTCATATGGATCTACCATTCCATCGTGCACCTTACCTTGTCTGCGACCAGTTGCTAGCCTGAATATAAAAAAGCTCGTGTATACGACGCTGTGCCAATCCTTGCTGCAATATTGTATAGGTGTGTGGGGGGGTGCCGCTAAAACTTATATGATTGCCGCCGAGCGGGCCCAGAGAGCAGTTATTAAAGTCTTACTTGGAAAACCGAGGCGGTTTCCCACTAGCCAACTCTACGAAGAGTTTAAGGTTCTCACCGTGAGGCAACTGTTCATACAGAGAGCAATAGATAAATCTAGCCAAAGATTATTAGATCTTGACAATAATAGAGACGACAACTCATTCAAACCAGTAACCTTACCTGACACTAGAACGGTCTTCGCATCCCGCCTGCCACCATACATACATATCTTCACATACAACGAAGTGAGCAAAACATATCCCGTCAAGAAACATGTGCACAGAAAGGCACGTGGAAAAATAAAAGTCTGGTTAACTTCACTCTCTTACAAAGAAACTGAGATCCTGGTTAAAGTCTACAACTCCGATTCTAAACTAGGAAATAACGACAATGACATTTAAACTAAACACATACACACACAAACGCAACACATACAAGCTCACACTCCAAGTCACATTCACACACACGCATACACACCATACACACGTAGGTTGACGCACTGCTGCAATATTCGAATTTGTAAAGCCTATAAGTTTTAATTCCTGTGGTCGATTTCAATAATCTTAGTATCCTTAGGTATGAATTGTTTATGTATCCATAAATCAGTAGAGTTATTAATGAAATGGAGTCATTTGTACAAATTAGGAATAGGTCTTTTAAATCACTTTGTTATATTAGATTACGTGATCACTTTTTAATATTGTAATACGCGAATGACTTAGGTAATGATTCTTTTGGTTACTCTCAATCTTGGACCACCGAGATACAGGCCCAGGCCTAGTTCGGGGTTCACAAGAAACTCACATTAACATTAATTAAGTAATTAATATAATTTAGTAATACGTTAATATTTTTGTGATTGTACCAGTGTTTTTTGGCAAATAAAATATCTTTATCTTATCTTATCTATATTCCCATCATAGTTAAAATTAGTAACTAAGGACCATTTTTTTAACACAATAAATATATTTACGAAAAACTTACCTAAGTAGCGTTTATGGGAAATATAATCGGATGCCTTTCCTTCAGTAACTTATAAAATATTTACACTTATATAGAATTATGTATACTTGCAATATTTTAGTGCTTTATCAATCTCGATAGATGGGAACCAATCATTCTAAGGGAGTTAGTTAGATAGCATCCAGTAACTTCTTGCGTCTGGTTGCGATCTGCTTTGTTTATCTCAAGTATTGAGTAACGAGCGGTAATCCCGTGACTAATTCATATCGTAACGTGTAATTCGTCATGTCTCTGCTGTGGATCTCTGAGACTGCAGTTTGGCACTACTGTGAAGGTAGATTGAGTAGTGCTATGAAGGAAATTAGCTTATTTTTTATTGTTTGTCGAATAAATAATTAACATTTTTTACGCAAGATAGGCTCATGCCAATGCTAATCATGAGGTTAGCAATACTAAAGATTACGATGTATCGTCATTACGCGCTTACTTAGTGATTATCTCAAGCTTTAGAAGATAAATTATTTTATTTGGAGGAGCCGGTGTTACCAATATGATGGAAGTGGAGAGAGCTCAAAGAGCTGTCCTCAAAGTTATGCTGAAAAAACCATATAGATATCCCACAGACGAGATTTACACAGAGACAGGAGTATTACGCGTGAGGCAACTGTACATTAAAAAAGTAACGCTTGCAATGCATAGAAGCGCCCTCGTGAAGACGACAACTGGTTCGCCTAGAAGAAGACCCCCTTGCGCTGTACAATCCAGAGTAAAGACAGCTTTCGCACAGCGTCTCCCAGACTTTCGCTTTCCTTTTATCTATAATAGAATGTTAAAACTTTGCAAAATCAACGGAAAAACTGTAAAAGAATGCAAAACAATCATACAAGAATATTTATCATCGCTCACTCACACTGAAACAGAAGATATACTTAAGATAGTACAGTAAAGACAACCCTTCCCACTCTCTTCCTTCCATTCTCTACATGCACTCGCAAACATACATATACACGCATACACATACCTACACACACACACATACACACAGTTCAAAACCCTAGTTGTAACCTAATCTTACCCAGTTCAAGCTTTTACACAGTTTCCATAAAAGAAAAAGTCCAGTTTTATTTTAATAATAATGTTAGCTAGAATTTAACTTTTATAAGTTATGTACCAATATTGTTATACACACAGCAAGTAAAACCGCACCGTATTTTAGTAAAACTTGTAGCAAAGCGAAGTGGGTGCCTGCGATACAAGTGTAAACTTAGTGCAGGGCTCACAAGAACTCTAACAAACCTTCCTAGAAATCGTAACTAAGTATGTAAACATTAGTTTTTAAGGTTTTATGTAATACCTTCAGTCAATAAATAATTTTGTATTTGTATTTTGTATTGTATTTGTATTTAACAATGAGAGTTAGTTAGACATTAGAACAGACTGAAAGTCTGTTGTTAAAAGTTGTATAATAATCAATAGGTTATATTAGTAAGATTTTATATTCTTTGTTTAAGTTTTACTTTAAACTTTGAAAATTTTATTTTATACATAGTTTACTTTGTAGTTGTACTTTCTTAAACTAAAAAGAAACGAGTCAGATAAAATCAACGTAATAATCGGTTGTGTGAACCGGTAGTACTAAGTTGTATAGTCTGTGTTTGCAAAGTCGTTTTTCTCAGTGCTAAGCATACAAGCAAGGCCCCGTTACTCGCTCGAGGATCAGAATATCGAGAACGGTACAGGTTGTTGTTTTGTTTTATTAAACCGACTTAGCTCGCGGAATAACAATGGTACAACGGCCGAATTAAATTTGGATGCAGGTGTGCCAAATTCGATTGCATAAGGTACCGTTCTTTGGTGTTTGGGCGTTCAGAGTTACTTGTATCTTACTAAGAATCTTTTCATGAAGAGTTTAGTGCATCAATATCTGTTATGTATGTTTTAATGATATTTACATCTCTCATGTTCGGTAAGTAGGTCCTTATTACCCCCAAATGGGGCTTGTAAGTTACCAATTAGCGCTCTAGGGTAATAATGTAGCTAGAAAAGCCCTAGGGCGGTAATTAAAAAAAAACTTTTCCCTCTTAAAAAAGTTTAAGTAGTAGACAAAGGAGGTCGCTTCGCTATTCAAACTCAAACTCAAACTTCTTCGTATGAGTATATTAGTGATATTAGTCATCAATTTTAAATATCGAACGGCGATGTTTCTGACAAAAAAAGATGAAAAAAGGCGGGAATAGAAAACTTTCAACTTAAATGTTGTTTGTTTTTTTGGATTTTTTATAAATACGTGCTAATTAGGAAAAAAACATGAGTTCTGCAAGTGATGACGATATATATTATGTAAGCTGCACTCCTGATTTAATGAAAATGGAAGCTGAACTAGTATTTAACAATATTTTGCTTGAAAGTTCTAAAGAGAGATATTTGAAAACATACGACGAGTTCATTAAGTGGCGAAAAGCAAAAACGAGTAAGTTCTGATTTTGTCCGTGACCAGCAAATATCACAATCTCAAACATTTAACATACCCATAAAACACCTGTCCCTAAAATTTTAAAATTGTTCTCATTTCACTACAAATTTTAACCATTAAAATGTTTTATTTCATTAATACGGGTTTTTTTCCTTACCTCACAATCGAGATGTAAAGCAGAGTAGTTAGCTCGGGTGTAAGCATCAATTGCACCCTCGAACTATAACTATCTCGGGCTGCAATTGATGCCTTACAGCCTTCGGCTACTAATCTACTATTGCAAGTATCTAAAGTATATACAAAAATGACTTAAAAATACAGAAAACTTATACAAAACAGATATTTACAAAAAGTTCAGCACACCGTCCATGTTGTCGCTGTGCGGCAGGGAACCCAGGATGCTGGCAGTATTTCCTCTTTGAATGCAAAGACTCAAACGTTGAGAAAAATAGCTGCCAGCCCTGAGATCTCCTGTGGCAAGGACCAAACGCTTGCTAACCTGTTTCACAAATAATTTTGTGTCCGGATAGTACCTAAATATTTTTCAAAAAAGCAGTTGACGTGCGATAAACCATTTTATTTTCACTGAAGATCTTAAAATGAACTGCACAAGCTTTTTGTTTCATTTTTATAACCAAATACCAACCTACTTAACCAGAAAACCAAAATTTGCCCTGAAAAAATTACTCCAACACTTTTTGTGTCTGGTCTTTATCTTTTCTTCTATAAATCTTTTAAAAGTACAACAATATAAATAATTAATTGCCTATCTTCACATTAATATTAACCGATGTATAACATGTATATTGTATAACTAATTGCGTCAATGAATTGTATCGTGATGACGTCATGGTGCGCCGGAGCTTTGTCGCAAGCCTTATAAGGTACCTTTTTATTCTAATCTGGTTAAAGTAATGAGTCAAGTGATTGATAGATTTATTGCGAGTACATCTGTTACGTGTTTTGTTATTCCGATTAGATTGGATTTGCGTCTATTTCTTGTTTGTTGTGACTCGACTAGATGACTTAGGTTTTTACCTTTTATAGTTTCATTTTGTATTATTCTTCAAGAATATGTATTTGGCGTTGTGGAATTATGAATTATCATGATTTTTGGCATGGTGAAATAAGTGTAATTTTAATCCAACAATACATCAGACGAAACCGTGTATAACAACATCATAACAAAATACATATCAACAAATTTACTGGTTTCTTTTTAGGTACATAGGCAGGAAGAATAGGTTCCTTTCCTTATATTCACGAAATCTAATATAATTCTAATGGCATGGCATTAAAAATAAAACATGGTAAAGCCAACATTACCCTACACTTAGATTAAAATACATGACGCAGCAAGAATTCCTCATCCTTCCTCGGATGTAGGGATTGTTTTTGCAGTACATGCGCGAGGTAATAGACAAGACAAGCTAAAGACTCATAACTATATTTTTTGGGTTAAGATTTTTTTACACCTACTACCTACTACCTATATCATCTAACCCATAGAAGCGAATACTTACATTAGCTTAATCAAAGAAATAAAATTGAAGGATATTATGCTTAATTATAACCTTAAAACATTTTATTTATAGTACATTATGGCACGCATAGTTCAAACTTCACAGAGCTAGCCCGATGTCTGTGATTGAATAACTGATACCACTACACGTTCGTTGATAAGGAGATCAAGAATAGTCGAGATCTGATGCCTTTATAGATTTTTGTACTGTCGATTGATCTCACTACAAGTTATAAAACCATTGATGACTAACTCAGATTAAATATGTATGTGACATATTTTATGTCTGTTTATTTCTATGATGAGGTGTTTATCGCTTGTGACGTCATTGTATCTGGGTACAACGCATGCGCTTGCGCCGCTAGGGGGCGGGACGAGATAATGTCAGGCGCCGCCGGAGTATTTATAGCAGGACTTGGACAACTGTTATGCTCCTAGAGCACATGCAGTGGGCAGAAACACAGATCTATGCTTAATTTCAAACCACAACGAGATAGAGTCAATTGTGAAATTTATCTAAGAATTGGAGCTGCATATTTTAATTTATCAACGCGCGCCGCTTCAGAAATTTACAGCTTATCAAACTGGTATTTCAAACTAGTATTTGGAAAAATCTGTACAAAGGCAGCCAATGCACTTTTTCTCTACATGATAAGCGTTTTAGATTTTTGTTAATTTAATTGTACGATTTAAGTTCATTTGTCGCGATGGTGGCTGCTCCCTTAAAAATCAATTAATGGTTCCCAAAAGCTAGATTGTATTTTGGCTATAATAATCGCAAACATATACAACTATGTATATATAACTAGTAAAAAAAGTTACTATTTTAAATTATCGTCGTATAATACGTACGTATGAGCTAAGCATTATATTCGTAGATGAAGCAGGTATGCTTGTTAGGTAAGGTATTTAACATGTTCCTGGGACAGACTTACGTTAACCCATGCATGGATTTATTGAGGAACAATGTTTTTATGCGCTTACTATTAACGCATAGAGTAAGCTGTACTGGAAATAAAGTACATATTAATATGCATAGAAGTCTTATATAATTTTTTTTGTGTCAGTCTCTTAAATCTTCTTTTAGTCTGTAAAGTTTGGTCTTAAGTTCTAGCTGCACCCCCTTATTCTATCAGAAACAGAGTAAATATAAATTGTTCACCGATTGTCATTTATGCTAATAAAAAAAATGAAATTAATTAATCTTATTTAATTATTCAGTTGAAAGAAACGCCTCCTAACCCAAGCTGTTCAGATTGACAGATTGATTTTCTTAGTAGATCGTAGTTTGACCCTAATAAATGTGGCCAAAATTTATATCGTAGCAAAATAATCGTTCCTAGTTTGTAAACTCTAGTGCGTCAAATCAAGGTCAAAGTAAAAGTACTTATATAAAATGTAGGGACTGTTTTTTTATCGTAATCGTCATTCACACAGATCTTGCAATAACATTTTACCAATATTACAAAATATAGACTCCAAGCATTCGAAGAGTTGAGTGAGAGTCGATCAGAGAGACCTACGCGATGAAATCCAGCGCATAAATTATGTTTACGGGCATTATTTGAAAGAAATCAATGGCGTTGCATGCCTCGAGAGAAACTGAAAGTAAAAATTATCGCTCGACAATACAAAATTGACCTTTCGCAACATCGACTTCAAACCCAATAGATGTCTTTAAGTAGAGAAAACAAATCGGAATCGCATTTGCCAAACAAAATATAAGTATGCTCCACTTTAGAACACAGTTTTTCAGTAAAAATCTCCGCAATCATTATAATACAGGCCATAATATAATTTACAGAATGATATCTATAAAAAAGAGCATCACTAACCAGCAACTGGTTGTCACGTTGGGCTTTGCGATCACAATAACCATTTTGTTGCCCAAGGATCGCTAGAGATTAGATTACTTCTATTTTTTTTTTGTTTTGTTGCCTGGCGTTTCCTGACGCTCAGGGTTTGCAGTCACTGCACGGTAGGTTTTGTATTATTAAGTGCCAACATCATCTCTAGCGCAGTTAGGTGTATCTAGGTTAACTTATC
Organism: Macaria notata; assembly: GCA_927399415.1. Classification (NCBI taxonomy): domain Eukaryota; kingdom Metazoa; phylum Arthropoda; class Insecta; order Lepidoptera; family Geometridae; genus Macaria; species Macaria notata. The sequence goes on along the minus strand of OV656734.1, from coordinate 12,645,161 downwards.
TACGTTTTTCAAGCATGAAGCACGCCAATAACTCAATTCAACTGATACTATTGATATCGGCATCATGCTACAAGCTTTCAACAAAAGGATATTAAAAGCTTATGCAGATACTTTGCGAAATTGCAATGTTGAATATTTAATCACAAGTTTTCTCTCTCAAATATAGTTCGGTTGGAAGTTTATTTTGTCTTCAGGATTTCACTGTCATTATAGAATGACAGTTTAATCCATACAGTTTAATTTATTAATTGAACTTAACTTTTTTACATGTTATAGGTTGTAGTTATAATAATATTCAAGGATATTTAATAATCTATAAAAGTTCATTGTTATTTAACTAGTTTGAAAACTTTTCTTTAACTTTTTAATTGCAAATATTAAAATAACTGATGGCGTTTTATATAATATCACACTTAGTAACAATAAAATGAATACCCAATTCTAGAAAAGCGATTATAAAACCATATTATAAAAATATCATATTCTCATTCATGTTCCTAATATCATTGGAAAGTCGCAAGGATCATCATGTTTCCTCGATGGCCAGTTATTTGCATAATTTGGTTCACGAAACTGACAGACTGATGGAGATAAATGCACGAGCGATGACCCCAACAAAAACTGGACAGTAAAATACAAAAAATTAGGCCAACACTGTCATACAAAACCTACTTTTTCCACGCACGGTAGTGATCGGAAAGTAATAATTAAAGGAGAAACATGAAAGTTTAAAAATTGATTTGATCTTAATTTCTTAGGTCGCTATGGTGAGTGGAAGAAATTAAGGCCGGAGCAAAAAATGAGGAAGACAAATGACGGAGGCGACTGTCAAATTGAATAAAAAAGTTTCAAAGAATTACGTCTCAAACCATGGAGCTCCAACATTTTTGGTAATTATCATTACGCAGCTATTTGGAATATAGAAATTATCATAGAGAATCGATTATTTTCAAAAATTATAATAAATACATTTCAAGTGATAGATAAACATCGTTTATGAAGCGATAATCCTCTCGAGATGAAATCTCTAGCGGATTGTAAAGTAATCCCATCTAATCTCTGTCGAAATCCCGTTTACGGCGCCATCGAACAACTTTATTACGTGAAAAATTAAAATTAAACGACGTAATGAAACTGGTCCGGAGTGTTTCGTGACCAACGAAAATTAGTCTTTAATGGTTTTTTACGGCTTATTTTGGGACGTCGTTATGATTAAGATCGCGTGGCTGCCGACGGCATGTATCCTGGTTTTGAAACAGGATACTGTCGGGACGTCGCAGCCGGAGTTATTGGTACTTCATCAGACTCTCATTGACCCTAATTCGACAATTCAGTCAAACTAAAAGCGGAGAAAAAAGCTACAGCAATTGTAATGTTGATTGACACTAATACAAAAAGTAGTACTGACACTAATAAATATTTTATCTCGTAGAAACGATTGTAAAGGAAAAATCACGATAAATTCATATTCGAAACAGAAAAAAATGTAAACAAAAATCCTTATCAACATAGATCAAGGCAACCTGGTTAGCCGTCCTTTTATCAATCATTCAATTGAACAACCGATAACACGCCTAATAGGCCGAATGCGATAATGGCAGGCGCCAGCAATAAAAGTACGAAAGAAAGACCACTCGAAACCGCAAATAGAATGTTATAGAATGCTATCAAATGCGGTCGCCGAGTCATTGTTTGTTTGATTTTCATTTCATTTGGTATCTATTACTTCAGTCTATTTCGGGGACCGGTTATCTGCGACCTAAAACGACCTGTCCGAGCCGTGGGCGTGTTTGTTTGCTGAAATCGAAAGTGATCTGTAAATTGTAAAAGCCTTTTAGTTTGAAAAGTGTTATGTATTTTGATGTGTTGCGTTTGCTTTTGTTTACCTAATATTTTTTCGGTATGGTGTATTTATTTTGTTATCTTGTTAGTTTATCATTACAATTTTGCGCTGTCAAGCTTTGCTTTAATTATTCTTTCTTCACGGTAAAATTATCCACTCAATGTTTAACTTACAAAAAGTATTAAGACCATCTTGCCTTACAGCCTCCATCTAATAATTACAAAGATGTTGTTCCCAGCGGGGCAGACCGCGAAGTCCTACAATCCCCGCAGGTGTCGTCTGCCGAAGCTACTCGTCTTTCAAGCCTTTTTTCAGACCGTCTTCACGACCCAAACCAATCATTAAGTTTATTTTAAGAACTGTACAGGTTATTTTTAAAATTGACGTGCTATTTTTACCGGTGCGACGTGGGTGATTGTGGTGACTAATGGAAACGTAAAGATAGTCAGGTGTAGGTATCATACGATAAAGATTTTTTTACTTTTAATTTTTTTACCATTTGTTTATTTTATAAAATGAATGTAATGAAATTAAGTACTTTATAAACTTATTGGTATTTTTTAAACTTTATCTTAGGAATTGGTTCCATCTGGCCAATTCCAAAGCTATCTATCATAGCATGTCCTATAACTTTTATACGAGATGTTAATTCGCCGAGCACTGTTAGCACATTCCAGCACAGTTGCTATGCAATGAAGACTTTGAATAATATGTATGGAACTTGCTGTGCAATCGCGTAAACTTGTCTCACGAGAATTTGTCAAGCAAGTACCAGTGCTCAATTATCTCAACGGGCCGTATTAATATTGAACTGGTTTGTTTTAAAATTGAAATGAGTGGCGAGACAGTTAATATGCATACCTACATTATGTAGATATGAGAGGCTGATGAGAATGCATAATTCTACATTCTTGGTCTAACGTTTATTTCAAGTAGCTGTTAATTTAGCTATATATATAAAAAAAGTGAAAGACACTCTTTTTATATAAAATGAGTAAAAAATATGATTGGTAAATATTTACGGATGTTGTGTCTATCTTATAACAAGTACGTATACGAAAAACAAAAAGAAATATTTTGGTGTTATATATTTTGTAAATAAAATTGAATCTTCATTCGGTTAAAATTTCTTATTTCACTTGCAGTATCTAGAAGTATAAATTACAGCAGTAGTAGTGTAACTGAGAACAGTCTCTACAAATATTGTAGTTGCCATCAATCACTGAGAAGTGACGTTTTAGAGCCAACAACCGAAACCTACTTCCAGCTCCTTCGAACAAAGAGCTTGTTAAAATTCCATAGTGCAGAACTGTTGACTAATATCATCCTATTAGAATTAGAAGGTTAAACCTTAACAATGGGATTTGTGCAAAACTTAGACTTAAACTTTTAACCTATCTATAAAACTTATATGAAAAGTTTGGGAACAATAGATACCTATAGCTAAAAATTTAGGTTGCACTTGCAAAAACTTGAAATGTGTAAGCTACTAAACTAGTTTTCATATATTATGCTCTAGTGAAATCAGTAAGTGAAAAGATACTTATTTTGCTACCAGTCAAAATTGAACTGTGCAGTCATTGCTTTCGTTTTCAACTTTATGAAACAACCTTGACATCTCAACCAAATTTCAACTCTCATAAACGTGACTTTGTATAACAGCAAGATGTAAAACGTACAGAATTTCAAATGTAATATTTTATGAATAAACGATAATTATGTTCCTAGACCGGGTTTATAAGCTGCAGTATAGCGGATTAATCAAATTGCACATCCAATATTCATACTCAGATAGGATCTATACTTAGTTGCGTGGACACAGACTCGAGACCCAAGTCGGCCAATTCTATGATAAGTTATACACTTGTGGTGACATTGAAGAAGCTATTCGTAGTATACTGGGAGTAATTTATTGCTTTTCATCGTCTGAAACTAGTAACGCGATATGTTATATCATATAGCAGCGTCTGGTCGACTAACATAGATGTCCGTAGATTAAGCACGCTACCTACTCCCCTAACCGTAATAATAGCTGATAGCCGCGACAAATACGCTTCAACTTTTTGCAGCGATAACACGGCTGCGGTTAGATCTCAATCGGTTCCTGTCAAAGATTTCTATGACAGCATTCTGTGGTTATCAATCGTGTGTCGTAAACATTGGCCTTAATACTTCTACACCATTGGAATTTTTAGTACAAAATTGGCCTAATTAAATAGTAATTTTTAGTGGAGGCTAATAAAGCTTAGTCCAATTACGGAGCAGAGTGGAGCTAACGCGATTAGCAGGTTTAAACATATCAGCCGTTTGTGGGGCTTCGAGGCTGGCACAGGTACTAGCGAGACAGCATACGCTTTCAAGGTCTCACTGTGCCGTAAAATTAAGATTAATTGTTAACAATTAATGTTTGATTAAGGCCTCTACCATTGTTCTCTTAACTTCATTATGGTTACAAAGGATCCAGCAGTTTCAGCTTTTATCACGCTGAACCTATCATTGTTTGTTTGTGCACACGTGCACTCTATGCACCGCGATACCGCGACCATGAAAAACTCACGATAATACTGCAGTTGTATTCAAATGTGAAATACCTCCCTCTGCTCAATCTACTAGACGTGCCGAGTGCACGTTGCGCCAATTTAGTTTGACGGCAGTCGCTCGCTAGCAGGTGCGTTGAACGCGCGTGCGTCGCCATCTTTACATAACAGCTGATTTTGCCGACGCGAATTCGTTCGAATTTGGAATACAGTCGGTTCCAGCCGCAGCCGGGGACGGGTTCATACTTTGTTAGTGGTCAGTGTTGTAAACGGACTATGAAGATGACAGTTAATCGAATAAGGGTCGTGGTGCTCGGCAGCCCGCGCTGTGGGAAATCGGGTAAGAATAACTCAAGTATAACCCTGTAGGAATTTTGCTCTGCTATAATCATCAGCATGTATCCAATCACTAAATGAATCATCGAAACATGTGCTTTCTTGTAGATTTTAAATTATTCTCTGCGATGCATCTGTTCCAATCGCTTTTTTTGGAGTTCACCGAATTCAATTATCTCTAATGGGCCAAGAAAAAGTTCCTTGATTTATTTTGAGAATGCCTCGAGGTGGTAATTAGGATTATTATATTAATTACGGCTGTTTCTTTTTAATTTTCAAAGAGATGCTAATCGCTGACCGGATTCTTGTGGTTTAGTATCAGTTACTGATACTTACTAATGGTCTTTTTGTACGATGAAGTATTAATCTCTGAGGCGCATCTAATCTAATTAAGGATATTAGAATCGTGATAAACGATAACAGTTTTGATATTTCTTGCTTTATTTTTCCATAATTAACTAGCGGTAGTGTTGAGAATGCAGTTAACCCTTTCTTTCATAATTTCGATCGATTAAATTTAGTTGATTTATATACATACAATTTTAATTCTTTTAACAATCTTTAGCCCAACCAATCCCAACAATTAGAAGCCCAAACTAGACCATGTTATTACCCTTAGAGAACACATTAGTTATGTATTCTCTAAGTTATTACCATAATTGTATCTGCAAATTATTTTATTGTGGGTTAGTAGATACCTAGATGAATTACGAATAGAACCGTAATATCCGCAATAAGTTCCACCATTTACAACAGTACCTACTAATTTTCCATTTTTTTATATATATTTTTTTATATTTGTCCAGTACATTCTTATTGCATACAATGCTAATGCGTAGTATCAATGCAATATAAACATTCCATCGAGTATGAAGTGCGTATCAAGGCAGAGCACAATGTTATCGCACGGTGTTTGACCTAGGATTAGTACCGGCGTGGAATACCTTGTCATGTGCTAACATACACTTACTATCTATGAATGTATTAATGCTTTCTTTTTCATCATCATCATTGAACTAATGATTTCTTTTTATATTGTGATTGTTTGTATTCTAGTAGGTAATTGTTATTAACATTATTTCAATGGTTGTGACCTGGTTTAGCACTGCGGTATATTGTTGAAATACGTCTAGAGATTTAGAGGCTTGTTCAAAAGATTCGTCATTATTGTAAATTTCTTTCATAGTCTTTCATTATTTAATTCTATATTTTGTACAACAGTAACCCCTCGGGGCTGTCTATCTGGGAAAGTGTGTAGTAGCATCCGTGACTGATTAGTTTCAAGGTATTTACTATTTACCTCACCGGAGAACAAAGAAAATATATGACATATTGAGATTATACAATGACATACATACTGCATATATTATACATACATGCGATACATGACATCGCATTTACAAAACTATAGCCAACATATAAACAGTGATGTTACGTTTCTAATATGTATATCTAAGGAATTTCTTTAGGCAAATACATTTAAATACTATGGCAAATATCAGAAGAATGTTATGTAGTCATTTTATTTATTCAAACATAAAAGTATACTTTGGTTATACTGTTATCTTTGATTCTTAGAACAAGCTGTAAACAGCTTATAAAATGCATGGAATTTTATTGCATCAAGTTCATAAAGTAAACATTGATATTCACTATCTAAAACATTTGATTGCACATAACAATTTACTTTATGTCAAAATTCCTGTTGAAATCTATAAAGATATCTATCAAGATAAGGATATAAAAGGCAGGTTAAAAATTAAGCCATAAAATTCATCATACAGGGTTTCTAGTTATGCTTGAAGTAAGAAAAAAACCTTAACATTACAAAATGTTTTGAAATGCTGGATAGATATTATAACATTTTGCGTTTGGTCGACTTGTTGTTCGTACTAAGTATTTCGTTGTTTTTTATTCAAATGTAACAAAGTTACCTCTATAAGTTTTGTTGACTTACTATACTATTTTCAATAACCCTGTATAAATCAATAATGAGTACAATAAACTGTATTAGATGTTAACATTGCGTAAAAACATTCCTTTGTCCATAAAAGGATACTTCAAAGACACAAAGCTACGTAACGCGAGTTTAGTCATTGGCGTGAAATATGTAGCAACTCAACCGTATCGTATCGTCACTGACCAAAAAACTCGTCACCAGAAAGCACCACGCACTGCGACTTGACATTATTTACTCACATTTACATTCATACAAGTATGTTCGGTCGTATAGACTTTTGACAGAATGCCAATTCTCAAGAGATCGGAATTTGATTCGCTGAAACAGAGACGCTGCAGCTGACAGAATTTTATCATCTTGGACTTGTTTTGCAAATCACTATGTACTCGTACCCTTTAGAATACAAAAAGCATATTTGTGTGCAGTAATTGAAATAATTTCAATTATTTTGTTTATTTATTAATTTAAATTATTTCAATTATTTGCATCAAACGTAAAAAATACAAGTAAACGGGCGCTTTGAAAAGAGATTTTTTAACATGAAAGTATAAAACAAAATAATACCAAATTACTGACCTTTAACTACATGACAAATGATTGGCTACCTTAGAAAGCCTGCACGTTGTGCTTCTCATTCTAAAAACAATATCTCGTAAACAAGAGCACACAATAGCATGTCGTGAATCTAATTCGAGAGTGTGATTTGGCCGAGCAGTCGACGTTGCGTGTCGGATCGTTTTTATTTTGCAACAGACCAGTTCCGAGACCACCTGAAACGCCCGTTACTTCAGATGGCTGAATCAGATTTGATGCGTGAAATTCCTCGCCGTCCTCGGACAAAATGAATCACTACAAAGCAGAAATAAATCCGATTTGTAACGGTCTAATCTCATTATGATATGTGCGATGCCGACCGCAGCCAACTGCACCAGAAATAACGAGAGAACCATGAACGAGCGAAGAATGATTTCCGTCATTAGCTTGGAGCTCGCGTCCACTTGAACCCATTCGAATTCCAGCCTCTCGAAACGATATAATAACCCAGTTCCTCATAAAAAAGCTTTTATTTACATTAGCATAGACAACATTAAAAACGTCTGGATCAGCTATAAATATTTCCTCGATACCTGCAAAACTACCCGCTCGAGCTTTCAATGAATACTAATTTCCATATAAAAGTAGTTTCAAATGAAAAATATTTTCACCTAACACCGATAACTGTTTATCCCACGTGCATACATCCGTTAAATTATGACGAGCCGCATCAAAATATACAAACAAAATCTCGGCTTACCGAATGAATCTCGGGCCGGCGTTAATGAGTCATTACTACCGGCTGCACGCCGCTAATCACCTATTAATATTAGTTAGCAAACCATGAAAAGCTACATTTTTGATTTACTAATATCTCCCGAGTATGCAGTAGAAAGTATAAACAATAACTTAGCGAAAGCTGCACGAGAGAGTTTGATTTATTAATATGGCGACGATCGCACGTCTTTTTTCGGAAACACTTCAATATATTAACATAACAATTAAAGATTAGGTAATGTCATTGACGGATGCCGGCTGTCGGATGAGCAACTATTACGATACGATGTTGCTTGACTGTTGATAGCAACGAACCTCGATCTGAAGAAGACAATTCTCTCATTTGTATAATTTGTTAGTCATAACTGTCAGAATGTTCATTTGTTGGGAACATTTTTTTAATTCTATTATATATACTTACTGTGGTACTACGTCTATAAATTAATAAAAAAAACACGAAATACATTCTATGATATTAAGTGTATATGTTACGGTAAATGTGGATAATGCGAGAATTATGCATAATTACCAGTGCTCTCGGTAAAAGTGGGAAAAACTTTCGAATTAATAACATTTACCGGTAATCATAGGCTCACGCTTGACTAAAACTTGCCTGATGTTAAGCAAGTTATAATTTACGATCTAGCGCGCTCGCTAGAAGAAACCGTTTTACTCTCGACTTGGAGACCGACTAATTATAATTCAGAGGGAGTCTTTGGAACCTCTAATGTATAACGGTGCCTCCTTGCCGAACCTCTACTCGTGCAATTTTTTTTAATAAACATTTTGATTCTGCTGTTTGATTTTATTATATTCTACCAAAGAGGTATGGTTATCTATACTTCTATACTAACATTATAAAGCTGAAGAGTTTGTTTGAACGCGCTAATCTCAGGAATTACTGGTGCGAATTGAAAAATTATTTTTGTGTTGAATAGAACATTTGTCGAGGAAGGCATTAGGCTATATAACGTCACGCTGCAAGTAATAGGAGCGAAGAAACAATGGATAATGTGGAGAAAACGGGCAAATTTATTCATCTTTGAGGGCTTCCATTGCGTGCGCTGTGAAAACGATTCAAAATGCAAAAAATATTGCCTAAAATAACTATTACACGCGGACGAAGTCACTGGCACAGCTAGTTGTATGTAATTACCGGTAAATGTGGATAATTATCTACATTTACCGTGTGCGTTGGTTATTATTAAAATTTGCATAATTCCCGATTATCTACATTTACCGTAACATATACTTATCTCTGGCTAAAAATTAAATTAAAAATGCGGAACTGTTTGCCAAAACTTTAGATTTTGTCATAAAACTTTTAAATAACTTCTTATTTCTGGGCTGTTCCACATTCCACAAATTTGTTAAAGGTAAACATGCTATTGGTGTTTTTAGAACTTCAAATTACCATTACACAAACATGAGGTAGTGAAGATTTCATGGCAATTACGCAGATGCGTTATTCATCATAAACATGATATTGAATACATTATCGTTTCTGATGAAAACAAACTTCATAATGCATAAAAACGCGAGATCCATTCACTGCTCAAAAATACCCTTTTGTATCCATCAAGCGGAACTATAAACATAATGTTTACAAACAAGGTACATGTGGACGGAGCATGAGTTGGCTCGAGGCGTAAAAACAAAGGCAAAGCTGTGTCCGTCACTGGACGTCGGAACTAACTACATTAATTGAAGTAGAGCACAGTTCATTACGCAATTATACTAGCAGACAATCAATCACGACCCACCGCATCTTGATTATGTGATTAAGTTAACATCGGAGCAGTTAGGAACGTTCAGCCCGAGGCCTCAAACTCACTTGTAAACACGAACTTGTAATTATATTGTAATAACAATTATTAGAATAAACACCAGGCAGCCGTTTCATCATCGCCTCGTGTGGGGTAATCGGAGTGTTGTGCTAACCTTGTTTGAGAAACTATTTTGAATTAGAAAGAAAAACAGTCACATTAGTTGGGCAACCGATGATCGATTGCCTTAAAAATATAAAGACACGTTCGTAATTTGTTGCAATTAAACTATTCTAGCTTCATACATCTCGAGTGCAACACAATCGGCTAATCAGTGTAAGCAAATAAACAAGAATATAGATTGACAAATGTAGTCCCTCAAGGATCTGCTCGCGGTCTGTTACTTAACGCTGCATACTTACATTGAATCGGTTTGATTTATTATTATTATCAGTTATATAATCTGCGATAATAGTAGTGGGTGTTAAAATGGTGCCAATTATTATGTTCGGTCATTTATCACGGTTTATAGTTGCTCGCGGCTATCTCTAAACTGTATGTTCCGTCCAATCGAGTTATAAATGTTACGAGTTCGAGATGTCTATTGTCGATGATGTTTGGTGCGCGGCGCGGCTTGATCTTTGCGATACTGCAGAGCACAGGTGCAATGCAAGGCAAAGCAAAGCTGGCAACTAAACGAAGTAACTAATATTTCATTATTTATAAAAAAAACATCATTCTGTTTCATATGAAAGATATGATCTCTAGAATCTTCAACAAACAGTCTACTACTATACAATTAAAGTAGCTACATAGATCTGAATCAGATTCCCATATATATATAGGTATATATCTCATTATACCACTCCTGCTTTTACTTCTCAGCAGCTTTAGCCAGCTCTAGTTCTAGAACCAATTCCTCGGTAGTCACGGCACTGCGAAGTACCTAGTTTCAGGAGCGCACAGCGAGTTAGGCGAGTATCGAGAGCGTGCAAATGTCACCGTCGCAGTATTTATATCTCGCGGGCCGCGCGCCGCGTGACTCACTCGTGTAGACGCGGGGACAGCCCGATACTTCGCTAGCTGTGAGTACGCACTGCGACCGATATTTGGAATTAAGAAAATAATGCACTTCAACTTCTTGTAAGAATAAAATAATAAAAAATATTTTGGGGTTACTGAGACCCTGTTTAAAACCTTTCCACCTGTCTGTGGAACTACTGCCACAATTACGTCTTAAATAATTGACAAGCTATGAGTATTTCGAACATAATTATGCATTTAGAAAAAGTGGGCGTAAATATACAGCATTAATACTTAGTTAATGTTTGTTGGCGAGGATTACATGAATTTGATGAAAAGATAATTATGATCTCGTTAATCATCTATGTACATCTTCATCAGTTTGGCCTATATCCGCCTAAATGCTGGATAATGCAGCTCTATTCTGTCTACTGCGTCGTCATTACAGAAACCTTGACTTCTGCGTTCATAATTGGATTTTTGGAACAAATCATTGAAGAGTAGCTTAGCGGATAGCCCAACGACTCACACTTTATCTGTCGAATTTTTTTTTATTTATTTATAAAGCTACACAAAACAGAATGAGTTCATAACTAAGCCAAATACACATTAAACACTGGTTTTGAACAAAAACAAATTCTTCAGATGAGTGTACACAGCTTGAACAAAATGAGTGCTATTAATTATTTCAAAAACCTGAGTTAGAGAGAATACAGTACCTAACTGGTACTGTATTCTCTGTCTAACAAACACACAAACAACAACGTTAAACAAGGACAACATAATTACAGACTAAATTTTATCTTACAATTAGAGATCATGCATAGCTTTGCATTAAAATAGCTAGAACATTACGCTTGAATGTGGATAACACACAATTAAATACATCCAGTGACTGATGGTGGTTCGCTAGGATACTATTGTATTGGCGACACATTCTAACTAATGGGTTGTATAAAGATGTATTATTTTTATAAATACTGAGTGAGAATATATTGAAATCCGTGATCTTCATTCAACAGCTTGTTATGAATCGTTCGTAGTGCGTGAGCGACATTACTCACGCACAACTCACGGAATTCTCGCCGGCTCACTCACCGATCTGAATAGTTCTGCGGAAATAGAAAATCGTAAATAAATAGCGACGAAAAATAGCAAAACCGGTTTGTGCCAGCAATGTATTCGAAATAGATTCAACAGATGTCTTTACTTAGAGAGTTTATCAGCTGTGACACATTCCGCATTCTTAGGACTTCTACATTCATTATTCAGGGTGATTGAGTAAGACCAAGTAGACAGTTTTGTGTGTGAGTGTGTGTGTTACAACAATTCAATTGTTTTGTCAGTATTATTCTTAGTCCTATAATTAGCTTTAGTTGAAAGTACTTCCAGGATATATTGCTCAGTGTCAAATTATCTTCATGCAGAGCAAAACTTTTTGATTCTTATTACTTTGTTATAGTTATACAGTTTTAAATGATTTGATAAATCTAGTTATAAAATACCTATGTATCGTATGCGTCCACGCGTAATATAATTTCACTATATCAGATATTACCAACCATGTTTGTAAATTAGTGAAAGAGAAAGCTAATTAGAATCTCACATTTATATAAGTAAGAGTAATTTTAATAGCAGCTTTAATTTAATAACCCCAATAAACTTAATGGCAATCGGTAGTTATTTGATAGCCGTGAATTGAAGAAGTGCATCTTAATTGACTGTCTCTTTATAGAGATACGACTGTGACGATGATAATGAATAATGAAGGATTTTGTCTTTCTACGAAGCTGGTAACTTACTTTTAGCTCTACTATATTTTTATTTGTCCGTTACAGTCAATTTACAGCGTAAGATGGTCATAGTGATAGCTTAACGCTGCGGTGAAAAGAATCTGCTAATCAAATAAACGATTAAAAACTTGATAGCAAATTTCTTCACTTCGAAAATTCGCCGTATCCATATCGCCATCTTAAATCTGAATCATTCTTTACTTTTAATTTCACCCGGGTCGGTTTGGTCAAGCACTGTTAATGTTTGAGAATGTAAATGATTCCGTCAGCATCCAATTACCTTGGCGTGTATCCTGCAGTCTGTGAGACTCGTGCCTGTGATCACCCCCGCCGATGCTCTTAATTAACATTTACCTTTTGCTACCGTATTCGTTCGACAAACGTCGCTTAAACTTAAGTCTCCTTCCTCGGGTCCCGTTACATGGGCCTCGTTACTGCTGAATCGAGTCCATTCTGGAAAATAAATAACAATTTTTATACCTTCATGGTCGGGGTCTTAATAATATGTACTGCTACAATAATCGCAGTAGCCGGAACATCGCAGTAAACTTATTATCATGGTTTGTTTACAGCCGGTAATTGTATCTTTGCCTTCGATTCAATGTTCTTTTAATTTGGCACAAAAGGTTTCCAGTAGTATGATTATCCTTTATTGCTGTCTGTAGGTCCTCAACATACTCGGATCGGGATACTTTTATGATGTCTCGCATAACGACTGCCTACTTGATTGCAATTTAAAATTGTGGCTCTCGAATTAAGTGATTGGCAAGAATTTTTGTAATCTTTATTTGTGTCCACTGCTATTAACTATTGTTCTACTGCGATTTTGAGTATTCCTGTCCTTGTAACTAAGAACTAAAAACTCGGTAATTTGAAATATAATAGTTTACACTATTATCTGGACTCCAATAAAATTACCTCGAAACTGATATCAAGTGAAAGTATTCGTTAGTATAATTGGTGCGTTCTACTGTAGTTGTATATTCGCACGATTTGATAAGGACCCTAGATTCCGCAATACGTCCACTTGAAGTACGCTTGGAAGTTATAAACGTGACTGGTCAATTAGTTAAACCGTGTTTGTTTACCTTAAACGTAGCCGCCGCGATAGAATTATTATCAGCATATCCTATTTTCCCTTGAATTTATTAAAAGACATACATTTGGTTTCAATTACAATTTTATTGAGCTGCCAATATTAATGCCCCTATTTATTATGTTTAAATATTTTAGATAGGTACAATATTCATGTAGTTGGTGCTTTACATAAATAATGATAACACACAAAATGACACGGAATTCTCTACTATTATTGAAGATTTTATGTTCGAAGGAAAAATTAGACAAAGTTTATAAATAGACGTATAATTGCAACATACAATTGTTTCAGGGCATTTAGAGTTCTGTTCTTAAACATGGCGCTAATTAATTGACAGCTTAGTTGATATTAGTGTTTTCTTTTTCGGGAACAACAAAGCTATGTTACATAAACATCACAAATGGAAAATTTTGTGATAAAAATATTTCATAAAGAGCTCTCATACGGTCGCCTTATATTTGAGCAGGTAATCCTTTCGAGTTGTCATTATAAGTTTGCTGCGGATAAAGTTAGAAGTTGCAAATATTTCTCGTCATCGCTATAATAAAAAGCAATAAACATTGAAATGACATTTTATTTGCAAGCCGTGAACCTACGTGTCTGCAGAATGCTTCTGAACGACCTAGCAGATGAGATCACAAGATATTATAGCTCGAATTATTCTCTTTTTACTATCCATATATTTCTACTCTCTAGGATCTTTGCACGACTTTACGATGTTTCTGTCAGAAGTTATGTATTTCGCCATTTAATAGTGGGAATTTCATAGCACCTTCAACTAAACCATGTCATAAAACTTTTAAGAGTCTCAATTAAAAAGCATGCTTATAATTATCGTTTACAACACTCCTAATTGTCTATTTCATGTTAATAGTTGAAATTGCTACAGAGTTACTAATAACCACCGATAAGGCTAACGTGCTCTATTATAGTTTGTCTCGAGTTACTCCAGTCGGCTTATCCAAGGCGGTTGCAGCAACACCTCCGATATCGCAGTACATTCGTCGGTCGGTGTGTTCACTTCGTGCTCACAGCTCCAAAGACATTGTGAAATAGAGCATGTCATTTATCTCACAGGCATTCACATTTTCTCACTGAACTATTTTAATAATAACCAGCCCAACATTCAAATGAGAGGTTTCTCCAGACATGCAACTGGCAGACACGATGCATCATACAATGTTACTGAATAATCTCGAACATTAAACCGAGTTTGATGGCGCTACGAGAGCGATCATTGCAGCAATTTACATCAATTTTGTAATCGTTCATTAGTGTTTCATCTTTGTTCGATTTTACTGTTTAATTGAGTCTGCGGTCGCCAGTTGTTCATTAATGTTGTCGGTGTCCGTGCGACCCTTTGTCTGCTTTCCCTCTAATTGAGGCTTGTAGTTATAAATTCATTGTGGTGTACAACTTTTGTAACACCTTCTGCCGATTAGCTGCTAATTGGTGCTTTCTCTGTTTCCAACTTGTTTCGAGGTGTTCCTATCTGGGAATATAAAGTGTAAACCACGACCGGTGATTATAATTTCAACCTCGCGGATAGTTAGTTAACTGTGAAACCGCTTGTTAATTTGTTGATTTTCTATTTGTTGCAGCCGTAGTCGTTCGTTATCTGACGAAGCGCTACATCGGCGAATACAGTTCTACTGGAGGTAAGATTTTATGCAATATTCTTAGTAGCTTACTACGTTGTATTCTTTCGAGATAATTCTCAATGAGCTCGAGACGTGAGTAAAGTAAATGTAGGCAAGCAAGATTATCACATCATTGCGTTAGTAGATGTAACAGTTAACCATCCTGGCATCGGTCCCGATCACCTCGTTGATAGGCCGGGAATGTGCGAGCAGACAGAAAGACAGAAATACCAAAGACTGCCTGCAAAGCCCTTACTGAGGGCACTTACTCCATGCCAAGCTCGAGTGCCAATGGACGGTTTATTTGCGATATTGGCAACAGCGAACCGATGCCAAGGCTGTCACTGGCGCCCGCCGCGGGCCGACGACCTTTGCAAATACTATTCACAAAAAAAATAAAAAAGATCTCTAGTCTCCTCGCATACCTGAAGTGGTCGTCCCTAATTACTGTCTGTAAAAGATTTGTTATCATCATTCATAAAGTAGTGGCCTAATTTCATTGACCCAAAAGTTTAACAAGCGGCTTGGCAAACGTAATTAATGCTCAGAAAACATCCAGCGTGTGTCATAGACGCTTTAACCAGCTCGATCCAGGCATCGTAACATCGACATAAATTCATCGATTAATTACTATTTGTATATGTCAGACGGCTAATAGGTAGGTAATTGATCTGGCGTATCGATCGGGTACGTTACGAGCTCATGTGACCTAGTTGCGTGGATGTTATCTCGGGATCTACAGAGTCATAAGTTACGCGCGCAGATCGAGAGCAGAGCGCAGTTATGCAAATGAGGCCTGTTTCAGACTTCCTGTACCAACACCGGGTCGCGTTCGACGGGGCCACGTCGGAAGTCGAGGTTCTGGATACGTGTGGATGTGCGGTAAATATATATATATATTTTATTTTCATTCTCAACACATATATTTTTTGGTAAAACAAACTTCTCTTATATTATATATCTTCTCTATTATTGGGTTCATACAATATTATCATAGATGTTTACAACCTTTTTCAACAAACATAACCGTAGATGTATAGCTGACTTACGTGTTTTATTTATTGTTAACAAAATTGTTTAAATAAGTTTCAATTTTTCTTTTGTTCAGAAGCGGGGTTGTTTAGCGGAACACCTGCGATGGGGCGACGCCTTCGCCGTAGTGTACTCGGTGTGTGACCGCCGGTCATTCCTGGCAGCTGCTGAACTCCTGGCGCTGCTGGAGAGGACCAGGCTGCATGGATGTACTGCCGTCACTCTGCTCGGGAACAAACGAGACTTGGAACATGCCAGGTTGGTACAACATACTTTTTGGACCTCGATAATAAGTGTGTTTGAAAAAAGGCCAGAGTACCGATTAGCATAATTTGAAACTCAGCCATGATCAATTGCAATGTATAACACTAAGCAGATGTAATCTAAACTATTCAGTAGTAAGCAGTTCAGACCAGCTCTGAACAATATTACTCGATGCGATCGATGATCGCCAATCAATAAAGTAGGCAATCTTTGACATCGATCAATGAGGGGACCTATTTGGAACTGGTTATACTTGTTGTAACGTCCTTGCAGATTTTTTATCAATAGAAATAAATCTATATTTATCCCTGGTCACAATGAGTTATAGGATCAGGACATGTCAGCTACTTCGGATTTATTTTATTTACTTACGTGTTTTTAATGAGTCCCTTTTGTTTGCATAGAGTCGTCAATGCAGAGGAAGGGCAGGAGTTGTCCCTGCGGTTCGGGTGTCAGTTCTACGAGGTGTCTGCGGCGGAGGGCTGCGCGGGCGCCGCGCTCGCCTTCCACGCGCTGCTCAGAGAGGCGCGGGCCCTGGCGCTGCTGCTGCCGGCGCCCAGGAGGAAGCTTGCGGCATACTCTGTGTCCAAGGTATTATTACATGTCAGTACACACCAACTTTTACTCATTAAACTATTACCTATTGCCATTTAACCTAAAGTTAGATGATACATTTTCCTTCTACCAAATCAGAAACCAGTCGATTTAAATTTATGTGTTTTTTCCTCAGGTGATTGGCACGATCCTTGGGCTGAGCAACAAGAGCGTGAGGAAGAAACGGCCCTCCCTCAGCATATGATGCGCCCGTCCAACGCTGATGGACCTTGTTGATGTCACTCCGTGATTGGAGTTTGTTGTTTCGGTTCCGAGGAACCTTTGTTATCTCCGGAGTCTCGCGGAGATTTGTCGGCATTCGATGGCCAGCAATGGAATGGAACTCGGAGGATGCGATGTGTTCATACGACCACATCACTACGGTATGGAAGACAAGCGACATACCAGACGGTATTGCCATTTTCTTGCCCATAATTTCCTTGTGAATATTATTGTACTGTTGTTAATTGTATAATTTCATAAGTCAGATAGTGCACCTTTTTATTTATTACTTAATTATACACATGTGTCATTAAGGCCTTGTTTGGATCAGTTAATTATGTCTTTCTGGTGAAATGGAATGCAATTGCACTAAATACTTAATTAACGATGTATAATGTAATTTCTGATGACGCAAATAGGTTGATCTTTAACTGCTCAGTTTTTGTTTTATTATTGTAAGTGTTTCTGCTGTCGAATGACTTTCACCCGAAATGATAGTAGTAAAATATTACCCATCGATAAACGATTGTAACTTTTACATTACCAAAAAGCTTTTGTAGAGTTTAAAGGTATCTATATAACATCCTTTGGTATAAACCCTGACTGATTGATTAAGAAAAGACATTTGAAGTATAAGTGTGTAGATTCGAATAAAAAATAGTAGGTTAATGTTTTGAACGTAAAAGTTATGTTACAAACATTATTGTTGTAATATTATGCTGTGGTTTCAAAAGTTACAAAGATCGATTTTTTCCATTATCATTTTTTTTTCATAAGATGTCATTGACGACCCATTTTTGCTAGATTCTGAATTTCTGGTTGTCTAGTTTTTTGCAGAAATTGTACGAATCCAATGTTATCTTTTTAATCACAAAATAATAAGTACATTTACTACAAAACAATACTTGTGAAGTATGTATATTAAAATGTGTTGTCATTTAACATAATAGATGAGAAGGTGTGATGTTTTGTAATTAATTAAATGCATACTATTTTGTAAAAGTTCTGTGAATTTCAGTGCCTTAATATAGTGAATAAATTGTGTATATTAGGTGTACATGATTATTTTAGGCATGACTTTTACAGGAACTTGAACTATTTAAACTATTTGCATACACATATTGTATTTGTCTAGTTTGTTTAAAGTTTTTTTTTTTTTTCCTGTCTTTTAAGTGCTAAGAAACCCCTATTGGTTGTGTTCTGTGGACAAACTGTTTTTGCTAGCCATTAGTGACATATGTGGCGGCACGGAATACAAATCCATACATAGGTACCTCAAGTAACTGCTATGTTGCATCTAAAATAAGAAAAACTGGATATCACAACACAGGAATAGACCTAGTGTGATATCCAGGGTTTGCCTATCAGTATACAGTAGATAATACACAAAAATCTAGTTTATACAATATCATGTTAAACCTACATATCTTACTGTAAACACCCTGTAAATGAAGAAATAAATGCTTATGTTTTTTAAACTAGAACGTGTCATTGTTACAAAATAAATGTATCTATGTATTTGAGTAATAAATGTATATATGATCTATACACTTCATAGTATTATTTATGCCTTTAAATATAATAACATTCACATTTGAAATTACACATACTTATTAAAATAAGTAGGAATTTAAAAAATGTTAAAATGAAAGTAATGCCTTAATTTAGGTTTTACCCAAAAAACAAAACAAAACAAAATTTCTGGTTAAGTTAGGTATTTTTTAAATCATTTGTTGCATAATACATTTACCTGCGTTCAACAATAGTCTTCTCCATGAATAAATCTGCCTAACAAATTAAGAGTGAGTCACTTCCACGTATAATATTCATAACACAGCAACGGAATATTTCTACCACATTTCTCTACTGCAACCACACCCATTGAACTCAACTTGTGGTTTGTAGATAGAACTCTACATCCTCAATTAATTAACAAACTTACGAGTCAGTACCTTGAAAATGATAACGCAATATTACAGGTGGAAAAACATACCAGACCATGTGAATAGATTATCTACATATCAACCAGTTGATAAGGCTTATTTGAAAGGAAATGGGAAATTATTATTGAAATTGTTTCTATGAGTTGAGAAATCAGGAACGGGATCTCATATTTTTATACTGGTATTAATGATATCATAGCGGAAGTGAAGAAATGTATTATGATTAGTAAATATTTAAAATATTACACGCTAGTACTTAGCATAATACACTTCAAGGAATTCTTAGGCTTTTTCTGTACGGTTTGGCTTCACTTGGCGGCAAATTTCTTTCTTAACTTGGTAAGTATTAATTTTTAAAAACACTATTTTCGACAAATTAATTGTCCGCTCAAAATAACTCTTGTTTGGCAAAAATAATAATCATAAACATTAACGTATTCATATAATTAAATATTTTTTATTCGTTTTAATGACCAATTATGTATGTGCCTTATTTTACTTTGAAGTTACGAGACACGATTTAGTTCTGTTTTACTTGTTACTCCCATTACGTGTGCTTAAGCTACCGGTAGCGCTATTTAACTAAAATAAAGGTGTTATCCAACACAATCCTGCCAACCAATAATCCTAATCTTGACATTAACTGCATAGTTAAGTACAAACCCCGCTAAGTATAAGTATTAGTATTGTAAGCTTATCTGAACCAGAGTCGGGGCAAAGCCTTCCGTCACCCGCCTTAATACGCATAAATTTCGTACTAATGTGTTCAGTACAGCTTTTAGAGTAGCTTACATGGTATGTGTTCTACAGGGTTAGTAAAATTAAAAAAAATAAATTTATTTTAATGCTGAAATTTTTTGCAACTATCAAATGCAGATAGTACGCAAAAATGAGAATGAGCCTATCAATCCAAAGTAATGCAGAATATGAAGATGGTAACTGTTGGGAAACTGCTCTCGTAAGTTTGTACCTCGGACTCGATTTAAATAAGGCAGATGAGCCTCACTGGTAGACGGACAGTAATGGTGGAAAACAGATTATTATTTATTTATTTCAGTTTATCTTAGTTCCTCATATGCGAACAGCGACATCTCGAGGCAATCTAATTCTAATTCTAATTCTAAGGTGGGGGCGATGAGTCCTGCACTGACATCCCGCTTGGGGCGTTTTGTGCATTTCCCCCATTTCTGCCTAACCCAGCCAGCCAAGCTCCTTGAAATATCGGAGCACAGCCTTGGGTTTCTGGCATACTAGTTCCACTCCTACTCCCGACACGGCAGGAGTTGTGGTATAAGAGGTGGAACTGCTTGCATCGTCAAGTGATGCTTTCTTTCCTCTTTTGTTGCTTCGCAGTGTAGTAGCACATGCTCCACGGTCTCGTCATGCTCCATACAGCCTCTACACAGAGGGCTGTCTGTCGTTCCAATAGTGTACTGGTGATAGTTCAGATCACAGTGTCCGGTAATCACTCCAACCAATAGACGTAAATCTGATCGGCTAAGTTTGATAAATTTATTAGTTGCCTTCCTGTCTACCTCTGGTAAGAAGATCTTGGAGTGCCTACAGTCTTTTCTATTTTTCCATCTCGAGGCAAAGTCCTCAAAGCACCTTATTTGGGCCTTGTTTAGTATAAGTTTTTTTTTCATAAATTTCTATGTTTTGGTACGATTTGTGTAGGTGTGTGTTCTACCAAATTTCATAAATGCTTTTAGCCCTAAAATAATCCAAATAAAATTTTACCTTTTTTGACCAACCCAGTAGTATGCCTTTCACCATGTGATAAAAGTCAACTTTTCTACAAACACGTTACTTACTAGTTTATTCCCTTACCGCTACATTACAGGGAAAAATTAAAGTTAATTAACTATTATAAGCAGTAATTACAAATCAGTTTTATGACGATTATATTAATCTATACCGAGCAAGTATGTAAGCGATACGAGTTTTTATAGACAGTTTATTAATAAATTGGAAATCAAGTTGACAGCATATAATTGCTCCGATATAAGAGAGTGACAAAAGAAACTATTTTTGTAATTATGGTATTTTTTGTACATTATTTGTTTGGTGCAATAAACTTCGTATGTTGTAACGCTGGCGCTAAAGTAACGATACATTTTAATCTTACGATATTAACTTGCTAGAAAAGTTACTAACGATTAGAACTAGAGATTTTTTAAAGTCACCAACTTTAAAAAGAAACGAAAAAATACATTACGTTTCGTGTAGCCATATGCTCTCATAAGGTAATATCTACTCAATAACTATTACAAACCATCTCCATTACAAAAAAACCTACATCTAACAACATAAGTACACTGGTTGGCAGCGTACTAAAAGACAGGATAAATGGTCCGCAATTAACACTTGGCCGGAGTCTATTTAGGTTCCCACAGGATTGATGGAACCACCCACAGGATCCTGGGATTTAAATTACCCGGCATTCATAGTGTCCTGTCAGCATCAATGCATGGTACGAGGAAATGATAAATGCAACGAACACTTCAGATAAGTGATTGGTTGGTCAGCAGATTTGCTGTTGAGCTAGTGGTTTTTATGCTATGATGGTTTTCTTATATTGCACACAATTTTTATAACAATATATATATACTTAGTATGTAAACTTCTTTTTATGTGCACATACTGAGTGAGCTAGTGGTTCTTTTGTTAACTTTTGAGATGTAAGAATTTGATATTTTAAGTAATGAAATAGCTTTATGTTTAAGGACTTTATTTACCTACTAGGGTGGAGTACAAATTTTTAATTTTAAAAAGTATACTTTGTAAAAATATGTTTATTAACCAATGAAATTATGTTTAAGCTAGTACTGTTTTTAGCTGCATAATATGTTGATAACTAATTTACAAAAATAACATGAAAGCAACCTTTGTTACTTATTGTGTTAATAAATTAACAGACGGGATTTGAGATACATAAATGAGGCGCAGGTAATATGACTGTACTTTTAAAATAGTTGAGAAGATTTACGATGTAATTTTTTTTAATAATACAATTCAATACTCTGATTAAAAACACTCTACTTTGAACTTTATTTGCTTAAATTTTACTTGCTTACAAATGACGTGATAACTCTGCTTACCCATTAAAACAGATCTTTTCCTTTTCCGGTCGCTTTATGCTGCCTTTTCAGACAGCCTCTTGAAAGACAGACGTAATTGCAGACGATATTGCATTAGCTCTGATTGTGGCAAATTGACATCTAATTACAGAGAGTCAAGGGTTATTTTAGTGTAGTGGATGCGAACGGTATGATAATTTGTTAAAATCAGGAAATACTTAGCAAGTGCTTAAAATCTAGGTTTCAAGTTACTTCTTATCGTGTATCTGGATGGAGAATAATGATGATGGTAATATATCATAATTTAGCAAAGGGAAGGTCTAAAAGTGTAAGAAAAACAGATAGGCGCATATTGCTTTGTGCTAGCAAATTATGCCCGATCTATAAGATGTTTTATGAATTCGGAAAATGATCACAATAAAATGGAAGCTAATCATAACAGCCTTTATAAAATAATAATTTAATTATTGATTTTAAATATATTTGATAAATTACATATATTCACCTAAACATTTTCTCATACATATAGCGACCTCCAAAGTGCATGAATCACGGTCTCCGTAGACACACAAAAATGCAGACAAAATAGCGGGTTGAATGATTCGCAACGCTATTTATACATTTAGAATAAACTTTCGTATTGAAATAAATACTCGTACGTAATGCACTAACAGTCTGGAAATAGAAAACATGTAGCATTGTCATTATAACATAAGAAATATAATAAAAACCTCTATTTTTATCAGGTACATATTCTAAGCTATAAGCTATTCTCAAGGGTTATCACGAATCGTCTTGCGCGAAGACTTGACGATTTCCAGCCTCCGGAGCAGGCCGGATTTCGGAGCGGATACAGCACCATAGACCACATATTCACGGTGCGGCAAATTATACAGAAAACTGAAGAGTATAATTTGCCGCTTTGTCTAGCGTTTGTGGACTATGAAAAAGCGTTCGATTCCGTTGAAATCTGGGCTGTTCTGGAATCCTTGCAGCGGTGCTAAGTAGACTGGCGATACATCCAGGTGATTAGATGTTTGTATGACGCCGCGACCATGATCGTTCAAATCCAAAACCACCAGACTAGACATATCCACCTTCGCCGGGGTGTGAGACAGGGAGATGTCATATCACCGAAATTGTTCTCAAACGCATTGGAGGATATGTTTAAGACACTGGAGTGGAAGAAACGGGGCATCAACGTGAATGGCGAGTACATCTCTCACCTGCGATTTGCTGATGATATCGTTATAATGGCGGAAACGCTGGAGGAGCTGCAACAAATGCTGAACGACCTAGCTGATTCATCTCAACGCATCGGTCTTCGGATGAATTTGGATAAAACCAAGGTCATGTGTAACGAGTACGTTGCTCCGGAACCGATAGCTGTAAATGGCTCCCCTCTGGAGATTGTCCAAAAGTATGTCTACCTAGGGCAAACGCTCCAACTAGGTAGGAACAACTTCGAGGGCGAAGCCAGTAGAAGAATACAGCTGGGTTGGGCGGCATTTGGAAAACTTCGTCAGGTTTTCTCGTCCTCCATACCGCAAAGCCTAAAGACGAAAGTCTTCAATCAGTGCGTCCTACCAGTAATGACTTACGCTGCTGAGACGTGGACACTAACAGCAGGATTGGTTCACCGTTTCAAAGTTGCTCAGCGTGCTATGGAAAGGGCTATGCTTGGAATTTCTCTTAGGGATCGTATCCGAAACGAAGTAATTCGGCAGAGAACAAAAGTCACCGACATAGCTCAACGCATAAGCACGCTGAAGTGGCAATGGGCCGGTCATATTTGTCGCAGAACCGACAACCGATGGGGTAGGCGAGTTCTGGAGTGGAGACCGCGGCTCGGCAAGCGTAGTGTAGGGCGCCCTGCCACAAGGTGGAGCGAGGACATCATGAAGATAGCAGGGAACAGGTGGAGGCGAGAAGCACAAAGTCGGGCTGAGTGGCGTGCCTTGGGAGAGGCCTATGTCCAGAAGTGGACGACCGTGGGCTGATGATGACATATTCTAAAAGTTTAATTTATGCATAAAAAGTTTTTAAATTCTAAGTAAAGCTACAGTCATTTTTATTACAGCTTTTATAGACCTGTGTACTTTTTTAACAATACATACATACAATGAAACAAATAATGATGTGAATTTTTGCAACGAGTGCAAAAATCTATTGAAATTACATACTAGTATATGTAATTTCAATAGCTGATTCAGGTAGGTATCAGCTTGAATTCTTCACTCACATGTTTAACATGCCTGTTATTTGATCATTATTTCTGATTTCGAACTAAGTTAATATTGATAATTAAGTACACAAACAAACGTTGTATTCCCACTCACATGGCCCGGACATGGAAGTGACCACGTGTTTTCCGCGCCCTTGCTTTTATAACGTGCAGGTTTGATAAACAAACCGACCTTGACGAAAACTTTGATTACACACAGTTTCAGATGATGATATAACTTGTTTAAAGATTACTGAGGAACACATTTATCATTTTGATCCTAAAACAATAAAAAAATGCATCCGATGTATGTATAATTATGTACATATGAGTACTACATACAATAAAAACAGTCGTAAAACCATACTAAGGTTTTCTAGCGTGGTTTAATAAATTTGACGTTGAGTTTGTTGCTGGCTGAAAAGCTTCTGAACAAAATTATAATGTAAAAATTAATTCTATACTGTGTGTGTACAGACCCTGCTAATTATTTTCTTTTTTCTAAACATTCCAAGACTATTTTTACATAGTTTAAAAAACCACAACATTATGCAGTAGAAATTTTAATGGTTCAGAGTTATTCAGACGCATCAATTTTGATGGACGTTTGGCGCCTTTATACGAGTAGAAGCTTCATTGAGAACCATTATGCTAATATTTATGTAAGGGAATTTAAGTTTAAATAATTCATTATATGGAGGAAAAATGCATGAGTGAACTTGACTTGAAGTTTTCTCTCGGGTTCCTGACATAATGCTGCGAGCTCAAGGGCACACTGCATAGTAGGAACATTATAGCTCGCCTTGTGCTTATACAAACAAACTATATGCGTGGCCAATTTTAAGAAAATTGTAACTTGCTGCTTTTCCTGAGATTTCATAATAAAATATATATTCCAATTCCAATGATACGTATATCCCTACAAGATATATAATTATCTAATCTGTTATTATAACAAGCAAATAGTTTTCAATTATCTTTTAACGATAGTAAATGATAGTACGTAAAACAAAGTTTCTAAGAAATCTTACAAGAAGCGATTGCACGAAAACATTTTATTCAAACGTAAACTTACAGTTAAGTAAATTTAAGGTTGTGTACCTACACAGTAGTTAAAGCTTAATTACAATTAGGTATAATTATAATAAAATACAAATAGGTAATTAGGTTCTACCTAACCCACACTATAAACAAGATGTTAAGTAGATACTAGCATGGTAGCTGATTAAAGTCTCTAGGTTTTAAACGGTTTACTCATCAATTTGATGAGTATAAATAAGGTTTACTACAATGAGGTAAATATATGTATATATGTTTAAACAAAACAGATATAAAGTACGCAGGAGTTAAACTGTACTCCTTAAACACAGAGCCTTTGATTCCTTGTGTGTGAAAACAGAGAATACCAGTTAAACGAACATGTCTCAGGTATAATTTTTATTTATAAAGAACACTTAATTAAACTATTTATTACTTTCGCAAATGAACACTTAACGTCAACATTTTAACCCCAATAAAAAAAGTTAATCAAAGAACAGGACTAATTTGTATAATATGGAAAGATGACAATTAATCATTATAATAAGAGAAACAAGACTCCTTTCTAAATCTAACAATATATATGTAAATATAAATAATAAATATTTCAGGACATAATAAGCTTACAATAAGCTGAGTAAGTTTATAACAAATTCCAGTTAAAAAGACGGGTTCATATCTTTGTGCTCTCGGACTAAGTATTATGATCCATTCCTAGAATTAAAACACTTATGCAAAGCTCGCCATTTCGCCAATGATTCGAAGAAATGATTAGAAGTTGATCTTTAATATGAGTTACAGATATTTTGAACAGACCTGCTTTTAAGTAGTTTCGATAGACTATTAGTAAGTAGGCGCAAACTAATCTTGGTTTAGTATCGGCTACACACAGTTGAGTTGTATTGTTATGCATTTTGTGCTGTAATATGATTTTTTTTATCACGAAATAGGCTTACGTTTGACTACATCCTGTCTGAAATTAAACACCACTATAGGTAGTCTAAGATGTAGCACGATTGCCTAGAAAAAAACGATTATTAGTTTATCGACTCAAAATAACAAACGTATAAGAGACGACACTCATTACTTAATTTACTTATTAAATATGTATAACAATATTCAATTCGGCCATTAATTAATTCCATCCAGCGTGGTAATGCGGCCAGCATGCTGGGCACGCTGCCCTCTGGTAGTGGGCTGGAGCACTTAGATTATCTTTAAGCTTTTCTAAAGATTTTCTAAGTGCCCCTTTTTGTAGTAGTTAGAAGTAGTATGTTTAGTTTTCCTTCACTTGTTTTTATATTTTATTATTGTAAATAAAGTTCCTGTCTTGCAATTAACTTAATCTCAACATTTTTAGTTACAGTAAGTGAGTACAAATAAATTTGTTATGTTATAGTTCTCCGTACATAGAGATATTTAACCATTAATTTATCGACCTATCTAGAGTCACTGATCCGTAATAACGGATAAGATCAATCAGGTAACCGGTAACTCAGTAATCGTTAAAATTTACAATGGAAAGTTTCGAAATAATACATTGTTCAGTAGGTTTCGCCGCGACAGCCGCCGGGAGGTTTCTACCGTCATAACATTTCCATAAAAACACCACAGAATATATATAAGTAGTACTAACACCGGCCGACACCCACGCGCGTGCCTTCATTCTGAATATACGATAAACATCTACGTTATGGATCACGTTACTCCCGGCGTTACATTCGGCACCTTACATTCAAATAATTTTGAAAAACTTGGCCCGCTAGAATAAGGTTCTATGCTGGTAAGGTTCTGTATCAGACATAAGACGTACAAATAATACATAAAAATATGGGAAGAAAAACTAAACATAGTACTTCTAACTACAACATAAAAATAAGGGGGACACTTAGAATATCTTTATAAAGATACTCGTAGTCCAAGTGCTCCAGCCCACTGCCAGAGGGCAATTTATTTTAAAGATAAGGACAGCTAAAATTTACAAATAATAAGCAGCCGTCATTTGTTTTAGCTTTGGATCAATCTCCATAAAATTGTTTTATTGATCTTTCTAAAATAATTCAGAGAAATCTGTTGAATAGGTGAGCTTCAATTAAAAACATGCCGTTGTGCGCATTGTTACAACAAACACTGGCTCCCAAAAAGATTCACCAGCTAAACCAGGTGTAGGGCAGCAGAAATTAATGCAATACCCTAAATACTAAATTCATGCATCTAGTAAAGCACATTATATATATTACAGACAGATTTTGAGTCGATAATCGAAATGTTTGCCTATTAAAGTCAAGCTGAGTCGGGTCCTAGACTTTATTGTCCCGAATACAGCAGAGCCTTTAGGATTGCGTGAATCTTTGCCTCCATTTCATGGTATTCTAATATCGACTAAATAGATAAGTAGCATAAGTTTGAAAATTGAATGTTTTGTAGATCACATATGACTTTTTAATAAGACATGTGCAAGGCGCCTAGGGGCAAAGCTACTCAAACTTTCCTGGCATTAGTTTTGTCTTGAACATTGAACTTTTCATAGACTTTTCCAAAGCCAGTTGACTTAAATATTAACACTACATGAGTTGTTTTTGTTATATGAAGCTAGTCTTAAATAATTAACCAATTATTATAAAACAAAGAGTATTTTTTGCTAATTTATTGAATAAGCTATAAAAAAATAAAGTGAAATTAATTATTTTCCATTATGGGTGCAAACGCCTGGATATAAGAAAATGTCAAATAATTGTAGCTACAAATTTAATAGGAAATTAACTAGTGATTATGAAACAAACAAGGATTCAGATCCAATTATTGACCATGTCGAACCAAAAATAACATCAGTGTGTCTACGAGTCTATAGTTTCAGAACCTCTGTCTCCTAGCGCGCATGCATGAGTAGCGACGATGCGCTGCAAATGGCGCATTATCATAATGCAACACAAGGAATGCTAGTGATGCCCTCATAAGGCATACAATATTCAAATACCAATATTTCTATTTTCAGAAGACATTCTTTCGTAATAGAGCCGTGGTGCAGATTGCATGTACTTTTAACCTACTCTAGCTGTAACCAGAATAGTTTAATTTGATCCAGTTGAGTTCAGCGATGACGCCAGTTTTAAGATACATTAGCTGGCAATCTAGACAGAAGTAAATATTTAGTGCTTCTTGGTAGGCAAATGGATTTTTATTTCGAAGTACAGACGCTAGTTATAACTAAGTATCTTGTTAGGTAGCTCGACTAGAGCTGGGAGCTTGCTGTGAATGTGTACTTAGAACTTACATATTATAATTTTATAAATACAGGTTTTCTAGATAGGTACTTGTAAGTAATAACGTGTATCCATTGACACTGTTTACTAACACGCAGCAGAACAATTTGTATAATCGATTGATATGTGCTTTATTCAGACTTAATGAAGTCACAGTAAATTTTGAAACTCAATAATTATTCCTACTTCATGGCTGCTTATTTTCTACAATATTTGTCCTAGAATTAATTCTTGTGATACCTAAAAATGTTAGTAGGTAATTATAGTATTATTGGCGAAAAGATTTCTTTAAAACAATTATGCAAGGTTAGCATTATTTCTTAGATTTTCATCGCTAAAACTATTTTAAAATTGAAACTCGTACCACCTGCAGTAGGTAACATTTAGTATTTTATCCGTTGCTAGCCACCGACATAAATCTCGGTAGTAAATAGGCCATACCGTATCCAACGCAAGGTGAAGCTGTATGAAGCAATCTCACTATTAATGTTCTCGTGCTTTGTTTATGTTTTCATGAGATAATCTGTTTTAAAGATGATATATGGGAATGAAGTATGATATATTTTTCGCGTGTGACTGTGAAATTTGTTGATTTTTCGATGACTTCAAATGATTATTTATTTATGTTTATACTTAGGTAATGCCAGCTGCCGAGTCATATTAGAAGTAATATAAGTACCTAGTATGATGAAGAGAAAAGACATATCACTGAAAGAATTTAATTTTTACATGAAAACTTGCCGTGGAAAGCAAATGTTAAATGCACTTTCAATGTCTAGAGTGAGTAGGTAGTGATAAATAATCATTCTACTTGTAGGATCCTCTAAGAAAAATGGTAGAACAAAAATTCTTTTATCCCCAAAATTTACTAAAATAAATTAATTTCAGCGTTTGAGCCAGTTAAAAATCAAGCATATATTAATTAGGTTAGTGAACGTTTAATCAAGCAAAACAGTAGCAACATTATAGGCTTACACATTCAGCCTCTTGAAAGTTAAATCACCTGCAGAATTGCTACTAACCCAACTTTTAGACCATTACCCGAGGACCTAACGAGCGATTTGACCTTCGTTATTAGTTTTAGAGATCATTAACTTTAATGCAATGTTGCTATTTAGAGTTGGCATACTTACATTGGATGAATTGGGTCAATTCAGCGCCGCATCTTAAACTTGACTTTCAAAGTGTAATTTACATCAGCGTCCGGGATTTGGATGATATATTGTATCGTTCGTTTTGGCTGTTCTTTATAGTTCCAGCCTTTATTTTACACCAAAGATGGTTATCGCCAAAAGAGCTGACATGTAAAGATGAGAATTCGGCTTAGGTTAAGCAAATTACTGGAATGTAACTTTTTAAAGCTTTGGTGAGTTTAATATCAGAGCCACGAATTCATGGATTTATTGTAGTATCTCGTAAATGACATATTTTTTAAAAATTTTGCTAGAGTTATTGTTTCACTAACTAAATAGGAAAACCGATACAAAAAGGAAAAAGGATCCAAAACATAAACAAAACTTTAAAAACGCAAAAGCTCATAATAGCGTCGATAAATAATTCATTAAACTTATCATCGCTTTCAAGCTTTTAGAATGAGAAGAAAAGCAAAATAATATCAAAGAATTTATAAAATAAAACGGCAGCGGAACGCAAAATAATGTTTGAACATTAAAAATCCATTACAATATTGCAAAAACAAGCAGCTCAGTGTAGAGATTTTAAAATAAAACGATCTATGTACATGTGCGCTGATAGCTTCTTTGAACGCGCTTTGAGAATAATTTTGTATATGGTAATATTAATATTTTATCTACTATTTTTATCAAGTAAGATTATTGTCGGGCACCATCTTCCAAATCTATTCTTGTTACTTTTAAAACATCCCTCTATTTTCTTGAGACTTTGAACTTCTTAAAATTCCTTGGAGTATGTATAATTTTCAAATTTGTTTTCCTAGTAGTCAAAGAAGTTTATTGCATAAGTGTGTGAATCCTATCAGCCAGAGATTCCATCAAGTGACACTTTTCGGAAATAACAATCTGTTACAACTAATAGTCTGTTCTGGTTATTGTTGTCAATTACTGACTAGATTCTTAGGACTACGTAACGTTACACTTCAATTTCAACAGAAGAAGCCTATATCTAGCCAGTGTGTATGTACGTGCTTACCTGTGTTTAATTTTAACACATGTACAGGTTGATTCAGAAGTAATATCCTTACAGTTTAATCTTTTTTTAAGTACATTCATTTCCCGGAAACATTTCCTTTTCAACCGGTTCCGGTTAAATTTGACACAACGTTTGGTTCAACGAGTCTCCTTTGCTGATTTTAACTAATTTCGACAATATTAGATAGACTCGTTTTAAAGTTATGATTGGATTAACATTTGCTAAGCGGTGAAGGGAAACACCGTGAGGAAACCGACATGTACGAGGAGCTAAGTGTATGAAGAATCGTTAAAAAGTATATATACATTTTATTTAATATTTTAATATCATAAACAACCTTTTTGTACAGTTTTTCATGATTCTGCCTCTGCTATAGTTTATAATAATCATACTGTGTTTACAAACATACAGTTGTACAATGTACATGCGTGTATATGTGAGTAGTTGGAAACGGTAGCGCTCGTCGTAACTTGTAACAGTATCCGACCAAACACCGGCCGCCGCTTTGTTTATATTTCGTGGGCTACTGTTGTAGCAGGCTGGGGGCTTAGTGGGACTGATTTTGGTAAAAAAATCTGTAGAATTTGTTGATTTTTGAACTTTTGGGTATGAGTGGTTTTGTTAAAATTCAAATTATTCAAGCGTTCGAGTTAAACTACAACGAGTCTGAAGTTAAGCATCGCCATAGTTTCTACGATACACTTAAATCGTGATCGTGCGAAACTATTTAATTTCTCCTATTTTATTAACCGAGATTGGTAATAACTTTAAAAGTTTTTTTTCGTTTTAGACAAGTTATATGTAAGTTTAATAAAATCTCAAACTAATGTGACAGCTAACAATAACAGAATGTTAACTAGTTTCAGCTATAGATGTGTATACAAGAGAAATACAGTTAAAAAACGATCTCACACATTTACTACATTCTCCACATCAGCTAATCTACATAACTTTAGTACACCATATATCCGCTCCCCGCTCCGTCCATGGCCCCGCCCGCTCCCTCTCAGTTCCCTGTGCGCAGGAGTCACCTGCTGTGACACCACATGATGAATAAGGCTTAGCATTAATTGCTTCCTACACCACGGAGCCACTAAATCATAACAAACATACATAAACATCAGCTTTACGAGTAAAACAGTAATTTGAGACGGATAGATGAGCTTGGGAGGATTCGTAGAAGTTTAAATTTATTGGTGTAAATGATTTTAAGTGGGTGAAGTTAGGTTTTTGCTTATGGTAGTAATGTCCATCTGGATTTTTGGACTACAGTACTAATCTAAGACTTTGAGACTTAATTTACACTAAGAAATTAGTTACGCTTAAATTTGACACAACAACGCTTGGGTGTTGACACAAATACGTGGGTGAAAATTACATTTAAAATAAATAAATAAATAATAATAATTTGCAAGCGATACTTAAAATTTTGACAAAGTTAAGTATTTCTGTATTCTGTGCTTATTTTTTTTATTAAGCTATAAACATACCTTGCTATACAGCACTCTCTAATACATAGTACCTGATCAACCTTACTATATATCCGTATATATAGGTAGTTTCTAATTGCCAACATACTCGTACCTATTAAGTGGCTACTGGATATTACTGGATAATGTCTTACATTTTCCCACATACAATTCAATACATTCTTTCTCCACGTCAATGCATAGGTAGTAACAACATATTATGTGTTATAAAAACACCTCTGTTCCAGTAGAAGCAGGGGCAGAAACAATGACAGGCCATTACTGGGCTGCCATATTGCATTGCGATCGACTGTATCCCGTGTAGTTTGTGAGATGTGGTTTTTGGGCAGCTGTTTGTAAGGCTAGTGCGGCCAAAAAATAATAATGAGCAAGTAGCTTATCTCATATTTATTTAAAAGGTAAAATAAAATGTAGGTATATTACAATAAAATATAAGATATTTATTGACTATCTAAATCACAAACATACGTTGGGCACAGTATGCACAGTTTCAATTAAAGAACAAACAAAGGCTATAACTTCAATCTTGGGAGTTCCTATAATTATTAACAAACCTACGTTCAGTTCGAATAGTAGTGTGTAGTCTCAATGAAGTATGTGAAGCTTTAATCTCTTCACCTGGAATACTTACGGACATTCACAAAGAGACTAGGAAAAAGACCGGTCAATTGCTTGCTGCCCAATCAGGTACATTCAACGAATGCACCACAAATATTTCGCGACCCGATTAAATAACACCCATTATTTATGTGCCAGCCGCCGTTCCAGATAAACGGTGTACCAGCCCAGTGACTCACTCTGTATCGAAATTTAGATATTAACTAATCTCGGGCCAGCAACATATTGTGACAACAATATTAGTTTGTCAAACTGGTAAACGACATCGTTAGGGCACGCCCCAATTATTTTACAAGCTCGTGAAACGAGATACATAACAAGGTTGAAGGTTATTGGTCAACCTAGTCTGTAATTAGTTTGAATACCAAGATGTCACTTTAGAGTGATTGTTAAAGAACTTGTCAATCCAAATTAGATAAGGGAAAGACGACAGTTAATATGCCACAACAAATTGTTACAATTCACAATCATTGTCATCATTAGTCATTGTCAACTCACTGCTGAATATAGGTCTCCTCCCCTAGGTGCCACATGGCTTGAGCTTTTCTCGTACAAAGACTCTTCAATGGATACGATGCCATCGATTCATTGGGCTATGATATTTACAATTTGCAAAGGAAATAGTTATAAACCCAATAATCAAAGTGGAATTTTATTCTTAACAGGTCTTTATTTATATAAATTAAACTTACATTTTGTTAAAAAAAAATATTTTAAAAAACTTAAACTACTTCTAAAACTAAATACTTAATCTAAAATGCCTGTAGTAGAAGGAAAGGTCCCCAAAATGCTGGCGGCATTTCCGCGTTGTATAGCAATGCTCACCTTTTGAGCAAAGTAGCAGCCAGCATTCTGGAGACCTGTCACTTAACAGTATCATCCATAATCATCTTCAATCCTAAAAGAACATGTCCCTAATTGGTAATGCGGACCTATTCTCACAGCATCCGGTTTAGATCTGCGTTCGTTATCCACCCGTCAGAGTGGAGTGACGCGCCCTAAACTCGATCGACTTACATCTGTCAGGATTATAGGCAATATTAGGTTAGCTGAATAAAATAGTACCTAGATACATTACATAGGTATCAAGAATAGTTCATCTTTTGAATAATTATGTTTGTATATGCAATAAAATAGTTTCTATGATAGTGATTGGATGGCAGGAGATCCCTCCTATAATGAATGAGAAAAGGCTGAAGAAGAAGAACAAGTTTTTCTGAAAACAATAATATTAACTAAAATATGTCTAAACATTACAAAGAAACAAAATGTCTTAAATTATTATGTAGGTGTAATTTTGAATTAAATTTTCACGTAATGATAGTCAATTCATAGAATTAATTTAAATATGAGATCTTGAAAAGTGAGTTACATTCATAGTAAAATGTCATACCGAGAGTCAACAGCTTCTTTAGCCATTATTATAACTCCCCACTTGACCCACTAGATCACCGAGAGCCAGTTTATTAGTCCGTATGTCACTGGTGCGCGCTATCGTGCGATCTCGCATGCCACAGCGAGCGACGCTGTAATAGGCCCCTATGACCTGTGTTCTGCCTTGTTTATGTGATTTATTGACGAATTATGATATTTTTGATGTGAGTTCCTGGTAACTGTTGCTCTATTATCTACATTTGCCTCGTATTGTAGTAAAAGGGAGTAGAGATTTTGAAGTGTCCGGTGTTGGTTTATATTTAAAATCTACTTGCTGCTACTGAAAGGTCAATAAACTAGAATTATGAGTATTTACTTTGGTTACAAAATAATTAAGTTAAGAGGTCCTTTTGGTTGTTTTTTTCAAAGAAAAAGCTGCAATTTCAGAAAAAGTACATATCGTACTTTTAAATCTATTGTAAGTCACTTAAAAATGAGAAAGCTTGAACGTGAAGAAATTTGTAGTTTACAATAAAATTTACTTCATGCCTGTGGTTTGATAAGAAATACACATTAACTCTAGCGAATACGCAGAATCTCCCAAAATTAATGTTAGCATACATCATACAGTCCTTGTCCCAAATAATAAACTAAACGATTAAACTGAAAAAGTTAAATAGGTATGGATTACTGAAAATATAAATGAGTTTAAACATATCGTAACGAAACGTTTTGAAATAAAAAATCGGTATTGATATTTTTACGTCGGACTGCCACCTATCCACATGAAAAAATTAGAAGTTTAGTTTAAATCTACCAACTCGTATATTTCAAGCATTCGATTAGAACATTCGTAGGTTTGTAAAAGATAGATAGATATATATATATCTTTAATGCACGCCAAACAATAATAATAACTTAAAGAAACTATAACTAATTTGATGTACATTAGGCGGCCTTATCGCCGGCGATTTCTTTCAGACAACCAGTGAATGGTCAGGATTTAAAATTTTAAAAAGGCGGTGTACAATAATACGTAAAACAAATTAATAGGCTAATAAAGGTAATAAAGCTAATAATGATTTTCTATAGCATAGCAAACGCTGAAAATTATCAGTAGAAAGGAAGCGTCGTTAAATGAACGGAACATTAGTACATACAATGAGACTTTTAACCCTAAGGAAGTAGGTACTTTGTGTCATGAATCAAAGTGAGTTTTTATTTATGTGTTGAGGTGGATGATCCTGGATCAATCTGGTAACGATCGAGATGACGTCAGGATGCGGAATTAAGAGCTTTCGAGGGAATGTTGTCTTTCTTACACTTGGAACTTTTGTTGGTGTTATAGAGGAAGTCATGTGGTTCCATTTTATTTTATTCAGAGAAGAGAATAACTTTCCCAGAATTATTATGTCACACTTCATTTGTGTGAATTTTTAGTCTACCTGAACGAATAATCTGTAACGAACAACGGAGATATATGTTATAAATTTTAAAATTTTAGATTGGCCCACGTAATCTAGATGATATCAATTTTCAGACATCTTATTCAAATATTTATTGATCGCGTCTATTTTTGATAAACTTTGGTAACCTTCTGAATACCTGAATATTTCAGTCAATCAAGCTATGGCCCCTCACTTATAGAACCATTAGTCAAAATGTACAGGAGAAACAAAAAAAATAAAAGTGTGCGCGAGGCCTAACAGGAAGAAGTATTGTACTCTTATGTTCGTCTCGTAACATCGGAAGTGGGATGTAACAAGCATCCGTAAACATTAAACAACTTATGCATTCAAATGTATTTATATGTTAGCTTTATTTAAATACGGGATTCGGAAGAGTAATATTTGGCTTGAAAAAGATTGACTAATACCATTTAATTTTATTTGTTTGAAAATGCTCTTTACTGAATGAAAGGTTGATGCTCTGCGTTATAAATTCTTCGCACTTATTTTGTGTTTTCTTACGTGTACTTCCCTTAAATTTAGTTAATAATTTAGTTAAATAATATGCAAAATTGTGTGACAAATAACAGGGCCTTATAGTTTGACATGTTCTAAGATTCATGAAAACGGCACGATAAAAAGGCAACGTTTTTGTAATATCGCCCTACTAATTTAAATTTAAACATAAATAAATCATTTGACTGTTGACCATTTAACAAATTACTTCAACAAACACAAATAATTCACTGAGTAAGTAAACGATTAGATAGATAGATAGATAAATACTTTATTAAAACACCACAAATGAAACAATACAAAAACAAACAATACAAATTAGAATCAGCGTCTTAATTAATAATTAAATTAAATAATCAGCGGCCTTATCGCTAAGAGCGATCTCTTCCAGGCAACCAATCTGGCAGGGATATATTCTTCAAACGAAATTAGCAAGTTTGTTACTACGTACAATATTTTAGCTCTCAATTATTTCAAAGAAACTTCGAAATCTTAACTACACACCATCGTTATTTCAACAAGTCACAAGGTACACGTAAAACCATATTATGTAGTTAGGTAGGTAGATGAATTTGTTAGTTTTGGCAGAGCGCCATGCACGTAAGATCATGGTGTTGTTATGTTTCATCGAAAACAAACACAATAGACCATACATTATAAACATTCTGGTATTATCCACTAAAATAAAATATATAAGCGCTATAATAATAAATATATAGGCGGTTTCTTCTCGGCAAGCGCACTACATCGTAGATTATAACGTTGCTTAACATCAGGCAAGTTGTAGTCAAGCGCGAGCTTAAATAATGTAAAAAAAAAAAACCAAATGATTTGATACTAACTGTAGCCTGGATGCTGATGGTTTATTACCACTATGAAATGACCAAAATAACATACTTAAATTTTATTGCAGTTAAAAAACTTGCCAGTGTGAGTACTAAAAGTAGCCCGCATATAAGGTTTCTTGTAATTACTCATTTATCCTGGTAGTAGCAGAACCACTAGTGTTGTACAAAATGCTACAAGTCCTACATATACATAGGTATTTAATTATCAACTTGTAGTCTTGATGTTTTACATAAAATGTGCCGTACTTTTACCGGTCTCTCTGTTGTTTCATGTATGGCTACTCACCTAGTTGTTACATTCAGCTTCTCTTCTGCTCAATGAGTTTGTTTATACAACTACTAACATTACCTAGCGCTGAATTTGTAAAATAATTACACGTTACTGGAACGATAGAGGAAAATCCCCGCAAACAGGTAGGTACTGCCATAGAAACAATAAAATTATAAAAACAGGACATCGATGGTATTTTTAACTGGCCTGATGACACAGTTGGTTGGGTTACGGGTTCAATTACCGTACAACACAATTAAATTGTACATTTTCAATATGCAATTCGTTGTGTCGAGTCAGGTCGATTCTATGTGTAATATGTAATGAAAGAAAAGTACATTAGTGACGCAAGCGTGTGCTTAGTATAGGCTGGGTGGGGGCTGGAGATCATTGTATGCTATGTCCCGAAATTTTTATCTAAATAGATTACCATGCACATTATTGTTATGTATTTAATTTATTTATCCGACCCCTAAAGTAGTTTACTCTCTTTGGATACTCTTTCAGGGATTGTCCGCTTTTTTATCATATACCATAGCAAACTGATTTGCAGACATTATTTACCAACGGGTTTTATAATAGTAAGATAATATTTTCCTCCGGTACATTGATTGACTCATTAACGCGTACGAAATTTTTTCAACCGTAAACATTTCAGCATTCATTATACAATGCTTATTTTAAAAGCTGTAAATTGGCAAAACAATAATATTATTGACAGAGTGACTGTAAACAACATTTTAATTTTATAGATATGTTATTTTTAAGAAAACAATGAGAGACACAAAATTAAAGATAAAGACGTAATTTTGTTGCTAAGCATTTTGGATGGGCAAAATAGCAGATAATCTAATGCCGAGAACTTTTTTGCGTACTATGTCAAAGCCAGATTTCTTATAAAACAAAGTATTATTTGAATAATTAATTTGTTGTAAGTCTATAATACAAATTGACCGGAAATAAGCTTTTAGCAATGACACACTGCTTTCTATTAAACTGCTACATTTAAGTTTATTCTAAACCTTCTTCGTCTGTAAAGTTTCCTGTATCGATACTAATTATCTACATAAAAAACAACATAATGTAACATATAAGTAGGTACTGAATATCTTACACCAAGTTTCTCACAACGCAACATCCTCTAATTAATGATTCGGATTTCCGAAACCGTCGGCGCTACAAAGTTAAATATCAATTTGGCCAATCTTTTGCTTATTTTAAGCACGCCAAACTCCATAATTTTGTATATTACATTACATAATAATAACAACGGAATCCATATTCGTACAGAAATAAGTGCTACAAAAACTTAACAAGGCATTATTAACGCCTTACACATTTTTGAAAGCTTCCCAAAACCCTGGTTATTATCTCGTTAAAATGTCCTATTAAGAGGCGTTATGTAACACTTACCTACTTTGTTATCTGCTGGATCTTATCTCACTTCGTCGTTATAAGATTTATATGGCAGAGGCGAAGGTGCAGATAGCCTTAAGAAGTGTTATATCCAATTTTTAAGTCACGCTTCGGCATATTTTTTTTTAACAAGCCTGATTACATATATCAGCCAGGTACATATAGGTATATATTGCTACCTTACTTACATGTATATTGCTACCTTGCTTATAGAGAAGGATTCTGTGTGTGTTGATTATCTCATCAGCACGTTCAAAATTAATAATTTTATTGACAACGCGCAAAGTAATTCTAACTCTATACTTTTTTATTCTGATGAAATGCATCGAATATAGGTCATCTCCTTGGCCCAGTAATTAGTAGGTACCCTTGACTGTCGAGCCGGAAGAGTCTGGTTGCGGCGGCGATATGGATATTGAAATTTTGTGTCTGCCTCGTTTATAGAATAGACTCGTTGTCATTTTATTTTCATTAAAATATTGACTGTGGCATCAAAGATTTAGCAGAGACGAAGAAAATGAATAGAAAATTAGTAGCAGTTTATTGAACTTACGTCCATAGTTTTTGCAGGTAGCTTCAAACGCCCCGTTGACAAAAAAAAACATTCACCTGCATGAAGAAATAGTAGATATCATAATGTTACGCACGGCAGGTATACCATGCACATGATTTGACCAGATTTCAGGTTGTTTCTCTAAATTTCCATCAAATTTAGCTGAGATCGAGATTTAGTAAATTCATTTTATTTTACGTGGGTTCGGTTTCCGTTTGACTACAGCCTGCCTGATGTTCAGCATTGCTGCAGCATAGGGTGTAACACGCTTACTTAGCTTACCTTTTCATTTTAATTTATTGAACCATAAATTCAACTTATTAATTTGATTACTCATAAAATTCCTATCTACTATAACTGGTTGCGGTTATCTTTTTATTCCCTCACGAAAATTATTAAAGCTACTTACTGATTATGTAAATTATTAGTTTACTTATATTAAGTGTGATAAAGATAACGCTGACGCGAAAATTGCCTTTTAAATAGGTTAAGTAGACGGATCCGACTGACATCGGCT
This sequence comes from Macaria notata, assembly GCA_927399415.1. Taxonomy (NCBI): domain Eukaryota; kingdom Metazoa; phylum Arthropoda; class Insecta; order Lepidoptera; family Geometridae; genus Macaria; species Macaria notata. The sequence goes on along the minus strand of OV656734.1, from coordinate 12,604,973 downwards.
ACGTACATATACCAGACAGCAGTACATGAGCTTTAAAGTTTACATTATAATCGTATTTATTGTAATGCAACTCTACATTTGTTTTTCATACCTTTTATTATAAATAGGGAGCAATTTATAACTAATGAATTGCATAGTAAGGCATATAACTTCTACGTAAAAAGTTCAGTAGGTACCTACTCTTTCGTTTTGCCCTAATATCTTTAATCATATATGCTAGCATGATTTTTTGTCTAATAGCTGTGCTGTGCTGAATCGAGTAGAGCTCCTTAAATCAGTAACGAGGTTATTACATAATATACATTCTTGACACTGCAGTGACGCTTATAATCATGAGGCTGTAGGTACCTGTGGGGAGCAGTATTGCTAGCTTGCGAAATCCGTCCTTGCCGAGGTGAAGGGACATCGTGGTAGGTTTTAGTCGGTAGTGGAGTCTCATTCGCTCCGAGCCCGACATACCCCGCTGCCCCCAGGGAGAGTGCGGGGATGCGTAAATGCATTTCCTCCTCGGAAAAAAGGCAGTACTTGTAGTCTAACAAAAATCAATTATCATCATCATCATCAGCCCGCTATCTCCCACTGCTGAGCATAGGCCTATAGGCCTCTCTTCTTATACGCCACTCGTCCCGGTCCTAAGCAAATCGAATACAGGTGCTCGTCCTGTCGTCCTTGGGCAGGACGAATCAATACTATGTAAAAAAAGTTAAGCGATTTCATAAAACTTACGTACTGTTTTTCCACAGTACCGCAGCAGGTGATGTGTCTGCAGCTCCTTACCGGGGAGTGGTAGAATGCGCGTGCTCCGCCAGAGTCGCCACTCTACCGTAAATAGACAGCTTCTGGTCGGTAGCTGTGCGGTACTGAAAATAAAATAATACATGATTACAATAATTACGATGATTCATACAATATTTTCAATTATATTATCTGCCTAGAGCACATTTCTAAATATGCAACTGCTTGTCAGAATCAATGAAATCTTTTCCAATGAAGTTGCAGTGAAATTTTGATAACAATGTATTCTTACTTTGTGCCGATAAGCTACGTATTTGCTGTGGAATTTTTAACGCTGTTTAAATTCTTCTTAGATTCCTTGTGATAAGCTCATTGAAGATTAGGGTGAAACAAATTCTTCTGGGCTAGATTATTATTAAATGTATTTAATGTATCTTCTTTAAGTATATTTTTTATTGGAAAAATTATGATAAAATTGGAAACTAGTCTACTAGGGTTGTATTCATGTATTCTGTAACTAGGGACGCAAGTGTCAGTATTAGTCAAATCAAAATAATTACATTGTCATAAAAAGTGCGCTTCTCCCTACGTGATTTTAAGCTCTTAGATATTACGACCAAGACTATCCTTCGTAAATAGAAAACAAATATCAATCAATAAATGTAATTTTATTTTAGTTAAATAATTGTTATTTTATTTTAATTAGTAATAAGATTATTTTTACCTAATATTATCTCAATGTTTGACGAGACATGATTGATGCCAACTCTAATAATATTGTAATAAGTTTGTTGTAATTATCTTTGTTAATAAATGATATCTATCTACTACATCACACACACATCACAGAATACCCAGCAGTACTCCATGTAAACTTGACCCCGCGTTAGGCAGCGAAAGTGAACGGTAGCGCGTAATGGATGCTCACTACAGCGTGGTTAGTGCGCTGGTGGTCTCACTTTACTGATACTAATCGGCTATGGGAACGTTCAAAGGTTGTTAGTAGTTTTATTGAGAGAAATCATCATCACCTGTGTTCACCCACTGCTGAGAAAAGCCTCCTCTCCAACGCGTCACATAGTACGGTCTCCAGCCTGTCCGATCCATCTCCTACCAACGTGCTTAGAAATGTCATCTGACCTCCGGGCTGGTGGTCTGCCTCTGGATCAGATACTGCTTCTTTGATACCACTCAGTGACTGCTCGGGTCCATCTAGAGATTTTCCTATGCGAGAGAGATCAACCCGAATGTGAACCTGTAGCGAATTGTTTAATTGCTAGCGCCCAAACTTTTGTTTTAATTTTTACTTCTTTAATTCTAGATATTAAACCGACATACGAACGTATGACAAAACTTTTGTGGGTCGATCATTACTATGATTGGCTTAATGAGCAATTATAAAGGTCCATGATGTTTCTATTTAGCCAGCTTACCGACCGTATGATTAATTTGTTGTAGACAAAAGTATTTATTTTTTCCTTGTCAATCTGTCACCTTATACATATACAGCTAAAAACTTTGACATATATATATAATATTTCATTTGAGACAAGTGCCTTATCTTCCATGTAGGAAAATTTCAAAGTTCTAACCAAACTAAATACTAGATTAATTAATACAAAGGGGTTTTTTTATCTAAGATCACTGCAGATACTACTGAACACTACTAGTTTCCCACAATGTTAGCGTTGTAATGAATCTTTAACAATGTATGTAAATAATGCATGTGAAGTGCAGCTGCGAAGACCCTCCAAGGTAGTCTAGGCTTGATAAACGTCGGCGCCATCGAGAGGACGAGACTTGGGAAACTTACAGAGCGTAGAATATCATCAAACCATTTTGCATTATAAGCAAAAGTGTGTTTGTAGTTTTGTTACCCCGTTTGTTACCTACGCTACCAACTAGTTTGTATCTACCCACTTTTGGCTATTCATTCTTAATTAGCTGCTATTGATTCAACCTATATCCACTGTTTCTAAATGCAATGCTGTGCTAAAGCTTGCATAATAATTGTAAGACTTATTACGATATTTGTATCAAATTCAATTTATTATTGTCTACTTATCTATATGCATTGCTAAAAGTTTTATATGAGTGGTAATCCAACTTGAAAACGTACTAATTTTCATGTCAAAACATGCTAGGAATCTAGTTTATAATAGCTATTTAATGTACACTAGCATATTTTATTGTAATTACTTATATGTGAAATAAAGACACTTTAAAAAAAAAAAAAAAAAAAAAAAAAAAAAACAAGACGAGCAAAGTCACGGACATAAACTAATCATCATCAGCCCGTTATGAGCTGAGCTTAGACCTTTCTTCTTGTACGCTACTCGTCCAGGTTTTGCGCAGAATCAGTAGTTCCAATTCCAAGATTCACCTCCATATAGTACTAGGGCATATAAATTACCGATATGCTATTTCAATAAATTTATAACTTACTACGCATGTTTGAAGGCTCTTAAGCAATTTGAACACTTGATACCAGAGTTTGACGAAATAGTGCTGGCTTCAACCATGTAAACTTGTATGGTATGCACATGTTTATCTCTACATCAACAGTTGAATTTTTATCAATATAATCACGAATATGCAAATAGATTTCATTCAAGCATTTACCAACGACTGATACCATCTAGATCTTATCAAATTAAAGTAGCCGTCGAATTAAAGGGACCAGATATTCATTCAGATGACCAAAATGTCCGCTATATGTCTAAAAAGATACATAATAACGGGTAATTTCGGTGTTACCTGAATGAAAGGTGGTATTTAATATCAATTTAACTACTTTGAATCATTTTGGCGCCAAGGTTGAGGTGAACTTGATAACTGATCGTAGTACTGTAGTCGCAAGGCTTTTGGTTAAATTTGCGAGGTTAAAATTAACCGAGCGGATATGGGGTTTTCCGACAAACAAGAGATGTTAAATGTACAATACGAGTGTATTTGTTTATATTTAACAGAACAGGGTAACCAATACTTATTAACTGTTGCAAATACACTTTTATTGTAACTTTAGTGAAAAAAAACTAGAAAAAATAAAACTTTTAGGAATATTTATCAAAATTGTAACATTTAGAAGTACTACGTTTTAAATTTTATGAACAACTACTCCTTTGATAAAACAAGTGAAAAGAGAAGAAAATTCACAGATGAAAATAGCAGGCCACATAGCAAGAAACGAAAATATGCCAAAGTAATTTTCTTACTGCTTTAACCCATGCTTAGTCGGCTCTCAATGAACTTGAAGAAAAACTAAAAAGATCCTGTCAACTGGATACAGACAAGCTTGCTAAGTCCCGCCAGACCGTGCCTACATGTTATTAGATTTGGAGAGCCACTTAATGGTCAGCAGATAAAATAAATAAATAAATAATTGAATATTTGATAAAAACATAAGTTATGTTTTTATCAAAATTTCGTTTTTCAATTTTATAAACAGCAATAGAATATACTTAATAAAATAAGTGACGTTATTGGTCTGTTCATCTTTTTTAACTTCCTTTATCATTTTTTAAAACAGAAAATTTACAGATGAAAATAGCAGGCCACATAGCAAGAAACGAAAATATGCGTAAGTGATTTTCTAACTGCTTTAATCCATGCTTAGACAGTCGGCTCTTAATGATCATGAAGCAAAACTAAAAAGATCCTGCTATTTAATGGTTAGCAGATTAAGTTTAAGATAACATTTTAAATAAAAAAAAAAATCATTTTTGTTCATTAAAACAACCAGTGTGTCACAACTGAAAATATGTCTGCAAATATGTAAAAAGTGAGACACGTTTCTAATCACATTGAAATCAATACAACGCAACTAAAATGAGTTATTTCCATACACAATTACAACCAAAACACCTCATGAAAATTGTTTTTTAATAAATGATTATTTTGCTGACCATCCTTTTATATTCATACATCCATATAGAAAAATTTCTTGCTTTTAAATAGAATTGATTCTGCTTGCCAATAAACTATTAGCCAATAGTTTTACTTTTATTCGGGTTATTCTCGTCTCGGAACGCACTAATGATCCCGAGGGATAGAGACAGCATTCCTCCGCGGATATAATAAAACAGGCTCTAACATAGTCAATTTAGACATCATCCGCAAATTGCACTTACAACTTGTTACATACAAAATGGTTCTATGTTTTTTTTAACACGGTATAGGCCAACGTTGACTACAGCCCCGATGTATAGAGAAGTTGCATCAAGAAGCAAGTTTTGATCGAAGGACATGTTTTTCTCAAATTTATCAGATAGCTTAAGATACTTAATTAGAAGATCAAATAATAACATTCTAAGCTGGAAGTTGCTTTATTTACATTATGTACATATTTACTCATTTAACCATATGAGATTTGATTACAATACTACAATTTAGAAGAATAATCTGTTATTTTGGGGGTGTGCGTGCTATGATGGGATTTTTATTGAAATTCTTTTAAACTGTTTTGTTAACTTGTTACTACGTTAACAAAACAGTTTAAAAGAATTTAACGTATTACTACGGTAACAAAACAGTTTAACATCATAATAAAGGAAACTTCACGTAAAATGCAAATAACAACAGGCATAGAGTAGGAACATGGCTAAAACAATGAAATTCATTTACTAGCCTAGTTCCTGGTTTTATTAAAGAGGCTAATCAAAATTTTCCAGCCATTGTGTAAATAAAACAGATTTCCTATTTTTCCACGTGTTTATCGCTATTATGTAACAAGTAGTGGAATATAATTAAACTGATGATAGCTTGGAACTATCAACAAACAAGTTTATCAATCAGTCGGGCCGTTTGCTTTATGCACTGTGTGTAAAGTGCAATCGTAATTACAGATTAATTAATTTCCTCAGATAAAATATAATTTAATACGTTTAAATGTAATGTAATTTATCTATAAACTATTATATGTATAGGTACCTTAATGATTATATACCTTTGTATAAAAGTGAGTATAAATTTGATAGAATTAATGTTTGCTCTTTCCCAGAAAAACATTAACATCATTGTTGTATGGATTCTTTAAATTTAAGAATGGGCGATATTCCATGGCGTTATTAGCCAAGGAAGGTAGGGTAGAGTGCATAAATGTTTTACAGTCTAGGTTAGGCAAACCTAACAGTAAAAAAACCTGCTGCCTATTTCGTGAATACAAAATTAAGATAAGCATAAAAAGTTGAGATCAAGGCTAGATTGGAAACATGCGCCTTCTTTCTTTGCTAGCATCAAGTCACGACTGTTTTGATAAATGTTAAATGTTTCAATGTTAAAATTGATGTTAATCAACACGTGCTAAAAGCTGCTGCAGATTTTGAATGGGTTGCAAATTAGACATTGATTAGGAGAATTCATTAATGGTGTATGGCGCCAGCGGACTGCTTGATTGAGACGGAAAACAGACATCTTATAAAATTTAGTTTTATCTTGCATAAAACTATATTTACCTACGTACTATAGTTTCTTATAAATGTAAATCAACGAATGAGTTGGTCGCTTTTGCCTTTGTCACTCATTTTAAACTATGTATTTAATGTGATAAGCAAGAAATTGCCTGTAAGGACAGTGCAATAAATTTGACAACTTATATTACTTAAATAGATTTTGACTAGCTATTTTTGACTGGTGCTAATATGGCCATGTTTTCGTCAACTTATTATTTCAGTAATAAAATATGAGAGATTAGGTAATCCGAAGACTTACGCGGTTGTTTTCTAAGCAGTCTCCGCGATTGACCAGTGCTCAATGACTTTCTTGCTACACTAGAGTTCAGAGCAGGGGTAACCAATTGTCAAGCTATGTACAATGCTTATTATTTCTGTGCTGAATGAAATCAATGGTTCCTTAGGTAAGCTAAATAGCCCTTTATTTATAGCCTTTATGTGTATTGTTTTTATTGTGTTAAAACAATAGTCTCTTATGGTCAGTTTTACAGGGTTCTAGACGAATATAATTTATTGAAGAAAGCAATGGTTTACAAGTTGATAGTGGAGTAAACTAGTCACAATTCCTTTGTTGAGTTAGTGTCGATAAAATCTGCAAATATTTTTTTTACACGCAGTTATGAGAAAAAAGGGGATGGATAGTTTTTTTTATTTATTATAGCTATAAGTATTTAATCAATTTTAGGAATACTCCAACTTGGACCAGTGTTCATTTGTAGTTGTGTCGCTTGAAGAGACCTGGTGACCAAATGCCATTTTGTCCAATGTAAAAAAAATATATTAATTGACTGATGTTTATGATGATGATACGCGTTTTCAGATATATCCCTGTATTATGCACGTTAAGGTGTCGAAACCAATACAAACAATGAAGCAAGTACAGAACTTAGAGGGAATCTGTTTTCGGCGCCCTCGCTTTGTGAAAACCAATCAGAGTCTAGACCAGGTTTGCAAAACCTCTGAAATGTTTGGGACAAATAACAAAGTAACAAACAATCAAAGATCATCTAAATCTGCAGACATCACACGTGACTGAGACGTGACATGATCGGAATAGCACAGATATCACACTATCTAAATATATAAAACTCAAAGGTGACTGACTGACTGACTGACTGATATAGTGATCTATCAACGCACAGCCCAAACCACTGGACGGATCGGGCTGAAACTTGGCATGCAGGTAGATGTTATGACGTAGACATCCGCTAAGAAAGGATTTTTGGAAAAACCGCTTTTAAAGGGGTGAAATAGGGGATGCAAGTTTTACTTCTTAATGCGAGCGAGGCCGCGAGCGTCCACTAGTACTGTAAAAAGCTGGTTTGTTTATCTTTCATGTCGCAACGGAACGACGAATTTGTATGCATTTTGGTATGGTGGTAGTAATTTTTATTCTGAAACTATACGGCCAATGCCGCGGACGGTACCTAAATCAAATAATTGCCTGTAAATACTTATTTTTTTTCTACGTTTGTTTTCTTTTTAAAAGATATATTTGGCACGTTTCTTGTCTGTAGAATTAAATGGATGCTAGGGGCATACATGTGACATTCATAAATAAACATTGTAACGTGTAACTTTGAAAGTAGTTACCTCGTTACCTAATTCTCTTTATAAAAGCTGGTTTGAAAAGCTTTTGAGAACTTAATTTTGCTATTAAAACAGTAAATAAAGACAGGCATTGATAGATTCAACAACAATGTTGTATCACCTTTACATAATTTATTACGATCAGGGAATGCGTGTAGTTATTTCATTACTTTTTAAATATATTTTTTCACTGTTCTAGATTGGCATAATAGGAGCAATTTAATAAATCGTACTTTATAGTATTCTTTGCGTTAACACAAAGAATACTATAAAGTTTGCGTTTGCGTTCACAGTATAATTAGGGTATTAGAGACTCCAAAAAAGCCTTATCTCAATAAGTACCTAGTTCATTATTCCAAAGTATGATTGCATTCCTACATCAGAAGCAATACAGCAAATACTTTCTTTAAATTCCGTCCGAGAATAGTCAAGACTACACAATAATGTAAATGTGAACGAATCAGGAACGACCGCGTTCCGACTCGCCCCCTTCATTAGATGTCTGGGACCGACTCCTACTATGGGAATTGTTTTAACTGACGTTCCATTCTAGACCGTAATGGTTGCTTACTATCAGGCGAATTACGGTCAAGTGCAAACCAATTTATTGTATAAAAAAGACTAACGGAATAGAAGGAGGTCCTCGATTTGCTAGTAAACAGATCGTAATGAAAAGATGACTTTAACGCTTTTCATATTTCAAAACGGCGCCCGGGCAGCTCTAGCCATTGACGGATAGTTTGTGAAATTACAGTGCTCAACAGCAGAAGGTATTCGTAGTTGCCTGCAGTTTAATATATTATAACATGTTGTTTAATAAAATAGTAACGATAGTCATATTTTGACAAGGCTAGCTAGCTACTAACTAAGCTGTTAGGGCAATTTATAAAATAGAAAAACATTTATTGAGATAGATTTACAGACATTGAGCAAATATACACACACACACAAACATAAAATAAATAAATAATTTGAGACTCTTGGACACTAAAGTTGACCATTTTTATACGAACTTACTCAATTAGTTTGGCTTAACACAGAGCAGGCTTTCAATCTATCAGATTATTTTAAGACGACATAAGCTTTTTAGCAAACCAGCCCGTAAGTATAAGTAACAAGTCAATAATAAATTCACAATAATTACAAACATAAGTAAAATATCCTAGTTATCGCGTCAAACCAGACAGCGCACCATTAAACTATTTCACAGCAATTACACGACACCATACTTCATCCGTGCAAGTAAGTTATGACATTTTCACCTAAGTAATTATTACATACAGCCTTATTAGGTATCGCAAATAACTGCTCGTGGTAGGCGCCAGCAGTAGAGGCAGACAGGTAGCGATGTCAAGGGAGTTAGCATGCTTGCTGTTAGTGATTCATTTACTGTACTTGATTCAGATTGAACTGAGAAAAGCAATCATGTTTTCCAAATAGATGTTAGTGTAAAGAACTCAAAACTCAAACATCAAAGCTGTGTGCTAGAAAATTGTTGTAATGCTAGTAAAGATTATTTTTATGTAATGTTTTTAGTATTTTTACTTGAGATAATATGTGGTGTTAGGTAATAAAAATATAACACCCGCCCTCATAGCTAAATCTGTCGCGTTGTCGCGTTCTGACAGTTCGACAGTTATACATACTTCAGACTATCTTACGTGTACACTCTTCACTTCATTACGATCCAAATCACTGCATAGAAGTCAGGCGTTCTGATCGTGTTTGTAACTCTTTATATCCGCGTACAGTTTTCTACAGCCGTTTTTATCCATGTATAGGACCTCGACTATATAATAAAATAAATATAATATTAGAAAAATATGCAATGACAAAGCACAAATGCAAAGTCACTCTGACCAACTGGCTTCTTACCCTCGACTACGACGCAACGGAAAATCTTTTTGTAATTGAAAAATAGGACTTTTTTTTTTTTTTTTTTTTCATGTACATTCTGTCTTCTTACACACACATACAAAGACACTATTATCCCACTCTCTACGACAGTAAAAAACACACACACAAACAGACACAGACATTAAATCTCTAATTTCATACTTCTACACACATCAACATTCAATTTATACTATAAAACACACACACACCTAAATATGAACCTTAAAAAATGTATTTGTAATATAATCTCATAATAAGTTAGATGGCGTCAGCGGCGACCACTATCCATTTATTTTTAGTTACTAAGTTACTCTGTACCGATGTCCGAAAACAGGCCTTGCAGCCTTAAAGAGACATCGTACTGTGTAGGTGTTTACACTTTGATAAAAAAATACTTAATACTTGTAAGTTTTTGTTTCGATCCTTGGGGAAGATCTCCAGTATCTGACACACAAGCTTAAGCTTAGTTCGGGGCTGAGGGTCTGCCTCCGGGATGGATCCACTGATGTTTCATGAACATATTATTTTTTGTATCACCTGCACATTGTTTTATGTAAACTTAAAGAAATAAAGATTTTTGTATTTTTTTTTGTATTTTAAATCCATATAATATGTAAAGAAAAAGCTCACATTAACAAAATTGATCCCGAATAATAATGATTCCCACTCCCCATGCTAAGCTTCAGACAATTAGCATCCTCAGCGACCGGATCGCGAACATTCCTTCTGTCGTCTCAGTTCCCACATCAAAGCAACTTATTACAACCAACTTGAGCAGACCGAGATTGGCGCCCGACAGGAATTTCATAAGTTATTTTCTAATCTAAATATACTCCGGCCTGGTTGACAATGTACTTGGATTGCTACTGGGTAGGATGCTGGTAATTATAGCTGAGCGTATAAGGACGGCTTATATATTGTATCAAGACCACAGATTAAGATTCGTTTTACAATGAAGGGATTTGTCATAATCTTTGCAAGACGCAATACATTTTTTTAAATTTACAATTTTAAAATACCGTAAATAAATTTATCTACACTAATGTTGTAACATTCTACTTATGTTTCCAATACTTGACTTATAATTACTACTGTTATAGCATAGACTACAAAACACTCAATTTAAGCAATTTCACATGATGTTATAATATCCACATCGATATCGTAATAGCTCATTATAACATCGAAAAAGCGTGACCAACCTGATTGCAGGGCCAATCAGGTTGGTCGCGCTGCGCTCTCGTTGGTTAGATTTTAATGGCGGCAATATCACTGTGACAATACACGTACGCATGAATGTAATGTTTCGCAATGTGTTTTGTTTTTTAAATACAAATTAAAAGTTAAAAATGGATAGCGACGATGATATTTGTACGCCTCCGGATATTCTAGAATTGGCAACAAAAGTAACTCACAATCTTTTGCCAGAAAATTCTAGAAAATTATATGAAAAATTAACTATTGTCAGCTTTCACTGTTGTTGTTTGATTAATTGCATTAGTGAAGATAAAGTAGTGTATGCAACTGCACATAACACGGGTATTAAAACACGAGTGTGAGTTTATGAAACGAGCGCAGCGAGTTTCATAATAGTAACGAGCGACTTCATTATATGACAGTTGCATAAACTACTATTATGAGGCGAGTTTTAAACGAGTATTAACGAATCCATAAAATGAATGTGTTTTCAGTAACTCTGTATTATTTGTAAGCCCTATATGAAGAGACGATAGAGTCCATCAACAAAACACATTTGAAAAACTATTTAACTATTTCGAATAGAGGTTAAAATAACCTGAACTGAATCGGAAAAATGCCTGAAACTAGGGAAAACCAATATAAAATTGTCTTTAATTAGAAGTTAATATTGATTCATTATCATTACCCTTCAACTAAACAAAATAAACGTCATCCAAAAATGACCTCCATTAGACCATGAAAACACTTCCCAATTTAGCTTCACCTTATCTTCAAAGAAGATAATGAAAAGCATCTGTAAAGAAAAACAGACAATTTCCGTTCCCACATCAAATATGGAAACTAAGGTCACTAAACTACCAACTGGGTAAAGAAATTGCCAAATACTATTGGCGTGTCAGGAATTTCACAAGTGATCTAAAGGCGACTAGAAAAATCGCACCAACGTCATTGTGAAGCGAAAGTGTCCTGTGTAAATTGTTAATCAACACGCTTCACCTTTTATTCCAAGAAGATAATCAGAAACATGTGTGTAAAAAGAAAAACAAACCAATTTAGTTCCCGTGTCAAAAGAAACTAAAGTAAATTTACCAAAGAAAACCAAATCCCAAAAAGGATCAAGATTGTCTCGTCAGGAATTTCACAAGTGATCAAACGGCGGCTAGAAAAATCGCACCAACGTCATTGTGAAGCGAAAGTGTCCTGCGTAGTTGGTAACCAACAAAGGCAGTGAAAGCTCACGTTTATCTCACAATACATGCATAGAGTTATTTATTTGATGCCTCTATGATGGGTTAACCGCAATTTGTTCGTAGAATAGATGGGCTAGGTCTACTGTTGAGTCTCTTGGTTGCTATATTTGATTTTACTACTGCTGGTAGCGATGGGTTAAATTGTGACCGCATACAAGGATGTATAATATAATATATACTCGTAGCTGTTATGTTTTGAGATCTAAAGTATAGATCCCAAAGGATACTTCATTATTGACTATCGTGTGCAAGTTCAATATATTTGTCATTCGTCAATTAAATTAAACATACGCGTTTTTCTGGTAGTGTTTTTTTAACCCAATAAATAAGTAAAAAAAAATATGTAGTTGTAGTTACATGAATTATATTTGAATTTTGTTTCATTGTTGAAATACAAGCACTACGCAGGTAAATTAAACACCGTTCGACCTAGAGTTTACAATATAGCTACAATATTCTGACGAAGTATTTCCTAATGGGAAGACTATTATCGCTAAAAGGGCGTAAGGGCCCATTGAACACCGTAGATTGGCTTCTCAATACCATGTGACGGTATCACAGACTCAATCAAGACATCATGCATCTTGATCGGGTATCATAGGGCTATGGTCTGAAGCAAGACCCAAAGGTTTGCATGGATACTTTAGGTGATTCATGATATTCATTTCTTGTTCGTAACACTTGATAAAAAGGCAAGGAATGAATAAAAAGTTTAGTTATAAACATAAAAATAAAGTGTACGCGGTTCCAGTGTCTGCTTTTCATCCAGACGCACCCTAGTTCGAATCCGGCCCTACACCAATGACTTGTATTTTCAAATTAAGTGTGGATTTGCACTCGCTTAACGGTGAAGGAAACATCGTGAGGAAACCGACATGTTTTAGGACCACAATATCCGAGGACATGTGTCTTAGACAAGTTAAAGTAAGGTAAAATGTTCGTGGTTGCAAAAGAAATACTGTGATCCTATTCTTCAATTTCCCGTGCTTAGAATCATCAAGTAACTTTATATTTTAAATCAAACATGTGTGTGCTAAGCCCACACATAATGCAAGAGCCCTTTCCAAGGGACGTCAGTCGCTCCGTGGACAGTTTGCGCAACGAACAATTACGATAACATCGATGAGAATAATTACAATATAATCGAGTTATCGACGGCTCGGAGGCGTCTTGATCGGGCCGGTACACACTGTATTAGCCTAAATTCATATAATATACTATGTGGATACATCAATAGGTATACAATACAATACAATAAAAAAACGTTTATTGGGTTCAAAAATACTTACATCTAGTTCACTATATTAATACATACAAAACTAAGTTAGTAATTTCTTATAACAGTGTGTTATCACCCGGACGAGGTGTTTCTGTTTCCCGGGTGACAACGTCTTCCCGTCAGGTTTAAGTATAAATTGTTAACCCTTAGAAGGTAGTCCATTTATGGATGTTATATTTTTAGGATATACAGGATATTATTTGATTTATTTAAGAGAACAATTTTCCAATAAGTACACAGACAGTAACATACATTAGTAGTAGAAGAGTAGTATTACATTTTATATGTAAGTTATTCATTAGGTACTTAGTAATAGCGGTTATTATTAACCCTTACAAGGCAGTATATAGAAGTAATATTATTAGGAATATTTAATTGGTTTAAACAGTATACATATACACAGTAACATAATAAATATTTACAGTAGCAGTAGTGTAAGGTAGTATGACCATTTGTAAATATATTATTGTTCATTAGTGATCAATAACAAATTATTCGTTTTTATGTTCTATTAATAGATTAATAGTATATGAGAGGGATAGATAGTGAGAGCATAGATAAAGGCCAACTTTAGAATGGCTCTCTGAAATAATCACGACCTGCACTCACAAATATAAAAAGTCGACTCCATGAATAAAATGACATGACATATCTTTTCGAGTTCATTTCAAAGCAGCCAATAAATTGCCTGAATATCTACGATAAATGATTCAAAATTTTGTATTACAATCAATCTATGTATAATTAGGAACTAAACGCAAAAGCATGTACCAATCGAACTGTAATTTGCTATGCAGATAGTTACTTTGATGTAGTCATCCATTGAAAAGGAATTTAAAACTCCTCTTCTAAAGGGGTGAAATAGGAGTTGCAAGTTTGAAAACTTGTACATAATTAAAATGATTATAATACTTTGTAACACGACGAGCAGTTATAATTATTTTTATAAATCACCAAGTAAAGTGAAACCAGCCTTAGCCACACTCTGTTCATACTCAGAAGCGTTGTTCGTATGGGACAGTCCTCTTGCGCAATAAAGATCCGTCGGCCGATTTCAGGTTTAATTTATTGGAGCCTTTGTTGCTCTATATTGCTTTGTTTAATTGAGGCTACCTATTATTGTTTATCTTTACAGCTGGGAGACGGTAAAATGGAAACTTGTGATACCTTAAACATGTATAGGTTTGCGAATTACTTAAGATAGCTTAGGTATAAAATTAACTATATCTTTTTTATTTGTGATACGTTCGGTATGCCATATTTTTCAAAAAGATATATTAAACAATGATAACTATTTTCTATTTTACGGTATGTTACGTAAACAGCCTGTGGCTTACTAAAACATTAATCGCTTTATGTTTCCTGTGCCTTCCTACAGCATATTAATATTATTGCTATCTTATCTACCTACGCCACAAAAATGAATACGTACGTGCCTTTTAAAAGGCAATAAAACAGTCTATTTGTAAAGCCTCGGGCGCGCATAAATCAGTAATGGTGTAAGAAAAAGTGAAGTCACATTACGCAAATTGCATAACGTTAACCGTATCTCATAATAAACCCATTTGTCAGGGAGATAGCATCTCTCCAGTCAATGGGAACAATACAACCACGTAACAGACGAAAGCGAAAACAATTAGGAGATAGTAAGATCATCGCGGACTTTCGCGAACTCCCTGATCTTATCGCGCCCCACCTAATCAACTCAATTCATTTTCTTCAAAACGCAAATGACAGGCCAAATTAAAATCTCAAAGAGATCCTATCTGGAGCCGCCGTCGCGATCCAATTAACGCAACATTTTTCAATATAATTTATTGAATTAACAACTCTCTAAATCAAATTTTGGAACGGACGCAGGTGTGCAATTTTCGCGGCAAAAATAGCATCGTATCACATTCTTCTATAAATTATGGTCTGATCATTGCTTGGCTGTAAATAACTTTTGCAGACTACATTGCGAGGGTAATTTTGCAAGAAATCCCGCAAACATTCGTAATGTATCGGTCGATTTGGTCCGCTCTGGTCGCCCCGGGAAAATATCTCATTACACGATCGAGGCTTTCAAATAGGTGCGTAATTGCGCGTGCGCACGCCATATTTCAAACAAACTCATTATTGAAGTGGGATCCTTCTTTTTGCGGCTTTGGAACGTGTAAATGGCGTGGAGGATCTAGTAATCGTGTGTAATGTCGTCCCAAAGGCTATTCAGTCGCATTCAATGCGATATTTATTTTAATTCGAGTTTCGCTGGATCCCTAGATTTTATCTTGTCACGCCTTTACTCATTGTGAGCGAGTCGGAATGGGCTGCGTTTTTATTTGTTGTAAAAAATGCGACCAATTGCTTTCGTGTGGGACTTTAACAAGACAATGATCGATGTTGTAGAACTATGTTGTGTAATTACGATACCTTTATTTCTTGGAATCCTTCGTTAATGAATAGGCAACGACTAGCAGAAATCTATTTCGAGTAGGTATGTTAGGTAATTTAGGTAAATAAAAATATATATTTCGTACCTATATTAAATTATAACTTTTAACTAGTGCTTGCCCAGTTGTTTCCTTCTAAATTATAGACAAGGAGTATTGGCGTAAGAGGGAGGAGGATATACCCTGCAGTGGGTCCCAGGCGATGATGATGAATTAGTGCTTATAAAATATCAAGATAATCTGCTTGAAATCCTGAGATTACAAAATATAGATACACTTGTAAGTATCTATTTAAAATTTCAACTATCAGTACCATCATGCAAAACAATCCCAGCATAAAACAGGCCCCAAGAAATCCACGTTTATTGTTTATGCCCGCTTTGCTCCACAAAGATTCCATCCAGAAAGTTGTATAGATAATGTTAGTGTCCAGTATTTCATCGATGATAGCCAATATTCCGACGGGAGCATAGTTTCACGTAGCCGTAGAATCCAGACAAAATATCTTTGTGAATCAATGGCAGCTGCACTTCTGCCACTTCCCTTCAAAGATACTAAGAATTTCTCAGTTCTAATTTTATCCGCTTGTACAGTTATCTTGTGTGAACTCTACTAGATATCTCCTCTCCACGGCTGTCAAGGGCGATCGAATAGGAATTTATACCATCGTTCTGTTCGCAATAACATAACTTTCCGTCCTTTTGTACGATACCGCGGAGCAGACAGAGAGGTTATACAAAAGTAAAGTAAAGCAGACAAGCGAATAAGAATAAATTCTAATATTTGCAAACACTTGGGCTTACATTATATTAAAAAAAGTAACAATCATCGCATCGATGAGAATCAATTTATCTAATTATGTATACTTGCAGTTCAGTTTGGGACATTATTTTAGTTAGAGAGTAATATACGGGCTGATAGCCGTATTAAAAATAGTTGAGATGGAGTGTTTGCTAAAATTACTTTTACGAAAAGTAAGTGTCGTGCAATGAATAGAACTAAATTGATGATCATTAAAACCCTCACGACATATTTTTATAATTGATATTGCCAAATGACACGTGCGAAGAACAAACCCAAAAAGCATATTGATGAAGGCATATTTGTTATCTGAGACCATGATGAAGCACCTTGTTAAAAATAATTCAATTTGCGTGTCGAAAAACGAGAAAACATTCAATTCAATTATCGTACAAGGAAGGAGCACTAAAGTTCAGGTGACATTAATTACCGAAGACAAACCAAGAAAACGTGTTTCCAAAAGCAAATAATTTTAACAACCCACCGTGTAGAAAATTATGTAAATATTATTGTGTAACAGATGAAAGTTACACTAGTAATAATATTTCTTCGTAATTAATAAGTGGTAATTTCGCTGCGCGGGCGCAAGGTGGCTAAATGTTTTGACAGATGGGTGTCATTGGATACTTGCTACCTTACTTACTGGTTACATAAGTGTGTTCGGGTCGGTAACATGAGTGCGGTATACAATAACGGCTAGAGATGCGTTTGAAAACGAATCAAATACAATCGTATTGATTTGAAACTGACTAAAAGTCGGTTTAACTTGTATACCACCCTATATAAGCGTATTTATTAGCTTTTTGTTTACCTGTTAGTAAACTAAACTAATATTTTTACTTGTTCTAAGTAATTTGTGATCACACAATATTTAACCTATCTCTAGTCTTAGTTTATCGTAATAGCAAGTCTAGTATTTTTTTTATTTTTTGACACAAAACAGGACATTTGACCAGGTCTCCTAAACTGACGCCCGCACAAGCGATACTGTAGGCCAATATGCAGAATCTTTGCACTAGAATTTCAATTAGAGATTTTTAAAATCAAAAAGTTTTATAAGTATTTAGTTTAGTTGTTTCAAACGTAGCCCAAAAAGTATCCGATTGAGCAATTAAAGATTTAACAGATCCAATCAGCAGATATTAGTTCCAGCCTTTGCAAATACTGCAATATGTAAATTAATTATCTAATTAGAGGATTATACCTAAGTCGTTGATCACGACTATGACCTGTCTTTATGCAACATGCACTAAATAGCTATCGGTCAATGTTTGTTTAGAAGTAATGTAGCAGCGAAGAAAATATTTTTTTTAAATAAAAAATATATCTACATGTGTTACTTTTAAATTGTGAGAGTAAATTTTAGATAGTTTTTGATTTGATCCTATTCTATTGAGGTGAGAGCTATAAATTTAAAATTTTACTATATTTTTACTAATTAATGACTTATTTTTAAAGTGAGGATTTTTAGCCCTTGTGAGGAAATTGACATGTTTAAAAACTACAAAATTCGATGACGAGGTGTCAGCAATGGAAGGCTTTAAGAACTATTCACGAAGTAGTAGAAGACAAATGCAGAAATATAGTCTTAAATATTAAGAAACGTGTCTCGACACATCAAGTGTTTGCAACTAGCAAAACCTGCGTAAGGACATTTCATCATGGAAATATTAGGTTCCACAGCTCTGCTAATATATCTCATTTCATTTATGCAACAGCTACCGTGGTTACCCAAATCAAATGTCAGTCGGTCATTCTTTCTTAACTAATTAGTGTAAGGAGACAAGCCACGTCGGGATAATAGATTAGTATGTGAAGGTATATCGGTATTTGCGCAACTGTATCGGTTTACAAATTAGCCTCTCAGTTTTATCTGTAAGCTGTTGGTAATCTTGTTAAGGGTAGGTAAGCTGCTCCATCAGTATGATTTTAAAATCAAAACGAATTTGGATATTTTTTGAGGATTTAACGTTATTCATCGTCATTTGGACGTCCTTATAGTCTCAGCAATAATTAGTAGGTAGGCTATCTAAGTAATACACCCACCAGTCCTTTGTATCAGTCCTATATAATAATTGTAGCAGCTCAAGCCCAAAGTTGCACTGGAAGCTGCTGGCTACTGGAAAAACATAAAAATAAATGTTAAAAGTCAGGCAACATAATGTAACGCATAGGCATATTTTTAATTATTGAATTACTACGACTTCATCTATGGCGGGATAAAGATATAAATAGCCTGTGTTACTCTCGCAAGGCTTCCGAGATTTCTATCGTCATGTTAAAAATTATGAAAAACCGTCGATCCGAGGCGGTATGAAAGATGTACAACAAATCAACAAATGTTTCTCTCGTGTTTTACACAATTAGAGATAATAAAATAGTATGATGAAAGCAGCACATCAGGACTCTTGTCAGTCCAACGGATCCAAGGAGCCTTAACACGAAACTTGTCACTTTCTCCGGCTGAGCCAGGCCAGTGTTTGTCCGATCGTCTCCTCAGATAATCGCCATTAGTGTCCATTAGCCTTTTAACTCGATATGATTAGAACGCGTCACGACATTTGCAATGCCATAAATCATACTATCAGGTTACGGAATCGCGAGAATTTGCACGCTTATGCAACCGTATCTGGGGCTAGATGTGTTTACTGTTTGTCATCGTCGGTGAAATGCAGAAATTGATAGTGTCAACCTTTTAAATAAATTAGATGCTTGGTGTCCTTAATCAGGTCTGGCATTTAAGTCCTTAAATCACAGAAAAGTCATAACAAATGAAACAATCGTTTAATATCCGCTGACTGCTCCGTTAGCTTAGTTGGCAGTGACTCTGCCTTCTAATCTAGGGGTGCGGGTTCGATTCCCGCATAACACAAGTAATTATGAATATTAAAATTTGTAATTACTTGTGTTGAGTCTGGTCGTTTCTATGTATAATAAGTATGTATTTACAAAAGAAAAGTATATAATGTATTATATCTGTTATTTAGTACCTATTATACAAGCGCAAGCTTAGTATGGGGCTAGATGGCGCTGTGTGATATGTCCTTAAATATTTATTAGTATTATTATATTTTTGTTGGTTTCATCTCAAAGGATTTTCAACTGGGTAAACTACTATTAGTAATATTATTTAGATTTATTTGTCATAATAATTTAAATACAACTCAACTTACAACTCTTAATATTGCTACATTGTCCTCTTATTTGTAAGACTACGCAGTATTTACAACTAACTTTGTCTTGGAAGCTATCGTTCTAAAGCAAGCAAATCATTATACCTCCGGGAGAAACCCGTAGTTATCTTAACTAATAGAAATTCTCCACTAATATCATTAGTCAACGAAATTAATAAAACGATAAGAGCGAATTCCTAGAACTTCTTATGCAACCGTTATTGGATCTAGAAGAATTATGACCGCGTGAAATTTGTATTACAAAACACGAATGTTTATTTTATTTTTAACAGAACGTCTAATTACGATGCGGTAGGTGTGAATGGTTATTATGTTGTTGAGATTTAAATATTGCTTCGGAATATTTTATACAGGGTTGGTGTTGACTTATAGATGAAATCTCGGCCCTCGTAAACGAAGTACCTGCACAAGAAAATCACCGGAAGAATGGAAAACTTATCTTATGTGGAATCAGGACCCTCAGTAATGGTAATGAGGGGTAAAAAGTTGACATTATGAATGGATTGGTGGTAGTTTCAACACCATGAAAAATAATGTTAATACTATTTATTTATTTATTCTCACAATTAGAACCGCTTAAAGCGAATTACTCTAATGATAAATAATCTAATCATAATATTAAAGTTAATTCTAATAGTGACATAAAAAAGTACAAATTAAAAGTACAAAAATAAAACTAAAAGTCGATAAATATACATAGTATCAAATTAAAAAAAAACACAAATATCAAGTTATTAAATGGCTACAGTTGACTCCCGATCGCATGCTATTTCACTATAGAGCAAACATTTTCCCAATAATTCTCTCCAAGCATCACTGAAAATGTCCACATCAGAGTTAGCGCCAATAAGCTCGTTAAATGCGCCTAGGGAGCGCGGTATCGGGGACATTGTGTGAGCAACTGTACTACTCCACGGGACTGAAAACAGTTTGTGGCTCCTGGCCCGCAAGTAGTGGCTGGGTACAAATAAACGACACAAGCTGTTACTGAGATCAGATGCATCCACCTTGCCAAGCAAAATTTTAACCATCATAACCATCTGGTCGTATGACCATATTTTTTCATACAAGATCCTCGCAATGAGTTAATAATTTATAAGTAACACTGTTTTACACAAACGTGTAACTCAAGTTGTAGAGGCCGGTTCCGTGTGGGCGTAAACTTAATTTTTAATATCTACATCAGAAATCATTAACTATGATGATTTGTTTGTCTACGAATTAGCGGATTTGCATAGTATTTCCCGCTCATAATTTATCGCTTTAGGAAGTATGTCTGGTTTAAGGTCTAGTTGGACAGGATATTGTGCAGGTATTTTGGCAATTTTTGTGATTTCTGTACACTTCCTTAAACTTGGGTAAAACATAAATAGCACTTTGAAGTTTTTCTCTACACAAGTATGTTACATATAAACAATTTTATCACACGTTTTAACACTTATGAGCTACCATTCATTCTAATCTTATATCGAAATATACCAGAACGCTATTTATTTACAGATGCGTTTAGAATGAAATCAAAATTAATTACCTACGAGGTAAAAACCGCTGGATATTCGTTGAAAAGTTTAATGGCGAAGAGTTCAAGAGAACCCTGAGGATGTTTATCCAAAAATACACTCAATATCGGAGCTGACGCAGATAGCAACATACATGGTCGATATCCAGGAAAATTCAAAGATAATTCACCTACCAAGCGTCACCAAACAACAGAATACTAAGAATCACAACTGAAGTCCCCAAATACCTACAAAGAAACCGCGCAAGCGCATCAAAAGCCAGTGTCATTTAA
This sequence comes from Macaria notata, assembly GCA_927399415.1. Lineage (NCBI taxonomy): Eukaryota > Metazoa > Arthropoda > Insecta > Lepidoptera > Geometridae > Macaria > Macaria notata. The sequence goes on along the minus strand of OV656734.1, from coordinate 12,583,354 downwards.
CTATTAATAATCTGTGGCAAAACTAACAAGGGCCATATTCACAACAACATCCGTAAAGTCAATGACACCACGCGGATGCTCTTACGCAACTTCCACCTTGACAGAACTGCGATGACGACCGCTTGTGACGTAACCTGACGTCTGCTGCCTTACTTATATACATCGCTGGCTTTGTAACAAAACATAACTCACATATGAGTACAAAACGAGCAACGGAACAAATGACAAAAGAATAAATGCTTTGACAACCGTGTAGGCCGCACAATAGTAACCGTTCTCAATGAGATGAAATGCTAGTGATAGCATAATTTCACAATAAACCATTGTTCGACAGACGTAATCGAATAGTATTCGATGTGAATGAACGATCATCAAATCGAATCATAATCGATCTTACTCCTACTTCATCGATTTTGAGTCGAGGTACTCGTATATAAATTTAAGAGAGCTCGTAAATGGTTTACGAGTTTAGAAATTGACTTGAAATCAAGCATTTAGCCTAGATGTTCAGATAACTTGGTGTAGGTGTTTTACTGTTTCTTCGTACATAAACGGGACAGAGAATAAGACTAAGTAGGTAAATATAGGTTGTTATTTTTGTGAAGAGACTACAAACCTATTTTATGGGTAATATGATCGTTAAAGTTTGTTCAGCTAAGGTAAATATCGAGTATATATTTTTAAGTTAATATACCCAGTAGGTTGGAGATGATTTTAGATTTTTTATCTACTTTTAATACTTATCCACTAAAACTCTTTAACTTGAGTCGTCCATTCAGTAGCAGCATTTACTTAAAATATCTCTTGAGTCGGATCGTCATGACTGAGCGCCGTGTCTACCCCGCAGAATTAAATCGTTTGGGGAATTCTCTTGGGCAGATACATCGTGGTAGGCGCCCAGGTCGTTCTACGGAAGACACAATATGTCCTCGGATATTGTGGTCCTCAAACATGTCGGTTTTCTAACGATTTTTTTTCTTCACCGTTGAACGAGTGCCTATCCACTCTTAACTTGAAAATACAAGTCATTGGTGTAGGGCCGGATTCGATCCAGGGTGCATCAGGATGCAAAGCAGACACTGGAACCGCTGAGCCATACTTATAACATACAACACATCTAACAGTTTACTTAAACCTAGACAAATAGCACAGCAGGTCAGTTATAAAACATTCATAGAAATGAATAAGCCGCCTCGTCTGGTCTAACGGTGAACTAAGTAGGTCCGGCGACGACCCCCTTATGTGGTTATGATCCATAACATTACCAAAAACCATTTCCAACAAACTGTACATTAATTCACACGCACTTAGTACATTCTCACATCGTGGACGTAAACATTACGAGCGATAGTAAAATATGGATACTAGCTTCATATTATAGCGGTTATATCCATATTTACGCTTACCCAAATGGTATGTCAGTCAGTTTGTGGGGAAATAGGGAAACCAAGTCACAGATATCAAAGAAGAAGGAATGATAGGATTTATCCGATATACTTAGTAATTATACTGATTAAATGTATTACTTACTGGCACTTACTAGTTAGAACGCTAAGCAAAAATAATGACGAAACAAATTTCCTACGACATCTACATTACAAAAATCAAATCTTTTGTCAAGAAAACAAAGATTAAAACGAAAAACAATATCATCTTAAGATACATGACACAGCCAATGTCGAAATTAATTTAAACAGCACCTTAGAAATAGAAGCGAGACTAGCAATTACTTAATTCGATACAAATATCTCGAGCGATTAATCTTTAGTGCAAGCAACACGAAAGCCGGTGTAAAATGTTAATGAAATGATGTAAAGTTTCAACGACACGATTGGTTCCCTCCGGTGTGGGCAGGTGGCGCCTACTCGACATGCGCCCGCGCATTGTCACAACACTACCAAATAGATAAACAACACAAGACCCTTAACGCTAGCATAATGATATTAGGGAATAACCTTTGGTATAGTAATGAAGTAGTTCAATAAACAAATATAAGATCATACTATAAAATAATAGTATATAAAATAAAATAATAGTCGATGCAAGAAACTTTGATTGTTTTGTGTGGTGAATCAGACTAAAAGAAAACAATATTCGATGGCGATTGGTGGATGAAATCATTTTTTTATTAATACGTTTAGCATTCAATTAAAATGTGCTTCCATTTTATACTGAAGGCTAAACAAGTTATAAATTGCTTAGTTTTTAAACTGATGCTCGTTTAGAGGTCTCCGAAAGGATCCCACGGATCATATTCAGATTTATTCGTCCAGACACATTATAAGAATATCTGAATCTCAACCTTCACATTCAAAAGAATTTCCATTTACACCTTTATATTCCTTTGTTGCTGGCCACATATCTACAAATCAAGACGATATGTTGATTATGTGCGTGCCCTTACCCAATAAGGAATTAAATAAAGGGACATTGTCTTAATGAAATACCCTGGAGATGCCAGCCAGCGATAGGACCTGGACAAACAAAGCGCAAAGTGCATTAACATCTTCATACGATTCGTTTTTGCTTTGCTAATAAATCTTTATGATCAAGGAAGTGAAATATAATGATAAGAGACGACAATTTAAACAAAAATAAACACAAGTCTCGTTGTATTTGGATAGTTTACGATTATTTTTATAAGTATTTTTTTCTTAATAAAAATTGTATGATTTGAGAAAGCGCTATCTATCCCTATACTAAGTACCTAAACGCTTGTGTCATGTACTAAATAACATACGCATTAATTTTATATTTCTGTGAGGTACACAACACAACTTTATACTAAGTGCACATAATGACCTTCATTATAAGCTTTGTCATCTCTTCTCTATCAAAGCATCAACACTATTGCATAGCCTTTGAATTATTGAACATTGATGTAAGTGAAACCTATACCTTGCTTGACTACTCGTACATTTGGTCGCGGGGCAAATCCGTCGATCTGGCGCCAACCGGCCTTCTTCTCGACCTGAATACCGGCGAATTTTTGTTCCGTAAACACTGGGTTTTCGCGCAACAAGTACTCAATTAGCCACTTCCTATTGTGGCGCAAGACTCAATTAATGTTGGGACCAAAAATAAAAGGTGCAGTTGCGATACTGTAAATAGCTGTCTTGTTTTTAGAACGCTGAAGAAATTAAAAAAAACTTACTTAAAAAACATTGCGTGACCAACATTCTAAGTAGAGTGGTAGAGGCAATTATAATACTGAAATAAGAATCCTCATTGAATTGAAATAGATTGTTACAATTAGAATTTTAATAAACATACAGATGAAATGACCATACCAAATAATAATAAGTCTTCACTAAAATTATTATGACCACTTCAAACAACGAAATAATATTATAACATGCATGGCTAATTCATCACATCATACTTTTAAAACTAGCTCAACGATATGCAAAACATAGAAATTTACGAAGAACTTTAAACGCAGAGTCGAGACAGGACTAAAGATCTCAGGGTCGGCACCTATGGGCGGTAAGTGAACCATAGGCCAAGGAAAAGGTCACTCTAATTTGATATAATTGATTGCTATATTGCATACGTTTCGTCACGTTCCAGCCATTTTTACTCGGAACTCACAGCGGGATCATCATATTTATAGCGGATAGAGCACATCTTCTTTATTATAGCACTTTGACCTATTGAACATTTTATTATTGAAAATCGTGACAATTGATGCATCTTTATCAGATTATAACCAACAAATAGTTGATGCTGGAAATATTAATAAGTTTGTTAACTTACTATACTTACGAAATTAAAACAACTAAGTTGCACTCATTTCAGAAACGTGTCAAGAACATTACTAAAAATAAAATTCAAAAAGGTGTAAAGCAAAAATGCTGTTTTAAACATTGTAAGTAAAGCATAGCAGGTTAGTGGTCGAGTGCAGTGCGATCCATGATCTCATAATTTCTTCTTGTTGTCGGCGCTAACATGCCATTCCACTGACATTATTACTCTGGCATGATAATGATAACTGTGACGAAACGTGAAAGAATTTAAATCAAATTGCGCCTGAGAATTGCAAATAACGGACCTCCGGATATGACTGACAGTGAAGCAGAAGGCAAAGTGTAGTATGATATAACCATTGACGCAGGCGCAATGTGCGACATACTTTGTGTCTTTTTGGGCAGACAAATAAAGATCACATACCGATGTGTGCACTTTCTCTGATTGCTATTGTAAATGACGTCAATGCTGTGCACATATTTGGATACGAAGGCCTAGCATTGATTGACAGAATATTTTCTGGGAAACCAAACCTGTTACCATAATGTTTTAATTATGTTACTAAAGCTTGGAAAATGCGAGTGGATACAGTAAACGTATTATTGTATTGAAATTCAGTATGCCCATTGTGATAAACAAAATATATTGTTCTAAAATTTACCACGTTCGTGGTGATTTAACTACTAATGTGTCATATAGATACCAAAAATTTTTTAACAAAGTTACATCAATCAATGATTAATGAAAATAAATGGTTTGCAGTCAGACAACATGCCTGATCAAAACTGAAGTCAACAGACGGCATGAATAGAGACACATAATTTGTTTCTTCAAAAGATATGCAGACAGTTAAAGATAGAGAATTCATTCTTGACACGCACAATACATCAAAACAAAAGATATGCAGCACATAAAAGGTGGCATGCTAATAATGTCTCGAGCAAATTGGCTGTTGACAGGTGAACTATGTAACGTGTAATATATGGATACCATTAGCAGGATGTAACCGATGACCCGAACAAAAAACTAGGTAATACTCGCTTTAATGACATAAGAACAAATGAGAGCATTGACCCAAATACCGAACCCAATACCTGTTTACACAGTGATTGTAGTACAGTAACTGGTGTCCGAGATAATGGAGGAATGCATTAAATTCATGTGATGAAATCAAGGACACGCTTGCTATACTGGCAACGTCATCGAGTATGTGGTCATTGGTTTATCTGAAGTAACTAGAGCAATGAGTGACCACCTAAGAATTCGACCGTATTAATTATGCTAGACCAACATGTTAGCATTGTTTCGATCGAGAATGATGAAAATGACAGATTTTATTAAAATAATGTGATGATTTACCATACAAAATTACACAGCCATAGACATTATTCACAGCCATCAGCCTCCTACTATGGACTATACTATTATGTATAAGTTTTCTTTTCATCATCAGCGTTGACCATGCCATATCCTACATGGCCTACAGCTTTGATTGTGTCGGCAACCGATCTCGTTGTCGGTCAACCCGCTTTTCGTATGCTTCGTGTCAAATGAGATAAGCATCAAGGTAAAACAAGTAGTAAAATTTAGCAATCGTTAGTTGCCATCGTCACCTACTCACCAAGATAAGAACAGGATATTGAGATGACCCCATACCGAACACTTAAAAATATAATGAAAACGGTATTGCACCAGTCTGTAACGGAACTCTAAATGCTATTAGGAAGCTTTTGAAACTGCGCTGCATTCGTGGCCGATATCCGATTATGTATTAAGTAGGTAATTGATTGGAAGATAAGATCCGTATCGTGAGATGATCGATAGCAGGTACTGAAGGGGACCTAGAAAGCGAGGTAAATCGTGATTCTGCTAATTATTGGACTTATCTACGAGTTACGTTGGATATTGCGACAACCATTGTCTCTTTATTGCGAATACACAGAGATTTATAGCTGGGACCCAAGCTATTGGGGCATTAGTGTTTGTTTTATAATGTTGGCTAATCGATGTGTTAATCGTGAGATTCTTTGGCCACAGAAGTGGGTGGATGGAACAACTGTTTACAAAATTAAAGCTATAAATCCTACTAATTGATTTGAAATACTTGGATAGGTTAATCTGTCCTAAATTTACGTCGCATGTAATATTGAGACAGAATATTTTGTATGAACCAAGTAGGTAAACTAAGAGCTCTTCTTAAGGTCAAAAGAAAGGAGTAATCTGAATAAAAACTGCATACCTTGGTGACTATATTTCACCCAGTTTTAGTGAGACACTTGTCGATTTAAAAATAAAAGTTGGTGCCATAAAATCCCTTTATATGCGTTCTCCGGAGAAGGTAGAAAGACCATAATTTACTTTAAAAGACAGTGTATGCAGTAAATTTTCCGACAAAACATTTTTCAAGACGGCAAAATGGCCTCGAACAAGTTCGCTAAGTAATAAAAGTGGCAAGTCGCAAATTAGTCAACGCGACGAGGGATGTATTCTTTTGATAAAATATAGCTTTATTTTACTTGTATTCTGGTTTACAGGACCTGTACCATAAAAAATGTTGGAGCTACAAGCACTTCTTTGTTCTTTTATACATCCTGCTCCGTGACTTTACTGCACTACACTAAAACCAACAATAAAATCGTATAGCTGTAAAAAACATATATATATGTGGTGGTCATAAAAGGATTGAGAATGATTTCAGTAATATTTCTGCTTAACAGTTCGGAAAGGTCACTTTTCCAGTGGACAATGATCCTATTAATGTGTATAGATTTATTAAAAGTTGACAGGAAGTTAAAAGTTCACTTTGTGTTATTTATCTTCACTGATTTGATATAGGCAGTGCAAATTTTAAACACTACCTCTCCCTCCGTTGATGTTAAAAAAATTGAATTCCTATCAAGCAATTTCTATTTGTCTGAATAAAAAGTACCTATATCAATAAATACTTATAGGAAAAACATATTTTTTTGTTCTCTATTATATAGCCAAACAGATATTGACATGTATAAACGGTTTTTCGGATCTGGTACTATATATAGTAAGCAAAATATATTTACTTTATCTGGCTATAAAATACACAAAATAGGCACAACATAGAACATCAACAAATTACATTCCACCATTTATAATGATGCTTCTTCGCACATTTATTACCTTTCTATTGAGCACGCGACTATGACATACTATCCATTTACTAAAGGCTATTCAAAGGCAGAGCTTAGATTACTGATCTATTGGCCAACGTATGATTAACACGCATTTATCGTTTATAAACCCATTCTATGGCTTTAGACGGTCTAAGTGTTTCAGTAAGTAGATAGTAAGCAAAACACAAACAGAGGAGATGGACGAAGAAATATTATGGGAGACATATGGTCTTTACAAAGGTAGAAGCTAAAGGTAGATTACAAAATGGTTTTGGAATATAGGTACTATATCACAAATCTGGTCATTCAGTGGACTCAGAAGTCGAGACTCAGAAGTGATATCAATTCTATCAGAAATCAATTGAATGAAATCAATCTTAGTATAAATTTTAGAAATATTTTATGAAAAAAGTAAATGGGTTTCTTCCAGGCAAGCGTGCTACATCTTAGACTGCATCGTCGCCTTCCATTAGGCGAGGTGAACTCAAATGCAAGCCCATTTTATTTCAAAGAAAGTCTGCCAGAAATAACTCGTAAAGGTGCAGAATATATGAGAACAAATTTAATGTTCTTCAAATACATTAAAAACCTTCTATAACTTTATCGATATTTAGTATTTTATTTGGTTAAATCACATCCGACCATCATTTCCTTTATTTGTGCTTCTGACTTTACAGCCTCGATGTGGGTTTATTTGTCCGTCTGTGAGTAAATGCTTTCAGATAGATTGCTAAATGATCTGGATTATGATTGCATTGCTTTATTACCCACTGTGGGTGGGTTGATTTAGGTGCTGAGTTGGAACATGACACCTTGTGTTTATTGTTGGACTGGTAGCGCTTTGTCGCGTTACTTGTGTTAAATTGAAATAAAAATAGAAAATGTGTTAGTACATGTGCAGTTTTTACTAAAACCACAGCAGGAGACTTACAATTAAACTTTTAATATATTTTGTTAAATTAAACCCAATTCACAGGTTCGGTTCCAATACATGCAAGAATACCAGTAGTCATTATAGAATCGCACAAGATTTTTATTGTTAATACTTTAAAAAAAAATATGTCGATTCCAATCACTATCGCATTTCGAATGCAAATTTATTGTGTTGAGCCAATAGCTCATTCCATTAAACATGCTAAGCAATCTGAGATTATGCATCCTAAGCCAAGGCCCGGCTAACAGCTCTACTCTACACGTCTCAAATAAATAAGCGTTTATTAGCAACAGGTTTTTATAAACAGCAATATTTTTCGATTTCACGCGTTAACGCGTGACCGCGTCGGCGCCGGCGCCACTTTCTGACATTTAAGTTCGCACTCAGGGTCTCCGCGGAACATAGGCTATACAACTCATACACACCTTTTACTGTATCTATAATAATCAAATATATATAACACTCATAGGTGACTGACTGACTGACATAGTGATCTATCAACGCACAGCCCAAACCACTGGACGGATCGGGCCGAAATTAGGCATACAGGATGATTTTTTTATTCAAATTATAATTATTACGGAATGACCAGTTACAATAATTACACATACACAAGTCAAAAAATAATTGTAGGTCACACAATCATGAAAAAACATTAAAAATTATGATGTTATGACGTAGACATCTACTAAGAAAGGATTTTTAGAAATGCCACTTTTAAAGGGATGTAATAGGGGATGCAAGTATTACTTCTTAATGCGAGCGAAGCCGCGAGCACCCACAAGTAATATTATTAATAAGCCTAATCCTTTGATTTTCGCAAACAAGTAGGTAACATCTAAGTACACAACACATACACACGTCATGGACCAATAAGATTGAAGCTAAACATTTGAATCGCAAATTGTTTTATTTACAATTCGGCACTTTGCCGCAAAATAAGTAAAACAGTTCTGTTACTGACAGATGTCAGCGTTAGTAAAGTTCATGATGCAGCATGCTTACCTGGGAGAAACTAATTAATCTGGATTTAGGTGGTGTAGAAAAATCCCAGGCGCCCTGATAGATAAAACTTATCTGCGTCTATACTATTAGGTACATACTACATAGCATATGATATGTCAGAACTTTCCGACATAATAAGACGTCTATTGGGAGAGATGTAATTGGCAAACAATGAGATAGCTTGTCACTCGCTCCCGGAACATATGCCTCCAGGAATGGTGACCTCAAACCGGTGACCTTAGCACAGGCCTCACACTTGCAAACGCAAATGAGCTGGACAAAGCGGCGGAAGATAGCGATCTGGCAGAGTAATAAAAGTGCGAGTGCATTTGTACTGTCTTTCCTGGTGTGGTAGGAATGCAAGGACAGGTGATATAAGTGACAATATAAAAAACATGTACCAACAAAATACAATAACAATTATAATATAAACACGATTGGTAGTTAACAACGTTGTGTGGGTTGACATAACTGATATAAGACCCTTCAGAAAAAGAAAGTTGCTAGAACTCGCAACAAAGCGGCTCGCTAAATCCCACTGCCATCGTAAATCAATCGGGTAAAATTCGATTATTAAAAAGAAATTAAGATTTATAGCCACCGCCTACCGCACACCAAATTGATCGTATTGCATAACGCGTATTTATCATCAGACGTAATTGATGAATGGAATCAAACGGTTGACTCCGCGGAAAGGTTCGCCCACGGCCGGACGCGGCAATAATGTTCAGTTCATCTATAAGTAATTGCTTCAGCCGAGTTCCCACAAGTGCGTCACGACGTTACCTAACCATCCGGATCTGCAGGCTCATTAAACGTAGAAATGATCATATCGCAGACAATAGCCCACTCCGCGACCGAAAGTGATAGTCTAATAGATATTAAGCCGATGACTGTCGCGATGACCACGAAATGACCAGTCACTGTTCTAAGTAAGCTTCTAAACTTTCGATGCATCCGAGATAAGGAACAATGCATTAACCAATATTAATCAGAGCTTGCTCAATAATACTATTTTAAATGTCACTGTTATCGTTTAAAACTCGGATACAATAGATTTCCTCCTGTCAATGGGAAGGAAAAAACAATCAGGCCTCAAAGAATCATAACAGCCGTTCTCGATATAAATCATGCACAGTTAGAGTTAGGAGTTATAAATACATCAGTAAACAATTACCCAGGTTCGTATGCTATCATGTTAACAATGCCAGCTTTCCTAGAAAGTGAATGATCAGAAATATGGGCTATTATCGGAGACAAAGCTCGCGGTGGAATTATATGCGGCCCACAAATCTGCCTCACCTGAGACTGCAAACAACCAAACATCCGTCATTCAAGCAAAATTGCACACAAACAGAAGCCTGAGCATAAAGTGTGCGAGATGAACGAATAGGGTTGGTCAAGAAACAGATTGCGTTTTTTTTAAAGAAAAGATAACGGGATCAAAAATTAAATTAAACAATTAGACATTATGTACTTATAGTAGACATAGCACGTGATACCTGTTACTCATTTTTTTATATTTTACTACACTATAGGTTGTAGAAAATTTTGATTTTGATTTGGACATCTACCTTTCAGTTGGAAAGTCTGGCAAATGAGAACGATTTCTGAAACGCCGCTTAGACATCTCCTCATTTTATTTTCACTTTTCTGCAAGTTGATTTACGTGAAGATCCTGCAAATAAAAGACTCCCTGAATTACGCTGCAGTTATATATACAACGACTATGCGAGAATGCTATAGATACAAGCTAATACTATTTTTATTCTGTCGATATGCACTAAGATCTTCATGTCTGTTGTCTTTTACTATAAAATATTAAGGCACATCTAAATGAAAACCAATATAAAAATTCTGTATCACGATAAATAAGCTTGCTATTAATGTCAATGAACTTTACAGTAAATACAAAGCCTTCGTACAAGTAATATACATCTATCACCATAATTCAAAACAAAGTGTTACTTATTCTACAATCATCACTTACTTTAGCTGTCAAACGTTTTAAAATACAACAAGAATAAACTTTCTAATACTCTAAGGATTAAGAGCAACCTTATCTAACAAAGTGATGACAAAATTGTCATTACCTAAAACACTTTGATATTTCATAAGTCGCTATTACAAGTCGATAAAGAGAAAGGGGCTAAATAAGCATGAAACAATAGGAGTGACAATGTATCTCATTCATTATCTTAAGTTACCCAGATATAAGGCGTGAAAGTTATTGATAAAAGTAATGAATCAAATCTTAATAAGCAACACGCTCCCATCAATTAAAAAAGCGGCCCGGCCAAAAGTGCACAGCCAGGCCTAGCATGGGCGAGCCGCAAAAGACTTGGCCGGCTATGGAAACCTCCTCTTCAATTCCCCGGGGCCTGCATGCCCCGGCGCCCAGTCCCTCAAAAGTAACTTGTTCCTACCAGTCCCACTTAGGGGCTGGAAGAAGATCCGTGAATGAAATTACCTTAGAACTTTACGATGAAATTACCAGAAATCAATTTTAGCGTACAAATTAAGACCCTTACGAAACTAACTGATGCGTGGTGCTCACTTATGGTATATCAATTATAACAGACATGTGTAGTATGCAGAGGTCTTTTATACACACTACAATTTTGCATTTAAAAATAATATTAGTGCGATATTACTTACTCCAGTGAAATTTCAAGAGAACATAACTTTTCTGCTGTTGTGTTCCTGTCTACAACAGAACAAAGGCCAGATAAACAATCTATGCATGAATTCAGAACTAAATATTTGCATTTAGCCTACAGCTGGCTTAAGATGATGCAGACCGATAGTCTACCGTGGCCTTAAAATATAATAAATGGAATTGTAATTGCAACTGATATTATGCAGAAATATTTAACTCTTGGTCGTACTTTTACTTACTCGTAGTACTTAAGGTAGGTACTAGGTACTATAGCTGTAGTAGAACTATAATTACAATTCCAAGTCTACTGTATTATAACATTTCCATAAAATAATCTGACTACAAAATGAACCAACTTTACGATTATGCAAATGAAGCTCCAGCCGAGCATTTTATTCTAATGTCATCAAACTTGGGGTAGGTCAGTAACAAACTGCTAACATTTACCTGTTGAATAATATAACTCTACCCTAATACTTCAAGCATAATGAAAAACCTTGTTACAACATAGAACCCGTAAAAATACGCTGTAAGATTTCTAGCGGTAGAATTTCTCCATTTGGCTAAATAAAATGGGCTCGTAAAGAAAAAGCCAGGTTAATAAACTTGCTTCTGTATCATACCTAAATGCAGTTTCTTACAAATAAACATCGCTCCTGCATTACTTAACCAAGTAAAGCTTAGCACGTTGACGTAAAGTCTAGTTTAGCGCACTCAAAGAACATGCGGTTGAGTCAACTAAATAATTCTCAGGGTGGGAGAGACTGTTACTGGCACATGCGCACAACCCCTCATCGATTTTTCCCCGTTTGACAGTTCACCCCATGATTTGGGACGTAGCTCGCGTATAAAAGTAAACAAAAAATGGCTCTAGACTTCTCAGCTACATACAAACTCCTAGTTTTAGGCGATTCAAATGTTGGCAAGACGTGTATAGTGCATCGGTACTGCGACGAGCGATACTACGACATATACATATCGACGATAGGTGAGTCTGTGATTATTTACTTTAACGAGCCTTTGTCAGATAGGTGATGTTGTTTTAGTGCTTGCAGTGTTTGTAACGTAACTAATCAGAGATTTATAGCTCATATTGCGGATGTAAAGCAGAGAACAATAGGGCATTGCGTGGTTCTGCCATTCGGTGTTATATGCGTGGAGACTTCCTCTGTGGTGCTTGGATTGCAGGTGGAAATGCATTTAGTTTATGGGTTGGTAACTAAATTATAGTACATCGGTTAGGTCCTATGTACCTACTAAAAAGTGAAACGGTTCGAAAAAAACTCGAAGAAAAAATACGGAAAAAGATAAACTGAAAAGTTCAGATTATGTGGCTAACAAAGGGTTTTTGCTCTGACTCATCGAACTGCATTGACTATTGTAACTACACAGGGTTATGTCTTCACTTTCCCATTTTTTTATTTTACTATCAGCTAGTAAAATTAAAATAAAAAAGTGATCTCTTCATCTTCGACTACAGACTCGCTAAGCTCGAGTGGCACTTTAGGAGACGTGAAACAATCATGTGATTGTCAATAAATACAAGCAAACTCTGTAAGTCCAGTTCAAGACAAACTAGACACAATGAACATTATGATTGATCAACGCAGTCATAACATCGCAAACTTCGCCAAGTACTTACAAACCAGTACGTAATGTTAATAGCCTGCTTAATGTGTGACTCAACTCAATAAATTCGTTATCAACAGATTTTACTTAGTGTCAATTTGTCCAAAGATTTGTCAGCGCTTGTTAGCTTTCATCACTGCTTTCGCCATGCAAACTTACTGTCAAGAACATGGATTACCACCCACATTATCAACTTGTTGATTTTGTAATACCTACCTGAGTAAGCATAATAATATACCATATGATTCAAACAACGTAGGTCAGCTGGTAGAGATATTCGTAAATAACTACGTTTTGACCTCCGCCGGCGGGGGATGTGAAGGCGGTGGAAGGTGGAACTATACCCAACCAAATCAATCAATCAATCAATCAATCAATATAACTTTATTGTACACCAGAAAACAAAATACAAAAACAATTTATAGTAAAATTACTTAACCTAGGTACATTGGGCGACCTTATCACATAGAGCGATCTCTTCCAGGCAACCTTAACCAAAGAGAAGCAACTGTCAATGCAAGTAGTTTTTGGACGGTTTTGGTCAATCTGTATCTCTGTTTCTGACGGCACATTAAAATGTAGAGTCGTCAAAGGCTTTGAATGTGGAACCTATGATAGTGGTAGGTACCTTTTCTTTATATATTTGCATGGCGCTAATTTATTCTACAAGTAAGTGTGGATATGACTTACATTAGACTATAGCAATCCGAACATGTAACACCACAATTAGAGAATCCATCCAAAGCAGTCTTTGTAAAAGAGTAAGTAGATGCCTAAATCAATATCAGTTGTAGCAATAGGTCAACGATTTTAAGCTGCCACATTAGCAATTCGACTTACACCCGTCCAATGGCATAAATCGATGGAAAATTATTCAAATTGCGACACTAATCAAATTGCAATCATCGCTCCATGGTTAGGCTATGGGGAAACAGTAATTGATGTTTGGACAATTTTATTTGTAGCAAACTACTAATAAGATTCGGTCTGGCGGGTTTGATTATAATATATTTTGTATGTGTTAACGTTCATTAGCAGGGATGAGGCAATGTTGCGGTAAATTTTTGATCTGAATTTTAACATCCATTGCAACGGTGCAATAGATAGAATAAAACATGTAGCTCGATGCTCCTCATTGAATAAACTGTATAACCTCAAATTGAAACGCCGAGTTTCTATCCAATTTTAAGGTATATAGATAAGTAAAGTTAAACTAAAGACAGACTTTCGAATAAATTATGACACGGCTTGCCACAAATGTCGTCAACCCACCGCATTAGAATAACCGCACGGAGCACCTGGATTCAATCTGCGCAGGGCCGGGATGAGTAGCGTACAAGAAGAGAGGCTCATGCTCAGCAGTGGGCGATAACGAGCTGATGATGATGATTGCCACAAATATCAAACACGGACTTGTCTATCACAACAACCAAGATTACAGCTTAGGATGATAAACTTCAAACGATTTTCTTTTCCTCTAAAAGTTTATTTCCACGTTTCCAGGCATAGACTTCAAACAGAAGATCATCAATCTGGACGGCGTGCCCATCAAGCTGCAGATCTGGGACACGGCCGGCCAGGAGCGGTTCCGGACGCTCACCACGGCGTACTACCGCGGGGCCATGGGCATCATCCTCATGTACGACATCACCAACCTGGAGTCCTTCAACCATCTCTCCTACTGGCTCAGGAATATACAAGAGGTATGGTATTTGAATTTTTCTAATCCAATAAATTTGTAGCGTTTTATGGGGTAATTAGCGAGTGTGACGTTAGACACACACTGGATCGAATCCGGCCATACACAAATGACTTGTTTTTCAAGTTATGTGTGGATTTGCACTCGCTTAACGCTGAAGGAAAACATCGTGAGGAAACCGACATGTTTGAGGACTACATATTCTGAGAACATGCGTCTCCTGTGGAAGGATCTGGGCGCCCATAACGATGTACTTGCCCAATAATTGAAATGATATCTGCAGGGGAGTCATGACCCTCAGTAATAAGGAGGTCGCGATGAGGATGGTATAATTAGGTATGCGATAATATTCAATATCTACTGAAATTTTATTTGCGTTCACGTCCAGCTTGGCTGCTGTAACCTACCTCAAAAAGCATTGTTCTTATGGTTATAATCGGCTCAGTCATAATCACCAGTCAGTTTCTTATCCTAAATTTAGGCATTTATTACTTTCTCTAATATTATACGCACATTAATTATTATACATATACATCTCAGTCTTAGAATATAACTTTATTTACCCGTCTGAGCGTTCTTAGAGATTCCCAGCCAGTCTAGCGCCTACGCATTTCTTTACCTCAAAACAATTTACCGAACACACAAATCCAGTAGGCGCATCAAATTACAGAGCCTTTTTATGTCAAAGTGGTTAAAAAGCATACGTAAACAGATTTTCTTCTCTTGTATACTTTGAGTACTTCAAAAGATTACTTAATATTAGCCATAATGAAGGAAAGACTATTTTTTTTGGTACGAATTGCTCAAGAACATACATAGCCTATCACGACTCGAAAGATTCTGTAATCTAAGATATCTGAATAAAATTTTTATGTTTTTAAAAGGTGATAGGACTGTTTAAACTAACGAAGTTTGCTGGTGTTTAATCTCACTTGTAACAAAGACTAATAAAATACGTATTTATTTTACAGTACGCGTCACCAGATGTCATCAAAGTGCTAGTAGGGAACAAATGTGACGTGCACGAGAATCACAGGGCGGTGCCAAAGGAGAGAGGACAAAAGGTATTTAATATTTATCTACTTACTGAGATTATAGTAAGTAGAGGCGCCCGTAGGTCAGCTATGGGTCAGTCTTTGAATAGATGACCGAAAAGTGGCATTCCATTTTGGGCGCTTCCGTGGGTCGGATGACACGTGCAATTTTAGGTCACGGCTACGGCTGTTTGTCTAGTACAGCAGTCGATAAGCCATGTTAGAGGCCTTTAGGGCAGCTTGATAAACTCTCGACACCAGATTTGGAAACTCTCACTCGATAAGATGAAGTAAGTATAAGAGTAAATAATTTTGGTGTCATGAATTTTTAACACCGTCGATAGAACACGGTTTGAGACGTAGCATGACGCCGCGGCGTTACGAACAGACGGGATTTACAATATAAAGATGTTATATAGTCCCCACGATAGTAACTGGATTATTTTTTCGCGGTAACCTATCCAAAGATTGACCACAAATTAGTTGCTTGATTTAAAAAATCACAGATGAGTAACACAGTTGTTAGTTGAGCCTCAAGCGCATAGAGTCATGGTAACTTATTTTCTGCCATTCTCAAATTCTAAATCAAGTAATTACCTACCTAGATATAAATTAGTCTTACCTACATGTATCCTAAAAACACTAGTCCAGGTAAATGTCTGTCACTGTGTTGTTTTCATCATATCTGCGGATTGTAACCACCATCAATAAGCCGTAGGTATATCCTATAATTATGCGCCATCTTTCTCTCTATCCAGAATTACTAATAACATCTCTCTCTTTCTACATAAAATAACCAATAACACATTTTCTTTGTATTTCAGATAGCAGACGACTTCGACATGCCTTTCTTCGAGGTATCCTGCAAGAGTAACATTAACATAGAAGAAGCTTTCCTCACGTTAGCCAGGAAAATAAGGGAATACAGAGATTCTAAGGTATAAGAGATAAAATAATAAATGCTAGCTTGGATAGTTTGGTCCTAAACGCTCTTAGCTCAAAAGGGAATACGTATAGTTATAGAATAGTTGAGATCACATTATCGTGTCTGAATAACATCACATAAGGAATGTATTGGCTTTAAAATTAATGCATTATTCTAACATTTCTTTAGTAACTATACATTAATAACATTAATAATTTTACTGTGATCACACCGACAGAATCTTCACCTTTCTCAAGCTCTTGCACTCGTATAATATTATCTTATTACAATATTATGAAATTGGAAGTTTGACTTTGAGCTTTCAATCATCTCAACAACCTCTTCAATGACATGGCTTTAAACAACAATCTTAATGCGACACAAGCGTTTGCTTAGTGTGGGGCTAGATGGCGATGTGTGCAATGTCCCGGAATATTTATTTATTTATTTAATATTTTAAAGTAGCATAACCATACTATTAAATTATTATTTAAAATATTTCTTCGAATAAATAAACAAGCTAATGCATATTAAACTAATGCAGTGACTGTTTTTATAAAATAGAATAGTAGTATGGAAAAAGAAGATACATAACAGAGAAAGAAAATGAAGAATAGAGCTTTGAATATTAATAAAAACTTATAAAACTATCGTGAGACATTCTGCGCGCTGCCGCGGTCCCAGAACGTACGTTCTGATGATGGATATCATTACACCCGAAAGGCGTAAACAACATACGCGAAATTAGACGTGAGTGAAAACAGCAATAGCTACATTTTGACTGAAAACTTAATTTTATATTTTTTCAGGCTGATGCATTCGAGCTAAAGGAGAGAGACAACGTGATAAAACCCTCGGAATCAGAAACCGACGTGTCTAAATGTAGCTGTTAGCCTTATTACTAGCAATCAACGTTTTAATCTATTAGTTAAACACGGATTTGCAATAAACTAACTTAAATGACTCATAATATTTTAAAATTTGTAAGTTTTTTCTAAAATGTGAATCGATTTGGATGAAATATAGCACGGAGATTGATTAACAGCCTCAGGCCGCTGGTAACTTTTAATTAACCGACTTCGAAAAAAGGAGGTTATCAAGTCTTCAGAAAGTTTTTTTTTTGTGAAAAGATTTCGTGATTTCAAATCAGGAAAATAGGACTTGTTGAGAATTTTAAGTACAGTCTAATGCAAATCTGTCTATAATTAATTTTGTTACTTTGTCACATGAAACAGTCTTCAAGATTTTAAAAATTAGTACTTATAACAAGAATAAATAAACCGTAAGCAAAAGCAAAAATGTAAAATAATAAAATAAATCTGCATTGACGAGTAAATCTTTGGTTTTATATTTTTTTTATAACTTAACTTAGTTTACCGCGAAAACATGTACCTACTTGCTTCTACTAAATCAGGGGTCGGCAACCATTTGCTATAGCAGGGCCAGATATTTTGCCAGAGTAATAGTGCGGGCCGCACTTATTTATAATTTTTTTAATATATGAAATAAAACGCATACTTATATATTCATACAATCATGTATTTTTAAATAAAATTACTATACTAACATAAAAGTAATAACTAGTGAGATTTTAGTAACTAAATAATTATACTATTTTTATGTAATTACTAATTAATTATAGTATTAATTTATTATTGTTACTAATTTTAATCTTGAAAACTGGAACTAAACATAGTTTTTCAATTTGTTAGAGATTTACCAACTATTTAAGAAATCTCGTTTCTACACAGATAAGTTTACCAGATCATGTTATCTCGCTTGCTCATCAAAGTAAGTATTAAGTGCAAGCGAGATAGAAATTCTCAATCCGTTTCTTTGTAGAAACCAATTGTTTATAATTATTTATTGGTAGGGTTTTGCTTACTTGTGCTGCGTTTGTGTGCTATTTGCGTATAACAACTGTCGCATAGTTTCCCCTCGCACGCAATTTAAGACCTAATAGTTATAATAGTAAGAACGGTTATTGAATAGCTAATCGGCTTATGATATGACATTATCATGGTTCTAAATGTATGACATTTGGGTTATGTGTGGAAGGACCCGCCCACCACGATGTAACTGCCTAATATAACTCCCGTAACGAATAAATACCGCTTTAAGTCTTTTAAATGTCATTGTGCACATAGTTTCTACAAACCTTTATTTTTTTTAAAAGCTAACATTGTTAAATAAAACAGAAACTGTCCGATTGTAATTAAGGTTTAAGTAATTAGGGCACCAATTTTTTACATTAATTATGTGATTATATAAACCAGGCATCATGAAATGTCATATCATAATGCCATTTCACAGACTTACCTATCATAGGATAAAATTTTATAGAATCTGAAAATTCCCTAAAATAATTAATTAGATATCAGTATTAGTACCCTCATACGATTTAAAAAAAATGCTGAAAGCATTCGGTTGAATTCGATATTTTTTTATTTATAATAAAATATAGGTACCTATTAAATATTAATTGTTTCCCTTATGATCTAATGTTTGCTCAGCATAATTCATAAAACTTTACAAAATTGAATAATTTCACCAATTTATTGATACTTTTATTACCGACAACTATTTCATTGGCAATTAGATGCAAATAAGGTACCTATCAAATATTAATTGTTTTCCTTATGATCTAATGTTTGCTCAGCATAATTCATAAAACTTTACAAAATTGAATAATTTCACCAATTTATTGATACTTTTATTACCGACAACTATTTCATTGGCAATTAGATGCAAATAAGGTACCTATCAAATATTAATTGTTTTCCTTATGATCTAATGTTTGCTCAGCATAATTCATAAAACTTTACAAAATTGAATAATTTCACCAATTTATTGATACTTTTATTACCGACAACTATTTCATTGGCAATTAGATGCAAATATTTAAAAAAAAATGAGTTGATTACAATAATACTCTAGTTGAAAATGGTTCAATTTACCACAGTTAATAAGCAATATATAAGTTTTCAAAACAATATAGTAAATTTTGTACCCGATATTTATAATTTGTATGTCTAGAAAATTCTTTAACAAAATATAGGAATCTGTGGCAACTTAGTTTCAGGAAATAACATACATACCTAACATATTTTTACATATATTTTGTTGCAAGTAATGTTAAAATTATAAAAAAGGGCTGGTCCCACACTAATTGATAATTCATTAAAAATATCATTCCAATTTTTGTGACAGTGCAGATACAACGAATTCATTACTTATTGAGTACCTAATATCACAGAACAATTCAAATATTTATTTAATCTTTTGTCATAAATAGAAAAGAAATTTTAAAAAGATTTTCCATGAATATATTTCAAATTCAAAACATATTCATCTTTTCAAATACAAGTTAATATTTTTCAGATTTTTGGTTTATTCAAGCGCTTAAAAATGAACCTAATCCCATTGTAATAAAGTTATAATCCGCATGTCGTGGCTTAGCGCCCTAATTCGACCACCCAAGATGTAAGGGCTTAATTAGCTTTAAGAGTTATAATCGTGTAAATTTTAGGGCAGTATAAGATTAAGGATCTTGAATTAAATTTGTAATGGATCTTCTGGATTTAGTCACAATACTGGCAAGTTTTATATACTAGCACAACTGATGTAATGTTAGTTTGTATGTAACAGTTCAATAATAAAGTTTTAATACAAAAATATGTTTTTTCTTGCTTTTTTTGCTATGCAGTGTAAAATGCTGGCTGTAAAATCAATATTGTCATAGTACATGGTATGATTACAATGAGCTGTAATAGTGTATAATGGACTAATTTATTCAAATAAAATAAAACTTCGAAATGAGAGTAGCGTGTACACAGTGTAGTTGCGTACACATTCTAACATTTTTCATCACTGATAGCTAAAACTCCTCTGCAGAAGTACTCGTTATTTTAGGAGGCATCGGTAGAATTATACCCACTTAGCAATGAAGTTAACAATATGGTGAAATCTACTTGTTTCAATAACCATAAGAAACTGGCAGACAGACATGGTACAATACTGAATATGAGGTCTTTTATGTGCCATTTTCCTGAACTCACAATAATTGTTTTGCCCTCAAAATATTACATGATCCATCACCTAATTAACTAAATACAGATGGTATATATTACAAAATCACTTACACTATCAATAGTTCAATCGTTTTCTCTGTTTCTTTCTTGCAGGACTAATTTCCTCAGTTTGTCTCACTTCCACTTTAGGTGACAACTTCACTTCTACATCATTCTGTAATGTTTCTTCCTTTGGAGGTAATATTGAACTTTTTTGTTCAGGTAGAAAATTTTCACTAGATTTCTCTATCTTTGGAATTATTTTTGTGGTATCATTCTCGATTTTATCTGTTGATATATTACTCCCATTTTCTATTGGTGGAATATGCTTACTAGAACTTTCTGAGGGTCCATTGTTTTGAGAGGATGGTTCAGTTTTGATTGCTGTTTTACTGTGAGGGGCATTCGATGAGTTTATCCCAGTTCTTGATGATGATGTACTGCTACTGCTAGCTGAAGATTGAAGTGGGGTGTTCCTGGAACTGTTAAATAAAATTGTTAAGTACCTATGGT
Source organism: Macaria notata (assembly GCA_927399415.1). Lineage (NCBI taxonomy): Eukaryota > Metazoa > Arthropoda > Insecta > Lepidoptera > Geometridae > Macaria > Macaria notata. The sequence goes on along the minus strand of OV656734.1, from coordinate 12,561,993 downwards.
AGGATAAATAAAAATACTTGTAAGATAACTGGAAATTGGCATTCACAACTTTCTAAAGGTTTGAATTGCAATTACATAAAAAAATTAGGATTTAAAATGTCACAGAAATATAAAACAATAATATAAATATGCATAGAAGTTGATAAAACATTAAAGTACAGGTTCGACTACAGCCTACATGATGTTGTACTTTGATGGACCCATCAACTCCAGATTTAAAGTTTCCTGTTTGTCTTTCGCAAGTTTCACAGTTTCCGGTAGAATATTTCTAAGTATGTATTGCCATCTTTACAAAAAGTTAATTTATGTATTGTCACATAAAACATAATGCATTTAATTATTTCATTGCAACAGAGACATTATAAATGACTCACACAAACACCACAAATCACTAATACTAAGTTTGTATGTGAATGGATGACTATGGTGTCATAGCTTATAAACCACCCTAAAGCTTCTGACATTGCTTAAGAACTGCCATATTGACAACCAGCCAGGACATATAATTAAAATTGTCTTACAATAGCTACTAGGTACAAAAAGTTCTAATAATCTTACCTTTCAGGTTTACTGCTATCAGCTACAGTTTTCAATATATCTGGTACGTTGGGAGCACTGAAGAACTCTTCATAAGTAGTATGTCTCATCATGTGGTCGGCATCATTGTACACTGTGGTTATCAGGCGCCCTGAAACATGCAAGGGTGGTTTTGTTAGTAAACTAAGTTTTAATGATTGTGTCAAACTATTCTTAAGTTTTCAAACTGCCGCGGCTGAAGGGATTTTGACATACTTAGTATAACATATGTAGTCACATATTGCATGACCTGTAGGTAATTTTTATGTCATCTTTTGGGAGGTGTGATCAAATTAAAAGAGTATTAACATATTGATCAATTACTTAACAAACAAAAATGTATAATTAGCATATGACATCTATTTTTGTGAATAGTAAAATCTTTCATTACAACAACATAGGTTCTTTAAAGTGGGAAGTATTAAACTTAGAGCACCCATCCAAAAAGGTAAAGGTATCCTATGTGAGGTATATGATATATATCTCTTCTTAGACCAGCTGTTCAGCCTCAGATTTAAAAAGTAAATCAGCAGTAACTGATGAAACTGATGAGCAGGGCTGGGATCATTAGAATACAAGTAGACGGAAGTAGTCTATGCTCGGCAGTGGTTGAAAATGGTATAATGATTATGATGATAGGTATATATGTTTAAATGATTTTGTCAGTCATATATAACTAAATTTAGGTAACTATTACGTAAATAAATAATAACAGAATTATCATTAAGTAATAATAAAAATTGACACGGCGCGTATTGTCCGGAGGTTCCTTTCTTTGTAACCTCTACCACCGGTTGCTTGGGTCCTACCCCGTTGCCGGCGGCATCGCTAGTTTTAAGTTTTTTATAATATTTGTATTTTTTTTATATACATAATATTGTAAAAAAATTAAAAAAAGTTGTTAATAAATGAATACCAAAATAATAATAATAATATGTCTTTATTGCACACCAACATGAAAGAAATACATGAAAGGATAAATTTATGATGACGTACATATGGGCGGCAAAAAATATAAATATATATATTTCTTCCAGGCAACCTTTGGATGGACACGATTAGCTGAGAAGAAAAGGGTCAGAGGTGTACTAAAACATATATAAGGAATTTATAAATACATACAAAAAAAAATCCTAACTACAACAACAAATACCTACACAATCAAGTAATTATAACACATACACTACTTACATACAGGATAATAAATTACAGATTTGCCAAAGTTAAAAAATGGTGGAAAATTTGATTTTGAAAAATTAATAAGGATTTAGACTTACATATAGAAAGAGGCAAAGCATTCCATAAGGCTACATCATGTACTGCAAACGACTTATGAAAGTACATATTAGCCTGAGTAGAGGAAGATGATGGAAATGACAGAAGGAGAGATCGACTAGGACGTAAAGAGACAGAATGTGTGGGAGTCACAAAAATGAAATATTCTTTCAAGTAATGAGGGGTGACAGGATGGAAGAGAATTTTGTAGAGAAAGGAAAGAACATGAGTATTGTGGCGAAAGCGAATCGGTAACCATTTGAGCTTCTTGCGTGACTCTGAAATACGATCATATTTCCGCAAACCAAATATGAAACGTATGCAAAAATTTTGGAGACGCTCAAGTTTGTTTAGCTGCTCTTCGGTTAAATCGAAATAACAAACGTCAGCGTAATCAAGAAGAGGTAAGAGAAGTGACTTAACAAGCGCAGATTTAGTAGATGTGGGAAGAAAATTTCGCAATCTGCGGAGAGAGGCTGATGATGCAAAAATTATTAAATTAAAAATTATTAATAATATAATATTAAATTAAGTATGTGTATTGCGTATTTATATGTATATATATATATATGTGTATATATATTAGTAAAATTTCTTTTTTCCTTTTTGTTGTACACCACATTCTTCTTTTTTTTCTTTTGCTTATTTCTCTCCAGCTGAAGGTTGCCTGGAAGAGATCGCTTTCAGCGATAAGGCCGCCGCTTGTGGCACTAGTTAAGGTGCAATTTGTTCTATGTACTGTTTTTTTAATATGTGTCAACAATAAAGAGTTAATCAATCAATCAATCAATCAAATTATACGACTTACTTCAGTTAGCTGTGGACCCCAAGAAAAAGTTGAGTCAAAGAAAACACCCAAATTTTTAACTACTTCACTGAATGGTATCACCACCCCATCAAATATGACATGGGGCAGTCGGAACCAGTCAATTTTGGACACCATACGAGAACTACCGATAATAATCGTCTGAGTCTTATTAGCATTGATAGCAAGACCACACGACCTACCCCAGTCTCGTATGTGTTCCAAGTCAGTAAGTAGGTACACATGAGCTTCTAAGTTTTGTAATTTAAGTTTTGTGCAAGATTTTATTTGTGAATTTTCAATGTTTCTACTTACTTGGAGCCTTCCCTTCAATTTTGTACTCTTCTATTTCTCGATCTTTCTTCATCAGAAGATGTCTGAGTTCATCTTGACTAGAGCGCAGATCACAGATTGTTTGCAACAGTGGTTGGACAACCTTTTCAAAAAGCTGGAATAAAATATCTTTCTGTTCTTAATAACATTAAAAGAACCACTTAAAACTGTTTTGAAACTAGCAAAAATTTCTTTAATATAATTTTATGATTAACTTTAGATACATAAACATCGAGTTTGAAACAACACCAGAATTCACGACTCCTATACACTTTTGAAAAAATATACCCACACATGTTGCAGGCAAGGCAACACATAATTTAGTACCTAGCAGAGTTTCAGTGCCTGTACAGTGAAGTCAAAACAATACATATCTGATTCACTTACTTACTTAAGTAATACAAAAAAAAAACATCAAAATATCAACTTGACTTATTACATAGTTGTGGATATATATTATCATAGTCCATACTATAAACATTTATTCAGATTCACTAAAGATGCCTTAATATCCTATAATGCCGAAACACAGTTATAAACTAGTTCGGATGCCGTTGGATTTTCATACAATGTTATGCCATAAGTATAATGCAAAATAAACAAATTTCATTTCATTTCATTTCAATATAAAATTATGACATCGAGCATGTTTAACAATACCTTAGCTTATTTTTGGTTTTTACTCTAGACTCACAAAAATTTAGCACACTTGTTTAAAAGCCTAAATAGATCACCTAGTTCAGACAAGAATACAAACATAGAAGTTGAATTGATAACTTTATATTTATGGGGATGTCTGTCACTTGAATGTTGTGCTTCATAAATGCTGCATAACTTTCAGATATGCCATCAAGTAGTAACATGTGATGCTTGGCTGTTTGGTACAGAAATTACTGTGGAACTCCTTGCCCAAATCTCTATTCCCCTTGAACTATAATTTGTCCGGCTTCAAGTCAAGAGTAAATCGGTTTCTAGGCAAGTGTGCTTGTGATTGTAGATAATAATCTTGCTTAACATCATGCAAGTTGTAATCAAGCATGAGCCTATACTTATCATGTAAAAAAAAGAAATATGTATCAAATACTTCCAACAACCTATAAGCAAGAATTAAAAACTACTTACACTTTGAGGTGAACTTTTCAATAGACTGACATCTAACCTCATAGTAATTTCGAAGGATTTTGTCATCAACACATTCAGTTCCTCATCTTTTTGTTTATGTGTGAATCTGACTGACTTTAATGAATCAGGATTCAGGAGCATGTCAATCCCTCTTGCCAGTAGCTCCGTGTCATCATCAAATTCTATTCCTTCATTAGATTGCTGTAAACAGAGAATAATATCATTGAAACTGATGAACATTTGATAGGTACCTAATTTATACTTTAATATAGAGGTGGTTCAATCAAACTTAGGTCAAATTAAAAGTTTTAAGTGCCTGAATGAATCAGCTAGCAAACTTTTTGTTTAAGATATGCAGGTAGATAGGTACTACACTAACCTAGAAATTGTATTTTTTTTTATTAAGTACATAAATAAGTTGATTGATTTAATCCAATACTGGAATTCCAAGTGAAAATACTTTACAAACCTTCAATTCCTGTAATAAATTAGACCGTGAAGTTTGTTTTGACCAGTATTGCTGAAAGTTTGTTACACCGATGTAGTACGAGTCTTCGTTTTCTTCCAGAAACATAGTGAAATAGGGCGGCTCTTTGCTCAAAAGCTTCCACATTATTCTTGTACCTAATCAATTCTCAAACAATTTAAAATATGAACTTGAATGTGACTGTATTAAAATTACAAATTCTCGAACGTAAACAAAACAAAAATAAAAAAAGATGAAAAGATGAATGCTCTAACGTCAATGTTAATGTCAATGTCAATAACATAAAATTATCAACATCAACTTTTATAAAATAGCATCTGGCTTTAGCCTTTGCAATTTTGCCGAGGTCGCGTATGAAAATTCAGACTTTCACCGTTTTCATCCTAATTATGTCTGAGAATACCATTTTTTCTTCTCAATTGACCTTGTTTTTTTATTTGAGATTTTACGCATTCAATAGATTCAAAAAGGTGGATGGATAACTTACAATTTTGTTTTAAGTAGGTAAATAGGCGGGATGCTAAACTACATGATAAGGCGGGAAGTTTAAATTTTTTAAGCTTGATTTTTTTTTATTTACGTGCAACTGAAAGGCATTAGCAATACCTTTTACTATTTGGGAACCATAAGATTCACATTATCAGTATTAAGGCCCATAGAAGTAAGACCTCCATGCGTGTGCCATTAGCAATCGATCCAAAAAGGCCCGACACATTCACATATCCTCCTTATTCTGACTTTGACCCTTTTCGGAAGCTAACTACTCGTGACTCGACGTCTGCGGAATCCTTAAACCTCTACAAAAACTTGCTATAAAACTTTACCGAAATCTATCGAGCATCGTTACGCACGAGACGTTTTCTTTTACCGGAGCTTTCTTTATTCGTGGACAGGGAAATGAAAAGGGAATTTTGGTTTTTGGGTTTTCACGTCCTACATGTACCTACCTGAGTGTATAGTATGTTACCGGTAAAATATAATTAAAACATGGGACATTTTTTAAAGGTAAAGGAAATACTAATATACAACCTTAATTGCCTAATTTTCTTCGTGATTGGAAAAACTTAGGACATTTTTTTTTTTAATATAATAAAGTATTTATTTACAATAATAAAATATAAAAACAAGTGAAGGAAAACTAAACATACTACTTCTAACTAAGGACATTAGCTAAGTAGGTAAGTATCTACTATTTATGGTAACTACTCGGTTACAAAATAAAATACAGCGCAAATTATTGTACCTATGCATTAGTTGCATTAATATTTCGAGCTATCATCAAAATTTTTACTAGGTATTCAACTGCACTGTGCTTATTGTTCCAACATATTGTAATTTTAGGAACTAAAACCCGTAAAGTAAATCGTATGGAAGAATCTGGGTGCCCATCACGATGACATGAACATAGGTACCTACTTTCTGCGGGGGAGTCATGACCCTCAGTAATAAGAAACATGACGCGATTATGTAGGTAGGAGGAGAAGAATAAAATCATTTCTCTCAAAATCAAATCATACTTCTTAACTATGAAAAAACATCGAAGACTCACCATGCATCAGACCGTTTTCCTCGAGAATCCAAATGCAATATCAGCGCAAAGCGAGCGAAGTAAATTCAGAAAGAATAATGGAGTAGATTATCGCTCCTCTTGAAAAACATCGAGCCGTCTGCGCGAGTTATTCATATAGGGCAATCTTTTATTTCCTGTGAGACTGCTGCCTTGATTCTACGTCTACTAAACTCAGGAATATAGGATTTATTGTATCTTATTTTATTTTTATTACGTAGCTACATATGTAGGTATTATAGTATAGGTATATCAATCTGCGCAGGACCGCGACGAGTGGAGTACAAGATGAGAGGACTATGCTCAGCAGTGGTTAATAACAGGCTTCAGCAGTGGTTGATGATGATGGTGATGTACCTAGGTACCTAATGGGTTTGCACTTGACCATATTTATTTACCTGAAAGTTAAGCAGGCACTATTTTGCGATAATCACTTTCTTAGGTAAGATTATCTCATTTCATCTTATTTTATGTTACTCAAAGACGAGCAGAATGAATGCGCAATGTTAAGCTTCAGTCTTGCGCATTGTATGTATTGTCTATGTGAATATGACTCTGTGGTCTTTACACAACAGTTAGTTACGTTAGGTACTTCTAACTTTACCAAAATTTGGCTATTTTGGTACGGGACACGGTACTTTTTTACTAACCAATAGTAGCTTAGCTACTAGATTGAAAAAAAACTAAGCGGCTGAGCCGAGGCGCTTTCCAGATAGTCTCTTTATAAAGAGGCTATAAAACCCTTTTACTCGTGTATATCTGTGAGCTAGTCAAATTACTATACAATGAAAATATTTTTGGGTTTGACCAGCTACGGTCTAAGCAATGAAAATACAAGCATTTAATTGTTTTTCGAAGAAATGCGGAGATGAAAGCGATAAATGTATCTTGTTTATGTTTTTGTAGCTACGCACGTGTACGTAGTTCTAACAGATACGATATTCAATGAAATTTTGTAGACACGTTTAGATTTTGTTACAGTTTTATTTGCCTTCTACGCAAGTTTCGAAATAGTTAGTTTCTAGGACTTTTTTATTTTAAGCCTTTACTTAGGTATATGCCTGCTATTCCTTGTTTTTGACGGGAAGGGACATCGTGGTAGGTTTTAGTCGATATACTACTTGAGTATACTGATATTGGGTATTGCTAGTACTTATTTTTGGGATGATTTTTTTAAACTTCGTTACAATAAAAAAAAATAGATCTGTAAATTTCAAAAGACTTGAACTTTACATTCCCCATTGCTTCTTTTTTGCAATTGAGTTTGACACACAATAGCCTTCTGTAGAACGTGGTTAAAATAGGTTCGTAGCACTACTTTAATTCAAGCAGCGTGGAAAGTAGGTATACCAGCTTAGCTATAGCCGTTATTTCCTTCATTCCGTTATCTCTAATCTTCTAATTAATACAAATTTACTAGAATCATCTTCTAAGCAACATTTTAAAGCAAAACAAAGGTATACGAATCTCTTCTTTACGAGAAAATCTGCGTTTGCCGTATACAAGGCTGTCTCCGTTTGTCTTACGCAGTTTCTAAGCGTCTATGTAATCTTTTGTAGTCCGCCCGAGCTTGGGACAAAGCTCTGTCATCCACAGAATTAACTAAGTAGTATAATTATTACGTTAAGTATCTGTACCTACCTGTTAAGTCACCTGATTTACTATATACGTGTAGGTATTCATTACCTGTGAAATCTCTTTTACATCTGAAATAATTTAATGCATAACTAATTAAATATGTTTTCAAATAAAATTTTGTATTAGGTACCTTTGTTCTGAGTAAAGTTTGTATATAAATACGAGAGCAGTTGAGCAGTTGAAATTGCAACGACATACCTTCATACTATGGTAAAACTAGCCTTTGTCCGAAGTTTCGCACGCGTAACTATTCACATAAACCTTCCTCATGTAAACCTCCACCTTTCTCTATTAAAAAAACCGTATCCTAATTCGTTGTGTAGTTTTAAAGATCTAAGCATACATTAATACATAGACGCAGGAAGCGTCTTTGTTTTATACTATGTAGTGCTAGTACATGTGAGCAGGATAATTATTAATCATACACAAATTTCATCATGGTCCTGATGGTAACAATGAATATTAATAGGAATAAGTGATTCCGGAAAAGAACCCTCCCTTTGCGCCGCTTCCGTTATCTGTGCGTAAGGAGCTCAAATATCACAAGGGTGCCACTTGCGCATTCAAGCGCTGTTTTTGCTGTTTCGCCAACCCGTGTATTTGGTGACGTCGGCTTTTGTACTACTGTCTTTATGTGTCTTCATCAATGATATTATTTCCAGTAGACTACTTATTAAGGTGGAAAAGTTAAACACAAATATTCCACTTCTCGATGCTGAAAATCAGCGCTGACAAGTTTTTGAAGCAATTCCCAGACTATTAACGTTTTGCTTCATTCTTCTTAATTATTTTAGATAAAGTGAGTAAATTTTGGTTGTTCGTTCTTAACGCTCAATGAACGGAATGTTTGATGAAGAATTAACACAGATTTTTTAACAAAGAATGGGTTTGCATTTGATTTACTTTTTATCTTATATCAAATTAAAAAAATATTGTGATGGTTCTATCGCTGGTAGCTAGAGAGTTTTTTTTTTAAAAAGTCTGGCAAATAGGCAGACGATCTGCCTGATGGTGAGCAGTCACCGTCGCCTATGGACATTTGCAACTCCAGAGGAATTTCGGCTAATAGGTAAATCTTAGACAAGAAGTGCAAACCTGTTTTAGTTAAAAAAAACATAGGTCCAGTTTGACGAAACAGCTTGTATAGAAAATAGGAGTCTATGAGTTATTATTTCTGTTATTGTACTGAGTACGCTTGGTGTGGTATTAACAGTATTAATTTACCGGTATTCATTGCAATGATTATGTTATAAGAGTCTCCGAAGAGCTCGCAGTCGTGGAGGAAATGTAAGGCATTGTTTGAAGAAAATGACAATGTAATGAAAAATTTATTGTGAAGGTAAGGAGGGGATTTGAGTTAATCGTCTGTAATTTAAGTGCTTGGTTTGTGTATCTTTCTAATGTCTCTCTTTGAGCATACTCGCACAGATCTAATTTCTGATGTTATTGTTGTCGTTACAAGCAGAGTAAATAAAAAAAAAAGCATAGTAAATAAGATAGGCATATGCACACGAAAATCATATCTACAGCTACAAGAAACTAAACAGAATAACGACTTATAAGTTAAAAAATCTTACAGCCAGCCGTATAAAATGTTGTATATATTCATTTCAACAGCATATAGTAAATTTGCAATTTACGAGTATACATACAATATATATTAGTTTTGTCATAATTATCTTCCGTAAAGTATTTAATAACGTACATTCTATTACATGAATGGTATAGCCTGTGTTACAGGTATCGTGTCACACCACCATTAGGCCTTTATTCAGAACCTGGCATAAAAGTTTACTCACAAAAAGCTAAGCGAAACGACAGGAGCGCTTTCGTATGAAAATAAAACATTCCACAAAGACGTATCCGAGTGTATAATCCAGCAATTTCACCTGCAAAATGAGCTCAAAGTGCTCTCGCAGATAAGGGAGCACACAACAGCATAAAGGTAGCCGAGATGTAGGTACCTACTAGGGGTCTACTATCATATAGAGTAGAAGTCATTTATTTCCTTACCATATAGGCACGTTAAGGTATACTAGTCTTCTTCAGTCTATCGGAAAGAATAGGATACTTGGTTAGCTTAGTTGGTAGTGGCTCTGCCTTCTAATCTAGGGGTGCGGGTTCGATTCCCGCATGACACAAATAATTACGAACATTTAAATTTGTAATTATTTGAGTTGAGTCTGGTCGTTTCTATGTATAATAAGTATGTATTTACAAAAGAAAAGTATATATGTATTATATCCGTTATCTAGTATCCATGATACAAGCGTAAGCTTAGTATGGGGCTAGATGGCGCTGTGTGATATGTCCTGAAATATTTATTTATTTATTTATTTTACTTTTCCACCGCTACATATGTATGTTTGCTGTTTTTTTAATTATTATACTACCAAACTCGATTGCACTGATTGTAATTATATCTTATTGACGCGAGATTGGGAGGTTTTATTGTGGCGGATAACCTCTAGGTACAGTGTTATCCGCTAACACTCTACATAGACAATATAACCAGATTTAGATAGAGCGCTTATGGCTTGTTTAACAATTTTAAATGCCACGTGGTAGAATCTGTCACACATAATATGTAGTAGATACAATTGAGCGTATAGTTTGATGATAAAACCAATTTTCTGTTCCTTAAAATACAACTACGCTTCCATGACTACTTAATCTGAAGCATCTAATAAGGCTGATGCTAATTCAAGCCCGCGGTATCTCCCCAGAACACAAATAAAGCCCCTGACCGGGTGCAATGATTCGTACATAATGTCATCGTTACTTTTGTGTTTCTGCATCATAAAATGTGACCTCATAGCCCGGGTAATGTTGGGCTCTGAATAAGCGACACTGGGATCATATTTCATTGTGAACCGAAAGGATGAATAAAAATCAAGGCTATTTTTGGGTGACGGTGTTTTTTTAGGAAGGAAGATTTGCAGGTACAAGATTTTGCATGAGTCTTATTTTTTTTTCATCAAACCCACTTTCTCTGTGAACTCAGTTATCAATATACATATAACTATAGTTAAACTTGTACGCGAGATAAAAAAAATGCCATAGAATAAACGTAGGTATAGGTAGATTGTTATGTGTATTTTTTAATAATTGGAAATCATCACCATCCACAGCCGGTTTTGTCCCACTGCTGGGTATAATAGGCCTCTTTAATAATAAGCCATTGGCTTCAATCTTTAGCCAGCCTCATCCAGGTTTGATCTGCGACTGTTAATTGGAAATAATTATGTTTATTAAAGTATCACAAATAAGTTCCCAGAACATCAGAATAAGAGCAATGTCAACTCACCTTCTAAACAAATGAACAAGCCGGATTCTAAAGAGTAATCATCACGCTTGTTCACTGATTAAAACAAGACGAGAATATATTAATAGCTCTTTAATTGATACGAGTACGAACTCAGTAATTCAATCTGTATCAATGTTTGGAAATGTTACCTGTTTTAGTCAACCGCCGTCTTTGCTAATTGCCATATGCCGCTTTGCCCAATATCGGAATATAATAATATAGTTCTAGTATAGTATAGTAGTAATAGTATTATAGTAATGTAGGTACTTAAATATAATGATTACTGTTTATACAGGGTTAAAAAGTAGAGGAAACTTTGCTGATGAAAAGAACTGAAATGCGTCTTAAAGCTGACATAATTAAAGCGGTTAAGATAGATGGCGATGCGCGAAATGTCCCGGAGTTTTCGTTTATTTATTTATTGGTAATATCAGGTTAAAGCTCAAATGATAAATAAATAAGACATAAGTACAAGAAATTAAAGTACGTATCTTAGCAAGAGCCAGGAGGTCTATACCCTGTAGTGGATATCATTAGGCTGATGATGATGATGATCTTGACAAAAACTTTTCCAAATTTTATGAAAATTGCAAGAAAACTAAATTGGTCTAAGTGTTTGTGTAATTAACATTTAGTATTACAAACACGTGCACAGTAATCGCAAAACTTTTAATCCGATCTGAAGTTGCATCATGTACTTAATTAATTATTCTGATAATTCCAGAAACAGCCAAATTTACCTGAAATTCTGAATAACTTAGCTGATAATGATAAATATCAAACACGTGCCATTTTTAGTTAATTTTAATAAGTTAATAAATAACTGGTTTATATCATATTTTTTCAAGATTAAGTCATATTAGTTATTAAAAAAATTTACACTTAGCTTTTTTCCAATGTTTGTCACTGCTGACCATTCTTCATAAAATATATTTTACAATACAATGAAAAATTAAAATAATGAAAATGTATTTATTAACGAAAAAGGGTACATGTTAAAGACATATCTATCGATTGCTTCACTAGGCTAGAAGCCTGTACGATAGATTCCTTCATTTAATTTCTTATCAAACTTGAGCATTGAACAACAAATGAATGAATACGAAAATTTACCATCTAAGAATATCAAAGAGAAATTCAATAGAATCATCGACATGGTTCAAAATTTCCAGCTTATTACCAGGCTCGATATATTGTGTTGATTGAGGAATTTCCTGAACGTATATACTTACAAACTATACATATGTACGTAGGCAGCTGTGATAACCTGGGGTAAGGTAAGATCGCACAATGCCCTACTTTTAACTTGTAAGTGTCTGACAAATTATACTTACTTAACTTTTTATAGTAACGAAGTGAAAACTCCATAGAAAAAATAGAAAGCCATAAAAAATCATGGTTGTCAAAATAATACAAGAATCAATATAAAAACGGAAGTGACTGTTTGTTGGCTTGTTGGTCTGTTCGTTTTCCTGCCACAGTAGAGTATTTAGTAATGAATTTGTTTTTTCAAGTTGTTTTTGTCTGTTATATTTGCTACAATTATAAGTTTACTCGTACTTACAATTACCATTATCTCCTATGAAGAACATAATATAGGTACATCATCAGCCTAATGAGACGCTCTGCTGGTTATAAGCATAAGAAGAACATAAATTTTATTTTAGCTTTTCAAAACTACTAAAACTAGAAATAAAGTTTAAAACATCCTAATGCATTCATTCCCAGCTCTCCGCCATACCTGTGCAAGTATAGGTGTGTTGTAGTCTTAAATTAAGGAAATCTTATTACGAAATTCCGACGTGTGTCGACTAAAAGCCAGAGAGAGAGGGGACTAATGAACGTGCTCAAAATTTATAACGCCTTTAACCTTTTAGTTACTTTGTGAGGTAGATTGGACCTCAAACGCATTTGAGTCATAATTTTGCGTGTATTAACTTTTTTAGGGAAGTTTGGGAGTGTTGAATTGTGTTTCAGGGTTTAAAATTATGTTGTATTTTATACAAAGTATGCTTTGATAAAAATGGTGAAACAGGTGTCATACTAGAATCATATTATGTTTTTTTTAATGTGGTTCGTTGTTAGACTTTGTTGTTGATGTCGCTGAAAACAAAAATTTGTTAAAAATAATTTAATTCTTTTAATATCTTACATTATTAAATCTTACTCCCTTTCGAGACTACTCGACTCATAATCACATTAAACCTCTTTTCAGTCCAACTGCTGTGGACATCCAATAACTTAACAAAAAATCACAAACATTTTTACTTTTCCATTCTAAATTCTAAATTAGCTGAACATCTTAGCGCACACAACAGCAACTAATGCAAAGAGTCCGAGCTCAGGTTTGAATGTGGAAGCGCCACCAGTGATGCTTCTAACCCAAGTAGTGTAGTTAGAAACTCTGGTGTATACTTCAGGGTATGACGTCACGAGGCAGCGGTTGGAGGATGAAAGGAGGCCGGTCAGCTGTCCGTTGCACACCAAGGAGTTTCCTTCGTCACCCTGCAAGAATAGAGCTTTGTGAAAGGCTGATTTCGAGCCACTATCGGTAAAGGTGTGGAGATAATATTGCGAGAAATGTTTTGACAGGTCAAGGTGCTAAGGTAAGCTTGGATAGAATAAAATGATGTGCATTATTTATTATCCCTTTTTGTTGACTTTGCGGTAAATTTCAATAAAATACAAAAAGATGGGTGATATAAGCGTTTACAGATTCTTTTATGCCATTTTTGTATTTGCATATACCCTAGATTATAAGCATAGGGTGCACAATACCGCAGCATTTAATTGTAACATATGTGATTGCAGTAAAGACATTGAATTGAATTAATTTTAAATTAATAACTGAATAATTATTATTAGTTATTGAATTATTAGTATTGGTTTTAGTGGTATAATATGATAAGAGCTTTAAAAATTTAAAATTATGCTAAAAAAATAAAAATATACTCACAGTACACCCAACAGACAGAATGTTATAAGAGGCAGCACAGATCATGCTGTTATGTATGTTGATGGTGTACGCGAAGGAGCTGTACAGGTTGGTGCAGCGCTCGTGGTTGTATGTGTACTTGCTTGTGAACTGCAGGGCGTTGTTGGACTGGAATCATAGAGGTTTCGATTAATATCACACTGTTTATGGTTTTTAAAAGTGAATGTTAGTGGTATTTTTTTTTTCTTTTAATTTCCTAGCTTAAGCTGTATTTTCGTCACCTAGCCTTTAATTAGAAATTGTGACCTTATTAGACACATCTATTACTTCAGTACTGGGTTAACGTTTATGCAACAACAAAATGCGTCGTTTGTTGGCACAACGAATATCGATTTAGTTTTCAGATTAGTGATATTTAATTTTAGAAGTATGTAAGTATTATAAGTATATCGTCATATCATAGTCACATCACGATACCACAGACATTTTCAGGTTTTTCCAATGTTTGAAATTTAATTGACACTAATGTTTCTCCTTATTCACCAAGAGTTCAAAAAGATTTGTACTATTGTACCTATATTTGATGTAATAAACATTTTTATGACTGGTTAAGAAGGTAGGTAGTAGACTTACAATAACTGAAGCATCAGGAGCACCCCATCCAGCCAAGACGCACTCGGTAAAGTCCACCGGGATGATGTTTGCGGGAGGCAGGGGTATTGGTACCACTGTAGTGTTCAGGAATGGAGTCGTCAGCTGAAATATATAAAGATAAAGATTTATTTATTTGCCAGATGTAGTATTTTACATGATGGTAGGTGATAAAATATCAAATATTAGAACCATACATCTCAACCATTACTGGTGTGCAAATTAGACATAATAGGTATAAAAAACTTAATTCAATGTTAATGATTATTTGTCAAGAGAAAATTTAAGAAATGTCAAAGTTATATAAATTAAATTATTGTCACAAATTAGTTATCTTATCATTTAAATATAATTTCACACTATAATAACATTTAGATATTAAAAAATCAAACCATTTTCTTCTAAATACAGTCAAATTTACATATTCGCGAATCGACTTTGGCAGGTGATTATAGATTGTAGGTCCCATACCTAAGACACTTTTCCTAAACAGAGCCGTTTTATGCCGTGGGATACAAATCTTGCTTTTCAGTCTCTTACCCTTTGCTAGAACAAACATGTGTATGTTTCTACGTACAAACATTGCAGTTTCAAATATATACAGACATGGGAATGGTAATATTTTTAATTTTGAAAAGTATGGTTTACAGGAATTCATTGGTCTTAAATGACATACTGACCTCATACATTTTTTCTGTGATAAACATTTATATTTTTATTTAACATGAAATAGGCTTACGTTTGATTATAGCCTTCCTGATGTTAAGCATGAAGATAATATGTAGCAAGCTTGCCTAGAAGAAACCTATTTACTCTAGATTTGAAGACCTCTGAATATGGATATGTCACATAATATATAAATATATTCTACATAATGTCTTCTACATCATACTACTACAACTATAAATTAAAGTGTGTTTGTTTTTATGTCGATCTTTTTGTTCCTCTTTCTTTGTAACGTTGTGCTGCGACGGATCTCCAAATTTTCTTAAGGAAGTATAGGGTGTCAAAAGTAACATTTTCAACTTTTTGTTCTGAAACCACGTTGGCAGAGCTACGGGCATCGAATAGCAGTTTTGTATAAAATCAAGCAAGGAGCTTATGAGATGCGAAAATATGGCTAAAAAATATAACTAATTTCAGTGTTTCAATTGTACAGAATACTTTTTGCAGAAGTAAAATGAGTTTTGGTTATTATGATAAAATTGATTGGTTTTAACTGGTTTACATGAAACTATAGATAGAAAATAAACTTATGTTAGATATCATATTTTATCCTGTTTTCCTTAAAAACAAAATCATGTAAGCAACTTTATCTTTACATTATTGCGAAATGTATGATTTTATCTCTGATAAGATATTTTAGTCAAGGGCGTGTTGTTATAAAAGTATGTTAGAAAACATATATTATCAATATCAGTCTTGTTTGTTGACTCATACTCAATCAATCTTTTTTAAATCCTCTACTTTTACTTATTCTTTACTTTGAATTCTTGGTCTAGATTAGTTTAAATATATAAATTTATGTATTTGTAATATGCTTATTATTCAATACGGATATTTAGATTGCTATCAATTAATTCCTTTTAATCAATCATTTTAACGATACGTTATAAAGAACAAGTATGTTTATAACAGTTAAAAATAAATTTTACACATATATTTTGATTAATCTTTTTATATATTCATAAAATTTAAAATAACATTTCTGACATACTCGTACCCAAGGAGGGTTTACGTTTAGCGAGCATGTCCCAAACATAATACAAACTTAGAATACAGTACCAGTTAGGTACTGTATTCTCTGTCTAACACAGGTTTTTGAAAATAATAATCAAATTTATATTGTTCAAGCTGTGTACACTCACCTGAGGAATTTGTTCTGGTTCAAAACCAGTTTTGAATGTGTATTTGGCTTATATATGAACTCATTCTGTTATGTGTACCGTTATAAATAAATAAATAAATAAATAAACTGTACATAATACATCTTATGTTACATATACATATGTATATAGTAGTTTAACTTCAAATATGTATGTATGTCATGCAAAAAACAGCTAAAAAAAGTTTAGATGTTTTATTCGCAACTTAAAAAAACTCTTCTGCAAGAATTTTAACGTTTGAGATTTTGCATCGAATGAACTTAACTCTTTATGCTTCGATGACCATGCTCTTAAATGATTTAGAATAGGCAATTTAACAAGAAAAAGTTTAAGTTGGGCAGATACCTACACCGTGGTGGGCGCGCAGCTTCTTCCACGGTAGACACATGTCCTCGGTTATTTTGGTACTTAAACATATCTGTTTCCTCACGATGTTTTCCTTCACCGCTAAGCGAGTGCAAATCCACACTTAACTTGAAAATACAAGTCTTTGGTTTGGCTGGATTCGAACCAGGGTGCGTCTGGATGAAAAGCAGACACTGGAACCACTGAGCCACACTTGTTTTTTTAACTCGCTTGCAATAATAAAAATAAGTATGTAAAACATTTGCCCACTTACAGTGACAATACCGATGTCATGCAGCAGCGCGGGGTAGATCAAGTGTTCGGGGTGCACGGTGTAGTTGGCGATGGTCCTGACGCGCTCGGCCACAGTGTCGCCTGTGAGGAGGTTGTCGCCGGCATACACCCTGTGCTGGGCTGCCGTGATGTACGTTATTGTCCTGTTACAAGTAAGATTTAAGAATATTGCAACACTTACATTTCGTTTCGTTCAAAAAATATAATAAGTTATGTAAAACAAAAGGTTGTAGAGCAAGTATTTGGCTTTTAAAGTTACGTTGCGTTTCAAGTTACAGCAAAATAGTAAGTTTGGAATTCTTCTTCTTCTTATCGAATGAGAGTGCCCAACTCTGGTGTCGAGAGTTTTCAAATTGCCCTAAGAGGAGGTTTTTAGATTTTTTCGTAGACAGTGAACAAATTAGGTACGTCATAAGTATTAAAGAAAGTATTTACTACATATTATTTCTGGGAATAAATTAATTTATGACGTAAACTGCATCTACATCTGTAGTTTTATCTTTGCCTTTAATTTTATGCTGTTTTGAAGACACTAAATTGTTGTTAAACTACTATGGGTTTACAACTCCATAATTAATGTTCCTTTCACGCGTCATTTTATCATAAGCCTGCTATCACCTATAAATAAACATACATTTATTTTCACTTTCTCTTATACTACATCTTTTTTAACACGGAATAGGCCAACGTTTGACTATAGCCTGCCTGATGTTAAGCACCACTGTAGTCTATCTTGGCCTATCGACTAATATGCCACTTACATATTAGCTTGAATGTCGTATAAGCACTGCGCGGCTGTGAGCGCGTGCTGCAGAGTGATCATAGCACCGCCACATCTGTGCGTGGCTGCCTGGTTGATCACCAGCGGAAGTCGTTGGAGGGAGATCTGAAAACATGATAAAGTCATAATGATTGAGAGAAACAATAAAATAAATTAATAATTAAGTCGAGAATGAATCGTTTTCTTTAAGGCAAGCGCGCTAGATCGTGGTTATAACGTTACCTAACATCAGGCGAGTTGTAGTCAAGCGTAAGGCTATCTAGTTTAAAAAAAATGTTCTAATATGTAAGTGAATCGGTTCTCAGGTAAGCACGCTCCATCTTAGGCCATAGAATGGCTTACCAGCAAGCAAAATATGGCCAAGAACAAACCCGTTTTAGTTAAAAAAAAAAACAAGATAGTATGTGTTTATCATTACGTCAAAAACTGGCGTTTCTTTCCATCATAGAAATGAATAAGAAAATAAAATTAAGCAGATTGGCCGTGTTTTTATGGTAGGTAAGTCGGAAAATTAAGAAATATTCAGTGATACTTTACAATATAATAACAGTGGGGATTTTACTTGAAGTTTTTACCTACATATACCTAGTGAACGTAAGCCTCTAAGTTATTATTACGCTGATTCCTTAGAAGTAATCTGCTATTCTGCAGTCATGACCATCTAGTTTTCTGATGGACACATTTATCTATAAGCACAGAGTTCACATATTTTGATGTTTCTTTGTTCACTCGGGATTTTTAAAGAGTAATGCAACTTATTTATCCATGTAACATCACTTTTTAAAAAGCAAGTGTACTATGGGGCTAGATGGCGCTGTGTGATATAATATGTCCTGAAAAAATATTTTTTGACACACTTACCACGTAAGGAAATTGTTGAGCTGTTGCATTCGTACCAGTTGTGATTCTGCTTGATTCATCAATAAAGCGGATTCCATTTGCACCTGCAAATTTAACATTATAATATTACTGTTTTAAAATTAAAAGGTTGCGTGAAGGAGATCGCTTTTAGCGATGAGGCCGTCATTAGTTACTGTTTTTCATATTTTTTGTGTATGAGTGCTTTGTGTCAACAAAAAATTATTAATCTATCTATCTAATTGCAGACATTATCTACTTAAATTTAACTTTCCATTTAATTTTTTTAAATTTTTATTCTCGCTTGATTCAACAAACTTATTTCACAAATTTTACATTAAATATAGACAACAATTTTTTTTAACTTTGATAAGCTATTAAGAAAAATGTAGAAACATTTACTACAACAAATTCACTCACAGATGAAAACAGCAGCCAAGACGCACAGAATTTTTTCCATTCTGATAATTTTAATTTTCACTATCACACTCAGTTGAGAATATCTCTTATAATAATGTTCAAATATAAAAAATACAAGTTATATATGAGGTTGGCAATGAATCAAACGCCTCTTATCTTATCAATTCCAGGGACTATTTGTTATCTTTGATTTAGACGGCTTATCGATAAATCTGACTTTTTAGTACAAAGGATTTACGAACTGCAACAAATAATTATTCAAAACTGTTTAATAATTTATTAAGTTCTTATATTTTACCTTTTTTAAATATTTGTATAGAAATGTATTACATAACTTAATAAATAAAAATCTCTTGTTTTTATTGAAACGCTGAATGGTGCTTTAAATATGTAAGGTTATGACTCAAGGTTGTGATAAACTCTTACCCATAACTTATCATAATCCAAATAATAATTATTGTTTTCTAATGTAATTATAAATTATTTCACACGGCACCACAATACATTGTTAACATTATTATTCAAGTGACAGCTCACAAAAGCTAATTAATTTAACGACGTCACGCCGTCATTTTGATAAATATTTTATTTCTCGCCGAGTAGCTTTACAACCCTCGCAATTATTCATAATACAACCAATTATGAGAAATTACATTTAATGGGTTCATACCTTGAGGGTTAACCGGTAATGAGTCAGTTTATATTTCCCCGTATTGTTATAATTAGGATGTTTTTGCTTGCAGGTTACGTATCTCCGTTGATTAAGGTGCTTTGTAATGATGGAAAATACAATCTCTTGTTCAAACATCCCTAGAATACAGCGCGTGTATATATTTTTTGCATCTATGAGTTTATCTTCTTTGAACTGTTTACCTCGTAGGGCATTCGTTACACATCTTGTGGCTTTCGCCATTTATGCCTTACTGTGTTCCAGCAAGATACTTTGAGAGCCTATTCCATTCATATACAGGCATGGTCTACCTTCAACCATAGTGCTAAGTGTTGTGATGTAGTTCGAGGTGATCTGATACTCCTGGTATTTGCATTTCTGACTGCAACTTATGAAAAATCTACGTCTTTTCAAAGAAGTAACTATTGAAGACTGTTACAAAAATTTGGTACTTACTAATGCAATATTGTTTATATGAATATGCAAATCAAGATAGGTATGTATTTTTAACTACCATGGAATCTGATTTAATATTTCATAATAATATGTATATGTGATTTCCTTTTCATGTTGAAACTGTTAAATACAGAAATGACACATTTCCAAAATGCGTCATTTTCCGACTGACTCATGTCAATTTATCAACATTTGTGTGTTTCAAATATTTATAGTTAAAACGGATTGTAAATAGATAGATATGAAATAAGAATAGACCCGGGCATTTTTGGTCTTTCAAAACACATGTTATCAAACTTGGGTATGACTATAAATAAATAATGAATTATATGCCTTCATGTAATTTTTGTATTTTGTATCAACTTACTATGTGTAGGTATTAAGAGTATGATAAAAAGCTGATAATTTTGTTAATGCAACGATAACAAAATATTGATTGACCTTAGGCTGACACAGATTATTAGGATTAGGTTAAATACATTGGTTTTTTTTTCTAAATCCTGCTCATTCATTTTAGTTTTTAATTAAGAGTAAGAGAAATGTGTTGTTCAATTTTGATTGAGCCATTAATTTTGTTACCTATAAATCTTTTCTATTGAGTATTGCTCTTTATGGAAGCGAAACTTGGACCATGACTCAAAGAGATAGAGAACGAATAGAAGCTTTTGAAATGTGGTGCTGGCGGCGGATGGAGAAAATTAGTTGGACAGAAAGAAAGACCAATGAAGAAGTGCTGAGCATGGTCCAAGAACACCGTACAATACTGGTAACTATTGAAAACAGAAGAGGGAAGATGGTTGTCCACCTTATACGACATGACGAATTTATAAGAAACATCATGGAAGGAAAATTGGAAGCCCGAAGAGGAAGAGGAAGGCCGAGAAGATCATACATGGACCAAATAAAAGAAAAGGCGGGTGTCATGTCGTATAAGGAGGTCAAGGAATTGGCAGAAGACCGAGAAGGATGGCGCATACTCCACAGACAAGGGCCCGGCCCTTAAATTTATGGTGGTGGGTGGTGATAAATCTTTTCAAACAAAAGTAGTGAAAAATTATCTAAATCTATAAAGCCTTAGTCCCAATAGGGTAAACTCTCTGGCCTTTTTGTTCTCAATACGTATGCTGATACGGGCCCTAATAAAAACAAATGGCTTCAAGCTCGATCTAAATACTAGGATACAAACGAGCTCGGCTTATAGATCTTTTTTCACGAACATAAACTGAGCAAATAGCCGAGATCCGAGACAGAACCGGTTATTAAATGTTTGGACCGATACCGGTTATTGGGGATGATATTGAATGTTTTATTATATGAAAGAATAATATAATGGTAAAATAGATACTTACGTTTCTTTAATAATTGTACTCAAGTAGACAAAATAATATAATACACGTAAATGCCTTTGCGAGGTCAGTAATATATTTAGCTATAGTTTATCATCTGGTTAGAGTCCAACATCCTGGATCTCTAGTATTCTCGTATGTACCTACATACATGGAATTGTTTTTATTGCAAATGTTAAACGCCTTCTCTGTTACTTGTATTTAATCACTTCGCTGTTCTAAGGTAAAAGAAAGAAAAAAAAACACATTTCTTTCTATATAAAATAAAATACAAATATAAAACTTTATTTTGCTTAAGGTCGGCGGGACAGAACAAAAATTTTGAGTCCAATGGCAATATGTTTAAGGTGCAAGAGTAACAGAGATCGGCATAAAATGCTTTTATTAATTCTTTGCTGTGCGACCACAACTTTCTGGGATTTTTGTACAAAAAATATCCGGTTGCATTCCCCAGTACGAACGATCTGTTAAGCTGTTTCCTTTAGCCTGCTTCCTAAGCGCATTTTGTATGGAGCTCATTGCAGGAAAAGTGGTTCATTTCCGGTTTTTATTACCTTTTGGTGTAGGTTTTATTTCCAACTCATTGCATCCAGATTCTAGCTAACTTTTTTGATTGCGATCCGATGTTTGAGTAGCTGTTAGATGTTTTCTTTTCCTATTGTGTGCTGTTGTTGCATACATTGTATCTTTATTTATTTAATTAACATCATTATGTTATTTAATTAATTAACTAGTAAATATTGCAATAAACTAGTGTTTCCGAGTTATAATTGTGAATAATTTATATAAAGCTTATTAGTATTTTGTACTAGCTATCATTATCATTTGCCGTTATTGTGTTCACATTAGTTTAGGATCTCAAAAATACATTCTTCTAAGCGAAGCCCCAAGTAATTAATTAGTATATTTCTCTCTTTGAGTCGTATTTCCTCATGACTGAAGGTCACGACCCTTGCAGAATGAATTCTCTAGAGTTAAATACATCGTGGTTCATCATCAGGTTACTCGGATCCAATAGTACTAGTATCATCATCATCATCATTTTGTCATCCGTGTCTACCTACTGCTGAATATACATAGTACGTTCTCCAGCCCGTCAGATACATCGGGCTGGTGGTCTACCTCTGGGTCGGATACTTCTTGGATACCACTCTGTAATTGCTCGGGTCCATCTAGAAACATTTGTACGTATCTAGTTAGGAAAAAATATACATATAGCGCTACCTATATAATACATATCATTGGTACGTATTCTATGTCTCCACCCAATACAATTTGAGAGGCCATATCGAGTAAATTATACCTATTGCTTGCACAACCATTATTCGCACACCATTCGCTATTTGATTAGGGTTTATTAGTCACTGTTTGTCTGCATTTGATTGAGTTTTGTTTATTATTGCCACTGTATTTATTTAGCTAGAATTTAGATGTATATTGGTTGTTCTCTGTGGTTTTACTCGTGTTAATCCGGTTATAAGTAATTAACAAATAATGTACTAGTATATAATATGATTTAAGATTCATTAAACATCAAAATTAAATGTTATCTTAATTATTGGATAAGATCAATTCATAAACAAAATACAAACAAACTTTTGTATTTCATTTATTATTAGTGAAATGTATAGTGTCTGATTTATTCGTGTAAATATTGACTTAAACAGATAAATGTATTGATTGATGATGTTGATATATAACCAGTTATTACGAGTATACCGGTTTTATTAGATAGTATATTCATCAATTCAAAATAATTTTATGAGTGTCTCTGCTTTCATGTATCTTCTCCGAACAGATACTGATCATTCAAAAGCAACCTTAAATTTAAGATTATCGTTCCATTTTCTACAAACACTATCCCTTTGGGAGGCGAGCGCTATCTCAAGCCGAGCCGTATTTCACGTCCAACGCACAAAAAGAAAATGTAAAGTAGCAATCGAGTAGAGATAAATTAGCCTTAAGAAAATGACGCTTCAGAAGTGCCTTAAATGTGTTCGACGAAAGTCTGATAAAAGTGATTAATGCTTTTCGAATTCCCGCGTCACGCTAGCGCGAAATAATTTTTATAAATATTCAATCAAGCAGATTAAGAATTCGATTTATCAGTTCAATTTGCGCAGACGTTCGTGAAATGGTGTTGGTTTGCGGATTTACTGCAATGCAGGGATGAAGTTTGCAGATGAGTCTGGTGAAACATGAATTCGCATGAATTTTAAAGTGAGATTGGACTATATAGCAACTTTATCGTGGCCAGCTGAATGGAAGCTGGAAAAATGTTGTAAAAGCCTGGCTGGAAAGAAATGGTGTAGTTTTATCGCTTTTTAAAAGAAAGGCTACGATAAAATAACAGTTTTTTTAAACGTTGATCTAAAACATTGTAGAGAGTAAACAAAGTTTCTATGTTATAAAAATAGTCCAATATTTTTTTAAACCCAATACTTTAAAATCACGGAATTTAAAAAAATATTGAAAGTAAAACCTACACACTGTTTATAAATAACTAGTGGAATATTGTTAACTAGTGGCCGCCCGCGGCTTCGTTCGTATTATTTCGGAATATAAAGTAGCCTATAACACTTCCGGGACTTCATACTACCTACACACCAAAACTTATGAAGATGCGTGCATAAACAGACTAACAGAGACACAGATAAACAGACAAAAAACGTGTTCTGTTATCAATTCTAATTATCTCTAAACAATTTTAATTTTAATATCTTCCATGTTCAGACTTTCGACCCTCTTCAGATTTATTATATGTATAGAATTGAGTATTTTTGTTAACATGTTTAGTAACTAGGGTATTAGATTAACAGTTTTTTATTATACATTTATTAGTTTATTCGTAGTTTTTTAAGTATAAGTGTATTTTCAATTTAAGTAAACCTTTACGAATAAAAAAATATAATAAATAGTAGTAGTATAATGATAGCCAACAATTTTTATTCCCAAAATTTTCATTACAATTTCCATTCCCGTCACGAAGGCCCCGTTGCAGCGTTCCAGCGATGTTTTGGCTCGCCGTCCTTGCGGTGTCCACCGCAAGGACTTTTACAAATTTATAGTGCAGCAGCAGCCGGCTCCACCATTATACTCCATTTGGTGCACTTACAATGCTTCTAACTGTTAAATAACAAAGCGTACAGCTCAAGATACAGAGAGACTCTATTTTTTTGTGTTAGAGAAGGAAAAATAAGTTGCGTTGATGGAAAGTGGTCATCCATAGTTTAGGATTAGATTAGAGGATGATTAGACCCTTAGAGAATTACCAATTATAGCTTAGATAGGTCAAATGATTCTATTTACTCCTCTTCTAGATTATGTATGTTAGTGATGTGATTGAATGTATCATCTACTTTAAATACTATTGGAAACGTACGGCTTAAAGAATTTTTTTTTTATTTAATTTGTCATTTAAAATAAAATAAAAGAACTAGGTACTTCTTAAAACTAGATAATTTTGAAATTATTTGTATGTATTTTTAGTAGCTTTGATTTTCGGTACTTGTCATCTATGTACTAGCATTAAAAGAGATGATTGTTCCTTTTTAACTGTATTTAAACATTTTTTGTATTCATTAATATCAAAATTATGTTTCTTATATTTTAAGAACACTGACAGTTAAAGAGTTATAGGTATCTATAATACATTTACATAAATATACAGAAAAACAAACTAGATTGATACAAAAAGTTGGTGTAAGTTTGGAAAATAATTTATGGCACTTGACTTAAAAAGATAAAAATTAATGTAACCAAGCGGCAATTGGCGGGAGTGCAAGCCACCGTTACGACTCCCATGCCGCCATGGATGGACGTCCATTACTAATTTAACTAATTAATAACTTTGCGGCTAATTCTTCAGCTTTTTATGGGAAAGGTAAATAGTATTATTCTTTATTAGGTACATATTTTAATATGCTTATGTTTCTATAATTATATTATTGTACACAGAAAAGGAATAAGAAATCAAAATTGCGATTTAAAATTATGGAAGGTAAATTTTCAAAACATTTAAATTTTGTTGAGATGTTTTGTTTGAGCGTTTTAGTTTAATTGAACAGCAATTAAATTGAAAGAATTATATTTTCTTCAATTTCAAGAGATACAATTATATCATTGATATCAGATATCTTTGACCTTTGATCAAATTCCACAAACATATATTATATTGTATTCTAGATTATTTCCAAGCGTTCTTAACTAACACTATCCGTTTTATCTACAGTTTATATGACAAACTAGTGAGTGCTCGCGGCTTCGCTCGCATTAAGAAGTAAAACTTGCATCCTCTATTTCACCCCTTTAAAAGTAGCATTTCCAAAAATCCTTTCTTAGCGGATGCCTACGTCATAACATCTACATTCATTCTAAATTTCAACCCGATCCGTCCAGTGGTTTATAGATCACTATATCAGTCAGTCAATCAGTCAGTCAGTCACCTTTGAGTTTTATAATATTTATAATAAATAACAAATGAGGAAATAGATACGTATAAGGAAAAAATGTCCTGTCTAATTTTTTTATGTAACTCTTATAGCTTTTAAGTGTTATTGATAACTTCCTTAGCCTTCAATGATGATACGATTATAAAAAAAAATGTTTGTTACTCTATTATCTTTATTCGTCTTTCAAATTTTTCTTTCAAGCCGCAACGGAGTGACTCATTATTATGACTTTGGTTGTAGAGGTAGTTTAGATGACACAATAATTAATACTTTTATTCGGAAAATTGACAGTGAAACCGCGGGCTTCCACTACTTTTATGAATAGTATATACATACATACAAAATTATTTCAGGTATTTCCTGTGTCTTGACAATTATTTTAAGCAATGCCATAAAGAAATAATGCATTGGAGTACGAATAAATATAGAATATCGTTTTTAGAGATACTACTCACTACTGAACTCATGAATATTATTAGCTAACTATGCCCCGCAGTGTTAATTGAAGTAATCAAGGTCTAAAAGTATTCCAATACCAGTAAAATTCAGGGTCTTTTCTTTCTCCATACCAAATTCTGACAAAATAGATTCATCCTCCAGAACGTATAAAATAGTAGTGGGATGGAATGAAAATGAGTCAGTCATAAATATAATCGGTTTGATAAAGTTTTGTGAGATGTATATATTGCATAATGTCTAGAAAACAAGTAGTTCCTAAATCTGTCTGGTAGCTGTCTGATTCATTTAATTGTATTTCCTCTCTGATTTCAGGTGTAGAACTTTATTTTAATATTGGGCTTTTACATACATATACATATATCAAACTCTCAACAAAAGGCAATGCCAATTCAAGAAAATATTATTTAAAAATAAGGACATTTTTCATTCATTATGTTAATACATAACACAAATAATATTAGACCTCAGTTGATAAGAATTAATTTTCCTTTAAAAGCAAATCATAGAGCTTCGAAATTAACTTATCAATATTTCATAATATCTTGTAATTTTAAATTAATACTGACATACCTATTACAGCACACGAGGAAAATGTACCTATATGATTCATATAAGTACCAAAAGGTGTAGGTACATACATACATCATGATAAACAGTAAAGTTATTTGTCAGATATCATATTACTGATTACTTTCAGGCCCACAATACTTGTTCATGAAAGGAGTATTCATTTGAAGGGTATCAAAGGCATTGTTGGAGCAAATTAGTTCTGATACAAAAATGTTTTATCACCGTTGTTATTACCAGACTAGGTATAACGTATAACAAAGTAGTATAAATATGATTCTTAGTTACAGAACTTGTTTATGATGTTTGTACAGCTATTATAAGTAGTAAATAATGAATATGGGTAAATTGGACATAATATGTAACTGCCTGCTGCCCTCTGGTAGTGGGCTGGAGCACTTAAATTATCTTTAGGCTTTTCTAAAGATTTTCTAAGTGCCCCTTTTTGTAGTAGTTAGAAGTTGTATGTTTAGTTTTTCTTCCCTTGTTTTTATATTTTATTTTTGTAAATAAAATAATACATAAATGTAACCGATATATGTGAGTAGATTTAGATTTGAAGGCAAGTTTTGATCCAGGTCCATTATTTGACCAAATATGTAGTTCTTTACGTGGATATGAGAAGGACATATACCACTCATGAATTCAATCTCGTTAGTAAAAAAATAACAAAAGACATCAGTAAAAACTTCACGATTTTTTTTATGTTTCAACACAATCATGATTTTAAGTAGGTCTTTTTCTTAGCGTATGAGAGTGGCCAACTATGGTGTCGAGAGTTTATCAAACCTAAGGGCCTCTGACATGGCTTAACAACTGCCTTATTAGACAAACAGCCGGGAACTACAATTGAACGTGTCATTCGACCCACGTAGGTAAGTAATTATTATAAACATATGCATCATTTTGATGATGAAGAAAGTTTGGTTTATCGGTTTTACGCAACTTCATTCTAAAATTAGTCATTCCCGGTGAGTCATTATTACTCTATATTGGCTCGAAGGAAATCCTTTTGTATTTATCACTATGATAAAAAATGTTTTATCTGTATCAGTCAATTTTCTATACATATAATAAAGCTGAAGAGGGTCGATAGTCTGTACATTGAGGATTTTGAAAAAAAATATTTGGTTACACTTCGATTTGATAGCAGAACACGTTCCAAACATTTTTAGATTTTTTTCCTGTTTATCTGCTTCTCTATTTGTCTGTTTATCTGTGTCTCTGTTTATCGGGTTGTCTGCTAATTTAAATGCTCATCACGTAAAAACGGCTGTACGGATTATCATAATTTTTGGTATATAGGTAGTATGTAGTTATAAAAGTGTCAGCTATTTTTATCCTGAAATAATGCAAGCGAAGCCGCGGGTGACCTCTAGTCTACAATAAGTGCACTAATGTACTTAAGTACATGGGCGCTCATAAAGGCCAATAAAAATAAGTGCTAAAAGTATGTTTGGCAAGTGGCTCCATTACCTGGCTTCCTTCAAATTAATATGACTGATCCGATTTAAACGTAATTTGATATGAAGGTATATAAGGCTCTGGATTAAATTAACAAATTCTATATTTTTTATGCAGAGATGATTTAAACGACAAGTCCAGACCGACTTAAATTATAAATAATAATCCTTAAGTTTTCAATGCATAGTTAGATGTGAACCAAGCTCGTATGAACTGCAAGGCAGATACTAAGCTTCCCTACGATAAACCATTAAGTTACCCTTACTTTTCTATGGACTTTTGTACCTTGGAATAGAACCAGTGAGCTGTAATCGGCGCTTACAGCCCGCGAGTAGGCAATCAACACCCCTCCGAGTTATTGACATAATACAGCAAGACCGAACTTACCAACACGTTTTTTATAGTGTTTGACGCTGTCACTGTAACTGTTAATGAGGCGAGTGAGATTGAACTTCACTCCATATAAAACCTTAAAAACCTTGCTATCAGAAGACAGGTATCAAAAGTAATGTATTTATTTGTAATACCAAAATTAAAAATCCAATAAAAACCATTTTAACTGCATGTTCATATTGATAAATTCAAAGAGTTTTCACATAATATGATAGTCATTGTGAAACTAGACTGAGTCTCATACTTACGTATAAATATGTACATCAATTAGTTTTTATGAAAATGGAAACGCTTTTTAAACTGCGTTTATAAAATGGTACGCTTAGGCCAGTCCATTGCTGTTTTATGACAGTGTTTCGAGGTGTACCGACGTATCAGAGATTAATTACTAGGGTAGCCACCCTTTGTTCAGGAAAATTAGTTTGTACGAATGCCCCAGAACCTTCGATTAGGGTACACTTGAAAGACAAACTCCTTTATACGAGTTGGTAACCTTTCCGCTTTAAGTTTTAATGAATGATAAGTTGAGTTTATGTTAGGGTATATAAATGTCAATAAATATTTAATAGGATTTTATTACGTTGTACCTATTATTTATATATGTTGTCAATGACTAGGACATACTTATAACATATGCAATATGATTAACACTTAGAAAAAAAATATAGAAAAAACAGTACGATAAGTATCTTGCAACGTTTACAGAACAGCAAAACCAACAGTCGTTATGGAAAATCAAAATCACTTTTTGTCTCCACCTGATAGTTTTTATGAAAAACATGCCCATATTAATTAATTTTTAACATTTCAAATGGCTAAAAAGATAGCACCTTGTTTAAATCACCTTTGAAACCGTTATAAATATTCCAATCTCACCAAGATACCAGTCAAACATTCCCTCAGATTTATTCCACTGCACATTATGGAAATCGGCCTCCCTCCGTTAACGCACAAAGTGGTAAGTTGGAGGCAGGTGGGAGCGCAATAATTCTTCCCAGGGTTGTATTATCCACTCGGCTAGACATAACAGGCATTATGAGGGCTTTTTAGGCTGTGTGGCCAATGGGAGATATACCGCGATTCATGTAAAACGTGTTTTTAAAACCATATACATCATCATCATTATTATCACCTGAACATAGGCCTCTATCTAGTACACCTCTCATCTTGATCTTGCAAGGATCTAATCTAGGTGCTGCCTGTGGTTTATGGTATGTGGTCGATCCACCGCGTTCGTGGGTGACCTAAACCGATACGATCTATCACTTAACACTGAAAGTTTACTTCCAGCATTCTGCAGCGCTTGAGTCTAGTTCTTAACTGAGGCATGATGTGTCTTTATAGTCAGAGATGATTGCATCGTTTCAGAAATGTAGATGGATAGAAAATGCTTTATTGAAAATAATATCATTACATTCATAAACTACTCTAGTGCTACATGTGATGGCCTTATCGCTAAAACCAATCTCTTACAGGCACCCATTGGATGGAGAGGAATAAATAAAGGATTATAAAGGAGGAGGAGGATGTAGTGGTTAAATCTGCCTGTTAATTGTAAATAAAAACACATAATTACGATTCGAACAGCCATAGCTATTTTGGATTACAATAGTAGGAAAACCATACTAATATGACTCAATTTTTTAGCTAACGCCTGTTTGTTTGTAGCACGGAAACAAGATAAAGGTGATATGTGTGTCATAAACACGCGTTAAATACCAATAGCATAATGCAACCGATGGATTTGATACTTTATGATAAACCAAATATGAATCTGTGTACTCGCGGCTTTAGATGCGTACAACATATCGTATAAACTGTGTACAGAATAATCTGCATAGGAATAGCTATTTTGATTTGTTTACGTCGAAAATTTGCAGAGTAAGCTAAGACGGGCGAGGAAATATTCGTAACAAAGGGAATTAATTTTACAGAATAATATGTAATAAGCAGAATAATGCTCTTGTTTTAATTAAAATCGGGTAGAAACAATTAAACCGATTTTCAGTTGTACACATGTATAATATAATGTATAATTTAAATCAAAGCTTCACCAGTTGTTAACGGGCATGTAATATTATGTATGCATTCGATGTTAATTAACATAATTATATTAATTAAAAAAATATTAAAGACATGTCCCACGTAAATTTGCGAAATAAAATCAAAGCCTTTTAAGCAGGCAAGCACAAGGCGTCAGCAAATATAAATATATCTCAATGTAAGTTTGCAACTCTTTACATTCGAAATAATGAACTCGTTTGGAGCACGATGCTCGAGGGAGTGATTCTCGACGTGTTAGTGCTGTTTATAAAGTTGACTTTAGTGTAGGTATTTGTTGGGGTTTGTCAACTTGATGTAGAAGTAACTGTGAGGTATTGTAGAGACTTGTTAGCATCTGATCTCATTAATAGGAAAAAAATTGTACAATATCTTAGATATTTGGTGTATAAGAATGTCAACCAGTACCTACTATTGTTTTTGCCTAGTGTACAAAAATAGCAGGTAAGTAAGTTATCGAGAATTTTGTGTTTGTATTGAAATACATTTTTAATCCTATTTAAGGATTACTATTAATAGGTAGGTTTAAATCTACCTATAATACGATTAAAAGTAGTAGTAATTAATTTTCTTTTTTTTTATTTCTATAATTCTGTATTTCTTAATTGTATATGGATGTTATTCCGAAATAAATGATTTCTATTCTATTCTATCTAAAAGTACTTGCAACTGTTTGCGTCTATAATTAATATATTAAATACGAATATAAATCGAACCTTTTTCATTCATCCTTAAAGCCTTTAATTTGGTTGATTATTCCAAATCGACTAATTAATATTCCCAAACCATAGCTCACGTAATTTCAGGTAACAGATGTACCTGCAATCAAAAACCCATTGTTTTTAAAAGGCCCATAAAGTTTTGAAACCGACAGATTTATGTATTGGATCCATAATTTATCGTCTTTTTGAATTGACAACTTTTTAATTGGTTGTGTTGGAGTTGATGTTTAATTAAGTGGCTTTAATATTGAATTGTAGAGAGAAAGTGAATTGATAGTGCAAAATAAAGTTTTATTAAAATCCAAGTACATGGTTAGAATTCGCTATCTGTTTAACTTTCGATAACTTTTTTCTGATTGTAAAAAAATCAGTATTATCGGAAAACTTACTGCTTACGGCCGGTTCGCACATGTCTCCGTTTTATCGTGTACGTTATTTTTTCATCGATGGCGTACTTATGTAGTTGTATGAGCGACTTCACACATGGCACAGTATTCTGTATACAGTCAAAAATATTGTACCGTAAAAAAATGACGTTCCATTTTGTCATCGACGAATACTGGACGACGGAACAGTAAAAATATACGGATACGTAGAATTTTAACGGATAGATACTGTGTGCGTGGCGGGCGGTGTGTGGGGATGTACGTTATACTGTACCTATGCACGCTAATAATATCATACAGTATTGTAACTCGACCGTGTCCTTGAAATAAGTGCCTACGCGCGGTACGTAAACATGAGATAGGGCTGTCGCTGTCGCCCGCCTACAGCGTATTAATTGCATCTGGCTACTTTGAGTTTCTATCTAGTTATGGGATTGTAAATTTATTACTTTTTATTTATTTACTAGCACAGATACTTAGTAACAATATAAAATATTCATATTACCTAAATAAAATACTTTGTGAATTGAATAGAAAGTGTTCAATAAAACTGCAAGTTGTTTTATTGATTGATAGATTTATTTAAAAAACCATGATTATGTATATGACTATAACAAATCAATCTTATAAATTTGCGAACGAAATATATTTGAATATATTTAAATGAAGTTCGGAAAATTTTCTCCATTTTTTCTATATATTCCACGAAATCATCGCCGTTAATTTTGAATCTCGTTCTGACCCTCTAAATCTCGTAATGGTACGAGATTTCTCGTACGTCTGGCAGCCCTAACCTGCCGCGCGCATGCCACGACCCGAGCGCGTAGGTATACATACCTCGCGCGCGTCGCCCGTTTATATGAAGTTGGAATACTGTATGATTCTATTACCGTGACCTATGTGTGAACATCGCATCCAGTACTGACGGACCCGTTGTACGTTATACGGTGCCTATGTGTGAACAGAGCATAAATTTATGACGTATCCGTTAAAAACGTAGGTACCAGTAAAACGGACTCCCATGTGTGAACGGGCCCTTAAGTATCATAAAACGACACGTGAATTGTCTAAACAGGGAAGAACACTCATGTCATTCAGATAAAATCTTTAGTATCAAAATCTAAATTGAATCAGGCGTTACTTTGCGTAAATGCATTGCAGTTATTTTTTATTAACCTATACTGTTTTACTCCTGGGCAAAGGTCATTTCAGTTAATAAATTAAGAAATATCTAGACTAGTGTTATTACATCTTGACACCTCCTACAACAGACATTGTTACGTTATACCAACACGTGTAAACATTAAAGTCACAATAAACCCGTGCATAACAAACTCGATCGCTCAAATTCAACAGCAACACAATCTCCGTGGCACAAAGAAACTATCTGGAAACTTCCGAAGAGATCATTTACCGCAAGCTGTCAATAAAGAAAGATCAAAACCATTCGGTGGCTGTATTCTTCGCACGAGTTATAAGTTCCACGCCGAGTTTGGGTAAGGCTGGGTATATAAGATACATATGGAATAATAGTATAATAAAAATTATTAATGGACAGTTTGGACACACATTATTATTATTTTAACACTTATTAATAATGTTATTTAAAAGAGGGCATTTTAGTAAACAAAATATATGTCGAGCAGCTGCTACGCTGAAAGAAAGTGGTCTCTCGTGCTGTAGCAGCTGATTCCTTCCTGAATGTGAGTATGAAGTAAAGGTAAATAAACGAATGAACCTCTTTGAACTGTTTACCTCGCAGGGCATTCGTTACACATCTCGTGGCTTTCGCCATTCATAGTTCGCCATTACGCGAATCATTATGATTAAGCAGGCTTACGCGGTTTCCTCCATATTATCCACAATAGCATATTTCTTTCGAATAGCACCATTGCTTCAAAGTAAGTGAAATGAGTTAAGATAAGCTTTAGAGAAGATCAGTTTCAGTATTTTGCATAACTACATTTAAGAAACAATAATGCAACGTGTCTTTAATATTCAATGGTTCAAACTATTCAACAAGCAGTACATTGCAGAAGGAGGATGATATTTACTAGCTTCATTTTGTGCAAAAGCATTGATAGCTTGGGAGCTTCCCTAAAGGTTTTTAAAATGATTATTCAGTTACTACTATGCTATGATGTGTGCCATACTTTGTTTGAGGAACAACTAAAACACATTTAACAGTTTCATTTAAAATACTCAAGTGGTGGTCTTATTACTCAAAGGGATATCTTTCAATTACTCATACCAGCAAATTGGTAAGAAATAGACGATTTTTGTATGTAACATTTGCTACCACCAGTGTGCTCTAGTCCCAATGTGAATGTGAAGTGAAGCCGCCAACTCGCTCAAGTTTATCTTTGATGCCGAGATCTTAAACTTGTCAAACGTCCAACACAAACTTGGTAGAAATATGTCCCTGGAACTACCATAGCTTTCTATAAAAAATATGAATTTTGAATGCTGGCCAAGACGGAAAAATAATGTAACGGGTAAAATTTCGCAGATTATTTTCAGGTTTAATTTTTTTTAATGCAACAATAAAGATTGTGATCAATTAGTGCGATAGACATCGTGCTGAAGATTGAACGCAAGCGTTATTTCGATGCAGATTGTATGGAAATTCAGTAGTCAAATTATAACGAATTCATTTGATTTATTAAATGGTTTTGAGTCAAATATAGCCCTTCTTTAATCGTAACAAAAGCCTATATTGGTGAGCCAAATCTATGCGCCACTTTATGTAAGAAGACAGAGTGTCGCCCGAGGTGTTGATCGATCGGTCGCCATTCAAAATATGTTTTGTGAAAAATTTCGCGAGACTTGAAAAACTTTGAAGACAATTTTGGGCAAAAAATGAGCATTGGTTTGAAATTTTCGAAAGATGTTATATTTTATGAGCTTTATGAATAAAGTTTCTGCTTCATTACTCAAAACTTTTAGAGTGGCTTTAGTAGTTATAACAATTTCAAAAACCTTTTCTTTCTTTAAGTAGCTAAGTAATAATAATATTAGTATTTTTTTAGTTTCGGCAAAATAATTTTAAACAATTGTTCACTAAATAAAAGTTTCACATTCAAACTCGGCTCAAACACTCCCATTTATTTCAAAAACAATATCACAGTACAAATAACAATACGAATAATCTCACAAACTCGGCTTTTATATTCAGCTACAACATTTCCTTTTGTAGCGCCGAAATTATTTCATAACTTTAAAACAGTGAGTGAGGGGCGCTACTGACCCTTTTTAATTTCGTTTAAACACCCCTAAACAACCTCATACGTAGAGTAATATACAGACTGGTCATTTTACTAAAAAAATACGCATTGTGTAAGTTAATTTTACTATTCGTAATATAAGAAAATACTTGTCTAATTTGGGCTGGAGAACGTTCTCATTCATGAAAATAGTAGATATACTAAACTGTCCACGCCGATACAAAACAAACTAAATACTAAAATTTACACAGTTCGGCCTAGATTGTATAAACACTTGTATTGTTTCCACTTCTTCTTCTTATCGAATGAGAGTGGCCAACTCTGGTGTCGAGAGTTAATCAAGCCGCCCAAGGGCCTCTGACATGGCTTAACGACTGCCGTACTAGACAAACAGCCAGGATTCAGATTCAGATTTTATTGGTAAATTATAAAAATTTACATGTCAAATTATATATCACATTATTCATACAAACAATATCACATTATTAAATAAACTTATTAATATCACATTATTAAAATCAAATTACCTATATATCACATTATTCATACAAATCGTTATAAAATTATACATTACGAGTATTAATCGTCTCACAAAATTACTTACCAGGACTTACAATTTAACGTGTCTTTCGACCATTTTTTGTTTCCACTATAACACAATCAATCTCCAGCGTTGCATTCTCCCAACAAAACAGCATTATCAACCATCCAGAGCCTTAATTAATCTATCCCCATCCCTTCCTCGCTTCCCTGCATGTGTAACGAAGTATTTACATAAACAACGTGTTTATTGTACAAAGAAGGGTCAGGGGCTCCACCGCGGAATCTGGATAAACGGTACACAGTGGGATGCAATATTCATTGGGAAAAAATAACCCAACGGTCACTGTTTAATATGGTTAATTTGTGTAATGTAATACAAACGTTTGCTTACTAATTGGCAAAACCCACAAGAAGCCTTTTTCTACACGATTTATATCCATTTTCATAAATAGGATCATAATTTTGATTAATTTGTTATTGATTAACTTTCTCGTTTGTGTAATATTTCACCTTTCTTTCTTTTCCTTAAAGTTTTCTTTTCTTATTACTTTCCGTTGTAACATTTTACAGCGTTTGCCTGACACGTGTGTATATAATATCATGATAAACAGTTAATTACACTTCATTTTTACAGAATCTTGAAATCTTTATAATCAGGTAACTTGTCAAGAAATTAAATGTTATTTAAATTTACTTAATTCACTTTCTCCCATATACGAATAAGACAATTACATTTTATCCTACCGGCAAGATATGTAAATATAGGTATGATATTTATTTCTATTAACCAATTGGAAATGAAACTTTAATTACATTATAATTCTTACACATTTCACCATAGCACCGTCTCAAGCGAATTAAACCAGTACCTAATCTGTGAAAAGATTTCCAGTCCTAAAACTGTAATGGACTCTCAAGTGAAGGGTAAGTTCATTAGACCCTTTAAACAGTGTGTTTAATTAACCTAGAAGTTTCACACCTAATGATTCAATTATGCCCGGGACCTTTCTAATAAAGGAACTTAAAAGGGACTACAGTTCACGGCACGTTACGGAGGCGGGCCAATGGCGGGGTAACTCAATATGCTGTGATAGTGCATGGCATATTATAAAATACTTTAGCAACCAAAATTATGTTGAACGCTTTGAGAGCGGTTCCCTCGACGACCAACAGTAGTTCACCACAAAGTATCTATTTTTTTTTGTTTTAAAAGTAAATGAAATAATAGGTACTAACACTACCAGTTGTGATATAGATTTTGTACCCTGACATTAACTTGACGGAATAAAATCCGAATCCTTATTGAATTGTTATGTCATGAACTTGTCGAGAACTTTTATTTATTTGATAAGATAATGTATTATTTTTATCATAAATACTAGTGCATTCATAGATGTTATAAACAAACTTAATAAAACACTATTAGTTTTAATTCTACTATTCTCTATTTAACGAGTATAATTGTTAAACCACTTGCAATATACCTAAGTACAAAATAACACAAACATTTCTCTTGGTACCCGTACATAGAATATTTACACCGTACATAGTGAAAGCATTTAAGGGTAAATTCCATTACATTACTTCGTTGATAACCAAAAACTTTTAGCTCATTTTCCTCCCTCGGAGGCTAACGATAATTAGGTAATATACCTACCATCCTTTCGACCCTTATTATGCTGCAAGCCTTATCTGTGCCTGTCAGTTGTGTGTTATAAATAGCAGGCTCTTGCCACGCACCGCTGTTTTTTTGTAAATAAATTATTATATAAAATATTAGTATTTATAACGAAGGCCAAAGGTTAGTTAGATGTTAAGTTAGTTAGATTTTAATGTAGATTTTTGAGAGAAAACTTCATAGCTGAACATAGTTTCGAGGATTTGTTAAAAGTATTTTGTTACAACAGCAAAAATTTTTTTTTTTCAAAAGGAGACTGAGAGATATTTTGGGCAATAAATGGAAAGATGATATTGAGCATTTTGTTTTTCTTTCAGTAGCAGTCAAAAACAATACACACTACACTATTCTATAACATAAATCCAATTATACAAAATACTAACATATGTGTCATATCAATAAAGCTATGTATACAAAGTGTACTGAAAGTTGTCCAGATTTAATCAACAAGGGATTCGGATTGAGTCATTGAGAATGCAAATGCAATATCGGGTAATGTTCTCCGCTGATAGATTGAAGGCTTGATTGTCCACTAGTTTAGTGATTGAGTTGCACATTGTCCCCGGTGATAAACAAATAAACAAGCAAACATGTTAAATAGTAGTGAGATCGTTTAGTCGGTATGGAATGAATTGGCAACTGAACACTTTATTACAGTTTCTGATGCAACAACGTTTCAGTGTTTCGTTCTTTCTTCACTTTACAGAGAAGAAAGAAAAGGTGTTTTGGTGTAAACAAAGATCAAAGATAATAATAATAATAATGTATGGCCTACACTAAAAACAAGGGCGTCTAATAAGTTTTTTCTTTAATTAACATAATAAAGTAGATACAGGTTTTGGGCCTCTAATTCCTATATTCAAGTTATATATTTTTTGCCTGGGCTTGCAATAAATATGACACAAAACACTGACTAAGTATTCTCCTGATGTTTTGTATTTAGGAAGTATAAGTAACACTGAAAGCGTTTTACCCACAGATAACATTTGGTAAGTGATTATTATTAGTGATTAGGTAAGTGGGCGGGCCCCTCGCGAATGCATGAAGTGCAAATCGTACCTCATCGGCTCACTGCTTGTCAGTCGACGTGACATTAACTGTTATCTGTGACTTTCCTAACGTTTAGTTTCAAACTCAAAAGTACGCATAAATACAAATCACTGTAAGTTCAAAGTTCACTCCAAAAAGATTTATTATTCAGTAAACGTGATATTTTTCCGTAATCGTGTTTGT
The DNA here is from genome assembly GCA_927399415.1 of Macaria notata. Lineage (NCBI taxonomy): Eukaryota > Metazoa > Arthropoda > Insecta > Lepidoptera > Geometridae > Macaria > Macaria notata. The sequence continues at coordinate 12,523,060 of OV656734.1, read as the reverse complement.
ACGACATTGATCAATGGACGCGTTTTATACTCTACGTAATGCACTTTGGTTGAAACCAGCAATCGATGGTTCGACCAAAAATGTTCATAGAAATTTATTTCTTTTGAATTTACATATTTCAAGAGATTACGGTTTGTATTTTGTTTTATTCCCACGGTAATACACGATCGAGATAAAATTGATATACTTAGTTTACTCTAATGTTTATTATTTGTTCAGATCGGCCTATTTGGCAAAGTAGCTCTTCGTTTTACGAAGTAAATTAGTACGATGCCTTTGTTATTATTCAGTTAAATTTCTTTTAAAGATTCAGTCAGATTTATTTTCAAAAAATTTTTAGGTTTTATGTTATTCCATTTTTTTAGTATTTTTATCATAAAATATACTTTCGATAACAAAACTCAGCTTATCACTGCACATTAGCATTATCAAAGTGTCATACATTAGTGTTCACTACTTAATAAATTACATCAATTTTTAATTTTATTTGATAAGATACTGAAATTGAAACATACTACTCATTCTTCTGAGAAAAAAACGCAAGGTCTTTAAGCATTCTCAGACAATACATAAATTGTCAGTACCGTTTGATTATACTTATTATTAAACCGCCTCAGGAAACTATGTACTTCCTCGTGGCCAAAAGGTTGACCCGTTTTTATCGACGTGCCGTCCCATTAACATTTAACTAGTTAAGTAATTAGACACAGCTTTCCACTGTAACGAAGTAAGTATCTTTAATTAAGTTATTACGACCCTTGTTTTAGACCCTTTTCACTACAAATTTTCAAAGGTACCTAGGTATATTTTAGAACTTTATTCTATCTAAATTGTATGAGAATCGATGTTTATCTGCTTTTCAGTCTTAAAATAAGTGGCAGGTATATTGTGCAGGATTTTCTAAATTAAGCGGCATGGATTCTCCCACGGCTGTTTTTGCAGTTCATTGGTGTTGATATACTAAATTTACAGCCAAGTTACTGCATGTTGCCGAAGACAGGAGGAAGTGAAAAGATGTCATCAAGGAGAAGGTGCTGAGAGGCGGTGGTCACGATCCTCAGACATGAGGGATACGATTCAAGGAGGAAGACAGCCAAGTCAAATAGATATCACGAACATTTTGTTGTTATCAACTATGATTAAAACACTTAACGAATTAATATAAAAACTTTTAATAGCCAAAAAGTTGAAAAGATATACAGGTTGATTGCTATACAAATCCTTAGACGATTTAATCACCAATCTACTACTAAACTTGCAATAAAAAATTCACGAGCAACAAGTTTCACAATTTTCTTGGCTAGAACAAAATTTCATTAATCTAGCTGAGCTTGAAAAACCTTGATCTAAAAATCTGAAAATATTTTCATCTGATCCTTGAATTTTGTAGAGGCAAAGTTTTGTAGAATAGTTTTTAGCTGGTAGATAATTATCAGGACCCTGTTCGGAATATTTAGTTTCTGCTCTGCATTTTTTAAAAAATCAGATTATTCTTTGACATTCAATATGTAGTTACGCTTGAGCATTTCGTAATCTAATACCGGAACGAAACCTATCTATTAATCGAATCATCCGAAAATCCATTCAACTTGTTTAGTAATTGTGTATATACATTTATACAAACTAATTGAATTACTAACTGAGAAATAGAATACATTGTGACTTTCGTTACAAACATGGGTTCATACTTAAAATTGATATTAATAATAGTTGTTCTTCTCACAAAACACCAATTTAAATTCCCAAAGAGCTGTACTAGACAATAAGTTTAGAGCAGTTCTACTGCATTCCGTCCTAGCACAATACTCGTACATAACACGCGACAACTTTCTAAAGTTTTAATGAAATAGAAGGGGGATGTTCGCGCTTACTTATTTACGCCACCCATCTGGCTTTTACGAAGGTACGTTAGGACATAAATATTTCTCGAGCGCCGAGCGGCGACGTGTCGGAACTTTCGCATTTTAATACGGAGGTACATTGTTGGTGTATTTAACTAAAATATTGGACGGGCACGTGGTAAATTGTTGCCGTTAGGTTTGGTTGTAGAAGCGTTTGATGATAAGAACAGTGAAAATAAAATTACCGTGAAGAGTAATTAAAAACTACATATGTGCATACATAGAGTCACTCTAAATGAGGTATTGTATAGATATCCTTGCCCCAATTACCTACCTATCTTTTTTACCTATCTTTTTTCGTTTTGTACCTACGTCATAATAAATATCTCTCTTGACATTTACCTATGGGTACAACTACAACACAATATGCAAAACTGTTTTGAAAATCTCCACTGTTGCCAAATCTTTGTGACGTATGTATTTATGTAGATACGAGTAAATCATTCAAGTTGACAAAAGTTTTTTACATTACCTACATAATTTTATTGCAAAATCACAGAACTAGGTTAATACTGGCAGTCTGATCACAGAAAAGATATCCATTCCAAAATATTAGACAGCAAAAGTTAGCAAACATAAAACCACGAACTACTGGCTGGATGAATAACTGCAGCTTTTGTAAACTTTTAACGATTTATGATACGTTCACTGTGCACTGACGTACCGAGTTTAGATGCAACTTGCAAGTTTGTGATAGTATGGGTACATTGACACTTTTCTTTGCATGTTACATAATCTCTATATTTTAATTAATTTATTATTGTTATGTCTGTAGTTCGCACACCAACAGGTAGGAGTATATAGAGCAGCGATCCTTTATGTTACATTTTAACAACTGTATTTACCTAGAATTTGTAATAAATATATGTAAGTATTTAGATTGTTGATTTGTGTGAATTGTACAAAAATTTAAATGTAGGAAATGTATATAAGAAAACAATTTGTATTGTATTTCAAAGCATTTGACAATTAATTGATGGTGATAGGTTTTTAACTATTTGGTTTTGATACTGATTATACTAATTATAACACTTGTTTGTAAAAAATGAATTTGCTATTGATACCTATTAATTGCCAAGAACAAAACAATTTTTTTCGTCTTGTTTTGTCACATTTAATGAACATGTAAATATATGTCATAACTAAATTCCTTTCGGAGCGCTTGGTTGACGCGACGCGTGACCAAAATGCTGGCCATTTTCTGGCTCAACGTATCAGCATTGCCAACCAGCGTGGTAATGTAGCCACTATAATGGGCTCGCTGCCCTCTATCTTTAGGTTTTTCTGAAGGTTTTCTAAGTGTCCCCCTTTTTTATGTTGTAGTTAGAAGTAGTATGTTTAGTTTTTCTTCCCTTGTTTTTATGTAGGTATTATTATTGTAACTAAATTGCCATTCAAGAGTTTAGTACTCAACTCGTAGTGTTTGCGTTACTGTGAATAGTTGAATGTAGAAAGTCGTTTAGGTCCGTCCTCCATTCAATGGTTTGCTTCGTCGATGCAATTTAAGTTTATCAGTCGACTGTTTGTTAGAACTTATTCAGATAAATAACAGATTGAGACAAACAAGAGGTGGTCTGTAATAACAATGTCAATTAGATTTCACGTATTATATCTGTCTCGTTAATTATATAATCTATTACTTACTTATATAACATTTTTATTGTCTTGAATTGAGTGAAGTTATTAAGGTATCTACACAATATGGTGTGGTACGGACTAAATAATTAGAAATTTATTCATATAGGTAATTTCGTATGTATTTTTTATTTATTTACCAAAACTAAATTCATAAGATAAAATAAAACATAAAATTATGAATAAAATTGTTAATACTTATTCATATGTGTTTAATTTAAAAAAACCTACAATTTCATATTTGTTTTAGAGAATAATCTCATAAACCGTTGTCCCATATTTTTTTTGTAACAATAATTATCTTGTTATATTTGTACCAAAATAATCGAAGAAAAACTGCACTGCAACGCGCAATATACATATAGGTACTAAAACAACTTCAATATGCACTAATTGTAATTGTTATCTGCAAGTCGCATAAAATGTACCTACTTTGAAAATACATCCTTACCCTTCGGGTCAGCTCATTACCCTAAATTGAGAAAGGACTCTTCACGTATAATTACATAAAGCTAATTATGCTTGCAAGGGTCATTCATAAAAAATGTATCCTCGTAAAGGGATATGACACGGTGTATTCTGAAGGGCCCCTTATTTTGCTTACTCTGTGAACAACAAGTTTTCCTGTGTATTTTTGGATCATAGAAATATGACTGGATCTGTTAATATGTGATTTTTTATGTGTCTTACAAAAAGATAAATTTCAAGTGACATATTTAAGTACTTTGTTTATTTATTGCTTATAGTATCAAGTTAATTAGTAGATAAAAGTAGTGTAAGCGCAAGTAATTCGTGACTGCTTTTCAGAGATAAATAATTAGAGTAGCTAAATTATTGATTGGCAATTGAAGAAGCTATTGGTTTACTTTAGTATAGTTAGAAAAAACAGACCAACAAAAATCTGATCTTAAAAGGTGTATCTTTTCTCTGTAAGAAAAATAGTTATGTTAGTGTCAAAATCAATAAATGTATTCGTCGTAATTTTTGAGAAGTTTCTTTTATTTGTGTATTTTATTTCTTAGGATTTCTTGTCAAATCTATATCATAACTCGGTCTGCGTTTTTGGATGAGTCATCGCCCTTTAATAAATGAAGCATGGTCCATAAAGGGCTGTCAATGTAGGGTCGTCCTGTTGCCCTACAAACCTGCCTTTGTGTATTTTTTGCTATGACTTGCCACTTTTTTTCTCGCTGAAGGGCTTTATATTTGGACAAAAATAACTCTGCAATTTTTTCAAAATTCGCGGAACATTTTTTTTAAGTGAATTAGTACTGAGTGTAAACTTTGAAACATTCTACCATATAATTTTAATTAAGCATGGATTAGTTTCTTAATATTTTTTGGTATTCCAGATATTAATTAATTTGTTTTTCATATCACTAACTTAAATTAGCCAACTGTATTCAAAATATACGAAATTTTGTATTAAATATAAGTAAAAATTCACACATGCTATCGATTACACCTGATTCTGAAACCAAAACTACACGAACATCAAAGCATTAGTTTAGTTAACGCATCAACTAAATCTATACATCAAATTGTTCAGAATCCTAATCACAAAGTGTCACGGTGACAAAGCATGAGTGTGCCATTCATAAACAGCATGTACATACAAATATACACATGTACATATATAGTGTCAATACAATCCATCACTCGGATCCAGTAATGTTGCCTGTGGGATATCCTTACAGACGTGTATGCAACCGGGAACTACCTACGTACGGGTTGTCAATGTGTGTTTATTTTGCTACCGGTTAAAATCTTATATATAAAAACCGGCCAAGTGCGAGTCGGACTCGCGCACCGAGGGTTCCGTACAAACCTGCAAGGTTTACAAAGTTCGTTCATTACGACAATCGAGTCATAACTATGGTATTTTTATATATTTTTTAATGTAACTAAAAATTTAAGGTATTCGGAATTTTTCCTTTATGTGTGGTATAAAACGTTGCTTCATGCCAAATTTCAAGATTCAAGGTCGACTGGAAGTACCCTTTAGGTTTTGATTCCCTTGCAAGTACTTGCGAGTTTCAAAATATGCAGCTTAAATTGCTGTTTCTTTTGATTGCGTTGACATAGAAGTTTGATTTTGCTACAGCTTAAAGGTATTATAGACTTGAGTATTTGGTATGAATTTCAATTTAATACCTCTACGCGTTTATGAGGAAATGGGTAGTAAGTTTAAGATTATTAAAAAAAAAATATTTTGTGATGTAACTAAAAATTTATGGTTTTCGTAATTTTTCCTTTATCTATGCTATAAGACGTTGCTTCGTACCAAATTTCAAAATTCTGAGTTCACGGGAAGCACCCTGTAGGTTTTGATTCCCTTGCAAGTGTCGAAAATTTGCGGCATAAATGGCTGTATCTTTTGATTGCGTTGGCTTAGAAGTTTGATTTTTTCACAGCTTCAAGGGACAGTAGACCTGAGTAATTGATATAAATTTCAGCTTCATACCTCTACGCGTTCCTGAGAAAAAGGGTCTTGACAGACGGACGGACGGACGGACGGACAGACGGACAACAAAGTGATCCTATAAGGGTTCCGTTTTTTCCTTTTGAGGTACGGAACCCTAAAAATGAATCGCAAAATGTGTTGGTAAGCGCATAACTCACAACGCCTGGACCGATTCGGCCAATTCTTTTTTTTAAATGTTCGTTGAAGTTCAAGGATAGTTTTTACGGCGAGAAAAATTAGAAGCAAAAAAAAATTTAATACCATTACATACAGGCGGTGTACGGGCGGCCCTTACATTCTTCGATATCCAAAACTACGCAACTACGCAACGGGATTGATATAATTTTTTTTAACAGATAGTGTTTTCAGTGGACGGTTTTTAAGTATGTAACGTGTAACCGTGCGAAGTCGGGCAGAGCAGCTAGTGTTTATATAAATTTGATTCAGTTAAAAGGTTTGATACATTGTAAGTGAGCGTATTAATAATTTAAACATCCAATACGACTGAACAGAAATACCTAGTACACTTATTTAGATTTTATAGTTTGACTCGTATTTTGAAACAAATAACTTAGAATTCAAATTCATAAATGCTGTGCTTAAATTTAACAATTATTTCACAAAATAACGTACCAACAATATAACGGAAATAGAAATAAAGATTTGGTTGATACTTTTTCCTTCTTTGACATTTACCACAAATAGATTTGTAGTAGTTTAAATATCTACCCGTAAACTGGCGAATTTCACCCCTAACATCCGAACACAAGTTTGAGCTCCCCCAGCATTGGGTATTCCTCAGCTCAGTCCGACACGAGACAAAGACAAATAGTTCTCAAATTACCTCCGCATCGATTGATTGAAGAAAAATGCGCGCCATGTTCTTATCTCTAACTCAATTTGTACAATACTGATAGTTTATTCCGTTTGACATGGGTGATGTACAGCGTAGTTGGATTTATCCCGGCAGTTTAAGAGGTTTAAAAAAATACTGAAAACCCATGTTTATAGAAAGTTGCATATATTTTGTAAGATTGTATTATTTAGATATATTATGCATGTAAATTTATCTTGTTCTTTTGTATCTCATACGTGACCTTCGTAAAAAACATGTCAATAATTATACATGCTTAATCTATTTAAAGAATATCTATCTACCATCACATACATAAGCAAATATAAACTACAATCTCGCGTTTAAATTGAACAATAAATATTCTGTATTAAATATTATATATATTTGCAATTTAAATATGTTTTATATTACAGGAAGTACAACAACTTCTATAAGTTAATTAGGAAGTCAATAATCCATTCCAAAAAAGCAAGTTCGATTTCGTTTAATTTTTACAAGTAAGTATTGTATATTTTTAAGTCTACTCCGGCAACATAATGTTATATTAGCCTAAATAACAAATTGTTAATTAAAAGTAACTTTGGTCCCGATACTCAAACTTTTAATAAAATATTAACCTCCTTACTTATAAATTTCCGAGGCGGCGTACCTAAGAAAATGTCCAGAAGGTGTGGATTTAGGGAAATAGGGTGACTTGGGGCGTAAAAGGAAAATATAGGGATCAACGCAATGTACCTTACAGTAAGGTGTTATTTTACGAGTACATATACTATACAGTCTACAATATTTAACTGGATTCTGTATTACAAAACACGTATGTAGTAGAAAATCAGGTTGTTTTGAATTTACTTTTCTTCTCTTTTTTCTAGTAGTTTTAGTAAGTTTATCCCTCCAAAAAGGCTTAGTTCAAGTCTAGCTCCATCCCTGTCGTCCGGGTACAAACCGGGTATGTTGGCGCGGCCTAATTCGGCGTGCCGTGATTGATTGCCATCGTTTAGCTAATGAAGAAAAACTCTTAGAAGTATTAGTAAATTAATACACGAAGAATATTGGATTACTGAAACTAATCAGTTCAGGAATTCAGTCTATTATATATATTTATATATATAATAGTTATTTATTTATATTTATTTATACATCATTATCGACTGATTATATTTTCGTACCGCTTGGCTTCGAAACTTTTGGTCCGTGGGGTAAAAGCACTAAGTCTTTTATAAAAAAATTAAATAAAATGTTGATTGACATCACTAGAGACAAGAACGCTGACTGGTTCCTTGCGCAAAGGATTTCTATAGCAATCCAGCGTGGGAATGCAGCCAGCGTTCTTGGTTCCATACCACATGTAGATTGTTTAAATTTAGTTTAGATGTAAATACTCTTTTTTAGTTCTATTAGTGTTAATATGTAGATGTCACTATTATCTTTACGTGTCTTTTTGCTCTTTACTAATCATTCTGTTGAGAACAAAATTAATATAAAATTATAATATATAAATACATATTTATACATATACGTTTGGACGTCGGCAACGTGTCCGGATTGACGATTCCTATTCGTCTTGGTGTGACGTGTTAGCTGGCGTACCACAGGGCGGCGTGCTATCTCCTCTTTTGTTTTCTCTCTTTATTAATTCGATATCTCATAATCTCTCTTCTTCCTACCACCTATATGCAGACGATTTGCAAATATATGCTCAAGCTCCTCTAGAACGCATTGATGAAGCTATAAAAACAGTTAATGGTGATCTACACCGTATTTGTGAATGGAGTCGTATGTATGGCTTAACAATAAATCCAAACAAGACACAGGCAATCATTATAGGTAGTTCTCCGCTTATCTCTCTTATAGACTGGTTTCACCTCCCGCAGGTTGTGTTTGATGGCGTACCCATCGAAATAAGTGAGTCAGTTAAAAATCTAGGAATCATTTTTGATAGGGAACTCTCATGGGTGCCGCAGCTTGGTGAGATGAGTCGCAAAATATTTGCTTCGTCTGCCTCGCTTAGGCGGCTACGTAATTTCCTTCCCATATCGACCAAAACTGCACTAGTTCAATCCTTACTTCTTCCTATCCTTGATTATGCCGACGCTTGCTATCCAGATTTAACCGAAGAGCAGATCGACAAGCTCGAGCGTCTTCAAAATTTCTGCATCCGGTACATATTTGGTTTACGTAAATATGACCACATTTCCGAATTTCGACAAAAGCTCAAGTGGTTACCTATTCGTCTTCGCCGTAATACTCACATTTTGTCCCTCTTCCACCCTGCTACTCCTTTATACCTAAAAAATCTCTTTTCCTTTGTATCTGCTACCCACTCTACTTCTTTACGTCCTTCCCGTACCCTCTGTTTACAATTTCCTGTTTTCCGTCATTCCAACGCTTTCTATCATTCTTCCTTCACTGTAAAAGCGGTCCTTCTTTGGAATGACTTGCCCCTTCACATCCGGCAAGCCAAATCTCTTTCAGTTTTCCAGGGTTTGGTATATAATTACTATTTATCCAAGGTATGATTTGCTATCCTATATTTAATTGAGTGATATATATATTTTTTTTATGAGACAATGTATTTATTTTCCCTTTGCTTACATTGTTAGTTGTTTGTTTGTTTTTTTTTCTTTTTTATGTGTATTCCTAGCAATAATTTAGTGTTTAGTATGTTTGTTTCTTAAGGTATCTGTTATGTTGTTGTTTGTACGCCACCGACTTTTACATGTTTCTTTCCTAGCAATCTTTACTAAGGTTGCCTGGAAGATCGCTCTACGCGATAAGGCCGCCCAATGTACCTAGGTTAAGTAATTTTACTATATATTGTTTCTGTATTTTGTTTTCCGGTGTACAATAAAGTTATATTGATTGATTGATTGATTGATTGATATAAATATTATATACCCGGAAAAACAACATACAGAACATGGTCGGCAAATGAAAGATGGCGTTTGTAAACAGAGAAAATTGCGATTGAATTCGTTTTATTTAACTTATAGAAATAATATAATTAACTAGTAGGTGGTCGTAGCTTTACTCGCATTTAGAAGTAAAAGTTACATCTCCTTTTTCACTCCTTTTAAAGTGGCATTTCCAAAAACCCTTTCTTAACAGATGCCTACGTCATAACATATACCTGCAAGCCAGCAAATTTCAGCCCTATTCGTCTAGTGGTTTATATTATAATTATCAAGAAAAGACGGGAGACACCCGCTCTGGATCATTTCTGGTGCAAAGGTTAGCCATCGCGATTCAACGTGGCAACGCGGCGAGCGTAATGGGAACCTTTGCGCCGGGAGCGAGCCGGGGTGCGCTCTTTGATTAATTTTTGTTTGTTTTATTTTACTTCATATTTTATTTTAGGTACATATATTGTATATATTAATATTATGTTTAAAAATATAATATATGATATAAAAAAAGAAATATCAAGATGTCCAGATAAGCTATTGAAAGTGTTTTGTTATCATATTTTTGAATATTATTTACTATCAAATGGCATTTTCTCAGTCAGATAAAATTTGTGAAACATGACAACTTCTCTACCGTTACGGTAAATCAGAACGTAACTAGTCTCAAAACGAATGAAACATAGCACAAGTATGTATTTATTTTACCAAAATCCAACTTGTATTGGTCAAAACAACGTCGTACAATTATTTTTTATCCCTACCCTAATGAAATTTAACTATAGCATAAAACATACACAGTGCTCCATTACTGCTGTTTTTATTTCTGCACTCTTATGGGAACAAAGATAATATAATCTAAAGACTCTGACAACTTTTGAAAAGTTTTATATTGTATCCTTGATAAACTTTGTACAACTATTTCGCGATCTTTTAACAAACTATGTCATGTGCAAAGCAATGAGTGTTTTGGATGTATGTGACAAGACTGTTAGTCTTGGTATTAATTGCAATAAAAATATTTTGGCGTCGAGTAAACAATGAAACAGCTTGTCTTGCTGCATATGACGCGTCTATGATGAGATATTATTCGGTTTCTGAATATTTATATAGACTCACTGCGGGTTGCTGCGCCAAACGAGCAATTAATTTACGCATCAATATAATTTATTACAGGTTTAATTTATCCATGTGAATTTATTTGACACATACGTTGATAAAATTAGACGTCTTTAAGTGATGTTGTTGTATGTAGCTAATCTGAGTCGTAAGTCCATTCAATTTAATAACGCACTGCCCCTTCGTTATCGCAGTGCTACAGTCACTCATAGAGGGAATAAAAACGTATTGAGATGACCTGTAGTACGCAGCTTTTTGAGTAGAATAAGCTTATTTAGTTTAATAATTATTAATTTGTATGGTATCTGTTTAAAGGCGATTGTGGCTCGGTGGGGAAGCATCCGCTTTATAGTTAGACAACCCCAGTTCGAATCCCAACGCCAATGAGTTGTATTTCATGTTTTGTGTGCTCACTTATCGGTGGAGGAAAACATCGCGAGGAAGCTGACATTGTGTAAAGACCACAAAATCTTATCATATGTGCCATTCGTGGAAGGACCTGGGCGCCTGACATTATGTATCTGCCCGTAAGCACTTCCTCATGGAATTAATTCAGCGGGGGAGTCATGACTCTCAGTGCTGAGTAAGTACTACTAAGGAGAAATAGATTCTTGATGTACTTTGAAAACAAAAACAAAGTAAGATCACGAAACATAACCTTATCCAACTCTTTGTTTAAGTGGAATAAGTTTTCCACTTCTGTCACTCACATTACCCATTATATTTTGTATGACTGCCTTTACAACCAAAACCTCCCAAACTTTACTATCCCACAAAGAAGCTTAAGTGAAAGAGTGGAAGCAGGAATTAATTTATCAACGGGATAAATCAAATGAGGGTCTCTGACGGCGTGGTGATTGTGGATGGGACCTTTATCTGTGTCTTTGTTTTACGGCCATTTTGTTTCGAGCCTCTTTTATTTTCAGTCTGTTCTTTTTGAGAGTGACGTCGTAAAAAGTTAAGATGAATTTCAATGCAGTACTCAAGGTAAGGAAGGTAAGTTGGTGTTTATTTTGTTGTTTTAGAGTTTATGGTGGTTGTATACGACTCGAATTAGTCAAAATAATTGAAACCACTTCAAACTAATACAAAGTTTTTGTGGTGTTTTTAGTACTACAAGTAATTGGTTAATTATTATTTTTTCATGACTTTGACGTAATTAATAAAACACAGTTCAGTTACGAATATTTTGATGTAATCAAAGAAAAATACATAAACACCTACATAATAAAAATAATGAAGCATTTTATGCGTCTCCCTCAAACTTTCTCGAATATCAAGTATCTTACCTTGTTCTTGATCCTTGATCCAGCGCTAAGCAGTGCCGGGTACAGCAATTAGTATGTCACACAAAGCCACTAATCCCGCGCGGCGCCACTAATGAAAAAACTTCCGACCTCCACTGTCAGTTTAACTCGAAAGCGTCGGCTTCGGAGGTATTAACACAGAGTATTCAATCCACAGAAATACATACATACTACGACGCAATTTTCAAAATTCGAGTGGCCTTCTAGCTTAGTTGGTAGTGGCCTGCCTTCTAATCTAGGGTTTACGGGTTCGATTCCCGCGTGACACAAGTATTTATGAATTAAAAAAATATATAATTACTTGTGTTGAGTCTGGTTGTTTGTACGTATAATAAGTATGTATTTACAAAAGAAAAGTATAGGTAAGTATTATATCTGTTATATAGTGTCCCGGAATATTTATTTATTTATTATTATATGTATTATTTAGTAAACTGATACTTAAAAAGAAATAACAAGCTGTTAATGAGACTGGCGACAGAGTATGTCGGGCTCGGAGCTAATGAGACTCCACTACTCTAAAACCTGCCAATCCCTTCGTCTTGGAGAGGGCAGGTTTCGCGGGCAAGCGAGCAAATACTCCTCCGTAATTCCCGCCCAATAAGAAGTAACCCTTGTCGAAGATGGAGTATAATTATTAGAAGAAATAAGACAATATTCAGTTGGATAGTTTCCGTCTCTCTGCAACATCCTACTCCGCTTGAGGTATTAACGCGAGTGAAATCCGCCACTTGCGTGCTACTCGTAGTACAATGGAGTGCATGCCGTGAATAAATTAGCTGACGAAGCTGCTGCCTCTCCAAACACGGCCGGAGCTCTCGACACGTTTTAAAAAAACGGGTTTTGAATGCAGGAAAATTTAGGCTGAATTTGAATTTTTTTTATGCTTTTAGCCTAAATCCTAATAAATTGAAATATATATGCTTATTATTATTTTTGTGTTATATTACAGCTTATTTTAAAATATCCATTATGTAACGTTTCAAGCATTGCGTGAACTTTCCATAAGATGCGCTCAAATTTCACAATGGGTAGATAGCAAAAATAAACAAATTTATCATACTGCGTCACTACGGATACACCTTGAAATACCTTAAAGATATCTTAATACCACCGTCTTATTAACCACCTGCAGGTCAATTCTGTGACCTCAAGGTGACCTCAACCCAGTCCACAAAGGGACGCTAATCTCATAATTTTGTTCGCACAATGGCGCCCTCTGGAGGGCTAATATCGACCTAAACATGCGTTTGACCTCATTACAGGCTTTACAAAACACTGCCTATTGTAGTTTGAGTTTACGGCATCGTATTTTGTCGGCTTGAGTATTGGGTATCAGTATCTAAGGGCCTACTGATGTATTGTGTTGATAAACTTGTGTTGCTATGTCGCGCTTGTTATGCTTAGCAAGGAAGTGGTTGTTTGTGAATGTAAGTATATTTATTATTTCTTAGCTGAACAGTGAACCAACTTATTTGTTTTTAAATTAATGTACCTAGGTTAATTTTTGGTGTTTGTTGCTTTGTTTTCCTTGAAAGCGGGAAATTATTGAAAGAGGTCAGTGTTTGAGGGATAAGGGGTGGATTCCCGGGCTGGGTAGTTTTTGACCCAACAAGTCATTCTGGCCATCCAGCGCGGGAATTATGAACATTTACCATTAAGTATGAAGTTACTTTTTAGCTTGAAGTAATTACCTACTTTTTTGATTACTAATTATGTTCAATGTTTACCAATAAAAATCGCTTGCATATGCAGTTTGTTCTAGATATAGGTTTCGAAAACCGTGATTTTGAAAATAATTATCTTAAAAAAATGTTACAGTGTAGTAGTAGGAAGTGTTAAGTGTATTATTTAGGACCACCAAGAGAAAAATTATAACATTCACGCATCTTATATTCAATTTAAAAATACACAGTTATTCTTTTGAGAACTTTTAACTCCCGTTTGTTTTAAATTTCCTGCGAGATAAAAACCGAAGTGGAGAAGCACTGTGAAAATAATTACTTTGCTAAAGTAAACCAAGCTGAAAAGCACTATGCATTTCGCATTTTTCTGTACCATTATGCTAAAAATATTGCAGTTGATGGTTTGCACGGGGTTTTGTGCAATGACGATTATGTATCTATATAGGTAACAAACACGTTGGGAGAGTATTCAGAGAGTTTGAATGACTTGTACAGATTATGTATGAACATGCACCTATATTAGATTTACCTATATGTATCTTGTTCCTCCAACGCATTCAAATGTTTGATCTGATTCATAAATGATATGTTATAGATATAAATTGTGTCTTGGATTTACAGATAGGCAAGTAACACCACAAGTCAGCATTTGCAAGAAATAAAGATTTATTATGAAAAGAAACAACGTCTTTACAGACTTTTCTATTTGTAACTTCGATAAAAAGATGATTTATTGGCTATTAAAAGCCACATGGAATTGAATAAAAAACTCTACACTTTGCTCTTTAGGAATACGTGAATAAAAGATAAAAATAAGATGTCTACCGTCCTTTACTTGTAAATAGAATGTTCAGCCATAGGAACAAATCTGAAAAGGTCCCTCTAGAGCTTCTATCAAGTGAAGCTACTACTTCATACAGGTAATAATTTTACATGACGACCTAATTTAAGCACCGCTGCACTACGACCAACAGACAGAGCGTATTTTTTTTTAAAACATTTACTTGAATGGCTAAAATAGATAACAACACTTAAATTAAAAGATTTTTTTGTCTGAAATTTTAACCTCATCATCATCATCAGCCTGAAATCAACCACTGCTGAACATAAGCTTCTCTTTTCTAATCTACTTATTTGTTAATTTTAAATCACTTTTATTTGACTTAGGTACTTACTGTAGTGTAATAAAGTTTTAATAAAAATACGATCAGGTTTGGTAATGGGTTTTTGCCTCTTAAGCTAGACAGTTACTAAACGTGAATAAAAAGCCTTAAAAGCATGTTCAGATCCTAAACCTTTCTTCGCTGCCATCCGCTAATAAGGTAAGGGATCCAAGTGCTTTTAACCCATCTGACTATATGAGTACACGTGTTCTTTTACTTCGGGGTTTTTTACTTGTGCATTTTTGTCGATTACAGTATCAAAATTAGAAACAAAATGTGAGTTTTTGAATCGCTTTGGTATTATATTTTTTACGAGGAATGGGTTTTCACTTGACCATAATTAAATAAAGTTTAGCAATAACTACAGTAAAAAGCACCAGAGAACTAGAATTTAACTCGTATCCAAAATAGTTTATGTCAAATGATACCGTAAAAAATCTTTGGAGTTTTTAAAACCAAGGCCAAAAAAATATACTGAAAGTGAAAGACACAAACAAAAATAAAATCATGAATAAAAAATTTCATGAAGTCCACACAAACACCCGTCATTTCAGTTATTATTCAAATTTCCAAACGAGAAAACTTAGCCCTTAAATCAAAGCGACAAAGAGAAGACAACAAAAGGGCAATTTTATAATAGAATAAAGAAACTCTCTAATGAGTGTTAAAGATACAAATCTGGTACATAAGAGCATATCGTCTGAACAATAAAGTAACATGTTTTTACTAAATTTTACATTATGATATTGATATAACTGTTTATAAAACTCACACAATTTGTATTTTTTTAATACATTTTGAAATGAAAGGAGAACCAAACTGGAATCATATTGAAAAAAAAATACTACTTTCTATCACATTTAAAAAAAGTCCTATTAATAAAGAACCTTTTGTCAAAGAACCTCCTACAAAAACTAGCAACATGAAATAAAATAAGCCCTTTACTTTATCACTCTTCGAAGTTTTAGGTACCGATGATGTTTATAGCTTACTGAAGAAATTGTCGCATCAATCGAATTCTAATCTTATACCAGTTAACTATTTCAAAAAGCTAAAAATAATCCTGAATTGATATAATACAGTAATCCTGAATTGTTTTAGCTTTCACGGTTTCCATTGCCACTGATCACTTTGTCACCCTCTTTCCCCAAAGTAAAATCTGATATCGCCCCACGGATCCAGATAAAGTGTATAAACAAACTCCATTGAAGTTAAACTGCGTACGTGTGTTGAAAGCGGATGTTGAAGTTTACTTTACCAATTAGTGTTCCCGTGAAATGAGGCCGAGGAATGGGAGTTGCGCTTTTGTTAGATATGTGAGTCGTAGATGTGTTGCTAGATTGTGTTGATAGAAAGCGTGTTGAGTTGGCAAAATATATGAGCAAAGTATATAGGTATATTCTTTCAAAACTAAATATATAAAACTTAAAGGTGACTGACTGACATAGTGATCTATGAAAGCACAACCCAAACTACTGGAGACGGATCGGGCTGAAATTTGGCATGCAAGTAAAAGTTATGACGTAGACACCCGAAAACCTAGAAAGAAATTTTTAGAAATGCTACTTTTAAAGGGGTAAAACAAAGGAGGCCATTTTTACTATTTAATGCGAGCGAAGCTGTTAGCACTTGCTAGTGTTTAGATAAATCGGGTTAAAAAGTAATATTTCTGTCTTGATGACTAAGTAAATCATCACAACAACATTTTAAGACAAAAGTTTTTATATTATGTGTGCGTGGTTTCTTTGTCATGCTTGAACGGCTTGAACGATTCAAATGGATTTTGGTATGACCATGGTTACGCAAAAAGGTTATTTTTGTCCCAGATTAATGCCGGAAACATCATAAGGCACCGCTATTGAATGTTTTATATGATTGTTGTATGTTGTCTTAAATTAAGATTAAACAACTTTTGATAAGTTTATAAATGTCATATTTTCTGACCTGCATTAATATTTACCTACGTTATAAGCTGTTTAAGCGACTGTCTGCCCGAGCATAGCTAAGGACTTGAGCATGTCAAGCGGCTGTTTTATTTACAATGACACAACACACTAGATGCCAGTATGGCAAAAATCATCACATGTGTATGTATACCCCGTTTCACAAAAAAAAAACCCTTACCGAATGAAACCACTGCCAATATAAAAAAATATAGCCTAAAACAATTAAACAGTGGCCGTCTTGTCCCATACTAAACAATCACTTGTGTTATGATACATCTTCATGCTGATTAGTCCGTCATCACGGAGGCGTGATATGATTGAATGCTAATTGGTCCGCATATGCTTGACGTATCCTTCTGTTTAGACCATAGACAATAGTTTGATAGTCAGATGTGTCTAGTTACATTGTCTATGGTTCAGTGGAAGCCAAGCAGTAAGCTTGTGCTGATTCCAGTGAAGTGTAAAGCTGCGCTTTCACAATGTTACAACTGGCAGCGCTTACGGCACTAATTGGGCACTTGACGACGACTTCCTGAATCGTAATCTAGAGCATGGAGTGTATTCTCATATGCAGATTTTTGGGTTTTTGAGGTGTTTTGTTACACGCATGATATTGGTATGCTTGTTGCCTAAAATTTTGTATAAATATAATATTTCTCATTGTATGATACAGTTTACTAATACATATTTATATTATGAGTGTTTAAAGACCTTATCAAAGAAAACAAAGATAAGAAAAATAAAATTAGTAATGGCGTCCGTAGTGCAAATTAAATTATTACAAAAAGAGTGTGAGTCATAAAAAAAAATGCCAAAAATGTTTACAAACAGCTTCAAAACACTCAAAACTGTTTGTCTTATACAAGCGATAACATACAGAGACGTTAAAAGAAAATTGCCTTTGCTTCGTACCTTCTAAATTTTCAATTTGAATACAATGTGGCGGCTTTTTACGTGGCTTTCGCATTCTGGCGATATACTTAAGTACCGCATCTTAAACGGTCTAAAGAAACCAATAAAGGAGGGTTGTCTTTTATGTTTTTGTGAAACAGTACAGTAACATTCAATTTTTGTCCGACTTAAAGAAAAGGAGTTTATCTTAATTTTTATGTAGATTACGCGATTAGTACGTTGCTTATGAACACATTTCATTTTTTTTTGTTATTCGATGAGAATTGTTTTCGAAGTGTTCCCATATTTTTTTAAAACATCATCAATCTTTTGAATTACATAAAGAATTTGCAGAAAAGACTGTACTTCGCCTATCATAGTAAAATAAGTTATATTTTAAAAATCTCACCAGGTTCCTTTATTGACCCCTAAATCGTAATGCTCACAAAACAAAAACGTTAACAGAACTGTTTTTGTAACTAAAACATGTTAGACTAGACCATAGCTTGTCTGATGGTAGCAATAGCTATGTCCTGATTATGAAATTCAAGAGTGTTCGTTCAAATCCAGAGTAGCCAGGTTTATTTTAGATAAGCAAACAAATTTAACAAAAGTATTTAGAGGCTGTAGCTAAAAATAAGCTTATAAAACACATTGTTTTTCTATAGTTTAGAAAACACGTTGTTTTATAAAATACATTGTTTTTCCATAGTTCAAGCGTGCTATCAACGCACAAAGTTAATTGACTTTACGGAAAGAACCTATCTAATAGGTCCTTTGCACCTATTTTTAGATTGGTACTTTTCTTGAAACCAATTTGAAATAAGTTAGGTGCTCTTCACGCAGATGCTATTGGGCCGGGTGTTCTAAGTGGAATACATCGTTTTGAGTTCAGAAAGCTTAAACTTTGTTTTACACAGTCTACCTCATAAGCTGTTACCGCGGTTTCGATGTACAGTAATGTACACGTAGGCACGACCTGTTTAGCAAAAACGTAAACACCTGCTTTTTATTCCCTTTATGTTTGTGTTCGCCACCTTTTAGGCTCGTGCTGACTTTTATGCTCGTTTCTTTTATAGCTAACCTGTATGAAATTGCGTATGTAGCGGTTAATGTACTTTAAAATGAGATAAGATTATCAAGGGTGACGGGAATATGTAGTGATAAGTCACATTAAAATAGGAATTTGATTGAGTATTTGAATATTTACAAGTGCTTCTGAATGTTTATTCCTTTGGTACCCTGAAACTTACTTTAATACAATACAACAATACAATTCAATTGTTGTTTAACAAATTTGTTAAAGATCATGAATTTCAAACATTTGGAAACCAGATATAAAAGTAATTATAATTATTAAGTCACATGTAATTAAATCTAAGACTATTTTAATTTAATAATAAATGATATCATTCTAATATGTTAAAGAAATAATAAACAATTCTTTATTTAGGACCAAAACAGACAATTACTTTGCTACTAATTCGTCATTTTAGAAAAGCGCAGTGATAAAGATACGAAAAGAATTACATTTTAGCCCAACAAAGTGTATTAAAGAGCAAAATCCTTAGCTTAACCTTAATATTTTGCTCATAATACGGAGAATTTTTTATGCGATGCACAAAGTGAAACTCATTTTCTGTCCACAAAGGCGCTAGCTGACCGCTAAGCTAAGCTTTGGTACGCGGAAATTTAGCCACCAAAACAAATTTTGGCGTATTTTCTTTTATATTACCTTTATTTTTTAAATTATTTTAAATATTATTCAAATAACCTAAGCATCATATCAAAGTGAGAGTGATATCGTTGCCATTATTTTCTCGATCGCGCCTCAAATAGAGCAACAAATACATGTGATTTTTAGTATAGAAGTAATAGAAATACTGTTTTTATCCGTACTTAACACATAATAATACCCATGATATTCCACAAACCTTGCAACGAAATATTTCTTGTATATTACGAAAATGCTACGAAAGCGTAGATTCTCTACGCGCGTAGCTGGTCTACGCTATAGATTTGTAAACCCGAGAACAATAATGAAAGTCCAGACATGACTGAGTTTATATCCAAAGCCGAATTGAGGGATACCATGGATTTAAAACATAGGAGTTATAATACTGCTTTGCTGTTATTCTAGTAAACATTATTATTTTAACTCTTTGTGTGTGCCATTAAGACATTAAATGGGACGACACGATTGTAAGACAAAATTTCGATGTTGTAAATAAATTTTAATTTGTAATCAGATTTTTCTTAAGCTACTTCTTTATTTGGTTTACTATAATCTTTACTTCTAACTACATTTTCATAGATGACATTTTTATGTACACAAATCTTAACATACCAATGTACATAAATAAAAATGACTTTCTTATTTTTAGAAATCTCAGATTATTTAAAGTATTAGTGTATTTTACATAATTTTTAACCATAGTATAATGTTTACTAATCATAAAAATCATAGCCACTAGTGGTAGTCCCCAGGGTCAGCCTGTAATCAGCGGTCACAGGCACGGCCTCACGCGGCTCAAGGCGGAACTTTCCTTGTGATTTGCGCATGGCTGCTCGTCAAACAACACCGGCGGCTGCGCTATTAGTTCTACACGCAGACGAACCTTTTTCGATACCGTTTACTGCTATTTTTAGGTTTTTTTTTGTGAATTGGGTAAATTTAAAACGTAAGGATTGGATTTACCATACCACCAGCAATCTTTACATACACATTTTATTACTCATTCGGTAAATGCGGTTACCCGACGACTAGTTTACTACTGTCTCTCTTGAGTCCTCTTGATATTTTCTCGTGACTGAGGGTCGTGACTTCCCCGCAGAATTAATTAGTTAGGGTAGTTCTCTTGGGCGCATACATCGTGGTGAGCACCCAGGTTCTTCCACGGAAGACACGTCATGTGCTCCGATATTGTGGTCCTCAAACATGTCGGTTTCATCGCGATGTTTTTCTTCACGGCTAAGCGAGTGCAAATCCACACAAATATTAAAAAATAAGTTTTCTAGTATACTCTCCAGGACACAAAGTATTCAATGTGTTAATCTTGAGTTTAATCTATTCTCATAATAAGTTCATTAAATTAGGACATAGCAGCAAACTAAAGATACAAAAATGGTTTATGATTACACAGTTTATTTATTTTCTTTTTATTTTCGTTAAATTAAATTAATTTATTTAATAATAATTTGCAAATGAAATAAATAAATAACTAAATAAGTGCCTATGAAAAGTTCCAAGCTTTCAATATGGCGTGCTTATTTAGCCATTTGTACGAAATGCTACGTATTTTTTTCGAGCTGAATCTATTTTGCAAAGTAATCTGTGTACTAAGTAGGTGTAAGCTCTGTAGGCAAAGTTAATGGTGGATGCAATCGTTATTTGACACTGCCTACTTTGCGAGACGGTTTTACCTCGTTCAATTAATTAAGCTTAGTAACGTATCTTGTTATATCTCAAAAGTCACATGGCTATGTAAATATGAACTTTTGTAGTTTTTCATGTTATTTGCTAATGTTTTGTATGATATTCTGAATAATAAAAATATATTTGCATGTCCAATATGTTAATCTTAAACCATTCGTTAAAATACGAGTATTCAATATATTTTTCTACAATTTTAATTTAAATATCTGATATATACAAATTTTCAAATACATAATATCTCGATAGCCTCTGGGCTACGAGTTTTTGTTTATCTGTGTTTCATATTTTATTTATTACTTTGATTAAAGTTTCCAAACTTAAATCTATGTAAGTAATTAAATCACTTTTGTATTATTCTAATCTACATATCTTAGGATATACGTTTGTTTTCTTCCTTATTAGAAATCATTCTAAAAACAGCTACCTAGAAATAAATCCATCGAAAAGGTATTTTATTAATCAATTCAAGTTTCAACCTTCTGGAAGAAATTCAATACAAAAGGAGATTTTATCAAACAGTCATAAAATGAAGTAAACTACGACGGAACCCTCGAAACGACCTCAAACTATCCCACTTGGAAACCCACAGGGAACCCAGATACAAGAAGGAAATAACATTTTCATTTATATAATCTTGCAAGATTCTACAGTGTTGTTGAAAAAAAATTTGTTAAAACAAGGTTCGGAAAAATTTAAAACCTTTTTTGAAGTCGGTTAGGAACAATCCAACGAGTTGTAATGTTTTAATGTACGAACTAAAACAATAACTAATATGTATATTAAAAAAATTCGTGCTTAGTAATTTTTTTTTTTTTTTTTTTACATTAGATAGGCTCACGCTTGACTACAACTTGCCTGATGTTAAGCAACGTTATAATCTACGATCTAGCGCGCTTGCCTAGAAGAAACCGGTTTAATGGTGAGAAAATATAAACCACCAAAGTAAGATTGAAAATCTGGCGTTAGAAATTATTTTATACAATTCATATCTCTATAATTTTTCTATTTAACCTTGTTTTTTTTTTTTTTTTTTTATAAAAAAAGTGGCAAAAAGGCAGACGATCTGCCTGATGGTAAGCAATCATCGTCGCCTATGGACACTTGCAACTCCAGAGGTGCTGCAGGACTTTGCCAGCTTAGAGAGGTGTTTGTGAATACCCTTTTTAAATCTCCCCATATTGTAGCTCCGTGGAAAGACCTCAGGGGGTAGATCGTTCCACATCTTGCAAGTTCGCAAGTTAAGTTGTTTTATTAAACTAAACTTAAACATGCCACGTTAACTCATTACACAAATCAAGCAATCGACTTTATAAGAATAACCTTTAAAACTCCCCAAGGGTTTGTAAATATGTAATTTGATGTTGGTTTTGATACGGCGTCGGACTGACGGCCCCTGGGGGGTCTGTAATATCTAAATTACTTTCTACGATACCTATTCCTGTTTTGAGAAGGAATATTGTAAGACTTTTCTATTTGAAGTAAGTAGGTATGAATTATGATGAATTAGAGTGATTTAGATATTTTTTTTTACGTGGGCAAGGTTTACGTTTGACTACAGCCTGCCTGATATTAAGCATTGCTGCAGCCTAGGGTGTAACATGCTTACCTAGAAGATAAACTCTCGATTAGTGTATGTATATTGTTTATAGGTATATATTTATTTCAAAACAACAAAAATTAATAGTAACACTTCCAAATAATAATAATAAAAAATATTATTAAATTATTATTGTTTATTTGCCTATTATTGAATATGTATTTTAATCAATATTTCTTGTAAATTTAACAGCCGGTTTCGTCTCACTGCTGGGTATAGGCCTCTCTCATAATATGCCATTGGCTTCAATCCTTAGCCAGCCTCACAGCCTCATCCAGATTTGACTCGCGACAGATGTTAGTCGTCAACTGATCTTGGCCACCACTCGGTCACTGCCTTACTCCACCTGCCATCTACTCGTCTAGCCAAGTGTCCCACCCAACTCCATTTAAGGTGCATGACTGCAAACCTAGCGTCTCGAACTTTCGTTCGTCGCCGGAACTCAATCCTTAAACACCTTAGTTTTTTTGAAAATGAACCTAAAACAGATTAAACAGAAGTCGCACAGAAGCCAATTATTTCCACAGCCAGGCTAGTGGCGCTACTGTCGCGGTACTTCCAATTACATGGATATTTCATAGAGGGCGCTCGACCCGCCGTGCATAAATGATGACTGATCCAACCCGATGAGAGGATTAAAACTCACTGAGCTCCTACGGTAATTGTTGTTTTATTAACGCTGAGTCTATTATGGAATCGAAGTGGTGGTGTGGTTCTTAAATTAAAAAGTTTGAGTATGTATGAAGAAGAAAAAAAAACAAAACAGTCAGGTATTGGACAAAAAAAGAAATAAGACATACAAAGAGTCAAAAGCTAAATATAGTAAATAAGTAGCTATACAAAATAGCTATACATAGTCCTGAGAGTTTACTAGTATATTATTTACATGTATTATTTAGTAATTGTTATTAATTAAGATATACATATGTAAATTAGGCAGCAATGAACTAAGAATTGGTATTCCTATGACAAATTTAGCTATATTAAAAAAACTTCAAAGGCATTTTTCGCTAATTTCAAAATATTTTTTCGAAGCCAAGTCTCAGTACAATTTGACCCACAACCTTTCCGAAGCAGCTTGATCTGTTTTGTTGATTTTACTTGTAGTTGACCTTCGGGCGAGGCTGAGATAAACTATTAAACCGGGGGCAGGTTTCATCATGAAAACATAATATTACCTTTTCAGTTAAAGAAAGTTGTTTTAACCGACCTGTCCTGAACATGACAGGCTTTTGTTACATGTTTCTTAAAATGTCTAGTTTGTTATAATTTTATTTTCAGTCTGTCTTGAACAAATTATAAAACAGAATACAAAATTTAATAGTACAAAGAGAGTTTTTAGAAGATAAGAACTCTCACAAGATTTGTTTTGTACCTTAGGTAAAAAAAAAATCTGGTAAGAACATAAAGATAATTAAATTACCATCATTAAATTTTACTAATTTAATGATAATTAAATTACCATCATTAAATTTTACTAATTTAATGATGGTAATTTAATTATCTTAATGATGGTAATAATCACTTATAGTTATTGTTGCCTTTTCGTAAATATTTTCCTGGTGATTTCAGATTTTATATAAGTTTAGAACTAGTATGTTATGTATGTGACACGTGATTTTAAAACGTTGATAACATATTACTAATTGCTCAATTCAAACGATAATTTTAATCACACAATACATATTTCATTCACATTCTGTTTAGTGAAAATTCTCACAATATTCAGAGAATCCTTTATAAATGTTCTTTACTTTCGTTCGTCTCACCTCCAAAATGTTTAACTAAGTTGACACTCAATTACCTACATTCCGAGGAAGCTCTAAACTTTGCTGGGTTTCTTTCATCTAATGAAATATTACAAAATGTTGCCATACAAATTACGTTTATAACTTTAATGTTATATAACTGGATGAGACTTAAGATTTTTTGCTTGTAACATAAACTATTTTTGTATAGGTTCTTCGTTTAGTCTTTTTTTCTTTGAAAAATACAAAGAACAGATTAATTTTGATTATTTTCAGTTTTTTTTGTAATACTTTGTCGTTACAAGATCTTTTATAGATGAACAATTTTAGATGTGAAAACGACATTTTGTTGTATATTTGATTATGCAACTCAACATTATAATCATTGTTCTGCTAAAGCAAGTTATTTTACCCTTTTTTAATTCAAGGAATTATAGAGTGGCTATAATACAATTTCCAGCAATGTATATCATCTAAGGCTTATAACGAGCAAACTTGGGTGTTTCAAAAACTTTTGGAAAATTGGATTAAAAGATTTAGAGTTGTACTTAGAAAGTTGTGAAATCATAAAACATGACAGGCTTGATATAAGCAAATAACTTTATAATTCATTCGTTTGTTAAGTGCCACACTAAACAAATTAAATTTGAATGCTCGAAATACCTATTTCGACCCAAATTTTATTGTTAAAATGCTTAAAAATACATATATTAAATATGAAATTTACAACAATATTGAATTACAAAAAAATTGTTTGCTAATGGTTGTTAATGTTAACGCATTGAAATTTGATATTTCCTACAAACTTTAATATTTCTTGCCCAATTCGTTAATGGAACATTAAAATAAATGTTCCGTTTTCAAACACCGTTTCATACTATAAGGCTCACAAAATTGAGATTGTGGTATAACTGTGTCAATTAATTTAATGATGATGCTTTCATAAGAATCAGCGCACACAAAACTACATTGATAAGTAAACTCACAAAGAAATGTATTTACATTATTTAAATGATCTTGAATTTCTCTATTCATACCAATTTCTTGTCAGTTGAAATAAATTATGTAGATATGTTTGTATGCATACCTCTGCAAAGTGTGTCCTGTAAGTGATGTACCTAAACATTTTTTATCCAGACACATTGCGCGCAAAGCCGCAGGCGTACATTACTAATTTATAATTGGCTTATAGTGACGCGTTGTGCGTTCCATCGTGATGTATTTGAAGTGAAATATAAACACAGTGCCAGACCGTCGATTATAGCAAAATTCAATGTACCGTTCACGTAATTTCGGTTTTCCGCCCTGACGCGCTACGCAATACCCTTACAGATAGGTAGTTGTTGCCAGAGATTATTATGCCTGTTGAGTCGTCAACGAAACAAGACATCCCAAGCAGTGCTATCAAGTCCCATACTAAGTAAACGCAATTTAGTTTGAAGAAAATAATACGTCGTTCTATCATGACATAGTTCCACGGGGTAATATTAAACTAAAATTATTTTTTTTCTGGCTGTGTTACTGTTACTTCAGAACAAATAAACCGATCGTCATTTTATTTGGCTCATGGCTTTAGGCGTATGACTAGTAAATATTATTCCCGAAAGAAAGAAACGTATTTTGTTTCAATATTTATATTTGTTTTCATAAAAAAATCACCAAATTATAAAAATAATGAAACTAAGAAAACCACCACTAAATTGGTTTAAAACCTGGATGCATACTATCAACAACATTTTACATCAACGGCAGTAGGTATCTACGCAATATTCGATGTGTTTACGATAAAATTAGATGAGACTCGGAAATGAAAACGCTGTTACTGTAATGAAATCCGACATCTAGAGCCTTCGTTTTCGCCACGGTCATGTTTTGGTTACTTTTATAGACCGCCTCGGGTGGAAGTGTACTTTTGTATCTATTTTTACCAACAATATTGTGCTGTAACACGCAATTTGTAACAGATGCGAAATACTTTCTTTCAATATTTTCTTTTCCACGACCTGTAGATGAAGGAAATACTTAATTTGAAATTTTTTCCGTAGAATCTTTCAGATTTTAGTATGCGTGGGCCGGACTGGATGACACGTTAAATTGTTAAGCTAGTTCGGCAGTCGTAAAGCATTGTCAGAGGCTCTAAAGGCGGCTTGATAAACTCTCGACACCAGAGTTGGCCACTCTCATTCGATAAGAAGAAAAAGAAAAGCGGTATTTTGAATTGTTGATTAAATATCAAAGGCAATCCTGTCTATCGTTCTATTGATTTATATTTTAAGGAAATGTTATTTATAACATTCATTATCAGACCTTATAATAAATCAGTCAACATTTTAGTTTTTAAGTAAACCGACACACCCATACATACTAAATTAAAAAAAAAAACCAGTATTATGTCGCGAGTATCATCAGAATTTAAACCGTGTACGTATTGAGAGACTGGCCTGTTAGCTTAGTTGGTAGTGGCTCTGCCTTCTAATCTAGAGGTCGCGGGTTCGATTCCCGCATAACACAAGTAATTATGAATATTGAAATTTGTAATTACTTGTGTTGAGTCTGGTCGTTTCTATGTATAATAAGTATGTATTTACAAAAAAAAAAAGTATATTTGTATTATATCCGCTATCTAGTACCCATGATACAAGCGTAAGCTTAGTATGGGGCTAGATGGCGCTGTGTGATATGTCCTGAAATATTTATTTATTTATTTATTTATTTATTGTTTATGTTAGCAACATTTTATTTTTCCTTTTTTGAAATTTCACCTAAATTGTACGTTTTGCGAACATCTGCGCTTGTTCGCAATCAATCCATCGTAACAAACAATAGCTTGTTTACGTGAAAAATATGCCTATTAATCGTGAAAAAACTCGACACAGTTGTATGCTTCAAATTGTCACAATACCAGGGCTTTTTGTGTAGCTATCGTTTTTTAAGCCTGTGCGACCAAATAATTTATATTGATATGTATATTTTATTGTATAAAATACGCCTAATTTCTATGTATTGTAATTGTTTTTAACAAGGAATTGGCACCTCCAGTATTAACTAGTCTGTGTTGAAATTTTTGTTTATGGTACGTTATGAAATGCTATTTTTACGAGGTATGAGTCAGATTACAATCTGCCTGATGTTAAGCAATGTTGCTTAGGGTTATGATGTAACATGTTCCCCTAGAAAGTACATTTAAGTGTAGATTTTGGTGATTATAGTTGGCAGGAAACCCATTATTCGGCGTATTTTAGATTACTCTTGTTTATTCAAATACTAGATATAAATCCCTCATCCCTCCGAAAAATGGCATTCCATTTGGGGCGCTTCCGTGGGTTGGATGACACGTTAAATTGTAGGGCGCGGCTGTTTGTCTAGTACGGCAGTCGTTAAGCCATGTCAGAGGCCCTTGGGGCGGCTTGATATACTCTCGACACCAGAGTTGGCCTCTCTCATTCGATAAGAAGAAGAAGAATCCCTCATAAAATTATTTTCCTTAACTCTGAGTATGTCTATGAAATAAAATACTCGTCTATAGTAAGGCTGAACCATACATAGGTGTAACAAGTACACATGTAAGTAAGATTAGTATGGGGTAATATGGCGCTGTGTGATATGTCCTGAAATATTTATTTATTTACATATGCAGAATTTCAGCTATTACCTATTTAATATAGGTACGTACTCATCATTATCAATATCAAAATCAAACTAATAAACCTAGATACTATACGGTAGGTAAACAAATAATCCAAAGTGAAATGGTATGATATTTTGAATTAATTAAATATTTCAGTTTATTTTATTTACACTCAATCATAAAAGTAAACAATATGTGTAACTAATGGAAATCAAAACGTGTTGAATTAATACGTGTTTTTATCATATTATTTTATGTACTTTGTATCAATTCAATTCAATTCCTTTATCATAGTGATGTATTAAAATGATCAAAAACAATGTCAAGAAATGTCGTGTTTTAGTAAATTTAATGTTTAAAGTCAAAGAAACAAATGTTTTTAACTATACAACATATAGCTTAATGTTTTTTTTAATACCATAAGATCAAGCCTAAAACAGACTTCCACCAAATTGACAAGGAAGTTTAAGTGAATTAGTTATGTGCTGTTCACAATAAAATTGTTTTACTGACCCTTATACCTAATAACTCTTCAATACGTGAGCCCATTTCGTAGTAATTCTGGACAGAAATGTGTTAATTACTCAGGCATTAGGCCTTTGCCCAATTCCTCTCTAGCTCGCCCTTTCCCACAAATCCTAGCAGAAATGGATCGAGTTGTAGTAATGGAAAACGTGCTTGTAGATAAATAATACAAAGACATTAAATTATATTTATTACGAGTATATATTATGTACACGTCGTCGGTAGGACTTAGGTACCCGATTTGCTAGCTATGATACATAATTTTTATATTAATTTATTACCTACGGAATGTTTAGGTAGCTTCGTTTGGTAAACAGATTATTGCAGATCCATTCTATTATATTTAAATTCAAATTTAAATTCATTAATTTGCAAAGATGTAGTACAAAGATGTAATCATGGTACAAAAACATTCAAAGTATCTTAAATCTTACCATTTCTGGAAGAATCTATTTATAATTTCAATTCAATAAGATTTACAAAGATAAAAAAAATACAATAAGATTTTCGTAAATATAAAATGTTCTACCTGTGTATGACAACACATATGTTTACTGGTTCAACATGTTAAAAATATAATAATAATATATAATACGTAATGTTTATTATGCTTAGTATTAATAATCTAATTTTGTACATTACATTTACTGGCAAAAATGTTTTCCTCGATACGTCCCTGAGACCCAAACCAAATTAACAGAACAAGTGGATCACATTTAAAAGGAATCAGAACAGTGATCAGAAGATACCGCGGGCTTATCCGGACTCCACTATAAAACTTGATGAAGCCGCCACGGGGTTTGTAACTAAGCCAGGAGTAGAGGTTGATGAAGTTTGTCGTTGGATGATTTGTAGAGATTTTAGTGTGAAAAAAATCTTCATGATCTTATAAAAAATACAATAATGGGTTACTGAGCTGATTTGTAATGCTTACCTATTTACAAAGTCACCCTCTTGTTCTATGAATTTTCTACCCAATAAGGTTTCTTGGCCACCTCTTCATAATGAGAAACACTGTTGATAGGAACAAAAACAATAACAATTGTCACCTACGAACTTAACGTACTGTCTTAATAAATTCACGACGCCAGCGCCCTCTTAATGGCTCCGATAATTGAAAACTTCGGTTTAATCCGAGACTCTTGTGTAAATTGAAACGTGGCGAAGCGAAAAGAGATAATTATTTGGGTATTATTGAAAAATCAGAATTCGTTTTGGAGAAATGTTAATGACGTTAAACATTAGGGACCTTGTTCGCGCTAATGAAGAGATTTTAAAGGTTCCAGAGATGTCTCTTTGAATAGAATTTATGTTCTTTTGAGTTTAATACTAAAAATAATTCTAAGTTTGTTATTAAATTTATTATGTAAGGTAAAGTTTTGTTACATGTTAAATTATTGAAATATTACTAGTTACATAGTAAAACCCTAATATACAAAAATATAAGCTTATAACTTTTTTCCAATAGCAGATACGATTATATACTTTATTCATACATACGTTATATTACGTATTATTATTATTATCTTCAAAAGGCCTTGATAGCATACACGTGTCAAAACATATATAACTTACATTATATACTTGTATAGTAAACACGAACAAGCTCGCTAGATAATAAATCAAGTGAAAAACACCGCGCAAACCTACATAGCAGATGGTCCTATCCGATCATTTATTCAGAATAGAATTCCCACGCCAAAGATCCTAGAGGATACCAGCATTAATCTATCATGGTTTTAATATTATTTTATTACTTAGTTTTCATGAACTTCTTTGTGTCTATTTAGCTCTTCTTAACTGTAAAGCCTATTACCTACAAACATTAAGCTTTTAAGTCTATTACATCTATTAAGCTATTGCCTGTAGACCAGCGCTGACTGTTCGCAGTCAGAACATGCTGAGTTGAGGCAGGCTTGTGACAGGAAATTTTGTATGTACGTAATGTGTTTATCTATTTTATTCTATATTGTCAATCAAAGCCTTGTTTCAAAATAAACCATTTTAATATCAATTTGTTTTTATTTCATATCTATTGAACAAATTTTTTTATAGCTACTACACTACTGCAAAATATGAATATTTCAAATCCTCCTCCAAAATTTTGGAGAACATTACGTTGTTCATAAATGCATATTTTTTATATCAAAAGCAACATATCTTCTGAAAAAAAAAGTTTTGCAAAAAGTAGGCTCCTGTTGATTTTCTCCATTGGCCGTTATTGGGAAACTTTTTCCATTATTCCACCGGAAATCGTAGAGAATCGGATGGCCGCGGTCATTTCCAGTAAAACTCTTTACTTTTCCTAGATTCTTGAATTTAATCCTTTTTGAGGAACCTCGTCCGCGAAGTTTCAGAGCTAATCACGGTTTGAATAAGAAATTACATTCTTTTGTTTTCGGATGTCTTCGTTGTGGATTGTAATATCGAATTTTAGGCAAGTAAAAAGAAAGTAGGGCGCCCTGCCACAAGGTCGAGCGAGGACATCATGAAGGTAGCAGGGAACAGGTGGAGACGAGAAGCACAAAGTCAGACTGAGTGGCGTGCCTTGGGAGAGGCCTATGTCCAGAAGTGGACAACCGTGGGCTGATGATGATGAAAAAGAAAGTAATCATTTTCATTTGCTTGATATACTGTTTGAACTAGTAATAGTTTATACACCATAATCCACTTTACATTGGAAACATAGGCCTGTATCTGAATTTCACTCTCATTTTACCCCAAGAATGTTAGTTAGCTCATTTTTTATGGAAAACCTTATATGCAATATGTGATATCAAACCTCTATCAAACAAAAAATATTTTAACGTATGACAGCAACTGCTGTTGAGTAAATAGTTTAATCTGAAATCATTCATGCATAAGCGCATTCTGTATTAACCTCCATTTTCATTGTTTATTTGCTTTTTAATACTTGCTTTAAAATTTCCTCATGTTTCAGTAATTTAATAACCGGTATTCAGCCTTTATACGCATCACTTTGTTAAAAGATTTTCCTACAGACCCAATAAAGCTCTCGGTAGCTCGCAAATCAATAAAAACTGACAGTTACACGATAAAAGGTGAAAAATTTAAAAGAGCGATGAGTTTTCTTTGTTAGGAGCTATGGAGACAATTACCATTTTAATAAGGCGGATGTGACGAGCGAAAATGGATTTTATTACCAAAGAATAAGGTGCTGGGGTGAAGTCAAAGTAAAAGTGCTGTGCTGTAAGTAAATTGTGAATGTCGCGATGAATGCTCTGCGGGAATAATGAATTGCCCCTGGTAGGGTTGCTAGTGAGCTGTATTTATCTTGTATTTTTTTATAGAGAAGAAAATGTATACACAAATCTAACTATTTGAGATTCTAGATTGATTGATTGTGATACTGGCACGCAAGTTTTGAGGATGTATCATCAACTTGTTTTTTTTCTATGTCTATATACTTCATATGAAATCTGTGTCGACACAAAAAACTCAAGCCTCCCTTTACATACAACACATTATTTTGAGATGAAAAAGTAGTTAACGACACTTCATACTACCTACGCACCAAAAATCCTGATCCTGAGCTTTTAAATAAACAGATAGGCTAAAACGTGTTCTGCTATGGATTTAAAGTATACCTAAATATATATTTTTTTTCTAATATCAATGTAAGACTTTTGAATCTCTTCAGCTCAATTAAATGTTTAGATACACATATTTTGTGCTCCGATCTTGCAAATTTCATTACAGTCGCTCAGTCTACTACACAGCAGCCGACCTCGAGAGTAAACATTGAAAATGTGTACCAACCATATCCAAAGTAACTCATCGTGTTCTGAATGTAGACGATCCAGCTCTCAGTCTGACGAGATTTGAGACTTCTTTCGCGATCTCTTGCTTTGTAGTGTTAATATTGCAGTTTATCTGGCAACTCATCTGTACTGGCGAGAAGATTGCGATTTGCGCTACATTGCCGCTGTTTTTTGTTGTGGATAAACGATTTGTTCGAATAGAGCTCTGGGATTCTTTTTGTAGTGATTTTGATGCTGGAAATGAAAAGGTGTCCGCGATATCTAGCGCTGTTGTCATGGAATAAAGGTTTTCGGTTTTTCTGTTCTCCTGCAAATGTTTCTTAAAATTATTGGTGATTGGAAGGTTGCTATTGATTTAAATATGTAAAACACATATAAATAAAAAATAATTCATGGGTGAAGTATAAGTGTTTCAAAAGCTGTTATAAAACACTAATATTTCGCAAAAAAAAGACTAAAATATGAACACAAGACGCGGAGATCTGTTTGACTCAACATGATACAAAATTCCATACCATTTAAGAGAATCCTGCGTGATTTTTTTTATAGACATGCTATTATAATTGGAAACCGTTAAATGATAATTTATTTTAGTGTTAGCGGTAAATCTGAAGGGTGTTTAATTTCATAGCCATGTTTTAGCATTTTTACGGTTTCCCGGCTATAAACTTGAACCCTTTTTCCTTAATTAATGAAGTTTCTCTTTGTTTTTATAGGATAGGATGCGGTGTGGTGCGTGATTGGAATTATATTACTAATTTATTAGGGTTGGACCCCAACCTGGCAAATTGTTGCAGCGGTCTTAGGAAATTAAAAATAAAACGAAGTTTTTGTTTCTAGGACCTTTAGAAATTAAGCGCATAAATAGATTTTTATATCACTTAAACAAATTATAGAAGTTTGATACAGTATATTTGGACATCAAAGATAGCATATACAATAAAAGTATAAGTTTTTTTTTGGCCATAGTTTACCTGATAGCAAGCAAAGGCTATGGCCTAAGATGGAGCGTGCTTACCCGATAAGAACCGATTCACTCTCGCTTTGAAGATCGCTGGATTATAGTGCGTGGAGAACAGAGAGACAGGCAGGGAGTTCCACAACCTTGCGGTACGAACAATAAAAGTAGAAGCGTAAAGGTAAGTACTAAAAGTTTGTTGTTCTGAAAATATATGGGTGTTGAAAATAAATACTTACCTACAACACTTTATTTTAGACCACATTTCTTAGCCATATACAAACATAAATATAAATAAAATAATAATAATAATAATAATGTCTTTATTTCAGGCAATAAACCCATATAAAACTAAAATATTACAAAATGCTGATAAAACTTAAACTAGAACTAGATACAATAAATAAAATAGTATATCACATCATTTGCGGTTTTTACTCTGGTGTACAGAGATCCAGGATCGATAAATGGGACTGTAAAAATCTTCGGACAGGCACTGCAGTATACTATTATTCGATCGCCGTATTGCTCCCCAGAAGGAAGCAATACGGGATCGAATAACCGCAAAGAAGTCAGGAACCCGTGCATCAGTAAACATGCCCGACGCGCTGCAATATCTGGGCTTTCTCATAAGGATGCGAAATGCGTCATTATATTGCACCCTTATGGTATGGTACGTACTTCTGGTATATTCCGTCCAGAGCTGGCACGTGTATAAGCACATACAATAAGCTTTGAACAGAGTAACCTTCACTTCGTCAGAACATTTTGCGAATCGGCGCGCGAGCATGTTACATCTGATGGACAGGTTCCTTCTCTCTCGTTCCATGTCCAAGTCATCTTTCATTGCATCGGTCAATATGTGTCCCAGGTACCTGAACGACTTTACAACCTTCACTGGTGATCCTGCCAAATACACATTGGGAACAACGTCCGGACCTTTTCCTGCTCGAAACACTAACATTTCTGTTTTTGCTACGTTGTACTTCAACCCATGTTGGGTAGCAAATCTTTCACAAACAGTTAGTAGTTTTCGTAATCCGCCGATAGAGGGACTCAGAAGCACCATATCATCGGCGTAACTCAAGTTATTAACACATATGTCACCAATATGGCACCCGACCTGGGTGCTTCTCAATTCCTCTATCAGGTTGTTGACATAGAAATTGAAAAGGTCCGGAGACGTTAACCCACCTTGGCGGACCCCGCATTCCAGCTTGTACTCGCTGGAGGTCGTGTCGCCCCATCGCACTACATTTGTTTGGCTTCCGTACCAGTATTTGAATATCCTGACTACCTCTTCTGGGACCTGAGTCGCTGATAGTTTATTCCAGAGTATATTGTAGTTCACTAATTCGAATGCGCGACTGAGATCGAGGAAACAGGCATAAACAGATGTATCTCGAGTGGTATAGTAACGCACCATGTGTTTTAAACTGAAGATGGCCAAATCAGTAGACAAACCTGGACGAAAACCAAACTGCGCATCATCTATATGTAAGTTATTCACAAGTAAAGGCTGCAACAATCGCTCAAATATCTTGCCTATAATAGTCCCCAAGGATATTGGTCGGTAGTTAGTAGCACTACTTACTTTGCCCGTTTTGTTTTTAACTATCGGCACCACGACAGTTTGCATCAGACTTTTCGGCAAGTAAGAATATTTGATACACTGGTTATACAAGTTGGCCAGTGTTTCAAATATTCTTTCTCCCGCGCATAAAATATGTTCAAGGCTTAAGCCGTCGTGGCCGGGCGATTTACCGCGTTTCATGTTGCAAGCAGCTTTAGCCACATCTTTGGCACTAAATCGAACACAATTTATTCCACAGATGTCGCCGTTCGGTGTCACATCAATCGCCTCCGCCTGCAACTCGGGCTGTACTTTAAATTTATGCGCAAATAACTCCGCCATATCCCTAGGGTCCTGGACGCCGTCAACCGTCACTGGCAGAGTATTCTTATGATTTTTAGTTTTAGTTCCGTTCCAAAATTTTATAAAGTTTTTATCACGCCTATGTTTTGCTAATATATCTAACTGTATCTTCTCTTCATTTACTTGGCACCATTTTAGTTTATTTTTAAATTCTCGACGAGATTTTACCATATTTGTATATATTTCGCCAGATGACGGCTTTCCGGCAAGAATCCAGTTATTAAAATAGATGCGAGCATTCGCATGATATGATTTTATATGGTAATTCCATCCAGTTATCTGTTTCTTTCTCCGTACACCAGAGGGCAGAACCGCGCTTTTTCTAGCCGCATTTTGTAACACATCTACAATACTTAAATAACTACTATTAATAAAATGTAAATGATCATTAAAATCTAGGCACTTATTATTATTATCACAGTCAATACAGTCAATTTTCGTATATATATCACATAAATATTTATTACATTCTAGAGAGTACATTTCTACCTGACTAGACGTTCGCGCACCCCACAAAATACCCCGCAAAGGATTTGTGTCCGCACATAGACTTGTTTTATTACATAACTCGCCAATATCACAAGTAACAATTAACGGAAAGTGGTCCGACCACAGCACGTCGTACATTATACTTATAGAGCGGATCGAGTCAAGCGCAGCCCGGGTGGCCACGCAGTGGTCGAGCCATCGGCAGCAGCCGTGTGCCTCGCTCACGTACGTGTAGCTGTCCTGGCTGAGCCTGGCCCGGTCCGCCCATGTCCAACATTCCTCGTCACAAAAATTTTGTAATTCAACTCCAAAAATAGAACTCGGGTGAGAATTAAAGTCACCTACAATATAGGCTACTTGTATCTGTATAAAAAAGCTCTTAATTACAATATTTGTGTGTTTAATTAGTCTTTATAACACAAAACATTATAAATTTATGAATATTATGCTCAGTCATATTAATCAAATACGAAGCAACGAGTTTTTTTTGCTTGTTTAAGGTTATTAAGATCTTACCTTTCATGGTTGTGTAATTTGGTAAATTTAAATTGTGTACCAACAAAAATATATATTTTCTGTAGGTAGGTACACAATTTCAATTTCAATGAAATAATTACAATACATAAAGGTGAGTTTAAATTTTCCAAATAAATTTCAAGTGTGAACTAAAGTCCATATTATATCGAAGTAACTATTCATATTGTACATTATTAAATCAGCAGACATTTAACCATTTGTATTAAATTCAAAACAAGTAGAAACGCAAAATTATTTTTACATTTGCACTCATATTTTTTTATTTCTAAATGTGAATTAACAGATAAATAAAATTAAATGGTTCGACCGACCTCTGTTCGAATAATAACAGATTGTTTGTCCAGTAGTGTATTAAGAATTATAACTTCTTGGAACGGTACATACCCGTTTTAATAGACTCAGCCGTTTTTCTAATTATATAAAACTCAAAGGTGACTGACTGATTGACTGACTGACTGATATAGTGATCTATCAACGCACAGCCCAAACCACTGGACGGATTGGGCTGACATTTTGAATGAAAGTAGATGTTATGACGTAGGCATCCCCTAAGAAAGGATTATTGAAAATGCCACTTTTAAATGGGTAAAATAACGGATGCAGATATTATCCCTTCTGTAGTCACGAGCACCCACTTGTATTATATATGGGAGGTGGTTAGTGAGAACATCCACCCACAGACAAGATAACTAGATATATCTAAGCTATCACAGACTTTCTGCAAGTCACTAGTATAATTCCGAGTGACAGGTGCTTTATTCGAAATGACCATTTCAGCATCAGAGCTGGGCTCGACATAAATTCCGAGCCTGCGTTATTAGGGAGTCCTTAGTTTGACGAAGGTACTCACGGAATTGTTCTGAATATCTCGAAACTGATCGAAATCTTTGACATAGTGCAGCGAAGGATAGGCTTTGCTTAGAATTAGATAACCACTATCAAGAGACAGATATTTTAACCCACATAGGATTTTATACTGGATTTTTACTCCCCCACAGTAAGCCAGAATATTTTTTTTTTTGTAATCCAGGGTCTGATATAACATTCCATTTTATACAAATTGATTCAGCTATTTGTTCCTGAAGAAGTCAGCACGCACAAAAGTCACCAATATAATATTAGTAGGAAGGAATATGCTCACGTTTGAGTACTATTCAACAGTCTTGTTACATTATATTGTGTATCTACACTAATGTTGTAACATTCTACTTATGTTTCCAATACTTGACTTATAATTACTACTGTTATAGCGCAGACAACAAAACACTAAATTTAAGCAATTTCACATGATGGTATAATATCCACATCGATATCGTAATATCTCATTATTACATCAATAAAATACGAACAACCTGATTGCAGGGCCAATCAGGTTGGTCGCGTTTTATTGATGCAAGCAGCTGAACTCTCATTGGTTAGATTTTAATGGCGGCAAAATCACTGTGACAATACACGTACGCGTGATAATTATTATATATAAACTTTTGTCAGCTTTTACTCTTGTTGTTTGATTTATTGCATTAGTGAAGATAAAGTAGTGTATGCAACTGCATATTCATTATATTCTTCATTATATTATGACAGTTGCATAAACTACTATTGCTTCCGCGCAACGCCTTACAGCATTGCTGTTTGATGATAATATAATGATCCTCATAATGGTCATGTTTCTAAACGATTATGGATAAACATTTGCCAGAAATGAACAGAAACTGATTAACACAAGTTTAAGTCGATTCATATTTCATGACCATATAATATTATTTACCGGTTCAATGTCATCGACCGTGTCCCTAAAATTGTCAAATTGTCCTTTGTTTACACGCAGAGTTGGCAATTTATCGACATATTTATGCGCCGACAAACATGAACTTGGATGGGTATTCGAGCCTTGATTAAATCGGAAATCCAGTTAAGGCAATGGCTGTTGATGTCTTTGTTTGACGCACGAGCTGAAATTAGAAACTGAAG
The DNA here is from genome assembly GCA_927399415.1 of Macaria notata. Lineage (NCBI taxonomy): Eukaryota > Metazoa > Arthropoda > Insecta > Lepidoptera > Geometridae > Macaria > Macaria notata. The sequence continues at coordinate 12,484,586 of OV656734.1, read as the reverse complement.
AGCGTACCTGGTCGTGTTAAGTAACTAGGTGTTTGACCTGGCTGTGATTGGATTTATTGAAAATTTTAAAAAAATGTGCGAGATCATATATATTTTTTTGATATTCAATATCTGGCCTTCACTTACAGTTACTTACTCTAATTACAATGAAAAATTGAATCATGTTAAAAAAAATTCCATTACATTTACATTAATTGTCTAATTTATTATAAAGCTGGTATTAAAACCGTTAGAAAATAATATTTTGAGTTTGTACTAACTTTGTAGCCAATGTCTTAGAAATAAGGAAGCCGTAACCAAGAACTCAAATTCCTGGAAGGAAAATCCTTAGGAATGAAACATTAACTTGTATCTGTCATTTTTTCTACATGGTCTGTAGGTATTTCTAAGCTACTGTTTCTTAGAATTCCAAGTTAATAGCTTTCTAAGTTCCGATTATTCTCATAATACTACGATAAAAGCTGAGAACTTTCTGAATACTATTTTTGTTGTGAAGCTTTTGGCAAAAGTTAAGTGTTTTTCAATGGATATAATGTATTGTCATTTTGGCCGTGTACCAAATTGGAAAGCTAGTAAAACTAGTTTAAACTTGATAAAGTGGCTTAACGTATTGGAATAAAATAATGACTGAACTTTCGAGACAATCAATTTGTGCTTTTACTTCAGTTTTACTAAGTCTTGTCTTTGTTGGAAAGAATTATCTCAATTCTAACTCCGAAGTGCGTTCTATTGAAATTTAATTTCTACGCTACTTGACTTTGAAACCGATTTAATGTTGTAAGAAATTGTATTTTCTCCAATTCGTTTTGTAAAGTTTATTGAAATTGCAATTTATACGATGAGGAATATATTAATAACTTTTTATTCATAAATACGTATACTTGTTTCAACAAGCAAATTTCTATTTATATAATAAGTTGCCAAGCAATAAAAAAAATTGAAAAGTTAAAACCCTTTATTAGAGATTTCATACAATTTTTTAGGGTTCCGTACCTCAAAAGGAAAAAACGGAACCCTTATAGGATCACTTTGTTGTCCATCTGTCCGTCTGTCCGTCCGTCCGTCCGTCTGTCAAGACCCTTTTTCTCAGGAACGCGTAGAGGTATGAAGCTGAAATTTATATCAATTACTTAGGTCTACTGTCCCTTGAAGCTGTGAAAAAATCAAACTTCTAAGCCAACGCAATCAAAAGATACAGCCATTTATGCCGCAAATTTTCGACACTTGCAAGGGAATCAAAACCTACAGGGTGCTTCCCGTGAACTCAAAATCTTGAAATTTGGTACGAAGCAACGTCTTATAGCATAGATAAAGGAAAAATTACGAAAACCATAAATTTTTAGTTACATCACAAAATATTTTTTTTTTTTAATAATCTTAAACTTACTACCCATTTCCTCATAAACGCGTAGAGGTATTAAATTGAAATTCATACCAAATACTCAGGTCTATAATACCTTTAAGCTGTAGCAAAATCAAACTTCTATGTCAACGCAATCAAAAGAAACAGCAATTTAAGCTGCATAATTTACGGAACCCTCGGTGCGCGAGTCCGACTCGCAGTTGGCCGGTTTTTTACTAATAAGAGTTTATTTAGAAGACGTAACAATAGTATAACATCTAAATCGGGCCGCTTCTCACTCCTCTCTTACCATTATATATTTGCATACCCCATCAGGGTGATGGTTCACATACAACATATTATGGGACAGTGTACAATGGACAATTAAATATGTACATATGACTATTTAGTAAAATGACAGCTAAATACGAGTACATATATATTTAAGACACACTTTAACATATTATAGAGACTGTTCACCACCAATTCTAAAATTATACACATAAATTTATACTTCTCATACATAAAATTGTAATGATTTTTTTTGTTGCCTATATTTGATATTTCTTGCCGGGAATTGGTTTTAAAGTTAAAACGTGTCAGGCACTCACTGGAGCTTATCTTATCTTGTACGAAGATTACCGCAGATAAACTTAATCTTAGATAACAGATAAACTTTCATCAATTACATAATTTTGGGTTTAGTTGGGTTTGGGTACAATGAATGAAAAGAAATACATAACATTAAATGTCCGCGCCGTCGCCTGTTTTACATAAATCGGAATAAAAAGTAGGTAACACATGCCACTTTTGAAAGTCTATATTATTCTCGTATCCATAGAAAATAAATAAAGAAACAGATGGTTTTCCTAGCAACAAAAAAAACAGGCCATGGAACATATTGTCGTCGTAATTGACAGTCTTCTTCTTCTTATCGAATGAGAGTGGCCAATTCTAGTGTCAAGAGTTTAGCAAGCCTTTATCAATGGATTAGTAACTGCCGTACTAGACAAACAGCCGGGACCTTCAATTTAACGTGTCATCCGAGCATCGGAAGCGCCCGAAATGGAATATTACTTTTCAGTCACCCATCCAAGGACTGTCTGCGTCTATGCTTAGCATTCAATTGGTAATTGCATGCCATTACCTCCGCTAGCTGAGTTAGGGGCACTTCATCATCATCATCATCAGCCTACTGGGACCCACTGCAGGGTATAGGCCTCCTCTCTTTTACGCCAATACCAATAGGGGCACTTGCCTGACAGCTATTACGATACTAGTTTTACTCGTATCGACAGCTTATACTAGTACCTACCTACTAGAAAAAAATCCTTATTATTTTTATTGAGGAATCTGTATCTCTAGATCCACGGTCGAGTCTCAGTTTAATCTAACACTTGAGTGTTGTTTGCCGAGAGGACTGTTATGACTGTTATATGAGAGATTTCAGACAAGACAAGAATATGATGAAAACTCTCCGCGTTAAAGGTTCACGGTGTTTTATTAAATTAAGAATCTTGGCTGCTTTTTAGTTTAAAAATTTAAATTTTAGGAATAGTTTTAACGAGTCATATTTTTTATTAATACTGCATTTCAGATGACTCTCAGAAACAAAGGAATAAAATAATAATCTATACTGCTGACAAACCACTTACAAAAAATAAAAACCCTCAAATTAAACATCACTAACTAATTTGTTTAATAAAATTATCCTCAACACTGTTAATTATACTCAAAACAAATAACTGCCTGTAGAAATTTATGCCGCAATTAAAATAATTGTACGTAATGTTCCTACCACATGAAAATGTTCGCAAAAACCTTACGCAAACCATAAAATTATGTCAATAAAATCCTTATATATCCGAGAAACAGGCACTTTCCATTCTAGAGATGTAATAAAGTAGATAACTCGCGATAACAACCGAAATAATACATTGAAAAGATCCGTAAAGTACACCCGTCAGGAGAAAATATAATTTGAACCTAATTGCGTAGGTATAAAGTCGAATATTTTTGCAATGAATGCTACATGCGGTTTCGAATGGATGTTTGAAGCTTTCCTGAATCTCCAAGTCGTGGGAAAATTATGTCGAATGTGCAGCCACTGTCAGGTTTATGTACTGCTGTAGGATTTTTAATGGTTTGAAATAGTGAGAGAATAATAATCTATTCTTATTATTGGATGAGATTGTTTGAAATTTGGATCTTGTTTTTCACACGGAATAGGCCGACGTTTGACTACAACCTGCTTGATTTTAAACACCACTATAGTCCACCACGCTTTTTTTTAACTAGAACGGGTTAGTATAGGCCATAGTTTCCCTAGGTGAAACCTTTGTTTTGAGACAAGTGTTTTTTTTAGCATAACTCAAAAGCATAGATATATAACACACCAACAAACAAGAAAAAACACAATGAAACACTTTGAATAATCGATTTTCTAAGTGTTTGATCTTAGGTTCATACTCGTAGCTTGAGTGATATTCAGCCTAAATCTGAGCTAGACCCAGCCTTACCTATATTGCTTGTAGCTGGAATGCCAGTGTCAAAATGTCAGCTAGTCTAGACTAAAATAGCCTGCGGATTTAGGTTTCAGACCAACCTAGCCTAGCAGCCTAGGTCTTGTAATATAAAATACTAGCGATATTTCTTAGATTTGTTTGCTTTAACCCAGGATAAAGAAATTAAGTTTCAATTTCTTACTTTTCAATATACTGAGTAACGTAACTTCGCTCATATTTTAATGACAAATAACTGTTAACCTAATAAAATATTAAAACATTAATATTCAAACTGTAAACCTGTTTGATGGATATAACATGTTTCATAACATTTCTTTTATTTTTGATTCTTGTTAAAAAAATGAGTACTAAATTTGTTTTACTTGAACATACATTTTGCTGAATTGCAATTTGATCTCCATTGCAGCCGCGGTAGTTAACAGACAGTGAGTTGTTGCTCTGTTAATAATTAGCTGTTACTCGTGACGTATATATTACCATTGGTAACAGAAAATAAACATGATCAATACGTAAAATAAGTTATAATGGAGTAAATTTTACAAGATTTTTTAATGAACGAAAATATTTATGTAATGTGTATCAGGTGCTATGATGAATCAACTATAATATAAAACTAAGATAAAACATGCTGAATTACATGTATGGTTAATTTAAAATCACAAACCAACCAAACATTACGTTATTCGAAAACAACCATATTCAAATAAATAATATAAGCAACAGACTTTATTCCAAATACATGTTCTCAAAATAATCACAACTCCAATCCACAAATTTCACTACAGAATTTTATAAAAAGATATTTAACGAAATATTCTCTTGGATTTATCCATACCTAATTATCTAGCAACTAGAATATCCTATCTTCTTTTACTGATAATATCGGTGGCGTTTATTTACCGATGAATATTTCCGCTACAAATCATACATTAGAGTTGAAACGATACCCATCAGGAACAGATAGTTGGCACATTAGCATCACGAACACGGTGATGAATGCTCGCAACAATGGACCTTCATGACACTACTGGCTGGTGAAAATTTCATTATCATTTTGAGAGTTATGGGTCAAATTGCTTGTGCCATTGAGTATCCGTTGAAAGGCTTGTGATAGCTACCATACAATAGGTAGATGTATTTAGTGGAATTAACAGGATTATTTTGGCACGTTACATTATGATCATCATTATGGATACATTGGATTTGGTAATACAAATTGCTGCATCCTAAGGAATTATTATTCATTTTCTTAAAACTAGCATTTGTTGGAAAACGGGTGTTAATGAGACCGTGCCATGAGAACAATTTTTAATAAAAACTAAGGTAGGTAAATAAGTATACGGGTCTATTTAAACCATAATATTTATTCCTATTTTATCATCAACCTCTAAACTCCAAATTCTTACAATATTTTTGATAAAAGACACAATAGCGGCTGAAAATCTACGCCACACAAACAAAAAACTACCTTAACATTTATCAAACCATTAGTGGCGTTCAAAAGCCAAACAATACTTCCCCAAATTTAGCAACTATTAATATGGCACCAAAGACTAGAATAGCTTGTCGATAACACAAGCAAGCGTACGTCACTGTGTTTATGCAATATCCGAAATTAAATCGGCGGTTGTTTCGAGCGCATAGACGTTATACAGACGCAAACAAAACCTAGAAAATAAGGTAAGGTAAAAATATCTGGTGATATTATTTAGAAAATATCTTTAGGGAACCAAATCTTAAAATTGGAAACATTGCCAAAGAGAAGGGAAGAGAAGGAAAAGGGGACAACAAATGTATAACAAACTATTTATTGAAGTGCTTAGCGGGTACTACTAGTAGTAATTAATAGTAGTGGTTGTCCATTTGAGCTAGTACGTTGATATTTATGTAGCATAACCAGGTTTGTTATTATTTTTTTTCTTGCTTCAAGATCACTGTTAAGTACCTAATACCTCTGTATATTTCCTACCGCCCTGCGTCTGACTGCTATCGGCGAGTAAGGAAGCCAATATTAGTTTAATGTTTGTTCCTCGCACAAGTGTTGGTTTAGGCCATTCTGACCGTAATTCAATCTAATCCTACAGACAACTTTGTGAACGAAATATCACATCACTCAAATATTATAAAGGTCAAAGTTGTTTGAATGTAACCGAAATATCATTTCACTCTCTAGATAAATGTATAATTAACACATTTATTTATTGTTAATTACTAAATAACTAACACATTTATTTAGAGAGTGAAATGATATTTCGTTTACTTAAAAACATTTAAATTTTGAATGATTTTGAATCAATTTTTATTTTCGGCAATATCTGCGTAGATGATAAAATGCACGTTAAAATAGTTTGCTTGTAACTTAATGCACTTTCCATTACTATGGCAATATTTATCAGCAAATATAAAAACAAAAATTGTTCAAGCAAAACTTTGCTTCTTGTGTTGCGTTAAACAAAATTACAGTTAGAAGCAGATATTCTTAAAGTCACAAACTAAAGAAACATCGAATTAACGATATAAGTATGTGTCAACATTTTATGATTCTGAGATGATACATATTAATTTTAAAGATATCTTATTAATTTGCTACTTAAGTGTGTTGATAATTAATTTCTTAATTAATGTAATTGGTTGTTACCGTTTTAATTAAGTAAATAAATACATAAATAAATCACCACGGCTCCAAATAAACTTCATAAAATAAAATAAAACAGCAAATAAATAAAACAGCAACGCACACATGAAACTCTAAACTGCCGCTATTACCAACCGTACAATAACAACAATACCTACGGCACATCTCGTAAACGATCATTGTTTTCATCACCGGGGTGTGATGGAAGTAACTTTGCCTATTTCCATAAGCGTTAAGCATAAATTAGCTGTCCATACTTTTCACTTCCACTTTCGGCGTAGTTAACTTTTACGCGGCCCATATAGCACAGTGGAAGAGGAGACAGTTACATGATATACATTCATAGTTATACATTCTAATTTTATTTATTGTCTTTAGAAGAACAGGTTTAATTAAAAAAATATATGAATAGAAATAATAAATAATATCTATCTAATAAAAAGTGCAAATAAATAAATTATTAAATTCCAACTAAAAAAATATATATATTATATCTATTTATTCTGCAATACGATTTATTTTTAAAACTTTAAGACAAATGTAACTAATACATAATTATATTACCATACATCTGGTACGAATGTTAGTATTGCGGTTTTAATGACAACATTAATTTAATTTCAAGCTTCATATTTGTCCATATCCCAAGCAAAACAGTCACATATCAACAACGAAACTTAATAAACCAGTTTATTAGTTAGATTATTTTTCTGTGAAAAATCAAAGGTTGATGTTAAATAACTGTGAGCAAGTAGTACAGTACGCGACGCGAAGGCTTTGTCATAAAAATATCGTGGTATAGGCGCCGGCTTGTCGCGCTATTAACCGTAATGTGGCTTCCCATGGGCCTGCTCAAACCTGCGCTCTAATGCTCACTCTACTTACACTACCGTAATATTGTTAAGCATGGGTGTAGGAGATGTATGCTTCATTGCTAACTTTGGATGCTCATCGTGTATGCCATTATTAGGTATTTATATTGTTCATCGTGAAGTGGTTGAAAATCGTGAAAACATTTTGTTATTCATTTAAATTTTAGTTATTAGTAAATGTCATACATTTACTAGTATATTTTTTAATTTTTAATGAAGAATATATATTGTAGTTATTAGAAGACTTATCTTGTGCAGTATTCTTTCTAAGAAAGTAGTTTATCAAACTATAACTAAATAACTATGTAAGCTAACACCACAGCTGCACTGCGTTAGTAAATCGCCGCAAAAGTAATAAACACGACTACAAAATCTCCCAACTTCCAGCCCCTCTCTCCTCACCTATGCAGTATGCACTCACCGTTCCATTAGCTTTTAAACTGCCAGTAAATGAGGTGAATTACCCCAGAATCGTTCGCAGGACGGGGAACTTTGTCAATGTTGACACATTCACGCGTCATTTACCCGACCTGGGGATTTCCAGGGGTTGGATGTAGACGTATTTTGAGGCTATTGTACTTTGACATGATATGAAAGTAAGTATATTTTACAAACCTCCATGCGTCATAGTTCTCATTACCGAGAGTCGTGAATGTCCCCCACAGGATATTATTTAATAAGTAAATAAAATAAATAATAGCCTTAAATAATAGCCTTTATTGTTCATATATAAATGACTAGTGGGTGCTCGCGGCTTCGCTCGCATTAAGAAGTAAAACTTGCATCCCCTTTTTCACGCCTTTAAAAGTGGCATTTCCAAAAATCCTTTCTTAGCGGATGCCTGCGCCATAACATCTACCTTCATTCCAAATTTCAGCTCAGTCTGTCCAGTGCTTTGGGCTGCGCGTTGATAGATCACTATATCAGTCAGTCAGTCAATCAGTCAGTCAGTCACCTTTAAGTTTTATATATATAGATATAAATCTTAAAAAATAGTTTTGAATTGAACTAAACTATTGACATTACACATTATTTATTAGCATCGAGTAATTAACAGTGAAAGTTTCTTGAGACTTACCTATTTAAGGTATGAGTATTTCGAGTATTTTATGCATGCCTTTCTTTTTTATTGTAACATTTAGTGTTATAGGCTACAACATAATGCACTTGTCTATAGAAATCTAGGTACATATATACCAAACCGTCTTGTGTGATTTTCTTTTATGAAAACCGATAAATTTTTAATACCCATGACAGAGATTCTGTTAAACTACAACTTGGTTACATCTAATCATGACGGGCATTGCTAGAATTCTCTATTATATGTCATTAAGATTATTAAAAAAATCCGCTGAAGATATAATACTAAAACCATTTTTTGAATATTTTATACTCTTAACTGAATTGTGACTTGAGTATTTGCATACAATTATGGCAATTAATAGCTCCTACTTACTGACCCTTAGCTGAGCTTTACTCCAACAATATTGTTTAGATTAAACCTGTTTCATAATAACAACATTATTCTTGCAAATCTGTTAATTTGTTGCTTTAGTTCGGGTTCAGTTGGCAAACGGTTTAAAAGCTTATATTATGCTAAGTACCATTACTAAAGAAAATCAAGATAATAAAAAAACAGTATTTATGTGACTAACACGATGTTTCTAATTGTTTTCTTTTTGTATGTATATCAATTTAATATTGTGTACATTACACATTTATTTGTCTTCTTTTAGAGTGGCGAACTCCGGTGTCGAGAGTTTTCAAACCGCCCTAAGGGCTTAACGACTGCCGTGCTATGAGAAACAGCTGCTCTTCCGATCCATGGAAGCGCCCAGAATGGAATGCTACTTTTGGTCACTCATCCTAGGACTGACCATGATAATTGCATAACATTAGTAATTGCGTGCGATTGTCTCCGCCAACTGAGCTACGGGCGCTACACATGTACATTTACTTGTGAATTAGTACACATTAGACAAGTCATTTTACTTTTACAAGAAAAATGCGTTACGCTATTTTCTTACCAAAAACCGATGCACAGATACCCGACCTTTAATCACGGCTCTCCCCCGAGTACTCCTAAAAGCAACGTAAGCCAAGATGGCTTCCAACCCTACCCACTTACCTCTCATAAAAAATGTCACACACACCCTTCCGTTTCCGCACAATTTCTATCAAGAGGACCCTAAGGGTCAACTTACCTGTTACTCAGTAACTGTTAAAAACTTTCGCCATTATTTTATCCCGGGCAAGCTACCCGGCTCAATAAACCACGAAGTTTGAGGAGGCTCTCGCTTGGGAAATCACATAAGTTACCGCATGCGCCTATTGCTCGATATTCTTCTTTATACGTACTTACTTGAGACAATATGCCTGTTTATGTAAATCATTTCAGTGCTGAGAGTATTTCTCGCCCTAAAATATGCGGTGAAATTGCGGGACGGCTGCGGACATGGGGTAAATGTTGTTGGGTTTTGTATGATGGTCTTATATCACTTTTAGTGCTGTATTGCATAAATAGGGCGTAAATTGATGGACGTAATAGAGAAGAGGCTTGTCGTGAAATACAGTAGAAGAAAAAACGGAAAACATTTTTTCTTACATGTGGAAATCTATACTAATATTATAAAGCTGAAGAGTTTGTTTGTTTGAACACGCTAATCTAGGAACTACTGGTCCGATTTGAAAAATTATTTTTGTGTTGAAGAGACCATTTATCGAGAAAGGCTTTAAGCTATATAACATTACGCTGCAACTAATAAAAGCGAAGAAACAATGGAAAATGTGAAAAAAACGGGGATTTTTTTTCATCTTTGAGCGCTTCCGTTGCGTGAGCTGCGAAAACGGTTCAAGATATCAAAAAAATATGTGTGAAAGAATGATTCCTCTTAAAATGATCTAACAAAATGTCTGCAGCAGTATATGTATCTTTTAAGATTAACTCACTAGAAACGTTTTTATGGTAATAACTATTCCATGCGGACGAAGTCGCTGACACAGCTAGTTTGTTATAAAGATATGAATAATTATTTTGATGTTGTATGGAATCTTCAAATTGTATCAAAACAGATTGAAATTTCGTTACTTGGAGAGCACGAACGATAGTACTACGGCGTAGGTCATCTACAGTATTTTTATAGCACTCTCGTAGCAAACTAATACCATAACAATCTTACATGCCCCTTCTTATATATACACGTATGCTATGTTCATAATGTACAACTTTTTTCACACAGTAAATGTATCATTTGGATTTCCATACAAGGCTGATGTCATAAGTATATTGTAATTTTTTTAATATATCATCGTGATTTTGGTTTCATAAAAATGGCTCGAAAGGTGACATAGGCTCCCTTTATACCAAAGCTTATTTGTACTTAGAAGTTCTAGACAGGTCTTAAATCTACATTACATTACTTACAAATAGAGTTGCAATAACCGGCTAGTACAGTACTTACGTCAATAACTACATAACTTACATTTTAATAACAAGTACAAGTTCTAATCTTCTTCTTCTTCTTATCGAATGAGAGTGGCCAACTCTGGTATCGAGAGTTTATCAAGCCGCCCTAAGGGTTTCTGACATGGCTTAACTACTGCCGTACTAGACAAACAGCAGGGACCTACAATTTAACGTGTCATCCGACCCACGGAAGCACCCAAAATGGAATGCCACTTTATGATCAACCATCCTCGTACTGACCGCGTCGACCTTTGTTTAACATTGGTAATCGCATGCGACTGCCTCCGCTAGCTGAGCTGCGGGCGCTTCATAAGTTCTAATGACATATGCTTATTATAAAATTATAGTACTGGTTCAAATTGACTGTTTCAACATAATATGTTCCACTAACTACCAGCAAATCAATGTTCATTAACGCTAAACTGTGAGCTTACTCAAAACCTAATGAGCGTTATAAATGACTGTATGTGAATCAAAATATCGCCATTTATGTGACATATGGCAGCACTCATGTTACAATGGCGTAGATTTAGATACGTATGGACGATATTGGGAAAATTATTGAATCTTGAAAAAAATATCAATAAATAATGTAATGTAAAAATTTGATAATGCCAGTCAAAACAATATTTTCTTTTATTTATCTATTACAGAAAACTTCATTTGCAACGTAACTATCAATACCAAGCATTTAAAGGTGGTTTTCATTAAAAAAAGCTGTAATTAAAATAAAGAACGTAATAAATTAATATTTGATTGATAAAACTTTTGCAACAGTAATTACTATAACTCAAGCTCTCAAGACCGCGGAGGACAGGACATCATGGAGAAGCATAGTGCACCAAGTGATCAACACTTCAAGTTAGATACGACCTTTAGCAATGATGACAACGACTAAGAAGAAAGATAATATACACCTACCTGAAATATATATAGTTTTAAAAACGGTACAGTTGCTACCAAAACCAGTCTTGTTCACTTCAAAATTCTAATATCATAAGTCTCTTACCAAGTACAAGTGATCGCTAACTTGCATAGCCTACGTTATCCGATATCCCATAATGTATCCAGTAAGCTATGGCTGCTAGAGCAGACCAGACCGTAACTTATGCCATTTGTGAGTATTGAATACTTGTAGCACTGAGACCTAGTATCGTTAGTCCTACTTTATGAACAGCTTTATGCTGATGTGTTATATTATACAATCTATGGTAATATTGAATATGGTGGCAAGTTACTTGATTCCAAATTGAACATACCATGCTAACGATGGGTTCCAACATACTATGATATTACAGGCTAACGTTGTACATTTTTTTGATAAGAATTTTATTATTTGAGTGAGAATATTTTATTTAATTGGCCTTGAAAACACCAAACAAACAAACATTCTGATTTCGAAAATCATTGATTAATTTTCCAGTATATACATACCTTATAATATACATAAATATGTCGATTGGCGCCATTTTGTGAAAATGTATCACACTGCTTGCTTGTATTCGTAGATTCTAGTTGCAACAAAACCCTGAAATACATAGTTTAGCGGGGCAACAGAAAATTTAAATAGGGTCGTCCTTAACTATTGATAGTTATTTTATTGAAATTGGTTTCCCGCAACTATTTCTCTACACGCAAATGCTGACTTTTCCACCCATTCTTTTCGCTATTACATTTATTTATTGTACGACGTGAATACAGTTGGAAACTTTAATTGACCCAACAATAGCCCTTATTGACCTGCGATAAGATCTACAATTCCTTAGCACAAATACTGGGTGATGACATTTTGTAGGTAGCAAGAATAAACGTAGCAATATCTTATTTCGTTTTAATATTAATGTAAATTGTTCTCTTTATGTTGGCTATTTTGTTGGTAAATATCGAGTTTCTTTGGAAATTATTGTATCGTGTTTTTTATTAAAGGACTTTTTAAAGAACTTTTTGTGTCAATAATGAGTCTTCGAATAATATTGTACATAAAACGACTCTGTATTTCAATTGAAAACAAATTGCATGATGGCTAAACATGTCTTCAACTTTTACCTCGGGCAAGATGGGGCAGTATTGATAGGTTTTTTTGCTAATTTCTTATGAAATTTAGTGACAAAATAACTAGCTTCATACACACACAACTATTGCAAGTAACTATATTTCTGCCTTTTTATTACACTTACTTTCTTTTTCATAGTGTTGATGAATAGTATAATAAAATTCTATTTCACTAAACACACACATTCACCATTTATCTGCGTACCACAAACCACAATAGTTTCGTGATGCACTATGCAATATGTTAGAACGTAAATACAGCGCTGTCGCAGTGTGGAAGTACATGATTTAGTAGCCCGTTTGTTTCGGCTCACCACAATGTAATATATATTAGTCTTTTTATGGTTAAGGTTATGAATTATTTTAATTGTTTTGTGTTATTTGTAAAAAAAATACTTTGTGTTTGTGTAAAGTTTCCTGAAAAGATTAATCTAAGTAATCTGGTAATAATACCTCTACTTACGGCAAATTTTTGTGTAATTATGTTATGAGAGAAACGACGAGTTAACTTTTTCAAAATGAGGACGAATTAATTTATTTATCAATTCAATGTTGTTATTATTTTTTGTGTTTATCCTGAACTCTATTTTAACTAAACATTCTTTATTTTTATTATAAAATTTAATTGCATTGCATAGCAATACGAAAGATTTTTTCTGGTTAGTAACAAACCTCAAACTTCTTGTTTTTAGTAATAGTTTAAACGAAGTTTTTAATAAAAAATAAGTTGTATTATTTTTGTTAAACTTTTTAAATAATAATTTTTAAGACAAAACATATCGCCAAAGGTAAAAAAATAAACTATTTCACTTCGAATATTTCAGGGTAAAAAAAAGCAATTTAAAAGAACAAACTGGTCACGTTTCTTTATTTATTAATTCTGATTGGCGTTGTTATAAATTTCGCGACAAGTTTTAATGTTTTCTGTATTTTCTTGTTCTGTAGCACGGACAATTTTCGTTGATTAAAAGTTTACCTTTTTATTACATTTGAAGATACAATTCGTTTACGAGGCATGTAAATATAGCTTTTGTTGTACATAATATGGATGTATTCATTTATTTAAATCATAAATTTTGAAGAACCTGGAACCTCTCAAAATCTCAAGTAACAAATTAACTATGTATTTACTGCTATATTGCTTTTAAAATTAGAAAAGCTCCATGTCACAACACAGGAATAGACCTGTGAATAGTAATTCCTAAAACCCTAGTTATGAAATCCTCTTTGTTCATCCATACTGTACAACTCTTTTGAAAGCTCATATAAATAAATATTTCAGGACATATCACACAGCGCCAACTAGCCCCATAGCTTATGCTTGTATCATGGGTACTAGATAACTATTTAATACATCTATACTTTTTTTTGTAAATACATACTTACCATCTATAGAAACGAGCAGACTCAACACAAGTAATTAATTTTTTTACTAACTTTTTTATAATTTTTTTGTTTATTAATTAATCTATGTAGTAGTGAGAGTAACATCATTAAAGTCTATTTGTGCAAATTCACATATATAATATGTGCATATAGATACGTGTATAATACAAGCAGTAATTGAGACGGCTCTACAAACGAGCCAACACAAAAACATTTTGGAGCTGTCTGAATGCATCACGACACGCCTATACTGGTACGCAACTAAACTCACCTGTCGCTCCACATCCCTGGAATAATGAAATAAACCAGGAATAAAAATATTTCGGCACAATATTGTTGTCGCTAATAGTGTTATCAAATTTGGTTTTGAGTGGTTTAGCCATTGTAGAGTTGTTAGAATATTTGATAAACAAAACTATAGGTATAAAAATTGAGTATATTTTGATTCTCTGTTATATTAGCCTATTTTTTTTATATTTTTACATTTTAACTCAATATTATATTTTAGACTCTAGAGTTCTAGAATGACATCAGTACTTTTAAAATGTATTGTGGCCATCCCAATGAAGATGTTATAACAATCATCATACATACATGGTGTTCAAACACATGAAAAAAAAAAACCCTCGGACCGACGTTCGTGGAGTCAACACGTCCTGAAGATGCCTCGTGGAGAGGCAAAACACGTGCCGACGAGAATATCTTGCCGAAGGAAAACTACAAAACTTGAAGACACAAGGTGCGGTGTTGGTAAGATCATAAGAGCCACAGAGGCCTTTTTATTTAGGAGGAGAGGTGCAGCGGTGGTATATGGAGGAACACACCTCAAACACCAAGTCTGTTATTTGAAGCTGGTTAAGGAGCAATTGCAGCGGAAAAATGCTATATAGGTATGTATATACCTATATATATGTTACGGAAAATGTAGATAATCGGGAATTATGCATAATTCCCGGGAATTATACATAATTACCAACGCACTCGGTAAATGTTGAGAATTATCCACATTTACCGGTAATTATATATAATTACCATATCCTTTTGGTTAATGTACAAAATAATGAAATCAAACATCAGAATCAATATGTTTATGAGAATAAATACATGTACAAATAAAATAAATAAATCGCACGAGTAGAGGATCAAGAGCTCAAACCTTTTATTTGGTGTTTGGTGGCAAAACATAAAATAAAATAAAATAACATACAATAAATTAAAGTAGAGTAGAGTAGAGTAGAGTAGAGTAGAGTAGAGTAGAGTAGAGTAGAGTAGAGTAGAGTAGAGTAGAGTAGAGTAGAGTAGAGTAGAGTAGAGTAGAGTAGAGTAGAGTAGAGTAGAGTAGAGTAGAGTAGAGTAGAGTAGAGTAGAGTAGAGTAGAGTAGAGTAGAGTAGAGTAGAGTAGAGTAGAGTAGAGTAGAGTAGAGTAGAGTAGAGTAGAGTAGAGTAGAGTAGAGTAGAGTAGAGTAGAGTAGAGTAGAGTAGAGTAGAGTAGAGTAGAGTAGAGTAGAGTAGAGTAGAGTAGAGTAGAGTAGAGTAGAGTAGAGTAGAGTAGAGTAGAGTAGAGTAGAGTAGAGTAGAGTAGAGTAGAGTAGAGTAGAGTAGAGTAGAGTAGAGTAGAGTAGAGTAGAGTAGAGTAGAGTAGAGTAGAGTAGAGTAGAGTAGAGTAGAGTAGAGTAGAGTAGAGTAGAGTAGAGTAGAGTAGAGTAGAGTAGAGTAGAGTAGAGTAGAGTAGAGTAGAGTAGAGTAGAGTAGAGTAGAGTAGAGTAGAGTAGAGTAGAGTAGAGTAGAGTAGAGTAGAGTAGAGTAGAGTAGAGTAGAGTAGAGTAGAGTAGAGTAGAGTAGAGTAGAGTAGAGTAGAGTAGAGTAGAGTAGAGTAGAGTAGAGTAGAGTAGAGTAGAGTAGAGTAGAGTAGAGTAGAGTAGAGTAGAGTAGAGTAGAGTAGAGTAGAGTAGAGTAGAGTAGAGTAGAGTAGAGTAGAGTAGAGTAGAGTAGAGTAGAGTAGAGTAGAGTAGAGTAGAGTAGAGTAGAGTAGAGTAGAGTAGAGTAGAGTAGAGTAGAGTAGAGTAGAGTAGAGTAGAGTAGAGTAGAGTAGAGTAGAGTAGAGTAGAGTAGAGTAGAGTAGAGTAGAGTAGAGTAGAGTAGAGTAGAGTAGAGTAGAGTAGAGTAGAGTAGAGTAGAGTAGAGTAGAGTAGAGTAGAGTAGAGTAGAGTAGAGTAGAGTAGAGTAGAGTAGAGTAGAGTAGAGTAGAGTAGAGTAGAGTAGAGTAGAGTAGAGTAGAGTAGAGTAGAGTAGAGTAGAGTAGAGTAGAGTAGAGTAGAGTAGAGTAGAGTAGAGTAGAGTAGAGTAGAGTAGAGTAGAGTAGAGTAGAGTAGAGTAGAGTAGAGTAGAGTAGAGTAGAGTAGAGTAGAGTAGAGTAGAGTAGAGTAGAGTAGAGTAGAGTAGAGTAGAGTAGAGTAGAGTAGAGTAGAGTAGAGTAGAGTAGAGTAGAGTAGAGTAGAGTTTTTATTTTATTTTATTTTTTACTAGAGTTTTGTACATGAAATAGGCTCACGCTTGACTGCAACTTGCCTGGTGTAAAACAACGTTATAATCTACGATCCAGCGCACTTGCCTAGAAGAAACCAGTTTGCTTTCGCCTTGAAGACCGACAAATTATAATTCAGTGCGGTTTTTGGTTCAGTGCCTTGCCTGTTTTGTTTTTTGCCATGTTTGATTTCATTATTTTCTACATTTACCAAAGGGGTATGGTTATTATGTATAATTACCGGTAAATGTGATTAATTTGAATGTTTTTCTCACTTGTACCAAGAGCACTGGTGATTATGCATACCAAGAGCACTGGTGATTATGCATAATTCCCGCATTATCCACATTTACCGTAACATATATAATATATCTCTCCAGAGTTTCATTTACAATGGATTTTCGCAAAGTAACGCCTGATTCAATATTTTAAAAATATATACCAAAAAATATACTTGGCTCACGTAATAACTTTTTCAGATAAAATCTTCACAACTTTCAACGCCCTTCTTGGCACTGCGTGAAAATAAACTGCAGATTCAGTCACCTACTATGTATTTTTCGCCTTCAATATATCGCATATGCCCAGCGTCTATACGCCAAAGGGCATTTATTGCCCGTTAGATCTGCAATATATGTCTCTAACGACCTTATCTATTGTGAATTGGCCTTTTTATTGTTTATTTAGTCGATTGGAAGGCCAATGAGCTTTATCAGACCATTAAATTGGAAGTCACTTGAAGGTCTATTGTTCGTTACTATGAATATTATGGTATTTCTCATGAGTACCTATTATGTGTATGACACTTATTTTATCAAATCAAAATTAAAAGTTTAATGCTTCGAGACAAAACTACGTTTCATGCAGAGCAGCAGAAAATGTAGGTTTCTTATTATTATTTTAACGTGTGTGTGCGTTACCAATTTTTTTCCAATTTTCATAGCAGTAATGAGACTTTCTTGGCAATTTTTTGCTAACATTTTGAAATTTATGAAATACAGTACTCTTAATTGGTGTACTTATGTGAACCTTAGAGAGTTTTACGTAAGTAACAACTACCATACCAAGTAGTACTTAAATTATGTTACGTATAAAATTTATTTAACCTTTTCAACATACCAACATAATAATGATAACAAGCGCATGCATACATCCAGTGACGCAATCCAGCATGCAAACTCTGACGTAATATCCGCCAGTGGGAACACTCGATCAGCCGGAAAAAACACCAAGCCGGGTGGTTGTCGCTTATAAATTGCGGAAACGCGGATTTGCCAACTGCGCCGCTGCACTGGCGGGGCGCCATAATCAATTCTGAAGTAGAAGCGTGCGAGGAACGACTTTGGTAACCCAAGACAACTAAAGCTAAATTGTTTGATGATCATGAACCATCATCATCATCTACAGCCTTCTCTATCCAGCTGCTATGCATAGGTCTCTATTTGCATGTGCCAGCTGCGTCAATCTTGACCATGAATAGCGCTACTCCATATTAATAGTCTACATAGGTAGCTCTATATTGAAAGGGCTACGTTCATGCCTTTGCGTTGATGGCTTTACACTGATAGCTGTACATTAGTAGATATATAAATTTCTCTTCCTTAAGTCGTGACTGAGGGTCGTGACTCCCCCGCAGAATTAATTCGTTAGGGGAGTTTTTTTGGGCAGATAAATTTAAAAGTCTCCTATAATAGCTCTTCATTGATACTTTATTTTAATAGTTATCTAAATTGAAAGCCCTATATACTTTAACTGATAACATTAAAATGTTACACATTAATAACTATTATATAGAATAGTTACAGTGCACAAATAATTTCAAATTCAATAATAAAGCAGCTAGTAGATAATATAACCCGTTTATTGGGTGCTTTGTAGATGTGCATTCAGAGCTTTGAATCACTTACGCGATCTCTGACGTCTGGTAGCGACTGTGTTTGGGAATTACTTCACTTATTGATCCCGTCTGTCGAACTTGTTTGTACAATTTGGTCGTTTTTGTTTGTATGCACAAACATAGTAATATAATTGCCATAAAAACGTTTTTTTCACACATCCGACAATTCATTTCATATGTAAGTACGGTAAATTAATAGCAAGCTATGCGTAACGCGGTAATATCATTTTTTGTTTAACAATATTACGTGAAATTAATTTATAACATGTAACGTTTCGTCTGTGGACATTTTGGATATGATTAATAGCATTAAAATAATTTTAATATTATTTTTTTGCCTTTGAAACATGAATCATCTTTCTGTAGTGCTTAAGGATCAAAATAAGTATTGTTAACCTAAATAATCACTGTATTATAGTTCCCGTAAGGCATGATTTAATTGGCCAACCGAGACGCGCGTGCTGACTCGTCCTCCTGATGATGGAAACCTCAGATTTCCGAAACTTGTCGTGCTAATTTTTCGACGTAATTTTTGACGTAAGTGCTAGCCGGTTAATACAACTAAATTAAACCTAAATAATATTCCATCAGCTATAAATCATCCTTTTCTACGTTTATGAAAGTCACACAAGCTATCTCGTTCGTTGCTGCAGGATATTACAGCACAAACACCGCTGCAACTTGCAAGATATTCGATCTAGTTGGTGTATGCTTTATACACGTACAGAGTGATCATAGAACGTGCAAAATGTTAAAGTAATAAATTAAGCAAGCGGCTTTAGTAGTTTCAGTAATAATTAAAGGGGTTAAACTAAGATGTTTGTAGACTAACGTAAAATGCTATTGATTGTTTGCTGGTCAAATAATAACAGTTTGTTATAACAATTTAAACATGGTGAATTTCATAATCAAAAGTGACAAAATGTTATATAATTAAATTTTTAGGTATTTCAAATTTTTGTTTAGAGATATAATCTAGCTTTTCTTTACATTTTACCACAGTGCCACATAACGGTATGAAGATATATAAAGAGACCTTAAATTTGCAATGCAATTATTGCTTATAATATATCGACTGCCAAGTGTATTAAAAACTTTACAAATTATGTGACAATATCTAAATTTCAATGCACCTTGTAACAAAAAATCAACCTGTACAGTTTACAGCCCGGGTATTCCAACCAATATGTGGCCGTCTCGTAAGCAGATCATAACTTAGAGATTACAACCACAGAGCGAGCCGAATAGATTAATTAAGGGAGCAATTTCGACCCAAAGCTAACCGCAGCCACGGTATAAGACAATCGATTTAATCACAAACTAACGCGTGGTTATGGCTAGTGGCTACCCAGATCGAGTTGGGGTGTGTTGTGAATAATTGGTTGGAGAGAAGATTTGGGCAACGATTGGTGACGTCTTGTTGTATTTCCTGAGATATATCCGGACGAATAAAAAAATGTTTAGTTTTAAATATATCACTTTATCAAATCACATTCAAATCGGATAAACTAATTTTGTTGTAAAAAAAAGTTCAACCACCTTTTGCCACATATTCATGTTAAAATAATGGTGTGTGCGGCAGTTCTCTTCTTTGTATCGCTGTAACTAGATATAGATTTGGTTGATATACGTGACTGTAACGTGTAATAAATTGGCTACCGTAAACTAAGGTAATGACAAATATCTTTTCTTCTCAAAGAAATTATTTAAAAAAAAATACGCCATTTCTAAAGATTTATTTACACAAAAGCTCGAATTACTTAAATCCACATTAAATTTTCAGTTTAGAAATCCAGTCCGAACTCAGTGAAAAACTTGTAAGATTTCAGAAGCATCAAGAAATGCAACTTGTTAATTACATAGTGGAAAATGCAATGAGAAATAAGTCCAAAGATAAAAGGGATTAACAGAAACTTCCACGACGACAATTCTACGTCTTCATAAAATCTTTTACAGCTACAACAATATTCTTTAACGCTTATGTCAACTGAATAGAGTTCCAAATTTCTTCTCAAATAAATGACATCACATTTTTCAGGAAGGCTTTGAATGTGCTCAAGAAAAAGTAGCGACGAAACATTTTAGACGTGATTAAGCAATAGCTCTGTTTAATTAATTTAACGTTGTTTGTTTTAGTTTTGTGACTTTGATAAATGGCTTGGAATTTAGTTTAGTGGAGCTTTCCGCTACTTCAACAATTTGTTTGTAAATGCGGCGAGTTAAATAGTAATTAGTGAAACTAATTTCAGATTTAATTTTTATACTGAGTCGTTGATAAATAAGTGAATTGCTTTTATTGTTTATAATAACAATAAATACTTACAAACACAAAAAAAAAATAAGTCTCTCGAAAATGATATCACGAAAAATCTTGGACAGAAAAAACATGGTGGGTACCGGGCGCCCGAGTGATTAATGTCCAAAACTGGCGTGGTATGTGTGTCTAGTACATTATTTATTTGTGGACTCATAACAAAACAAATTTTGTTTATTTGACAAACAATCACATTATGAAAAAGTTTGTTAATTATTTCTCATTACGGATGTCATAAACTTATTACTAAACAAGTAAAACAAGTAACACTTGATGTAAATTAGAGAACTTATTAGAACTGAGCGTACACGTGCAAATTTTGTGATTTCCTTTCATGAGCCTATCAGTACAGAGAAACAGGTGATTACACCGCATTGAATGTGTCGTCTATCTGACTGTCATTAAGGACCAAGCGAACGAAGTGAGGGATATGTGTTTGTATTAACTGGCGCGGCTTTTTTTCCATGTTTGCTGTCTAAAGTGTATTAAGATCATAATGTCATCATAATAATTATAGAAGAAGTAGTTCGAATGAATAATGTATTGAATGAAACATAAATTCATTTTAACGTAAAAAAGAGATAAGTTTAACAAGTAGTCATATAAGAAAATTTATTTTGTGAATTAATTCATTAATTGCTCATAAAATAATAAGTTACAATTTTCTCCGACAAGAACTAATAAACTTACACAAATATTGATCCAATAAACAAATAACCCACATATTTCTTTATTGATTTTGGTAATTAAACATTAGTAAAAACACGTTAAGAATAATTTCTAACATATTCGCAAGGTCTACGATTTCCCTAGTAACTATGCTACCTATAGCCATATCAACGGGCTTTGCCTAAGCATTGAAACATTCAAAGCTAGGATTACAGAGGGCAGCACCCGTGCTGGGCTGAACCTACTATCTACATCAATTACAGGGCAGAACAATACAACCTGCCGTATAATACCGGCTGACACCTAAGCGTTTTTCAATCGCACATTGAACCGGGAACATAAACGGGAAGGTAGTTAAAATACAGAGACAATAGAAAACAAAGATGTCTGGGTATTCAGTTAGCAAAACAGGAAAAAATAATACAAGAATTGGGAAAGTTAAGCATCTAAATGGTAAATTTAACGCCATAGCAGCGATTGTGGGTCTATAAACTTAAGCACACTAGTTACACTAAGAAAATAAACAACATTATTCGTGTTCATTTGGACTTAGTCATATTTTTTTATTACTTTCGATTTCTTATAATGTCAGACTGAAATCTACAGTAAATAGAAACAAGGTATCAGGCAAAGAATTGAAAGAGTAAAACGCATCCGTCTATTAAGTTCCATGTCTGTGTTACAATACGTCCGCTTTTTTATGACCTTTACAGACCCAAATAAGCCTACAAAAACCCACTGTCTTAATTTCGCCCGCAGTTAAAATCAACGTATAGTAAATTATGAAGTTGTATCGTTCCGGCGCCCAAATTCATTTATTGACGTCATAAATTTAAATAGAACCGTTGTGAGGTGGAAATTTTAAACGTTTGAGTAAATAGCGTGCGTCGGTTTCATTAGCAAATCTGATTGACGCGAGAGCGTGGAGTTTTAAAGTTACAAAATAGGAAAATAAAAATGTAGCTGTGCCTAAAATAAATACTTTTTATGATCGTAAAAGCCTCATAACATAACAATTGAATTAAGTTTTGGTGTAATTAAGGTATGCTTAGCTGTATAGATTTTTGTTTTTATACTATCACACAATTTGTATGTATTTCTACCAACGCTGTGAAGTGTTAGGTACGTTTGCTAGTCCACAATAAAATGTACATCAATATCTATTTGTTCTAAATTGGCTTACAACTTTGTTTATTTACAATATATTTTATTAAAAATATTTGAATTCAAACAGAGGTTAATGCTTGCTTAGAAAATGTATTTTGATATTAAAATAAATATAATAACGTAAGGATTAAGTGACTCTCCGACATTACTTTTTTTTCTATAAATTCTAAAATGCCTAATAAATTATACGAAAACATAGATATAATATGTCGTGTACAATGTTCCTGGATGTCTGCCGTAGTTACTGAGCTTGGTCGCGGACTTGTCCGGATTCCCTCGACGTACTTTCGTAAGCAACTGCAAAGCTTTAAAAGCTTTGGCTAGATGGCTTTGGTATTACTTTAATATTACTTGTTACATACAGACATAAAAACCCTAGTTTTTAGGCAGTTTACTCCTGACAGTCCCGTTTTTTTGCAATGTATTCTTAATATGCATTGTAAAACCGCAAAGAACTGATTTATTTATACAAAAGTCAAGTATTTTAGTAAACAAGCTAGTTAAAATATCTGGTCCGTATGATTGATTAATTATTGGTGAAACATATTAAAAAGGTTTAAATATTTTATAGTAGCCGCAGACTGAAGTTAATTACAAGTTGAGATTTCTCAGCACTCGGATGTGTTGTGGTTTATTACAAGTTGACTCTCTATTCACACTGGGAGATATAGACCCGCCGTGCCCAAACGAGGACACTCATAAATCTACCCACAATTTTTTAACATATTTGTTAATAGGTAGTTCATTTGCTGGATTGTGACGACAAGTAGTGCATTTTTATGTTGTTTAGTAAAAATAATAATTTGAAACGTATTTAAGTCGTATATTGTGCATTTTGTGGACCTGTTTCTTACTTCAGTGATATCTCAAAGTTAGTGTGCTTTATTTCTATCTTTGTCTTCTAGATATTTTTGTTTTCTTACATTAATTACTTAATTGTTTTATATACTATTACTTACTACTTTATTTCATTACAAAACTTTAGTGCAAGTAAGATAAAATCTAATTTTATCGTGCTGTCCCCAATTGGGGCCAATGGGCGTATCTGAGGTAAATAATTGATTATTTTTGTTGATAGGCCAGTGCCAATTTCATAATAGCACGACGGGTATTTAGCAGTCGTAATGACTACCAAGGCCTTCAAGAAGCAATTGAAGCTGTAATGGACGAAGAAGGAGACGTTGGTGAGATTGACTTAGTGGCACTGCCCCCTGAACTAAGTGTGCTTACCGATAAAGAAGAAGGAGACGATGATAACCTTCAAACTAATGCTACTGTTCGCGAGGGTAGGACTAAGAAGTGTCCTCTCGTAGCAGTAAAGAACATGAAAAAGAAAAACCGTGCCGATTTTGATTACCGCTTTGATCAAGTCAACCAAGTTTTATTTGTGCGATGGCTGGACAACAGTGTTTGCACTATGGGGTCAAACTTTGACAGTGTTCTCCCTCTAGGTAAAGTAAAGAGATGGAGTGCAATAGAGAAGCAAAAAAGTGGACGTTAGAATCCCGCATGTTTCTCAAAACTACCACAAGGGTATGGGTGGGGTTAATCAAGCTGATTAGTCTATTTCCCTGTACCGCACCGCTGTACGTGGCAAAAAATGGTGGTGGGTTTTATTTACTTACATACTGGATCTAGCCATTGCAAACGCATGGCGTCTCCACCTACTAACAACGAAGTCAAGATGGATCAGCTGGAATTCCGCCGCAACGTCGCTCGTCACTATTTGCGGAACACAGAAAGCGTATCAATGTGACCAGCAGCATCTGTGGTGCCAAGTCTGCAGCACGATGGGGTGGGCCACTACCCTCAAAAACTATCCCAGCAATTGAGGTATGCCGTTTGTCATGAAAAAGCCCGCTGGCAATGCAAGTGTTGTTTCAGACACTTTGCATTGATAAAATTTGTTTTGAAAGTTTTCATACTGTTTGAGCCCAGTGGCCCCATTTGAGGACGGCATTTTTTTTCTATCAAAATAAAAAAAAATCATAAATATTTTTACGTTTTTTACTTCATTATGTCAGATTCTAACAATTAATACAAAAAAGAAAGTTTTTTTAAGGCGCAGTTTGGTTTGGGTCTAAATGGGTTAGAGCTGTCTTTAGCTTCGCAGGTTGACTTTATAACATCGTTTATTAAACTTTCAAGAAAATAAATTATAGAGATTGTTGGTGTTTGTTTTTCCTACACACATCACGGCAACTTTACAAAATAATGTGGTCAGCAGTGAAACGTTATTTTTACAGAAGCTGCTGAGATAAAAATAAAACACGTGTTAAACCTCTTACAAAAACAAGAGGCTGAAATTGAACTTCATTATATAGTGACCATAACGTTCTTTTATTTTAAGTACAAAACTTCTCGAAGAATCAAAATAATATTAGGACAGTTTGTTAGAGTTAATAATTTCGAATTTAAATATTATTTAAATTTTATAAGAGTCTCGGTAGAATAATTAACCAGAAACCCCTTATAATTCATACATGAAAAGACCATCATAGGAACAAATAAAAGAAATGTACCGAATGGTGCTAAATGGCACATTCGTCCATTGTCGCAGGTGAAATGTAGCCGCTAACAACACCTGTTACAAAATGTTCTAGTTCTTTTTTGCACAAAAAATCCTTTCACCATATGCAAATGTAAAGAAAATGATGGTTTGGGCAGCTAAATGTTGGGATTAGGCAGCTAGATAGTAAAAATAATCATTATCAGATAATTATATGCTCATTATTCCTCAGGTAACAAAAACTTGTTTCATAATATAATTCAAGTATAATATCCGTTATCTACTACGACACAAGCGTTTGCTTAGGTGTGGGGCTAGATGGCGATGTATGCAATGTCCCAGAATATTTATTTATTTATAAGCAAGTTTTTATAATATTAATAACGATAATAAATGGGTCAAAATAATACGTTTTCCATATTTTTTGCTTCGAATCAACTTTAATATGTTTAAGTTGAGTAATTTTAATGCAATAGATATTTTGCAATTAAACAATTTCTGTTAACTTTTGTACTACAAACAAAACAAACCTTGTATTAGATTTGATAAATCTCACCTTGAAATTTAAGGTAATTTATATACATAATTCGTAGTGACACAACATATATAAAACTTAATTAAGTGTCTTTAATAAACCTTAAAAAATTTTTTTTAGCTGACAAAACTTTGGTAAATATAGCCACACAGTTAAGACAACCAGACACAGTATAGGCACGGATTTTAATGTTTGTGTCATTCGTTTGCTCGCGTGGTTTGATAAATGGCATCATTTATTTCCGCATATGTTTCCATGTGTGTAGATTTTTGGGAGGAAAATAGCCGTTGTGCTTTTTCTATAAAATCTGTATCTTTCGTAACTATTTTTCGTGATCAAAGCATATGATAAAACAATGTTGTCACTGTAATAGTATTAAGATTTCAACGATTTCAGATTAGAGCGTTACTTACATTAGAAAACAGTTTTTAATTGCATATGCATAATAAGAGAATCTAATTTTTTGAGACAAGTGGCACAAATAGTTATCTAAGAAAACTCCCATGTACTTAATTTGTAAAACGAATGTGTTTATGCTGGGCTCATCAATCAACAAAAGCAACCAAAACTTTGAACGTGTATGAAATACTGACTAATGATAGTGCAACATCTAGGCCAGTATACGTATAAATCTTGTCCAAAATTTATAGTCTCAGAAAACCCTGATATTCTCCCGCAGGTTTTGCCCGGTATTGGCCTGGCTGCACGCCATAATGGTGCTAGGTCATTATGTCAACACTACAGCTTGGAAAGCCTGAGTAGCGATTGGCTCGACAACAAGCGAAAAGCTCACGGTAAGCTTTTAAGTCCTGGGGTTTTGGGTAGTTTGGCAAACGTGGTAATATGTCTTCTTTGATGGTGAATTACAATGTTTGGGTAGGTATTAATGATGGTACAATGATATACAGATTTAATAGGTTTTTAAACAGAGTTTTTCTTATTTCATTACAGGCTTCAAATCTGAATGGTAACGATAAATTTTAAATATTAACTGCTTAAATTTGTATCTCATCGAGTGTTCCCATATAATAGTTTACTTACCTTTTTATACAGAAATATAGCAAATTGATTTGAAATGTGCAAATTGAGTAGAATGTCGTTCCGTATTAAAAACAATAAATTTTAACTTCATATTTATCACAAAAAATTACGCCATGTCAAGCGGAATCAGCATTTTTTTAATTCCCTCAGTAAAAACTCACAAAGCTTTCCAAAACAAACCGCGTCCAGCAACATTACATTTTAATATTCGCATCATACTGCTATCGGAGACCAAAATCGCCGGTTCTCTGTTACATAGGGTGTAACCAATAGCCGTGTAAGGTCAGTGGAGGCCGTGAAAAACGATACAAGGGCCTGTAAAAGCTGCTAGTAAAAAAATATTTATTGCCAATAAATGGTGGTTATATCGTTACGCCCGATCTGGGCCCTGCAGCAGTAAATTTAATTTGGGCAATGATCGACCGAAGCGATACTGACTAGCGTATTTCCCAGGGGGCGCTTGATTCTGAACTGGACTTTGTTGGATTTGAATGTGGGAATTTATTTATTTTTACATATTGTAATAATGAGAAACAGTGAAATTTTAGACTGCGAAAATTAATTATTCGAAAACATCAGCGACCGATCAGTGGCGCTTTAATTGAAAGCTATATCGATCATAATAAATATTGATTGTTAAGTTTATCAAACAAAGAAGGCAAAAGATTTAATGATTAACTGATTTCTTTATAAGAAAACATTTTTCACTTTCACATAAAATAATAATGTGGTCATATGTATAATGTGAGAAAAATGTATATAACATTTTGCTTTGCCATGGTTCTTTGTTAGCCGACAAAAACAGAAAATCAATAAACACTTTTTAACAAATCATTTTTTATTTAAAAATAAACTGAGACTAATTTAATCAATTCTATCACTAAGCAGTTGAATTACAAACACTACACATACATACTTGTAATTCTATGACTAATTTCTATTTTAACACAAAACATTACAACAATCATAATAGAAAAAGGTCTTATATTGGTCTTGACACTAAAAAACTTCCAGCTAATGTGATTTGTGAGGAATATCAAAACGAATCCACGGAGACGCGAGTCAGACCTTCACATACGTACTACCCTTGTTATAATAGTAATTTCAGTATGGAATGATATCAAAATGCCTCATATTGGTTTTTATCGCTGTTTTATTTTATTTTTTAAGTACATAGTAGTTTGACTATTTACTATAGTTCTAATGATAAGCATAATAATAGTCTAAGGCGCAGTGTTTGCTAAGAAATAACCTATTTACTTTGAATTTGAATATTCCCGGATTGTATTATTTATAGTATTACTAGTAAGATCCCTGCAACTTTGCTTGCGTTGTATTGAGACAAGTCTTTTTTTATTCTTGGAATCTTGATACACCTATCAACAGACAAACAAAAACCAAAATACACTTTATCACTTTTATATATTGTTATTATTGTTACTGATATTAGAATTATTAAGTAGTAGTCATCATCTATAGGCCCAGAGTAAATTTCAGATTAGGTAAACTAGCTAACGTAAAGCCCCTACAAATGTAGATTTTAAGAACATTATGTACACCTACCTACTACAAGAAATTTCCAGAAAAAATACTGAAAGCTGATAGTTGTTTTCTATTTCTCAATTCCCTGTAGATTGTATGTGTCCTTACTACTGGTGCTGTCCCGCCCATCCCATGTCATTCAATGGTCGGCCAAGTGTAAAATTAAATTCCTATTTTCATTCCGTCCCCTATGTATTTGTAATGGGAAACATACTTGACAATCGGCCTTTTCTTTTCTATTGAAATATTAGATTTATTTTTGTGGTAGCAGAGGAAACCAGCCGGTAACAAACCTTGTTCGATGGGTTTTTTGGACATAATAAAAGGAGTTTTGATACAAAACATTGAGAGATTGTGTTTCCGTAAAGCGAATAAAATTAATCTGGTTAATAAAATTAATTAATGGTTCAAAACCAGTTTTGAATGTGTATTTGGCTTATATATGAACTCATTCTGTTATGTGTACCGTTATAAATAAATAAATAAATAAATCTCCTGATTTTACGTTTACATTTTGATAATCTTAAGTACAATTTGCATTTTTTTTTTTGGAAAATGTATCGACACTGTCAAAGAAGCAAACGCACGAAACAGAAATATTCTAAAATACCTAGTTGGTTTATTCATTTCACATTTAGGTTTTTACTACAACTTTTCTGTACCACCGACTAATATAATTGAAATTCAATTTATGTATATTTAACAAACACGACCAAAAACATAGGTCACGAAAAGCCAATCGTATTCGAGGTCAGTTAAAAATAGTTTTATTGTATCGGCAATGGCTTATGGCGGCAGTGTACTGAAAGTCTATTCTTGAACTCGTCTAGCGGACAGGTGGAAAGTTTTAGATCTGGAGCAGACGTGATGTTTTAGTTTCTCACAAGTTTTGGGCAGAAACTGGTACAGAATATATTATGTAGTTTCGAAACGTTTTGGTAAATATCTTGGCAGACTTGTTTTATATTGCTAGCATATGAATGAATTTGTTTTCTATTTTCAGATTGATGATAACTATGGGTCTAGGATATCAAATTGACCGTTTTTATTCTGTTGAAATTTGTGACATAATAGTGAAAATTTGGTTTAATTCTTATGTATTTATTTTTGCTTTTTTTTTTGATGACTTGTAATGATATTGCCATCAAATCAAGTTAAATGGTTTATCTGGTTTACTGTTTACATTTGAAGTTGTTGATTTTAAAACAAATATAGTTGTTTTTCAACAGCAACCCCGTTAAATAATAAAATTAATGTTACACTCGCGATTTTAATGATGTAACCGTATTTTTTTTCTAACTAGTGCTAATACTGAGTACGAAGAGAAGTTCTTATGCAGATACAAATAAACAATAGATTTAAAGCAACATTAACACCAAAACAAACAATGAATCCGCCGTTTTTCCTCCGATTGTAAAAATAATCGCAATCAATTCCGCTTGGTTTGTCAAACGGACGAATTGATGGAAAACTGTTCCGGAAAGTGTAATTATTTTCGTTTCAACCGGAGCGTGGCTCCTGAGAAACGTGAGGGACGTCTCACACGGGACGTGACGTGGTTGACTATAGATGCGATATTTCTTTATTTAGTTGTTGTTGACGACCCACAAACAGATGGATCGAAGAATATAATTATGATGATTGAAAAAATATTATTCAAAACTGAAGATATCAAGTAATAAGTTTACATGCAACACAGACAAGAGATATCGCTTGGTATGGTTTCAACGGCCACCTCGTACGACACTACCGGCAATGACCATCAAACTGATATAAAACAACGGTTCCAACATCACCGAGGCGATAAAATATGACACTCAATTGAATAGTTAACAAAATTGCCCTTTAGACCTACCTTGATTAACAAATCTAATTTTTATGTAGACTGTGGCTATGCTTTACAATAAAAATATTAACCTACCCACATAAAACTACATACCTACCAAGTAACATATAAAGATAAAGATAAAAGATAAAGAATCTTTATTGATAATGTAAAATTGTAACATACATAGGTATAAGTACTAATATCACAGAATATGCTACACAAATTACAATATCTCGTCAAATTGAATTTATAACATTAGGCTTTTATAAAAGTTTAGAAGTTACATATGTCTAGTTTTATTAATAAAACAATGAAAATTTTTGTTATTAAAATCATGTCAAACATAATAATAGATATGTAATCATACAATATGTCAACTTAAATAAATCTTGGTACTGTCACTTATATGTGTGAGTAGTAATATATCCCGGTAGGTCTGCAACCCGGCACGTGAGGTGGGAGACAAATCCATTGATATTGTAACCTAGAGACATCTTAACTGCTTATATGACATTTACACATGAATCAGCCAGCAGCATTTTTGAGTATTCATTTTTACAAACATCAAGTGGGACTAGTTACTAATAAGAACTTTTGAATATTACGACATTCGATTATGGTTTAAACAGTTCTTTGTAAACAGTTATGTTATTTGTACTTATACGATATTTTAAGTATAGACACTCAAAGCTTATAATTAGAAAAGAGTTCCGAACGATATTTATCTCATATATTTTATTGCACAAGCTGTAGTATGACGTCATTAAGTAAGTCATTAAAAACACGGTTATAATATCCTTCATAGGTTTTTTGTTCCCTCTATTCATGCTCCGACAGTAGACTGTCAGTAACATTGTCAGACTGAACACATTGCTTACACTGTACACACAGTTTTAATTTTAGTATCAGAACTATTTATTAAATATAACGAGGAGTTTATTAGATGTGACGTCATGGGCGTATCGGTTTGTGCTTGACGCCGCGTCGGTTCACTCTTGACACCATTCGAGGACACTCGGCTTCTTTAGAAAAACTTGATAAGAGGTATAGATAAGGGAGGAAAGGAGATTATACTGCTGGTGTGGGGGTAGTGGTGGATTGTGGTTGAGATATTATAGAAAAAACATAGTTCATGGCTTTAAAAAAAACTTTCGTTAATTAAGTTTGTATAGCCATAATGCGACATCTATATTTTATTGCGAATATATATTTTATTTATTAATGGTATGAAAAGTAAACTATCTTGTTTGTTTGTATGTTAACAGCCGATATAACGACCCACTTTATTTGAATTAAGCAAAATAATATCAATGAAAATAATTGTAAATTCCAACTCTGTACAATTATGTTTCAAAAGTAATTGCCACAATTGAATCGATACTTTTTTTGTACAGTAAAAAACAACAAAACAGACGATACAATAAGCAAAACAAACACAGAAGCGAATAACAAACCCCACTATTACCAACTAAAACGAAATCGATTAAACAAAGTCTCGCCACTAAAGGCTATTCAAAAATAGAAGCGGCCAAATAAAAACAAATAGTCTCGCAGTCTCAAAGAGATAAAGTCCAAATTACACAAGTTTCTATCCAGTCGGCTGGTCCTTTGTACCTTACTAATTAGGATTAGCAGAGCATGAACAGTCGCGATCTTAATCTGCGTATTCCTCCGTGGAATATTCTGGTATTCTCTTTATTCAACGATAATTGCCTTAATAATCTGACTAGGCGTTTTGTGAAACCCGAGATGTCAGGGCGAAAGGCTCATTTTGTGGCAAAAATGTTAATTTCTCGAGCGCGGTTGGTATTTGAGAATTCGTCCACTTTGTAGGTCGCATTTGAATTTCGTCGATTCTTCGGTATCAAACGTTGGTTGCTGGAGATGATTGTTTTCCTCAACTAGGCTTTTAAAAGCAAAATTATTCTACGTCGTCAGCAAAAACAAGTTCTTTTTTAAAAAAATCTTCAAAATTTTTGGATATTTTCATGAGCAATAGCATTCCAACCTCAACTCTTCTAATTTATGCAGTAACTTTTCGTCAAAGCCACCAACTTCTAAACGTCGACATTTAAACATATACCGCTATAAGACCGCTTAATAGATTCGAATTGCTGAACAAAACCATAGAGCCATTAGAATTGTCTGCGTGTAAGTAATAGGTACTCCATTCACCACTCCGTCGCGGCTTCCCTAGGGTCAGAACCACAGACATTAGTGCGATGCGACTTTTTGAAACCGGTCGCAAGTTAATTTATAACCTGTATTGTATGTACCCAAATATTATACTTTCTATGTAACTTGGTCACATGTGATTTGCCTAATTTTTCTTGTCTTAGTTCAAACATGATTTTTTTACACAACAATCACATTCCAATTTCTTTTATCATCAGAACATACATGTCAGAAAACACAATTCATCAGTATCAATACAATCTCATACCAATTGTTTCCTGTAAAACGACTGCTTCGTATGAAGTGTCGTATGATCAGTAGTACGAAGGCAATTTTAATTAATTTAGTTTAATAACCGGCTAGCTAGTAAGTCCTAATCAATCGTAGGTCGTAATCATGGCTTACGGGAATTTTTACACATTAAATTTTAGGTCCCGGCTGTTTGTCTAGTACGTAACGGCAGTCGTTAAGCCATGTCAGAGGCCCTTAGGGTGGTTTGAAAACTCTCGACACCAGAGTTGGCCACTCTAATTCGATAAGAAGAAGCAGGCGGGAACTATAATACAGCAATTTTATTTGCCCATGACACTGTTTCTCATATTAGTTGGCGAAAGCTCCGCCAACGTAGCTTAGATATAATGTTGTCGTGTCGCGTCGCTCTTCCTACCAGCGCGTTAAAAGTTTTAAGTACCCACGTTTGCCACAAATCCGGTCCTTGGAACATATGGCGCCTCTATGCAATTATCTCGAAGAAGATATATTATGTTCGTAAACGCGGTGAGGTTGTGGTCATATAAATTAAGGTGCCTTTAAAAGTTTACTCGTGGTTCCTTTGAGCTTGAAAGGAGTAACTTAGAGCGATTCTGTAAAAATGTTATAGTGTTTGCTTGAGGTGTATTTGTTGTAAAAGTACCAGTAAGGTGAAAGTTTGTGAATGTTCAAGTGCTTAAGTTTGACCTTTCCTTACTCTTAAATAGCTGGATTTAGATAAAATTAGCAGCGTTTACATATTAGAACTGCAAATATTAAGTTATTTGATCCTAGTTTTTAAGAACTTTGATAACATCGCGGGGATAGGTGACTTCAAATTATTTATGAGCTACAAAAGACAAAATAGCTAATTTTGTTGCTACTAGCAATTATTACAAATTATTAATACATTTATGATTTATAATTAGGACGAGATCCATTTTAATAATTATAGGTGTCTCATCGTAGGGATCACTTACGCAAAATCCAAAAAGGAGAAAAAAAAACATTAAAGCCAAAACAAATGTTGTCCAAAGCACCTATCTCATTAGCCGTGCAATATCCCGGGCTACATTTTACAGCCTCCTTATAATCTCACACCTATAAAAGGCAGTCCTTGCAAAGAAACAGATAAGGCCCTTACACTCACCGTTATCGGGGGGTTTAGAACCCATAAATAGTTGCAAGTTCCGCCTTACCCGAGTTATGCGAGGGTTGCGTACATTTTTTCCGCGGCAATTGTATCGGATTTATTCGAAATTGTTCCTGTTTTGTAAGGTTTTGGGAAACTTAATTATTTGGGCGAAGTAAATGTATAGGTTGGCCATAGAACAGAGTGTGTTGTGGAAATAAATTCAATTATTTGAAAATTAAATTCGTTTAAATGGAGGTTTATGATGACTTGCATATCTTCTGTTAAGATAATAAAAATAGTTCACATTATTTTTCAGTATACAAAACATTATGAATGAATCCTAAAAAAAAACAGTTATAGCTGAGGTTAGTCGTTTTGTTAGGATTTTTGCTAACTAACAGTAACAATTTCTTATTATTATTATGTACATTCGGGTATTTGTACACTAGTTCACCTGAAGCGACATCTATATACATGACTAGCAGTTATGCATATTTACTAGATATTTCAAAACATTTATACAATTTTAACACTTGATATTGTCACAGCAATGTTCTTGAAAATTTAAAATGCATCGTAAAACTAGAACTGATTAAGTAATCTCGAAGACAAGACAAGTACTCTAGAGACGCGGGGTGTTAAAAGTGCAGTTAGCACTTTAAGAGCTTATTTCACAACAAACTTGCTTCAAACTTTAGTCTTCTGTCTAGGTGTGAAACCGTAGATATACTAATTTGTTGACAGAACAAAAAAAAAGAACTAATTCAGCGGGGCAGTACGACTCACAGAAAGAGACATAAACACTTCAGTTTCCACAGCTAAGACGATAATTCAGTATTCTCCTTGAACCTTGTTCTTTATTTTTGAGGGTCAGCTCCCGCAGAAATAATTCATTAGTCTCCCTACAAATAACAAATCAAATGTATCTATTTGAGCACATATATCGTGGTACATACTCAGGTGCTTATATAAATTTAGACAAACAAACCATTATCAAAGTATTAACAATCTCATTCGTTAGTCGCCTCGAACTCACAAAATAGCATAAAACAAACAACATCCCGCCAACAAAAAATGGCTATTGCTCTTCCAATTTATCTCCCAAGCTTTTGTCCTGAAACAAATTGTCGTTTGTATTTTTTCCGCAAACAATACATTTAGACTTAAAGGATCAAACGAAACCTAACGGAAGGGCTAGAACCTAATAACGTTACAAAGGTGACAGCCGAAATGATTTAAAAGCTTTTCTTTTATTATTTAGAAAGGATTTAGATTTGGCTTTTATATAGGTATATCTTCTAGTTTAACTTAGTACATGTGTCCTGGAGGAATAGTGGTCACTTAAATCATTGCCAAAGCACTTTCGGCTTAAGTTATTTGTAATTTCAAAGATGCCTCGCTTTTTATTATGTTTACTATACATAATAATACGTTTTTTATATTTATTCATACACTGTCTTTTATGCAGACCAACACTCCCGTAACGACTACAGTGTGGAGCATGCCAATACTGGAATAGAACTAGTTCTAAATCGACCGTATAAATTAAAATTGTCAATATTATAATCTAGAAATAATAGACTCGGTCTCTTAAATTATATATAGGTATATACTTGTATAACATGATAAAAAGCGAGTGTGGCTCGGCGATTTAAGTGTCTGTTTTTCATCCTGGCTCACCCTGGTTCGAATCCAGCCCTACACCAATGACTTGTTTTTCAAGTTATGCGTAGATTTGCACTCGCTTAAAGTTGAAAGAAAACATCGTGAGGTAATCGACATGTTTGAGGACCACAGTATCCGAGGACATGTGATTTCCGTGGAATGATCTGGGCGCCCACCAGGATGTATCTGCCCAAGAGAACTCCCCTACCGAATTGATTCTAAGGGGGAGTCGCGACCCTCCGTCCTGAGGGAATACGACTCATAGAGAGAGAGATAATATGATAGATAGAGAAAGCAATACACATTTTACTCTTATAATATCAATCCCATGATACTTGTAACTCATGATACCCTCCATCTCAAACTGGAGTATAAATCACGCAGCGCGGGTATATCTACGAAATCAGCTCAACTATCCGCTTGATAAGGGTCAAGTCAAGGTTTAAACTCATAAGATGAGGACTCATGTGCATACATACAATATACATTCAAACAAAAAAAAGTGTGTTTGTTTGTTCGTTAGTTTGACACTGGCAACTCTCATATAATAATTGTTTTTTTTTACGCCGCACATACATGCTATATTGGTAAGTCCATAACTTATCTAACCATCGAAACCAGCTTAAAATTGATATTCAATTTATTTCAGGTCATATTCTGTTTTTTGTGCCATAGTAAATAATGAAATTATGCTTATAAATGAAAAATAAATTGCTGAGCTAAACAATTGTAAAACCACACGCACTTCTTAAAAGATATGTTGTCAACAAAAAAAAATGTTAATCCTTTACTTTTATTATAAACATTCACTGATAACAAGCTGATTATCATGGAACAAGACACCGTCACAATATATTTCATTTATACTTAATCTGAGTTGAAAGGAAAACTGCTTATTTTTTCCTGCAATAAATTTCGTGCGAAGCCACGGGTAGCCACTAGTTTGTACTTGTATATGTATGTATTGCAACCCCAAATATCTATAAGGGTCAGGGCATACGTGTGGATTTGGGTTAAACCTCGGATATGGGTTCCACTTGCCATAAATTTCATAACAAACAGTTTGTAGACATAGATAAGGTGCAATTACTTCTTGGTAGTTTCTATATATAATAAGCATGTATTTATAAAAAAAGTATATATGTATTAAATCCGTTATCCATGATACAAGCGTAAGCTTAGTATGTGGCTACATGGGGCGCTGTGTGATATGTCCTGAAATTACTTGGAATTACAAACCATAAGTGCGTTAATTGATAGTTTCTAATTTTTGGAAATTTATCCAACAAAGAAACAAACATCTGATTAAGTAAAAGAGTAAAATTAACTGTGAATGTGTATGTTATATGTGTTCACTACAGTAGCGATAAGTTTTTACTATGTGTGGGTAATGCGACGAAGTTACATTCATAGAGTAGTTGAGATATATCATTATTTTGTAATTTCTAAAAACTGATGTTGGACCGACAATTCCTGGATTCCTAGAATTAAAAAATGCCAAAATGTTAACTGATCATTTTAGTGGCTCTAAAATGATCAATTTTGGTTCCAGAGTTGGCCACTCTCATTCGATAAGAGGAAGAAGAAGAAGTGGTTCTGTATAAAGCGTCCCAATTATAAAATTCAAAATTCAAATTTATAATCATAACAAAGCGATTCAACTTTTCCATCCACTGAAATGCGTATTGGAAATATGTCTGAAAAAGGTTCCCTAAAATAACACACTTGATTTGCTTACATACAGCCTTCTTGTTATCTCCTTGGATTTATATTCACTTGGGAGAATACTCAAAAGCTTTGTGAATTCAGCCTTGAAAAGGTAAATGAAGAACCCAGTCTTGTG
Source organism: Macaria notata (assembly GCA_927399415.1). Lineage (NCBI taxonomy): Eukaryota > Metazoa > Arthropoda > Insecta > Lepidoptera > Geometridae > Macaria > Macaria notata. The sequence continues at coordinate 12,447,215 of OV656734.1, read as the reverse complement.
ATACGCCTTTAACTAAGCAATTTCCTTAATCTTTGAAAGTTGTTTAAAAATACTTGATCTAAAATGTTTGAGTTTCAATTTCAATTTTTAGTATCTGCTGTAACATAGGCTTTTACTTATTAAGTACCTATTAATAAACTATACCTTCATGCTTGTAATACCTTTACGTATGTTTTGAAGAATTGTTTAAAATGTATTGCTTATTGTATAACTAAATCACATTGCATCTGTACTAATCTTTCTTAAAATTCATAACACATCGTTACAAATCACTTATTTAAATACTTGGAAATATCTATGAAAACAAAAAAGTTTTATTATGCAGAAAGAGTTTTCCATATGAATCAAGAGCAGGTATAAATTTTTTCTTCATACATACATACATACTTACGGCAGAATAACTCGCTTACTATAAGACTTCCTTTTATGTATAAAATCCGTCTACAGCGTTACACTGAGCCCGTAGTAATTTCCTCTCGCCCCGTCTCGCGCCTTCAAACTGGTGGAAATATCAGCGCAGGTATGAAAACACCAATAAAAGCAGGGGAAATCAATTACGCAGTTGCGCAGTAAAATATCCGAAGGCCCATTTTATGACCGCGGCTGCATGCGTTGCCTTTCCGCGACTTTTTATTGAATACCCATAATATCTGGGCCTTGCGTGTGGCTCTTATATTTTTGGAGCTATTTTTCTTTCGCATAACCGAATTGACAATATTTTTTTTGTTTTATCATGATACAGAATACTAATAAACTAATCATCATCTCTTTTCAAATATGAATAATAAAAAATACGATACGCTTATAAAGTCCTTTATTATCATGACCTATGTATATCAAAGCAAGGTATGGGAGAAGTAAGCAGATTAGGGCATACAATATAGATAGAAACATGTTTACAATAGGTTTGGTTGAAGACCGAGTAATGTGGCGCATACTACACAGTAGAATCCATCTTTTAGATCTATACCTAATAATATCTGTAAATTGAAATTAACTCAACTAATTGTTGCACCTAAAGACATTGCCGTATGCAATACAACTTTTAACGATAACTATTGCTGCACTGAAAGACATTGCCGTCTGCTACACAACTACAGCATAAGGCAGATCATTGGTTTTTGTGTACCCATTAATGTTTTGCAATAAATATGTTTAGTATATTTCTCTATCTTTTTATGATCTCAATAAAGAATACTGCAGAAGCAGACATGGTTTTATCACAGGTTTTCTATTTTATCTATACATCACTGATGGTACAGGAAAGTAAAGAAATAGTGTCATCAGGAAGTGTTATATTATGGCAGCATGGGCTGGCGGCATCGGAGCCAGGGTTCACGAGCAGAGACATAAAATATGGGTCGTTTGTAACCCGACGTTATGAAGAAGTAAGTAAAGAGATCTAATAAACTGTTTGACAGGGTGCGCATCGAATTTTACGCCTCAATTCTGTGATAACTTTATAGTAGGGTTATTGTTTCCATGGTTATAAATTCGTTTAAAGGGAAGGAGTTATCTGCTGATTTTTTAAGGCAGAGCATTTTATCTGACACAGGTTTGTTATTTTTAATAAATAACAATGTAACGTTTGTTTTTTTAGTAAAACCTTTATCCGTGGTTATGTAATGAAACGATTGATTCATGTTCATCATGTTTTACTATCTCTTCTGTTTACTTGCTAAAGAGTATTGATCTCACTGAACTCATTTTGTTCGCTTGCTTAGTCATAACATACCAAATACATAACATCAACCGAATTGTGGTGAACGCCTCTCAACAGTAAAGTTATACTCGGTGCAGAAACCAAACATGTACTTATGAAGCCTCCATTAAAGAAATATATATATGAAAAACAAGTACGTAGAAAATAAGAATTGTCCCAACATTTCTAGCAATGTGGGTTTACAATACAAGATGGTATCACGGCAAATAGCGCGAAAGCCTCAAGGGGGTAGAAGAACGGAAATTGGGGCAATAATGCAAAGGAAAGAACCTATACGTGTCAATAAGCGAAAAGATGGTGGGGCATGTTGAGATTACTTTTGTTAATATGTAAAAACAATATTGATTTCATATTGTATTAATTTAGAAAAAAATAGAAGTAATTTAGGTAAAAGTAAATTTTTAATTTTTTTAAGTCAGTAATTACCACTTTTTTTTATAAAAAGTGGCAAACAGGGAAATGGGCCGTCTGATAGCAGTTAACATTGCCTATGTACCTTACTAAATTTACTTGTATTTGTGCTAGCTTAGAAAGGTTAATGCAAGTACTTTTTTGTAGATATAAACGTTTTCTTAGCTTGGCTTGTTTATTAAGGCAAACCATAATAGTTATAACTAACATTACTTTAAGCCTGTAAGTAACCTCCGGATAAGGAAGCCGATAAATCGCGAACAAATACGCAAGGGATAAGCGATGGTGAAAACTAAACCCCCAAAGTGTCTATAAAATATGTGTTTATTGCATAAGAAAATGGAACCCCCATATGGAATGGAAATACCCTTATGAAAATGGATATATCTTTTATTGCTTGCGGTCGGATTGTCTTTCAAATTACTTATCGCTTGTAAAATAATATGCGTTTATTTATGACAACGTATATTTTATAGAAATGTACATTTTCTTACAAGTAATTTAATAAAAGGGAGAAAAATAAACGATGCCCAATTTTTATTTACATCTTTAAGCTGTTATACATGTAATAGTAAGTTCTGCTGTGTGAAATAGTTGATACTTTTTATTTATTTCATGTTTTGCAAAATGATTATATTAATAAAAACACGAAACAAGCTGACTTACATACTTCCTCTAACCCTTAGAGTAACTTAATTTTAACTTAGTTCTATTAAGCAACCACAATCAATAAATGATAAAACTGAAATGAGAACTTTCTCCTTTTATACAAGCCAGTTATAACAAAACGATGGAGTTCAATATAATAGTTCTATCAGCATCTTGAATCAGTCCGTAGTTTTAACTTTCAGTTTGTTTTAACTGACAGTTGAATCAAAACTCTACGCCAGGTAATTGGGATTGTCTGTACAATGTTTGTTTTGAATTTAGTTGTGAAACAACGAAACTATAACTAAGTTAGTTTCAAAATGGGTAGTAAAAAAAACATTCATCTTATCTACGCAGCTAAACAAAAGGGACTATTAAACTTTAAGATAATTTTAATTGAGTACTTCGTAATACATTTTTTTCTTTTTGTTACTTTACGATTTATACTTAAATTGCCATTTATTAAAGTTGTGTAGTGTGATCACGCCGTGATGATATTTTGTCTTGATTAGTGTAATGTGATGTTATATGGCAATATTTTTCACTATTCTATAAAGTATATGAAGAAGAAGAAACAAGGAATAAATAGTACATAACTACGCTTCTTTATTCTATCAATAAATAACCCACGCTCACTCCAGCCAAAATAAACGCCAAGACAAATGGTTCCCAGCACAGCATTTATACAAACAGCCTTCTTTCAGGCAGTCATAATTTAATTGGCAATGTTGACTCGCAGATTCGATTAGCCAACAAGCACTCCGCTTGATTTCCTTTGGCAGGATACGCTACAGTTTGATTTAGACAGCGCAAAAGAAGCGAAGAGGCAGAGAAAATGGGAAAATATTTTTGGAAGTGTCTATAATGGAAGCCTTCTAAAATATTTCTCATATCAATCACATAATTCTCATTAAAGATGATCATGATAACTTATTAGGATTTAATTACTAAATTAGAATTCAATGCTGCTAAATTTGTACATACAGATGGAGATATAAAAGTGTACTGCTAAATTTATAAAAAACCGCAAAGGTTAAAAACAATGCAATCAACATTGATATTACTGTGAATAACGATAAACAAACCAATAAGAACTTTAAATAAATTCAGTCCGTACTTCGAGCAAGCCTTCGACCAACATTTTGGTACAAAAAACTTTATTTAAAAAGACAAATTAGTAAGTAATTCCAAGTTTCAAAGGCGTATTCTTCTTGTTTCCAAATGCAAACTCTGATTGGATCTGATAATTTAAAGTAGGATCGCAGCCAATCCGGAGAAATTGAGAGCGTTCAGCGGTTACCTAATTACAAAGTTTTTTCATTAGTACGTTTGTATATGCTCGGAGTGGCTTTGTAAATGACTTCCATTAAGCCGAAAGCAATCAGAATTTAGGTAGCCGAAATAAAATTAGCATTTTGCCGGTGCGATGTTAACTAAAGGGTCAACGATTTAGTGAGAACGGCCGACACAGGAGCTCTTCGAATAAACTTTGTGTTATCTGTGATCTCTCTCGGATAAGGGACACAGCCTTTTATATGTTGCTTTCATGAGCGACAAAGTATTTGCTTTTTTTGGTAGGTTAAGAGATAAATTTGCGTTTTTGTAATGCATAGATTTATTACATTGGTTACCTACTAATTTATATTTTAACAATTCTTATAATTTTACGTTAGAGAATTTGTGTGATATATTTTAACTAACACAATAGGATTTTTATTAAATAAAGAATGTAATATCAGTCCTTATTTTATTTTTTATGCATAAATTTACTTTAACCACTTAACTTTAAATGTACATATGTATATAAGTTTATAACTAAGACAGTAGTTTCCACAAAACGTAGTAGAAACTCAAAGTTTTCTGCACATTGCCTACATACCTAACAAAGTCATAAAATATACCAACAACAACAAATAGGGAACAAGAAGCCCAACACTTGTTATCTGTAGTTGAAAGCTTAACCTGTTTGTTACTTTGCCCTTCAGAAATTACTAACTTGAGCTCTATTCTCTTTTGTATAGTGGAGAAACTTTGTTACCAGGCACTAGGCAGGCGCCTGGATATGAATATTAATAAAATAGCTTACAAAGAAACCTAGTAACTTTCTATTTTTTAGTTAAAAAAGTACATATAGGTATATTATGTATATTTTGTAAATTAATTCATGGATTGTTCATACATATTTTTTTTATCATCGTCATCTTCATCCGCAGCCCTTGGAATCCCACTGCTGGGCATAGGCATCCCTTTCTATTTTCCATAAATATTTTTTAATCAATGGAAGTCCCTTTACCAAAGTAATGAACGTAACTGAAACAAAAAAATCACTTCTACCTATATATGCCCAAAAACCTATGCTTTTGTAGGTTTTTGGGTACATTCTTTGAAAATTTCTAGAAATTGCCAGAACACGCAAATCGATCGCCATTCAGAACCAGAAGCCGTATCACGAACACGCCTAAAATATCCGCTTTTATTCTATTCACGTGAAAGCAAAATAAAAATTCAATAGCAGTAGATATTCTGAATCGTAGATACGAATGTTAGGCCCTTTATACACGGGGAAACACAAAAAACAGGAGTATTTTGGTTTGAGTTGTAAGTAATTTTTGTTGCAAAATTGCCCGGAAAAAATCATTGTCTGTTAAAAATAATCTCAAAACATAATTACTATTTTTTTTTATTAAAGACAAGTAGCAAATATTATGCTAAGAAAAAAACAAATTTCAGATAGTGAAAAATTATGGTCTATTGATGGTATGGTATATAAATTTATGGTCTATTATATTAGTATTATTTAATATTTTTTTGCCTTTACGTAAATTTGCCAATGGGCAGTGGCATAATATTAATAAAAATAAGATAAAAATTAACAAAATTGCAGCTGTATTTTCGAGTAAGCGACATAATATGTAGGTAGCAACGAATGTTTTTTTCTTTACGTGGGATAGGTTTTCGTTTACGATAGTATACAAAGGTCTTAACTTGACCGTTTTCTTCACGAAACTTGTCTGAATGCTTCAATGGAGTTTGAGTGCGACGTGTTGAATGGTATATGTTGTATTACTAACTTGTATTATGTATTGTTCGAGTAGAACAACAAACAGCTGAAATATATATCCCTTTAAAAATGGAATTTCCAAAAATCGTTTCTTAGCGGATGCCTACGTCATAACATCTACCTTCATTCCAAATTTCGGCCTAATCCGTCCAGTGGTTGCGGCTGTGCGTTGATAGATCACTATATCAGTCAGTCAATCAGTCACTCAGTCACCTTTGAGTTTTATATATTTAGATATTATGTATTTCATATACATTTGTGATCCACATAATGCTGTGCAACGGCATTTAAGTTTATTTAAACTTTAATAACCATTGGAAAACTTGCACTACTTATTTGACGTATGTATTGTATATAAATCTAAATATATAAAACTCAAAGGTGACTGACTGACTGATATAGTGATCTATCAACGCACAGCCCAAACCACTGGACGGATCGGGCTAAAATTTGGCATGCAGGTAGATGTTATGACGTAGGCATCCGCTAAGAAAGGATTCTTGGAAAAGCCAACTTTAAAGAGGTGAAATAGGGGATGCAAGTTTTACTTCTTAACGCGAGTGAAGCCGCGAGCACCCACTAGTCATCAATAAAAGTCATATAAATTTTAGATGTTAAAGAGATCTCTTGATTCGTATTAACTCATGACTGAGGGACATGACTCTCCCGCAGAATTATGTTATTCGTGAGGGGAGTTCTCTTGGGCAGATATTTGTATCGTGGTGGGCGCCGAGGTCCTTCCACGGAAGACACATTATATCCTCGGATAAGTACTGCAAGTCACTGCTAAATGCTAAAAATTGTAACAAAATTAGAGGTTCTCGGTCAACGTCTAAATATCAGACATAGAACTCATTTATAACTAAGAACGCAATAAAACACTTTTAAAAAGTTTTAAAACGTCTCTCCGAGCCTCTTCATTCGACCCATTTGTATGTAATTCTCATAACTTAATATTAATTAGAATAAAATTGTTCCTCCCTTTTTACGCCGCCATCATTACAAATTAATTTTAACGAGAAACAGAATAAAGTAATTTCCTGAAAACAAAACAACAAAAAATGAAGATTATTTTGTTCCCCGATCTTTTTGTAGGGAATGTTGTTCTTATTAGAATACTTAGGGCCGTCATAATTTGGACTTCAATCACGGCTTTCGTTTGTGGACCAACAAATTTTGGCTTCGGGCCAAACAATTTAATTGCTTTTTTCACATGCCCGGGACGGTTTGTAGAAGACTACCCCTCTTGGTGTATGTTAGTTTGGTTTCTAGTTTAATTAATAATAAGTTTATGAGAGGAGTGCAATTTTTAACACGCCTATCAGATCATACTATGAAATGAGATCATATTATTGTGTAAAAACTAATATAAACGCCTAATATAAATACCTAATACATACGTTTTTACTGTCTAATGATATTACTGGCTAAGTAGTACTATTGTCGACGTTTTGGTCGGTAATTTACTTAGTTTGATTATGCTATATCTACATAGAATAATCTTTTATAACACGGTTGTCACTATGACGATATAGATGTCGTAGGATAATTCGATACTTCGAATCTTCGCGGAAATCCTAGGGGTTTTGCGAAAACGCGGATAATTAGACATAGGCGAAAAATTATCAAATCTTACTGGACAAAGTCAGGATTTTTGCCCCAACACTTGCACTACAACAGGACTTGGCTCCTCCTCGCTTCGCTCGTCGTCGCATGTGCGTGGTAGAAAGCAACCTAACGAACCTAATCTACCTTTAGTCACAGAAAAGTGACTTCGAGTCCAACACTAGCACTACAACAGGACAGATAATTTTTCGCCTATGTCTAATTATCCGCGTTTTCGCAAAACCCCTAGGATTTCCGCGAAGATTCGAAGTATCGAATTATCCTACGACATAGACATAAAATGTAGGTAAGATAAACAAACCCAATTTGAGGTCCAACCGACTGCAATTTACTTTTTCAAATGGAGTAATTAATTAAGTAATTTGTGTTATCTCAATCTCTCACGGAACTGTCGTACATATGTGTTGACTTGATAAAGTTGCATTGTCAAGCTTCAGCATACTAAAATTTGATTATTCTGATTTTTTGTTTTAGATCATTCGTTCATAATAAGTGATGCGATTACTGTAAAGAGTTTGTAGCCATTGAAGATGCATATGTAATGACTAGATTTCAATTACAAGGATATAATTTAACTATCGCACTGAAATAATAATTTCAAATTTACATTATTTTTCAGCAACTCTCATCTATAATATGAAATAGTTGACTGTTGAAACAACATGTAAATATTTGCTCCGGCGACCCTGCGTGGATCAAGTTTGCGTCATATTTCACAATAATGTATTTGCAAAGTTTCCCCTTTCGTTTGCCGTTAAAACTCAACTTGTTTCTCAGCAATTTTGCCGTTTAAAATGACATTATTCTTGCAGATTTGTCGCGGGATTGTGATGAATGGTCTGGTGGGAATCAAGTCAAATATTTTACTCAGCTGTCGCTTGTGAATGTTATAAATTGCTGGTTATGATATTAAGGGATGACACAATTTTCTGTACATTCAATAAACCAATATTAATATTGCTCAAAGATATAATGAAAAAAGTTATTTCTAACTTAAATCAATGGCAAAATAGACTTAATCACGGAATTGATAAGTAGGCGTATTCTTGAAAAACGATTCCAACAACATATAATTCATATTTTAATATATTTTTTTACGTGGGATAGGTTTACGTTTCACTACAGCCTGCCTGATGTTAAGCATTGCTGCAGCCTAGGATGTAACACGCTTACCTAGAAGATACCTATTAACTCTAGATTTGAAGACCCCTGGATTGTAGTTAGCAGGAAACACGGCTTCTGGTAAAGTGTTCCAAAGCTTAGCCGTCCGTACTATAAACGTAGAGGCGTAAAGCACTGTGTTCGATACATCGGCACTTCCACCATGAAACGGCGGACCTTCTGCTTGTACGGTTATAGAAGGGAGCTGAGGGAATCAGTTCATGTAGCTCCGCTGCACACTCTCCGGAATGAATTCGAATATCGATAAAAGACCGACAGACTGGCCACCTTGCGGCGATGTTCCAAACTTTGGAGTTTTGCCTTCATTTCATAACATCGTTTTAAAAATGCTCCGTAGCTATTTACTTTGAATTAAATAGCTACTTTATATTCGCTCTCAATATTTGATGAGATCTAAAAGCGGCCCATTGAAACGACAAGCTTATCTTCACAAATAAATAGTAGAAAATCGCAAAATTGAGGAAAAACTGCGTCCTTGATTTGATGAATGTCGAAGCAAATGCCTTCAGAGAGGATGTCAGCCATTCAACAAAATATGAATGCTATATTTCTACGGACTCAATGGATAAAGGAAGGTTATCGGCACAATCTATATAAATATGAGTCTATAGCCAGTTATTTGACTGACACATTCAATATTTAAACAGATCTGTTTTAAAGATTTTATCAAAAAAGAACTACGTTGTGACCAATTTACAGTTTGATACTACTTACAAATCTTATCAGTAAGTAAAATAGCTTAATACGGTGAAAATAAGTGAAATGATAGTAAATAAGCCACTGATTAAAAAAAATATTATAAAATGTCCATAATAAATAAATAAATAAAAACATCAGTTATACAATATACATATTATGTACGTAGTTTGTATATGCATACAAATACAAAACTGTCTCTAAATTTTTATTTATTATCAGATTTCTTTAAGAACGTTCCTTACGCCGAAAGATAGGAAACAAAAAGCTATTGGCTATTTATCTGCCATAATATCAGTGTCTACAACTCTCTGATACAATGTGAATCTATCGATCACGGAAGTTAAACATTGACCATGACTTGATTGAGCGAGCGTTTAGCTGCATTAGTGTTCTCTTGTGGCGAGGTAGGGACGTATCCAGTATTGTAAATGGGGGAAATATTGAAATTATTTGGTGTTTCATAAATATTTCTGTTTTCTAACTGAATCATATCAGTTAACACTACGTTGGTCAGAAGTGGGTTGGATATGCTAAAAAATGTGTGTTTTGGTGCGCTTAGCAGGAGGTATATGCTCAGCAGCGGATGATCACAGTCTGATATGATAATTATGAGCTAGCTTAAATAACGTTTATTTGGCAACGTAGTCACGTACTTAGATATCTGAGTTTTTCCAGTGCAATTAGCAACAGCAAAAACTATCCTTATAAGATGTTTGTCAGCAGTAAGTGTATTGATTTTGTTGTTGTTACATTTGTATTCTCTCATAAAAATATCAAATATAATATAGTTATTAAATGCCAATTTCACTTTCTAAATTTTCACTTCTCTCTGAGGTTTTGCTTACATACTCACTTATCTTATACCATTCTAAAACTTCATATAAAATGAGTTGCTTCCTTTTGCCCCCATCCTTATTGACGCCCATCTGTGAGAGAGATGTTCCATGTCGGAAGTGACCAGTACAAACTGGCTGCACTACTATTGACACTGTCATGAGGGTTCTAGGTAAAACAAATTATATTATAGCTAGTATGGAATTATTTACCTTCACAAAATGTTGTCTTGAAAAGTACTTGCAGACAATTTTAAAGCATTTGGCAAAAACCTTTTCACCCCAAATAATTTAGTATTTAGGGTGAAAAGGTTTTTTCACCCTAAATACTAAATTACTAATTTTTTAAATAACTTTTGTTTTTTACTTACACATACACACAAATAAAGTTTGAGTAAAAGTTTTACAATATATACACTGACTATTAAAATAAGATAAATAAATAACATGAATCGATAGATCTGATGTTAACATCATTGTTAGCAGCTTTCAGTGTATGCCATGTATCCAGTAGGAGCTTACCTTGAGAGTGCTCTGATCCTGGTGCAGAACACATTATTCACTGAGATTCGAACTGTAGCTGTTTGTGCAACGGTTTACATGATGTGAAGCAAAGCAAATCTTTAGGCAAGTGAAACATAGTAATAAAATCAGCCTAGATCTGTACAATATATGTACACTCAAACATAGTTTTAACCCAGTAGATTTAATCATTTATTAACAGAAATTATATATATACCTATATATATACCTATATATATATACATACATTTGAGTGTGTATTGGTCTTTAAAGTTATTTATGTATCGAAGTATATGTTTAGTACACCGCTGTTTACAGTTCTAAGAAATGTCCGTCCAAAAGGTTGCCTGGAAGAAATCGCCTACGGCGATAAGGCCGCCCAATGTGCAGCACTTATATTTATGTCTATTTTCTGGTGTGTAATGTCTGTCGTTTGCTGTATATTAAAGTGATATTCTATTCTATTCTACATATTATTAACGTACTATATATTTTAATTTTTAATAAAAAAAAATATGATCACTTACTTAGCCGTGTAAAAGCTACTGTAAGTTTTTTTCTTGTTTGCTTCTTTGAAATCTTGGTGTTGAGCGATAGATTAATTTGTTCGCTAAATTGAAGTAGTATGAAACATTTCATAGTATATTTTCTGAAGACTGTTTAACAAAATTAATTAGAGAATAATGTAATCTCTGTTAATATGCGACGTAATGAATTAAGTATCACTCAATCTGCAACAGTTAAGTTTTAACTAGGCATTTAACGTGATGAGTCATTTTATCATGCATAGTTATCTCAAATAGCATTCACATACTGTAGTGGCTTTATAATTGTCATCACATACATCAATCTGGTTTTTATCTTCATATATTTAAGGTTCATAATTCCACCAGCAGAATCACACAACACAGATTCGTCTTTATACTCAAAACAATAAGGGCCATAATGCTATTTACGACGGTCTGAAATTAATTTCCAACTTGCTACGTTATGTTACGGTTAAGATACTCGAGAGAGCAAGTTACTTTTGTGAATACTTAGAACCACAAATCAGGAAAAATGAGTTAAAGTTTTTCATTTTCTAGTATATTTTATCTCATGCTTTTATTCATTTTATGCGAAAAATTCTTGGTTACTAAATATTTGGGGTATCAAATGAACAAAATTGTGGTAATTCAGAAAAAAGGCTATAATACTATAGGTATGTATGTACATATGTATCTTATGCTTAACATCAGGCAGGCTGTAGTCAAAAGTAAGCATATTCCGTGTTAAAAACAAAGGCATTGAAAGTGATGCTTTCAAATTCAAACATGATTATTTTGTTAAATAATCGAGATATACTAATCCTAGTTTATTTTTATTATGTACAAAACAAAATAACTAAATATTTTTGACCACATTTTGCTAGCCTTAATTTTAGCTACGCTAAATTTCCTTACAAAGGACGGATCTTTTGTGGAAAGTATGAAAAAATGCGCGATAAACAGCTTGTTACATAAAAGCCTATCAAGATCTGGATAGTCTCTGTCTAATGTAATGATGTGAAAATGAGGGCAAATTCATAAGCCTTTAATTTGACATACTAACTGATATAGATAAATGTGCACGATTCTAAAGTAAAAAACAGTATCAATCTAATAAAAGTTGCCTTATAAAATCAGTATGACATGCCCTGCAAAAAAATCCTTGTATTTTTAACGATGATAATTTTTAACATCGTCATAAGACTTGCTTTCAAATAAATTTATACATCAGTTCAATATTTTTGTACCAATATTAATCCAATTGCTTTAAACTGGTTTTAATCCTACATTTTCTATCGCTCTTTGACATACTTTCCGTGGTCGTTAAAGCATTGAAGATGTGAAATCAAAGCTCCATATTTCTCTTTACCTACGTTTGAACATCGTACTAAGCTTTCTTCCTTTGACTCACTCTGAAAAGATATCTAGCTTAATAAGGTATTAGAATGGAAAATGGAACTAGAAATAGATGTTATACGCTCAAATATGGCTTTTTTATGTGATAGAATCATATATAAGTTCGTTAGATATAGTTATTGTCTAGGCTTGAAAATTAAAAAAAAAACATTCTTTTTAAATCTTAATAAAACTGGTTTATGCCATCACCTAAGTCTGTGGTATTGAAAAACTTAAGCACATACAAAATAAATATGAATGCCTAGTTGTTGTTGTAAGCTGATTGTTTGATTGTAAGTCATAATAAATAAGAAACAGAATTGAATGATGCTAACTTTTGTCTTATATTAAATAATATATAGCATTGAAGGTCTAGGGAAGATAAACTAAGATAGTCTATGTCTGTAAATCCTTCACGATCTTACCAAATGGGTCTCCAGAGATCCCTACTATCACTGACACTGAACTTTATATTGCTACGGTTTCCGCGTAGGCGTTTTTGCTACGCCGTAGAGCCTGTAGACGAGCTACGAAAATACAACAATAAGCCAAAATACACAGTCCTCCCGTTGTGAGCCAAAAATACCTAAGTAAAGACATGAAACAAATCTGCCCCAACCGTTCTTTGCAAGACGTCCTAAGCAAGGGGGTTAAATTCTAATTTAGGAGTTTGTAACAGCTATCTTATCGTATAGTTAATATAATTTGTTAACCGTCGTAACTTAGTTAATGTAAGCTATATAAAACACTCATGAAAGTTTAAACATGGGCAAATTGGTTAACCTTAATCGTGCTTTTGGCAAGATGAGAAATCTAGAATCTATATATATCAAGCGTTTGCTTAGTGTAGGGCTAGATGGCGCTGTGTGCAATGTCCTGGAATATATATTTATATGACACAAAAAAAAATTGCTACAATAAATGCAATATCACCAAACTTATTTTTCAAGTGGATTAAAAAAATGTGGTTTATAAAAACAAAATAAAAAGACAGTTCAGTCAGAAACAAGAATAATTTCTTTATTGTTTTTATTTTTGTTTTATTGATCAATTAATAAATACAACTTATAACATTCCCCTTTTTTCGTTTATCGCTAAAAAGGTATTAAGAGGCAGTTATTGCGTCGGCAAACAACTTTGGAGCCGCAAACTTGAGGACGCTTTGTGGGACCGCGGGACAAACCGACACTGAGACGCACAATCACCACGTTTAAACTAATATCTTTTTAGTATTTGTATGGATAAAAATTACTGTTGACTATAATTTACTGCTAGAACGTATTCCATAAGAGATAAACATAATATACCATCGCGAACTTTTTTGAAAACCTTTTTGAGATACACAATATTCATTACATTATTTTGATCTATCTCGTAGAGTTTGGCCAGCGTGTGCAATGTTAGCAGGAAAAATGAATTAATTTACTATTTTACAATAGAAATTTTGAAATAATGAGTACTTCTCAGATATATAAAATATGTCATTATATATATAGATGAACATTTCTCTTGAATCACTTATATCTATGATGATAGTCACATGTTTTGTTCCTCACAAACGTAACTAGATTAACTGATTTGATACCAATTTTTACACAAAACTGCCATTAAAAAAATACGCCATTATATCGTTACTAGTCACACAAAAAAGTATAAAATCAACCAATACTCGTATAGTAAAAACCAGCCTCCGTACAATTGCTTCATACAAATAAGCTTACCAACCTCTTTTCCTCACAGCTTGTGTTTATTATGTAAACCACCCACGGGTATCAGTCGTCAAGTGAGTCGTCTACATTCGTCACCGACGTCTCTGACATGTTTTTTCGTCAAATTGTAATAAGTGTCAATTTGTACTCGTATTTTTTGTGACGAACCGAGATTATGTTACTAAGAAACGCCTAACTAGAATTCACGCTTAATTTTTTGCGTTGTATTGTGTATCAAGCCATATTATGTCCAAGTATTTTTTTTAGAAGCATTCTTCAAAATATTTAACAATTTATACTAAAACTAGTAAAAAAATAACCAAGTTCAAAAGTTATAAAGTAGAGATGAACTTACTTTGTTTAGACGGTTTTTATCGTAGTGTTTGATATACCAATACAAAAAGAACACATATAATCAAACAGATAACTGACAGCCAAAAAATGTTGCATTATTTTGCTAATTTATTTTGCTGAATTACGGGCGTTGTAATTCCAGCGTCATCTAGGCCCATACTAAGCAAACGTTCCTTATTAGTTACTAGTGGGTGCTTGCGGCTTCGCCCGCTTTGATAAGTGAAACTTGTATAAATTTCACTCCCTTAAAGTGACATTTCAAAAATTCTTTCTTAGCCTACGTCATAAAATCTACCTGCATGCCAAATTTCAACCCGATCCGTCCAGTGGTTTGGGCTGTGCGTTGATAGATAACTATGTCAGTCAGTCAGTCAGTCAGTCACCTTTGAGTTTTATATATTTAGATTGATAACAAAATAGAACATTTTGTACATGAATAAGGTCCCTATTAGCTGTGTTGTCGATGAAACCGAGTAATATCCCGTTCCACGCCTTCATGTGTCAGGAAGCCTTATAGGAATCATCTTATAAAATTATGACACGTCTCAAACACGAGTGAACAAAATTTTTATTAGAATGTAGGTTTGTAGGTTAAGCTTATTGATTGAGCGAATGATGTAAGTGATGTGTGTTTTGCTGCTGAAACTAAGGTAAAGGCACCTATTTCCGCGGTATTTTCACCAAAACTCGAAAGGATATTGAATATTAGGCATTAACTGAACCTTTCTAACAGTTTGGCTATTTTTATTAGAAGCTTTATTGTTTTTACTGTTTAAATAGACTATACATTTAATTATTGGGTTAAACTTTGTATTCAAAATTAAATTAAATCTGAAAAAAGTCCTAAGCACCTTATTCCGATGTAAAAATCCTTATTCCGATGTATTTGGTCCTTAATTCCGAGTGTACAAAATTGAAACGGTAGAGATGATACAGGTTGTTAAAAATGACTACTTATTTATTCACATTAATTATTTATTAATCACATTATTATTATCAAGATGGCTCCTAAAGAGCTACGTTGAACTGTCCGAAGATTCACCGAACAATTTGTTACTGGACTTCTTAACATTGATTTTCGTCTAAATCTATTTTTTTGTTTGTTTATTTAGCTGGTGATAATTTTGTTTTCAGTATTGGTGATCTTTCGTTTCTTTATCATTAAAAGGTTTTGAGCTTTTCTTTCGTTCTGTTTATGTAACCTCTCTGTCCGTCTTTTAAGAATTCCCTCACTTTTTTCTTTCTTTTCTTTTTCAACTTTACGTTGATATTTTATAAGTTCGTCAGTAATGGCGACAGTTGGTGTAATTTTTGTAGTTTTTCTTGTTTTGATGTTTTTCTGCGGAGATTTTGGAAAGAAAAAAGCTGTTTTATGATAGGATTATGATAGGAGGATAGTAATTATATAAATTTTTATTTAGTTTTCGCATTATTAAAACTAAATAAAACGGCATAGTAACCTGTACAAGTTGTGAACACTCTGTATTTTACTTGAGTCTGTGCCGCGGAATTACGTGCTTATAGAACCTTATCCCGACCTACTGTACATCGGAATAGCGTTTCATATAAAAATATCATGTTTCCAAATTCCGAGTACTAAAAAATGTATAAATTTTTCAAATTTTTTATACAGAAAAATGCTTATTTGCAATATCGTCGTAAATAGTGTGGCGTAGACAGCCGTAGTACGTCACTCGCCGCCGTCACCGCGTTCGAAAAACAATGACAATCGTTTTGAAATTATGTGTAGAAGATTTTCGACGCTATGTCATAAGGATGACTAGCCTGGGACATTGAGTGTTTGCTTTGCAACCCAGAGACCCGGGTTCGAATCTCAACTGAGTTTATGTCTTTTTGTGAATAAATAGAACATTCTCGAAGATTCTCGGTCGAATGGAAAAGAAAATACGGGATAGAAGATTTGTGAGAGCAAGAGAGAAATACGGTTTCAAAATTAGAAGTAAATCAAAGTTGGAACGAGTTCAGGGGTATATAAGCGGGGCAAGACGCGGCCTACGGCAGTGTTGATTTTGAAGTGAAAAGAAGAAGAAGAAGAAAAAGGGAAAGTGGAAAAGTGAAGTAGTGAAGTAGAGTAAAGTACAGTACAGTGCAGTGGACAGTGTTGTGCGCGCAAGTCAGTGCATAAGCCGTGTGCGCGCGAGTGTCGAGTGCTCGAAGACACAGTCGTGCACGCGCAAGCGACGTATCGTGCACGCGAAGTGACTGTGGTATACCGCGCGTCAGTGTCAGTGACATTTTGAGTGCGTGTCGAACTGCTCCATCGTAGCTCTACCGACCTGTGAGTACCCCCGTGGTGAATAAAGGCATCAAACTATAAAAGTCGAGTTTATTTCCTATCCCCAAACCCACACGCCGTAACAATTGGTGTCAGAAGTGGGATAGGAAATGGAAAAGATGCCTTTCGTGCCCAGAGGAGTAACGACCCGGGCGGGTGCTGTGGCAGCAGCGGAACATCCGCATGAGGAGCCTAGCCCTGAAGGTGATCCATCGACCTCTGTTCTTCAACCGGCGCCAGTGGACATGAGTGCTTTGCTCCAACAAATGACAGCCATGATGCAGGATCAAACCCGCCGTTTAGAGGAACAAGCCCACCGCCAAGAGGAACAAGCCCACCGCCAAGAGGAGCAAGCCCGTCGACAGGAAGAGCAGCTGCGTGAGCAAGCCCACCGCCAAGAGGAGCAAGCCCGTCGACAAGAGGAGCAGCTGCGTGAGCAAGCCCACCGCCAAGAGGAGCAAGCCCGTCGACAGGAAGAACAGTTGCGTGAGCAAACTCGCCGCCAGGAGGAGAAACTTGAAGAACTACAAGACCGTCTCTCCAAGGACGTGCTAACAGCGGTGCAGGCCAATCTCGTCCGCGTAGAGGTAGTGGAGAAGAAGTTAGCGGAATGGGACAAGATAGGCCAGCAATTGGAGCAGACCGTTGAGCAGCTTGGCAAGGAGTTCCGAATCTTTAAAGCCAGTGGCTCGACAGCAGGCTACGGTGTGGCCCTTCCTACGAAAAACCTTAAGGTGCCGCCGTACGACGGGAAGTCTTCTTGGGCTGCTTTTAAGCTACAGTTAGAGACGGTCAGAAGAGCCAGTTGTTGGAGCGAGCAGGAAGCGCAGTCAGCGTTAACTTTGGCCCTGCGTGATGATGCTCTCTCCGTGCTAGAAGCACTTGGCGCCGGCGTGAGAGAGGTGACCTATGAAAACCTGGTCAGCGCTCTGGAGGCCCGGTACGGCGATAGTCATTTGGAGCACGTGTACCGGGCGCAACTCAAGGACCGTTGCCAACGAGTCGGAGAAAACA
This sequence comes from Macaria notata, assembly GCA_927399415.1. NCBI lineage: Eukaryota > Metazoa > Arthropoda > Insecta > Lepidoptera > Geometridae > Macaria > Macaria notata. The sequence goes on along the minus strand of OV656734.1, from coordinate 12,429,215 downwards.
TACAACAGTGGTCAGTGGAGGTGGAAAGGTTGGTGCGGAAAGCGTATCAGTCGTCGCCAACCGTGGTGGAGGAATTGCTCCTGCAAGTTTTCATTGACGGGATTCGCGACTCTGACATTAGAGCAGCTGTCCGACTAGAGCATCACACAACACTAAAGGAAGCGGTGGCACATGCTCTGGAGGTGGAAGCTGTGCGCTTTGATTCCCGTTCCGCAAAGGTGCGGGAGGTCGTGGCCGTGGATACCGACAGGCAACGTGCACCGAACAGCCGTGTCGTGTGCTACAGCTGCGGAGAAAGGGGACACATACGATTTGAATGCCCAAAGCGGAGGCGTGATGGTATCCAACGTCAGGTAGATGCGGCAGTGTCGACGTCGGAGCACCCGCAGGAAAACTAAAGCAGGCCAGGGCTGCGGGGTGGGCGCTGGCCAGTGGCAGAAAAGCCCCAGAAATTTATGTAAAGCAAACTAGTGAAGGGAATACTTTGGTGATTGACGGCATGATTAACGGGATGCCTTGCCAGGTGACGTTGGATACGGGAGCATCGCGTACGGTCATCGGTAAGCGCAAACTGAAAAGCATTGGAATACAAGGCCTTCGATACAGTGGAAACCTTGTGCTCTCGACTGCCACTGGCCAACGAATATCAATCGAGGGGGAGAAGATTGTGGCCATCAAGATTGGAGGTACGCTTTACTGGCATAAAGTGATCGTTGCCGATATCACCGACGACTGTATCATCGGATTGGACTTTCTTAAAAAATTCCAGTGTGTCATTGACATGAAGCTAGGTGTCCTCAAACACGGGAACGAGGAAATCCCAATGAAGGGTGGCGTGTTTGGTAAGGTACTCTGTCTGAAGGATACCACCTTGAAACCGAGATCACAAACCTTGGTCCCTGTTGTTCTGCCACGGAACAAAGGAGGATGTCCACGGAGGTGTGCTGTTATCGAGAGAGGAAGTCCGGATACAGCGTGGATTCCGGCCAGAACTGTGGTGGGAAACGTTCAAGAAGCGGTTGTACCCATATTAAATCTGCATGAAGAGGAGCAAACCATACAAAAAGGGACAATTATTGGAACCTGCGAGGAGGTTGGTTGGTTAAAGAGGTGTGGAGAGGAGCAGAAACAGAAAGTCCCGAGTCAGCAGGACAATGTGGTGAAACTCCTGGAAGACTGCAAAAGTAATCTAACCAAGCTTCAACTAATAAAGGCAAGAAATTTCCTGTTGCGTTATGCTCATATTTTCTCCAAGAATGACAGCGACATCGGCAGAACTGGTTTGGTAAAACACAAAATTGATTCAGGTGATACGACACCCATTCGACAAAGACCAAGACGAGTTCCTTTTGCACGAGAACAGGAAGTCGATGACATGATTCTGGATATGAGTAAGAATGGCGTAATTGAACCTTCGTCGAGTCCGTGGTGCTCACCGGTTGTACTAGTGAAAAAGAAGGATGGATCGACAAGGTTTTGTGTGGATTACCGGCGACTGAATGATGTCACTAAAAAGGACAGTTACCCATTGCCAAGAATCGATGATACCCTGGATTCATTGTGTGGTATGTCTTGGTTCTCCACTTTAGACCTGAAGAGTGGCTATTGGCAGGTGGATTTGGATCCCAAGGATAAAGAGAAGACCGCATTTTCCACCGGCAAAGGTCTATGGCAATTCAAAACAATGCCATTTGGACTCTGCAATGCACCAGCCACGTTCGAGCGGTTGATGGAACATGTGCTCGCTGGAATGCTGGGAGAAACCTGCCTAGTTTACTTGGATGACATAATTATAATGGGACGTGATTTCGACGATCACCTTAAGAAGCTGGAGCGAGTGTTTGCGAAGCTGCAAGGCGCAAACCTGAAGTTGAGCCCCAAGAAATGCTCTTTCTTCCAGAGGCAAGTGAATTACTTGGGACACGTTATTTCGGAGAAGGGTATTGCGACTGATCCATCCAAGATAAGTGCAGTCAAAGATTGGCCAACACCGACAGATAAGACACAGGTGAGAGCATTCCTGGGTCTGTGCTCTTATTATCGTCGCTTCGTGAAAGGATTCTCGGACGTCGCCAAGCCGTTACATCGTTTGACCGAAGAGAAGAGACCATTTTCTTGGAATAAAGACTGCGATCAAGCTTTCCTGGCTCTAAAGCAGCATCTATGCGAAACACCTATCCTCGGATATCCTGACACAGAGGGAAAGTTCGTCGTAGATGCCGACGCCAGTAACACAGGAATTGGAGGAGTTCTATCACAGCTGAGAGGAGATCAAGAAGTTGTAATAGCCTACTTCAGCAAGTCTCTATCAAAACCAGAAAGAAATTACTGTGTAACGCGCAGAGAATTGCTGGCCGTGGTAAAAACTCTGCAACACTTTAGGAAGTATTTGCTGGGCCGTAAATTTTTGGTGAGAACAGACCACGCTGCATTGAAATGGTTGCTAGAGTTCAAAAATCCGGAAGGGCAGGTGGCCAGGTGGATAGAGCAACTCCAGGAGTATGAGTTTGAAATTGAGCATCGTGGAGGAAAGACTCATGGTAACGCAGATGCTCTGTCTAGAAGACCGTGTCCAGATGAATGCAAGCATTGCAACCGGCAGGAGGAGAAGGAGAACATCAAAATCAGGTTGATAAGAACAGACTCCATCGACGAGAATTGGGCTAACGACGCCATGAAGAAGGCCCAAGAGGACGACAAGGATCTTCGACCATTAATGAATTGGCTGGAAGATGGTACTAGGCCAGCGTGGTCTGAAGTAGCTAAGCACAGTACGGCGACCAAGAGTCTGTGGGCACAGTGGGACAGTTTAGTACTTCAAGATGGACTGCTTTGCCGCAAATGGGAAACACCGCAAGGAAAGGACTGCCATTTACAATTGGTGGTACCCAGAGGAAGAGTAAATGAAATCTTAAGGGCCTACCACGATGGTTCGTCTGGAGGACACTTGGGAGTTAAGAGAACTTTGACGAAAATCAAGGAACGCTTTTATTGGTTGCACTGCCGGGACGATGTGGAAGATTGGTGCAGAAAATGTCAGAACTGTGCAGCTGTCAAGGGGCCGCAGACAAGGAGCAGGGGAGCAATGAGGTTATATAATGTTGGGGCCCCTTGGGAAAGAGTGGCACTTGACATTGCCGGACCATTCCCAGTTACCAAAGAAGGTAATCGTTATATCCTAGTAGTGATGGATTACTTTACGAAATGGCCCGAGGCATTTGCTTTGCCGAACCAGGAGGCTATCACCGTGGCAAATAAACTGGTGAAAGAAGTGTTCTGCAGATTTGGAGTACCCTTGGAGATTCATAGTGATCAGGGGCGAAATTTCGAGTCACAAGTATTCCAAGAGGTGTGCAGGATTTTTGGAATTCACAAGACCCGGACGACGCCATATCACCCACAGTCAGATGGAATGGTGGAGAGATTCAATCAAACATTGGAGCGGCATCTGGCGAAGGTGGTGGGAAGTCATCAAGACAACTGGGATGAGTACATTCCTTTATTCCTCATGTCTTATAGGACTGCAATACATGAGACCATCACCGTAACTCCAGCGTACGCAAATTTCGGCAGGGAGTTGAGATTACCCGCTGACCTACTTTCGGGCTGTCCACCTGATTCTCCGCTGAGCGTCACGGAATATGCAAGTGATCTACGGACAAGAATGGTTGAAGTCCACGAAGTTATTAGAGAGGCTGGTCTTCAAGCAAGTGAACGGATGAAGTCTCGGTATGATCGTAGAGCCAATGGACCTAGCTTTGATGAAGGTACTCTGGTCTGGTTGCATAATCCCGTGCGGCGAAAAGGAAAATCTCCGAAGCTACAACCTAGTTGGGAGGGACCTTATAAGGTTGTCAACAAGATTAACGACGTGACTCTTCGGATTCAGCGCTAGGCAGCTAGGATCGTTCATGTGGACCGATTGGCTCGCTACTACGGAAGTAACGATGATCGGGACGATCACGTCTTGGGAGGGGGCAGTGTGGCGTAGACAGCCGTAGTACGTCACTCGCCGCCGTCACCGCGTTCGAAAAACAATGACAATCGTTTTGAAATTATGTGTAGAAGATTTTCGACGCTATGTCATAAGGATGACTAGCCTGGGACATTGAGTGTTTGCTTTGCAACCCAGAGACCCGGGTTCGAATCTCAACTGAGTTTATGTCTTTTTGTGAATAAATAGAACATTCTCGAAGATTCTCGGTCGAATGGAAAAGAAAATACGGGATAGAAGATTTGTGAGAGCAAGAGAGAAATACGGTTTCAAAATTAGAAGTAAATCAAAGTTGGAACGAGTTCAGGGGTATATAAGCGGGGCAAGACGCGGCCTACGGCAGTGTTGATTTTGAAGTGAAAAGAAGAAGAAGAAGAAAAAGGGAAAGTGGAAAAGTGAAGTAGTGAAGTAGAGTAAAGTACAGTACAGTGCAGTGGACAGTGTTGTGCGCGCAAGTCAGTGCATAAGCCGTGTGCGCGCGAGTGTCGAGTGCTCGAAGACACAGTCGTGCACGCGCAAGCGACGTATCGTGCACGCGAAGTGACTGTGGTATACCGCGCGTCAGTGTCAGTGACATTTTGAGTGCGTGTCGAACTGCTCCATCGTAGCTCTACCGACCTGTGAGTACCCCCGTGGTGAATAAAGGCATCAAACTATAAAAGTCGAGTTTATTTCCTATCCCCAAACCCACACGCCGTAACAATATATATAATACTTGCTAACACTTACATTAGATTAAATATGAACTTTAATTTTCTTTCTTATCTTTTCCATACAACGAATTAATAAAATAGGTAAATAAATCATCTATTACATGCTATAATTAGTAAATGTGACGCAAAAACTTACCTCGGAAATAGATTTTAATGTTCATTTAATATTTAATTTGTCAAATCCAAACCGAGATATCCTTAATCATAAAAACAACCCAGAAAATCAAAATATATATCAATTCTATGAAATCGCTATTCCGCGGTATAAATCGTAATAAGGAACTGACTAAAATAATTAGCACCTAATTCCGAGGTATATTTGAAATACATTTGGGGCTTAATTTACTCAGAAAATGCACAAAAGTTAAGTGTTTTCGATTAAAAACATATTTTTTAAATAGTTTAACACAAAAGAGTAAACACAGAGTACAAGAATAACGAGAATAACACTATTTAAAAAAAACATGGTAATCACGTGCACAGGGTCCAAAATGTATGAAGCGCGCATTTCGGCCAGCTGCTGACGCAATGCTAACCGATTATTTCAAACTGTTTCACATGACACCACTTTTTTGATGATATAACTACGCAAAGATATGTTATCTATTGAATGAAAGTTCTTGCATTAATTTTCATTTATTAAATCTCATGTAAGCGCTATTTTTCTAAATACCTCGGAATATGGTGCTAATTCCAGAACCCCTCGGAATAAGGTGCCTTTACCTTACAATAAAATAAAAAATCCGGGACATTGCACACAAGGAATGAAAAGGTATCATTCTTTATGTAAATAGAACAAGTCTATGTGAGAGTGGAATACTCTGGTGTTGAGAGTTCCAAACTGCCCCGCGGCCTTGTAACATGATGAAACAATTGCTAGTCTAACAATTATAATCGATGTTCTTCTTATCGAATGAGAGTGGCCAACTCTGGTGAGAGTTTATCAAGCCGCCCTAATGGCTTCTGACATGGCTAAACGGCTGCCGTGCTATGACAAACAACCGTGACCAATTGGACATACTATTGAACATTATTATTATCCTGTGTATATAAAGAAGCGCTCAGACATAGATGTGCAATTACATAGCGTGCGGTCAACTTCTTGCAAAAGTATAATTTTGACCGATCACCAAATAAATTAAGATATATCAAGTTTATAATTAAAAAAATATATATTTGATAATGAGCCAAAATAACGGATAACGACCGGCAGGATTCAAACCTGCGTATTTCTGATTACCAGTATTACGGTCTACTAACTGCCAGGCACGATAATCCACACTCATTTCCAAACATTTCAGACTAAGCGGCCTATGATTTATCATTTCGTATCATTTTAAAATGTATCACCAGCTGAATGGAACAAATACGAACTTTAAAAGTATTATTTAATTATACTAATGAAATAATGACGCATGACCAAAATGCTGGCCTTTTTCTGGCTCAACGTATCAGCATTGCCATCCAGCGTGGTAATGCGGCCAGTATGCTGGGCACGCTGCCCTCTGGTAGTGGGCTGGAGCACTTAGATTATCTTTAGGCTTTTCTAAAGATTTGGTGAAAGATAAAGTGCCCCTTTTTGTAGTAGTTAGAAGTAGTATGTTTAGTTTTCCTTCACTTGTTTTTATATTTTATTATTGTAAATAAAATATTATACTAACATTCTTTACATTTTTAGTTTTCTGTATTAAAAACCAAATACAGCTTAAAATATAATAGCCGGGTTCAGTCATTTTCCCATAAACTCCTATCAGTTAATTCAAGTAACCAGTTGTTACTGAAATTAAAATTTAATTAAGCTCCTCTATGATTATTTTGTTAGAATTTCTGTCTAAACGTCGAAAGCATTTGTTAATGAAGTGTTTATTCCTGGTATTTTCATGATAAATTGAAAATTCTCGTAGTAAAATAACGATATTCTTCCAATTAAATTTCTGTTTATTTTCGTTCGTTATCGTAGTTGGAATTATTTCTACATGAGAAACTCATTAAAAGCAATGTACGTAATGTAACTTTAAGTTAGTGTATATAACGAAGTAATAATGTACATTGTATTTTTTTTTATTGTTCTTAATGTATGATGACAAACAATCTCAAGAGAAAATCTTGAGGGAAGGAAGAAAAAACATATTCTCACACCGTAAACATTTCAGATTATTAAAAAAAGAACTTATAGTAGACTTGATAACCTAATTTTTTTGGAAGTCAGTTAAAAATATTTAAAAGTTATTTATTTACATATATAAAAAAATATTAATATATAACCACCATTTTTATTATATAGGTATAAGTACCACCTTCCTCTGCGGAGCATTCCATAGCTCAAATAAAACGACTAAATAATAAAAAAAAGAATATTTGAAATTGGTGCATAAACAACGCAGTAATCGCGTAACATACCCACAAAAAAATACTCGAGACTTGATAACCTCCTTTTTTTGGAAGTCAGTTCAAAATCGTCTCCTTCTAAAAATATGTTTTCATTCATTTATCACAAGTGGACCCAAAGGCCTTTACTGTTTCATGCCGTATCATAAATTATAATACGGCCAAAATTACGACCAAAAAGGTTAAATAAACTACTGAATCACGGCGGGTCTTTAATTATGTTTTAATTTATACCCGTACCTAAAAGATCCGGGAATCGGCGCATAAACTGCGGAGCAAATTGTATGTTTAACGTGATGTTGCGAAAATATGTTTTGTTAGACTAATTTTTGTTTTAATTTTTATTTGACGTTAATTAATTTAGGTATATTAAATGAGGTCGTTGCAGCTTAAATTAACTTAGTTTAATATTTCACAAAAACTGTCGTAATAAATTTATCTGTCAGAGTAATAAATCAATGATGGTAGATGAAAATTCCTACTAGGCATTTTTACAAGCAAAAAACGTAATTTATAAAATTGATAGCGTTGCTGAATATTGGTTTCCTAAATTGATACCAATATACTGATATTCAATATAGTATTTCCTACAATTGAAAATACTGATCAACGTTGTTGTGATATTTTCAAATATAAGTCACTTGCCACTGCTATCTCGTAGTGTTGCTTTGTCCAGTCACTTGACAAACGCACGGGAAACGGATGCGATAGCGGCACCAACGCTTCTAACGTAGACAAAGTATCAAGATATTTCTAACTATTTAGTATACGTTTTTATCTACACTAATGTTGTAACATTCTACTTATGTTTCCAATTCTTGACTTATAATTACTACTGTTATAGCACAGACAACAAAACACTCAATTTAAGCAATTTCACATGATGTTATAATATCCACATCGATATCGTAATAGCTCATTATAACATCGAAAAAGCGTGACCAACCTTGCAGGGCCAATCAGGTTGGTCGCGCTGCACTCTCGTTGGTTATATTTTAATGGCGGCAAAATCACTGTGACAATACACGTACGCGTGAATTTAATGTTTCGCAATGTGTTTTGTTTTTTAAATACAAATTAAAAGTTAAAAATGGATAGCGACGATGATATTTGTACGCCTCCGGATATTCTAGAATTGGCAAGAAAAGTAATTCACAATCTTTTGCCAGAAAAATCTAGAAAATTATATGAAAAATTAACTATTGTCAGCTTTTACTTTTGTTGTTTGATAATTAATAAAAAATAATTGCATTAGTGAAGATAAAGTAGTGTATACCGAGCGCAGCGAGTTTCATAATAGTAACGAGTGTTTTAATTAACTTAATTATATGACAGTTGCATAAACTACTATTAAACGACGCCCACACGTTTATCCTTTTTTTAACATGACATTATAATATTATTTGATCTTCTGTAAGCTTGGTTATGTAACTCAACGGTAACGGAGACGTACCTAATCAGTAGCAACAGTTGTTGAAGGTATTGCTATACCTAAAGAAAGAAATACTAAGAAAAAGAAAAATATGAAAAATAATGGATAAATCATAATGAAAGAAGCTTTGTCACTAACTTATATATGGTCTTTATATACAAAATACAATTGAAAAATATTTTTTACAACAATACATTTCGTGAATCCTCTGGCCTTGTGCTAGTCGTGAGACTATGTTACAAGACCAGAGTCATCTTCCAGATATGCCATTTAAATTAACTTACAACATCAAAGATTTGCTGTTATTTATGAACCGTCTATCGAGTATTGTTTTGTTCGTTTTCAACTACACCGAAATGTTCGAGGGAAAAGATAGCGCCAAATAAACCTTGTGTTTGTAAATGACCAGTAAAATATTTGCTAGCTGCTCCCGGTGGGTTTAACTGCTTAAATCACTATCACTACATATGTATACATATCAAAGTTACTTCCTGCGTCTGTCCATATTTCTATATGTAATTTGTATGTACATAATATGTGTGCTTCGATCTTTAAAAGTTTGTAAATTGGATTTTGACGCAAGACAATTTTTTTTATAGGTAGATTGATTCAAGAGAAAGGTTTAGATGTATAAAACGCTTGCAAAACCGCGGACAAAAGCTAGTCTAAGTTAAAATGGTCCTATGCGCTAATCAAGGGTTTTTTGTCTTTATACCATATCATGTAAATAGTTCCTCCATTTGAGAAAAGAAAGAGATAACAAACAAACACCCACACACACACACATACGTTAATACCATATTTTTTTTACGTGGGATGGCCGTACGTTTGACTACATACCAGCGTATGTTTTTATTTTACTATTTTTATTTGTAGCAAAATATCCCTCTTTAAATGAGTAACATGTAACTGGTAAAATACAGAACATGTCTATTGTCTATGTGGGTAGACTAGGTACAATAAAACGTTATGTCGATATCATGTACTATTAAATTGTTTAGAATATTCTGTAGTATAATAAAACATATCAACATGTTTATCATTAAACCTTTCATGGACAATATTACCTAAATATTTTTATTCATCAAATTTCATTTCTTTATTATTTGAGCGATGTTTCTCTGGCCAAAAAATGTTATTGTTTTCTTAGGATCGTATTCAATAATAACAGAATGAACAATTATTAGATTTGGATTTGAGCTTTCAAAACATTGTACATGGAATATTTTGTTACAAAAACATTTCTTATATTCATTTTTCTAGCCACGTCCTTATTAAGGGTATTGAAGAAGTACTTTTAAATTTACTTGAGAATTGAATCATTTAAGCTAATCAAAGCTTAAGTGATTTCAAAAATGTATTTGAAATATTTTTTTATTATAGGTAAATGAAAAGCTCATTTGTGTTCATGCGATTTTATCTCTATTTTAAGTTTTGAGTTTTGATTTTAAAGAAACTCGTACCTATAAATCTAACTAATATGCTAGTGAAATAAGCATCACAAGGATTTCTAAACACGATTTAAAATAAAACGTTGATATTTGCAATATAGTTTATTAAATTTCAGTTTTACCGCATAGTTAATAACACTAACATTATTTTAATATCACAGTTCAAAAACATTACATTTAAGTAACAAATTAGTCTAGACAATTATTTTACGTGTTACAAGTTTTTAAGAATCAGTACAAGTTAAAATTTCACTTAAAAGAAAACAAATATTTTAAAGCGATTACTTTATATACAGTCACACATAGTACAATTTCACACATGAATATTATCAAACAAACATGCAACCAAACTTTATTCACCTTATTTGAAATAAACATCACAATAACTGTTTGATAAAGAAGTTAACACCAGATTTATTTTAATTGATATTTTAGTACCGTAAATTTCACCCAGACAGCTCAAACTACTATAATTTTGGTAAATCTGTTATTGAGTGACCTTAAAATTTATGATACTAATTTGGTTGATGTGTTTCATACGGAATTTGAAACAAACGTATGTACCTGTATTTAAAAATATCTTGAATTACATAGATGTTCAATACCAAGAATGCAAAATAACTAAATTATATAAATGAAGCCATTAGGTATTTTCATAATTTCAGCTGTTTGGTGAAACCGGCGCGATTACCTAATTGTTTTCTAACTACATTCAGTTCTCGAACAAGTCAGTGTGAGTGGAGCTCTGTGGCTATCTGTAACAATAAAAACATTAAATCAGCAAATTCAATTCAAAATTCATTTATTCAGAAAAAGTGTTACAATATTTCTAAATTAATACCTAACATACGGGAGAGGGCACACCCGTGCTATATTAGCTAGTCCCTTCCAGTGATCGTGATTACAGTAATAAAGTTAAGAACAAGCTAAAAAAAATGTTGAATGTCAAAATAATATTGCATAAAATATTTATAAGTAATATAAATCATGGCATAATTTATTACAATTTATTTCAAGAATCGACTTGTTTGTCTATCTGTAGCATCGACTTTTACGAATAAAGTATTATCGAGATTTATTTAAATGAAATTATATTCAAATACAATAATTTAATTAATACAATAATAACATATTTTATTTTAAAAATAAAATATTTGAAATATAAAGTACCTATTTATTATAATGTTCAAATATGTTCGAACCAATCTACTGTTTTCAGACTTTCCATTTTATTTAATTGATTTATTTTTACTGACAAAATATTTCATTGCAGTAGCAATAAATTTTGATGGTATCTATCAACATTACATCTTCTTATCTCTCTCAACCAGAAACAACATAGCCACACAGCTCGAAAATTAATGCAGTTAAAACCTTGCCAATTTGCTTTTTTTTTTCTTTGAGCCGGCTAGTTTTTACCGACATTGCCTTTTGTTTAATTGATTTTAACAAATTCAGCAGATATTATTACATATTTCGTCAAAATTATTATTCTCAACCACAATTCTCTTTATCCCCTCTCTTATCCCATAATAACTTAGAAACAGAACAACACAGCTCGAAAATTCATGCAGCAAGCTCGCAAATTTGCGCCATGTCTTCGACCCAGCCAGTTGTTTTCAGACATTCCGTGCATGGTTCCGCCAGGCGCAGGGAGAGCGAACGTATTCCGAATTTGGACGCCTTGTGTGGACATTACTTAGTCAGGATGGAGGAGAGGTGGTAAGGCGGAGCAAGGAGCTTTGCTTGTAAAAATGGCTTGATAATACAAATGAGATAAAAATGCTAACGTCTGACATTAAGTACCTGTACCTAGGTACCTGTACCTGTATTTATCATTAATATTGGTTTACGACCACAAATATTTAATAATAAATATTAAATTACTTAAAAATATTTTAATAATTTTCATCTTTACGAACTCACTGTTCTACCTGACATATATTTATTTGGTTGTCTTCAGAGGGTAGGTCAACTATTTCGTATCCAATGTTTACTCGATACGAAAGCATGTAACATCTCAGATCACAATTTATTGCGAAAAATTAGATAAGCTTTGCTCAAGTTTCACACATCTAAATCAATTCATGTATTATCACATCACACATCTTCACATTGCAATTCCATACGCTCTGACTCCACCCCTACTCCAAGATAACTAATGCTGGCTGAACACCAGAGCTCGGAAATTCGTCTTCATTACTTAGAGTCAAGATAGCAAGGTGAATTTTGGGGTTGGTTCTACATCGTACAATTGAAATATGGATCTTAGAAGGTATTTGCATAGTAAGTGCTTGGAATTGCAATCACGCTGAACTTATCAACCTAATTAATACGCTAAAGTTCGATATATGCAATTTCAAAGGATTACCTGGTCTAAATTTCAACAAGTAAGTTAGTTTGAGGAAGACAGCGTTTTCAAACCACCTTCAGGGCCTCTGACTAAACCATGTCGGAGGTTGTAAAGGCTGCCATACTATTGCAAGCTTATTTATCTTGGATTAATATTTATAAGTTAATCTCAGAGAATAAGCTGTTATCAAATTACTGTAATAGTTGTCATAAGTACGGTCTTACATTGATAGTAATCGTAAAATCTCAAGCGGCTAAATAAAACCTCACGTGAAGGAACAAGAACATCTCGTATGGCCGAAATTTTGAGGTGAGACCGTAAAATTTACCACCTCCAGCCGTAAAACAACAGTAAAATTTATGAATTTACTTCAGTTGGTCGCATGAGAACAAATAAAATGGATAGTTGTTGACATAACATGGAAAAATATTTGCTATTTATTTGCCGTTATGACGACCAATTCGGTTTATGCATGTCGCTGTTTGATTTGGAATGAATCATTTCTACAAAAGTGGTTTTTATTATTTAGTTCAAGGAAGATTATAAAAAAAAACTCTCAATTTAATAACAAACGTCACTTAAGCACTTAGAAATTTACTTACTTTTTAATATTTCCAATACTTAAAAATATTACGATACCCAAGTGAAATGAAATACAGTCTAAATATATAAACGAACATTAAATTTCAGAGATCAATTTAGCATTCAGTGAAATAACCAGTACCCCTAGCTCAAGTTTCCGTGCGTAAAGTCGAAAGTATTACTAACGAGTTGAATGCATTGGTAGCTGGAGTCAGAATTCGATAGTAAGTAATGTAAAATCATCATACCCGGAAGAACTATTTCATATTTCTCTTTCCTTTTTTGACTAATTTTATATTTACTTCCGGTTAAGTACGTATAAATTTGTTTCCTTCTTTTGTTCAATTAAGTAGATTGGTGTAGGTAGGTATATTATTTTTTTGTTGATGTGCTGTTTTTTAGTTTTGTTGGTGTTGCTTTGTTTTTTGTTGTTTCTTGTTGTTTTTTGTTGTTTCTTGTTGTTTTTTGTTGTTTCTTGTTGTTTTTTGTTGTTTCTTGTTGTTTTTTGTTGTATTTTGTTTTTTCTTGTTGTGTATTGTTGTTTCTGTTGTTTTTTGTTGGTTCTTGTTGTTTTTTGTTGTTTCTTGTTGTATTTTGTTTTTTGTTGTTATTGTTGTTTTTTGTTGTTTCTTGTTGTATTTTGTTTTTTCTTGTTGTGTATTGTTGTTTCTGTTGTTTTTTGTTGTTTCTTGTTGTTTTTTGTTGTTTCTTGTTGTATTTTGTTTTTTCTTGTTGTTTTTTGTTGTTTCTTGTGGTTTTTTGTTGTTTCTTGTTGTTATTGTTGTTTTTTGTGGTTTTTTGTTGTTTTTTGTTGTTTTTTCTTGTTTATTGTTGTTAACAACAAAAACCTACAAGAAACAACAAAAACATCAATAAACAACAATAAACAACCATAAACAACAAGAAACAACTAAAAACAACAACAAACAGCAAAAAACAACATAAACAACAAAAAACAACAAAAAACCAACAATAAACAACATAAACAACAAAAAACAACAAGAAACAACAATAAACAACAATAACAACAAAAAACAACAAAATCAACAAAAAACAACAAGAAACAACAAGAAAAAACAAAATACAACAAGAAACAACAAAAAACAACAAGAAACAACAAAAAACAACAAAAACAACAATAAACTACAAAAAACAACAAAAAACCACAAGAAACAACAATAAACAACAGAAAACATCCATAAACAACACAAAGCAAAAAAAAACTTATAATAATAGCAAAACAACAAAAACTGACAACAACAGCAAAACAATTTCTACAACAATTATATTGTATTATTATTATGGTTACTAGTGTCACAGACTATATTTACAATGACATTTCGCTAAACATAAATTAATAAAGTAACATTTTTCCGTACTAAATTATTTTTATCAAAATATATTAATAAATAATCCATTAAAAATCCATGGCAAAATTGTCGACAATGATTCTCACTGAAAAAATTTAGGTGAGAAAACTTCCGATTATTTGTCGAAGGCTGGGTCTGGTATTTACGGATCATCTGTCAAAAACAATTTCTATCACACAAACTACGTAAACGTCCATACATAATCATATTTCGAATCCTACGGAGCTAACGTATTCGAAAGTAAAATAGTTCCTTTACGCGCCACCAGGTTCGCTGTACGAATTTTGTATGAAATATGGTTCGACAAATTGTCGGATCCTGCGATGGTAATATTCCTGCTAGGCCCACAGAATGCCATTTTAAATACTTCATTTTTTCATCTTTCCTTTAAATGATAAAACAGAAACCTTGTTCTCGTTAAATTATACGCCGAAAAATGTGGGCAAAACAGAAAATATTAAAGAGTAAACGAATTTCTCGACACAAATCGCATGACACCCGAGTTTTTTTGTGAAAATTTATGAGTACAGTTTGTTTACAGCATATTTTTCAGCTTTATCGGAATGAAACTATGGGGAATTGCTAGTACTGGTAAGTGCAATTTATTTTATGCGAGTGCCATAATAAATATGTTCGGGCTATTGTGAAATAACAGTTTATTCTGATGAAGTTTAAACTGCATTGCATAGAAAATGAATCACATCGTCAATTTCAAGTTATTTCTGAAAGTAACTAATTGTATGTGAATTTTATAAAAATGCTGCTTGATAATTTGATGAATTGCACTTGTAACCCAAAAACATTTTCACATTCAATAATTTCTAGTAAATCTATGCTATAATTAAAAATAAAATAATTTTCAGACGTTTATCCACATTACGTCCTAAATTTAAAAGTGGTTCTTAAAACGAATAATTCAATTAACAAAATTACCTAAACCAGTAATCTAGTAGACCTAAACTAGTATCAAACCCTGTCTAGAAATCTAGATCATTCTACCTGCGACTGACATTACACCTCGAGCAATTACCAAGTCATGTTCAGGTTCCCAGGATCATAGCAACGTGGAGCTAATGCGGCCACATCCCGGCAGACTTGGATTTGCATAAACTAACATCTGAACACACTTTCGTTATCAAGTTACGTCTAGGATCAAGTGTAGGTAACTAGCGGGAGTTGATATTGATTTAATGTCTCGGACTAGAGTATGGTAAAATATTAGGTTAAGCCTAAAAACATGCATGGAAAAGTGAATTGCCAAAATTATTGCTATTCACGGATGCACTTGATTTTAGGACACATTTAATGGCAGCTACTGTGGCCATACTTCATTACGCTCCATAACCACTATATACTACTATAAACTAGAATTGAGTTTTTTCAATGTCTACAATTTACACGCTCAAAGGGCAACAATCAACATGTTTGATTATTACAAAATCCAATGACCTTAGAGTCTATCATCATGTACCTATATTATGACTTTGCCTAATATATGTCAATAAATAAGCTTGGATACATACAGCACTTGCATGTCAGTAGTACCAGAACGTGCCGTGTGAAGGGTAGTGTGTCAGCTACTATGGTAACTAACAACTAATGACATTCACAGCATTATTACTCTTATTACATAACAATAAAGTGGTTTTTACCTTGGATACAGCACATGCAATTCAGTATGGACCGGCACGTAACGTGTGAAGGGTAATATGGCAGCTAGTATGGTAACTAACAACGAATGACACTCACAGCATTATCACTCTTATAACATGGCGATAAAGTGGTTATTACCTTGGATACAGCACATGCAAGTCAGTATGGACCGGCACATGCCTGGTGTGGGGCGACATGGCCGCCGCCGCGTTGATGGCGCGGATCCTGGCTCGAAGACGCTCGTAGTGCTCGGGCTGGTACTGCGCTGCTATCGTTACTGATGAGCCGGAGTACTAAGAAGCAGAAAAAAAATAAGCTTGTATTGATTTATCATGAAGAGTAATCAAGACTACTGGCATATGTCACAGGAATGTGTAACCAAAACATTTTTTAAAAACATTCACAAGGTTGATGTAACATTTAAGTCTACGACGTATATACTGGCACGATGTGATAGGTAAATATAATGTAACACCACAAAATTCGCTATTACACCAACGTAACAAAAAATAAGTGCAGGGAAAACAATGGTGGTCTCCGCACCGCTATTTGTTTTCGTCGCGTCGCGTCGTGCCAGTGTGACCGCAAATTAAAACAAACCTCACTTAGTAAATACATATCTAATTCATTCGCATAAATTAACTACCATGATTTAATTTTCATTGTAGGTACTGGAACTGGAATGTATTGTTTCAATTATTTAATACTCTTTGTATTTATCACACACGTGTAACGAGACTGCCAGTTTGCCTATAATATTATTTTTAACCATAAGTTTTTCTGTTGTTCATAATATATTTTACCTTAATACTAGACATCTTTTCCATTGATGCTCATACTCCTCAGACAAACACCCCACAGGTGTCGTCTTTAGGAGTAACTCCTTCCTCCTTTAACATCAGCTTAGAGACATCTGTTGTTTTTCTTCTTTAGATCTTTTACTAATGGTGATAGCTGGTTCAATCAGTTGTGAAGCTTCCACCATTTATATCTGTCATTTCTTTAGAGTACACGATAACGTTGACTAGATAAAGGAGAAACAAACCTTCAAAGCAGCAGCAGCTTGTTCATGCGTGGCTCTAGACAGATCTCTTCCATCGACGCTCAGTATCCTGTCCCCGCGATGCAGCATGCCATGCGCCGCTCCACCGGCTGACACTCCTGAGACGTAGACCCCGCAGGTGTCGTCTTCAGTCGTGGCTCCTTCGGTCTCCCCTCCCAGGCCGCCGACGATGTCCATGCCGAGACGAGAGCCGGAGCGGACCAGGCGGACCATGCGGACGCATCTGTAAAAACGTTATTAGGTTTTTAATCCTATCAAAATTGCTGATAACTAATACCGAAAGTGCGTAATCTAAGCCAGATTTCTGAAGGGGGCATTTGAAAAACAAAACATTCAGGATAGTAATGACTTCAGTTATATGTGACGTAAGGATTTTTATTTTTATTTTCGAGTACATAAAATACAACGCCACACGGAGAGTTCTCAAGAACTCGCCTTCTTTGGTCAGTCAATTATTGTACTGTTTTTTTACAATATAATTAATGTCATTCCAAGAAATAAGAGAAACATGATATTGTTTTTCAATACGCTTTGATAAATCATGCATTTCACTGAAAATGATGCAGCAGATCTTGTAAAGTGCAAGTATTTTTTCAAAATATCTCTATATAAAGAATGTCTGCTCGCAAATGGATTTGCTCAATTCATTACGAAGCAATAAAATTAAGCTTCACAGCGAGGCTATTACAAGTGTCCTATTTATCTTTTTTCTCACTGTCGTAACTACACGACAGAGAGTCATTAGAATTTTTATTTGAGCTCGCCCTGAATGCGTAATTAATATTTAAATAAGAACGATCTAATTGTCCTAGGTAATGAATCCTAGGCAAATCGAGCGTTAAATTATCCGGGTAGACGTACAGTTTGTATTAATTTTGTAATATGCTCCTTTTTGTTGTGCGGAATTGCACTAACTAATTCCGCCCGCGCCCTTCTATCACCGGACGAGTAGAGGTACGGCAGGACGACACCGGTTTATGGTGGAAGTTCCTAAGACCCGCACGAAACGGTACGCTTCTACCTTTATTGTTGGTACCTCAAGGTTTTAAAACTCCCTGCCTGACTCTCGGTTCCCCACGCACTATAATCCAGTGATCTTCAAAGCGAGAGTGAATCGGTTCTTATCGGGTAAGCACGCTCCATCTTAGGCCATAGCCTTTGCTTGCTATCAGGTAAACTATGGTCAAGTGCAAACCCGTTCATATAAAAAAAAAATAGTCATTTAACTTATTTCAGTTGAGTTTAGTAAACTTATCTTAGATATTTATTTGATAATTCAAAGACACCGTGAAATCCGATTTATTAAGTTTTGTTATTATGTTATCAAGCTTTTGATCTGAATAACCACATGTGGATTTGACACTTTAATTCAGCTGTCATACTTCAGCTTCAGTCTCTTGCTATTTTACGGTTTTTTATTATAAAATTACGGATAACTAAAAAAGAAACTAAACCATAGAACTAAACAAAGATATGTTTGTTGTTTGAATAAATAAACCTAGCTTAAAGTAAACTTTACATTGTCTTCGTTCAGTCAAAGTCCATTATGAAGCAAATTAATGTTAATAACTAACTACGGAGACCACCGTAACTTGGTACGAGTTAGCTTCTTGTAGTTTGTAAACAAAACACTTTCTGCGAGGTTACATTGCAACGTGGCATTATCGATACGATTTATGGTTAAATTGTTGAATTGTATTTTATTTTAACTGACTATAATATATATATATAATAATAGAGGCTGTTTGTCATAGCTTGGCAGTCGTTAAGCCATGTCAGAGGCCCTCAAGGTGGCTTGATTAACTCTTAAACCAGAGTTGGCCACTCTCATTCGATAAGAAGAAGATTTAGATGGTGCGATAGCTGCAATTTGTGTACGTATGAATCACACTCCAATATATTCACGAAGGTATGTGTTGTATACTAATGAACGCCTCCTGCTTCGCTTGCATTATTTTGAAATATAAAGTGATGATGATGATGATACGTTTGGCCGTGTTTGCGTTATGAGCATTTAAATAGAGTGTTTTGGCAGAGGTTACAGCGTTCAGAAAAAAAATTTTAACAGAATACACAGACAAATATTCTAAACGTATTCTGTTATAGATTTAATGTATACCCAAACATTTTATTTTTCTTTAATCTTCTATGACAGACGACCCTTTCCAGATTTATTATATGTATGTATAGATTATTATTTGTTACAAACTAGCACATTCCTCTTACTAATGATAATACCTTCTCCATAGTATTTTAAGTAATATTGTAGCCCCTCAACTCTGACCAGTCAGCTTTTGCAGCAACGTTGATAAGGCGCTTACTCGAATGAAGGACTTAAAGTTCAGAACAACAACGCATAAAGTTTGCTTTAAATAGTCTAGTGTATTTTCTGTAAGTGCTTCTACCTACAAGGTTAATATTTTATGAAGGTAAATTTTCAGAGCATAATGTTAAATGTTAACGTATTATACTTTATAGGAACAGAGAATATTGTGTTGCGTTTCATGTATATTTTGCAGATTTAATTTTATCTCAATATTATAGTGTTTTCATTTTAATATTTTATTTTTGGTGTCTGAATTAAAAACACAGAATTTACAAAAGAAGAACCAGAAATCTGATTCCATCGCACTGACCATAATTTTTTCCCAACATTAAAAGATGGACAGAGTATCGATTTTCAAGAGACAAACTCTCCCTTCAAAATTAATACAAAATTCTGAACAAGTTTTTAAAATAATCCAATAGCCACAGAATACTTTATTCCCTTGCGTAAAGATTAACCACTTTTATATCCATATAACGGAGCAGCATTAACCCTTCAAGTAACTTAATATCAAATTAACCTTTGCAATCAGCCAATGTCTCCAGAGTAAACCATTACAGTCTACAACTTTGGCTCACAATATTCTTGTTTCTTCCAAAATAAGAGGAAACTCTGGAGAAATATATAGTGATTACCACTATGACTACTCTTTAACCGGCTTTAAACAACAAACTTGGTTAGTTTTAGGTGTGTTCCTCCATATACCACCGCCACACCTCACCTCCTAACCAAAGACCCAAAAACATCCAAGTTTGTTTGATTGAAGCCGATTAAAGTGCAGTCACAGCGGAAAACACTACACATTTCCCCAGAGATTTATCTACCAATAGATATCCGCAAAGTAACGCCTGATTCAATATCTTATCGGCCAAAATTGTACTAGAAACCAATATTTGGAACGGAATAATCCCTGACTAGAGTTCAGTGTTATTCTAGAGCTAATAGAGGCCGAGATACCTCTAATTACTAGCCCAGACTCGGTACAAATGTAAACAGCTTGTGTAGACCACGAAGCGTAGATATTGGATTGAGTAGATTGACTTTTGTGATCTATTTTGTGGTTTATAGACAGAGTAGTTTCAGTAAAAGTGATAACTTAAAAGAATATTGCCTTCCTAACCTTTGAATTTGCTTCTATTAATAATACGGCGATAATATTGGTAATTTTTTTAGCCCAAAGTAGTTTATTCACGAATAAATTTTATTCGTATAATTTGTGAATTTAACATTTGTGTTCTATAAAAAGCTGCATTTTTTTCTAATTCTGATAAACATTCACTTGTTTTTGAAAGCTATTCTAAAATGAGATAAACGTTATCAAAGCCCAATCTATCAGTAACATCATCTGAGCCTTTTCCAAATATTTGTTCAGAGCACACTTAGTTATTTGTCTCTGGGAAGAAACAATCCTTAAATAACCGCAGAAAGGGTCGTTGAGACTCTTTAGTAATGTAAATACCTCAACGTTACGTTACGTACATTTTCTGCCATTAGAATTATAGATACCGAAACGGTATAGTTTAATTGTGCTAGTTTTTTGTAGTATAATGTCGAAAGTTTCACCTACCAGATGGATCAATGACAACCGATCCATCGCGGCATCTCTGAATAAGACAAGGCACAAAACCGACACCAATGGCACCTATGTGAGGAGGCCTTCACCCAGCAAGGGGTCAATAAGGGCTGATGATGATAATGATGAATGGGAAAATATTACAGTATTTTTTAAAGTAGACTTCAAAAATGCAGCAATAAATGTAAATACGATGATGCCAATACAATTATAAACGAATGTACGAAAATCTAGTTTAAATCAAATATTATTACCGTGTATTTATTACCACATTTCATCATGTTTACGAGTATGACAGTTTGCAATGCACTTAATGTGTGTTTAGTAATTCAGGCGGCATCCGATTAGAGCCGTTTGGAAAGCACAGAACATTAAGCATCAATATTTGAAGCCAGCTAGATAGGACCGTGCCAAAAAGGCTGGGAGATAATGATGCAGAAATTACATTTGCATAGATTATGATGCGTGGAATAATATGGCTGCCGTATGAATAGTAGAAAATTGCATTTGTTTATACGTAGCGTCTAGTTTTAATGCATTGAATATCGTGTGTGTTTAGATTACTTTTTAATAATTTTATTATTTTGAACGTAACAAAAAGTGGTTACAATTCTGTAGTAAAAGGTACCTTAAGATCATCAATATTATTAACAATGGTGTAACGTACTTTTAAATTTAAATCTATCGAGGAAATTGATTTGAGTGTTATAATTATGAATTTCATTATAGTGTTTTAAGAAATAAGCTAAAAACTCAAATTTTACTATCACAATAACTCGAATAGAAAAATATATTTAGTATTACGCAATCACAAAATATGACATCAATATTTTTCCAAAGCTCCAAGACTAAACGAAAAGCTTTGCCATTTCAACTCACTGAATTAGCGCCAAAACCAAAGCTCTGCAGCAATCTACGAGGTACTGGGAATAATAAACAGCACCAGGGCAGTTATTTGATAATTAGTTGAACTGTATACTATTTGCTAATGCAATATTAAAAATTGCATAGTATTTGTATGCGTTTATAGATAAATAGATAAACTCTTTGGTTTGAATTGTTGTAACAAAATAATTAATATTTTATCAGGATTATAACCTAATTATGTCCACCGTCAATAATTCGGGATACTTTATTTTATACTTTTGTTATTAAAATTCCATGCAATATTCGACCCATTCTTTCAATGTCCGGTAGATGAAATATAAACAAAGAAATCTGCTATAGTTAGGGAAAATCAATAAATACATCTGATGTTCGTACAAAGCAACGTCTTTACACGCTACATAATAATATATAGTTTTCCTCAATATAGAAGGATATTGTTTCCCTTTGACTTGTCGTTCTTTCGTAAGCTTGGAATAAGATCGTTTATTTATTGTATTTCTATGTATATAGCGTATGATAAACGAGGCTGACCACTGTATTAAGGCAATTTGGGTATACACATCACAAATCATGTCTTGTACACCTATTGTCGGTATTTTTGGATGATTTAAAAATCAAATTTACTCTATTTACGTCGAGAACGGATTATTTATGTAGCAATATTAGTAGTTTGAAATCTATTAACTCATAATTGTTAGTAAAACTATATTAGGATTGTATTGAATGCGCCTGATTAGCTATAATATTCAAAGTCAAAATCTTTCTTTGCAACTAATATTATTATTTAATCTTTTATTGAAAAATGAGCGAAAATAATCACGACCGGCAGGATTCGAACCTGCGTATTACCGATCACCGTATCGTATTTATTATTTTTTATTTTCGCTCATTTTCCAATAAAAGTTTAAATTAAACAACCATAGTGCGGGTTTAGCACTTAATAAATTAACTCATAATGTTATTATTGTTTTGAGAGCCAGTTCTGTTTCATTAAGATATGCTCACTTTACTATAGATTAATAAGGACTATAGACACTTGTGTGGAGATTGTTTCAAGCAACCAAGTGAAGTCAGGAGCATTTCTACTCGCAAATAAAAAAATCTAAAATGATTATCAAGCCAAAAAATACAACACTGCATTAAGATACAGAAAGAAAACTCTCTCAAAATGTAGAATAGAATAAAAAGAAAGAAAAAATACTTATACTAGTGACACGAGTCGCGGCCTTAATGCTAAAAGCAATCTCTTCCAGGCCGTGTAATGCCAGAATATAAACTTTATCCATTAGAGTGGCACCACCCTGCGTATTTAAATATGATTAAATTAATATAAATATGAAATAGTACCTCGGTATTTCCGTGGGCTCCTCTTCTAAAAGCTCGTGGAGAGTCGAACACGATGTGGCTTGCGTTTTGGCTGCACAAACATAATTACGTATTACTTATGAATGCTTTTGAATTCGGCTGAGTGGAGCAATTTCGTTTAAAGCTACGAATTATTAGCACTATAGAAATATAACTGAGACAAAAAAAATACTGCACAACATGGTCCACCGCCGCCGCTACGGTTGAGTTGGTGCGGGTTTAACCATTTAGTAAACAAAATCTTCGACCACCTGGAGCAATCGGCTATTTTCAGAATTGTAACCCATTACGAGAAAGTTTTCTGTGCGTGTGGTGTGTGGGAGAGAGATAAAATGTGGTAGCGTTTTCGACGCGGCATTCAGAAGGAGTTACAATTCTATAGTTATCAATTATTCGTAGGTTCCTAGCTATTAATTCTAATGTTATTATAACTGCATTATTTCCACTGTGCTCTGTGAAGAGTAGTTGCTTTTGAGTATGGAGATTGTGTTTAAAATAAAGCTTTGTTTTGATTACGCAACTTTTGAATGTCTGAATGCACAATATTGCTTCGTTTTGAAATTGAATTAAACTGTTATATTCTTTGACTACGCTAAATTTTCTAAAATATTTATTTGAACACAAACACAGTTAATGTTTTTGGCTAATTTTGTAATTATTTATTAGCAGATACGAGCAGAACTTTAAACCGAGCCAATTATCAGGTTGATTTTTTTTTCTGTTTATTATTCACATCTGTGTCAGATTGTGACAGAGACCTTATATAACTATTCATCTTATTTTAGTATGCTTGAGCTGAGCCATTAGTAATTATTTCCTGTATTATAATTTCATTTAAATGTTTCAAAACAAAACTACATCAATAAGCTTAGATAATGGAAAAGCTACATAAATATGTCCAATTGTAAACCAAACTAGTACTCACCAAAATTTTGGTAACAGTTTCAATTAAATATCACTACTTACATAGTAAATAGCAAAGTCGCTTCCCGCGTCTGTCCCTATTTTTTGTCAATCCAGGGGTCTTCAAATCTAGAGTTAATAGGTATCTTCTAGGTAAGCGTGTTACACCCTAGGCTGCAGCAATGCTTAACATCAGGCAGGCTGTAGTCAAACGTAAACCTATCCCACGGAAAAAAATAATAATGTATGAGATCTTTAAAACTACACAACGGATTTTAATGCAGTTCTTTTAGATAGAGAAAAAGAGTGATGAAATAAATTAGCAACAACTATGGATAATAAAGGTATGCTCACTAGAGTAGAGCGGAGTGGTTGTGGCGACGGGCGGGAAGGAGGCGGCGGGTAACACCACGAGCGTGACGTGCTCTCCCGTGCTGCGCAGCGCAGACACCGCCTGCGCGTGCGTCGCGCCTACTAGAGACGTCTCTATGCCCTGGGAAAGGATGATGTATGTTAGTTAACTTACTTTGGTCTTAATTACATTCTGGTAATCTCTTAACTATATTAAATACTATTATATTAAATACTAATTATATTAAATACTATATTTAATACTATATTATATTAAATACTAATTCACAGCCAGTTTTTCATGCTCTCATATGAGCTAGCAGCTGAATTTTCCCACAAATGTTTGCAACCAAATTGAACGATTATTTGACAGTGATTAGAGTGTTGAATGAACCAAATTGGTTGCGTATTGGTAAAGAGACAGGTTTGATTTTTTTCTATACCACACAGTCAAAACCAATCTAATAAGAAACGTACATCTTCAAACCTAACAGTGAGTATCTTATATATAAGCAATACTAAGCCCTAGCACTAATATGTGGACGTGTGGTGGTTGTAGTTCTTTTAGATCCAAACGATAGAACTAAGTTCGATGATTCTTGGTATAGATACAGTGCTAATCTAACAAGTAACTTACATCTTCATCTCTCACAGCGAGTATCTTGTCCCCCAGCCGCAGCCTGCCGTCGTGGTGCGCCGCCCCCCCGACAGCGATGTGTGACACGAACACTCCCCCGCCGGCCGCGTTGTCTGCCCCGCCAGCGATGCCGAGCCCCAGCCCGCGCACGCCGCGCCACAGCGTCACCACCCGCGGCCGCCGCGCGCGACGGACTCTCTGGTGAACAGATAGTAAAATAAGTAGGTATGATATTGATTATCTTGAGTCTCGTAATATTAAACTTTGAACGAAAATTTTAGATTGTAACGGCCTCCACTGTTAATATCACCCCTAATAGTAATATAATAGAATAGAATATTTATTTCTTACCGAAAGCATAACTTAATGAACAGAGTTTTGCATTTGATATGGATTACCCTTATACTGGCTAAGCTTAGAAAGCTATTAATTCTAGGTGGTCAGAGATTGCAATGTAATTTTACTTCTCATATTCAACACTAGGGATTGTACTAATATTCAACACTTTTGGCTATTAAAAAATGCATACTAGTGTAACTAACACATAGACATTTGAAATAAAAAAAATTTCGCCGAAACACCATATAATATTAGTGTTTATGGTAAAATGGAGCATTGAAATAGGCTATAGCATATAAGCATTTGATCGATATAACTAATACCTACTAGAAAAATATACATAACTACGCCTTTAATTATAGCTGTACCTAAACCGCAGGCCACTAACTTCCACCGTCCAAAATTTCTCCGCCGTCTTTTTAAACACTTCCGGCCATTAATGATCGTTTAAACTTCCCAAAAGTTAGTCTAACGTTGGTATCATGAAGTTGAAGTGTAAGTTGCTTTCTAAGCTATTTGCCTTTATAATTGGGTCAAATGAGAGGTCAGTGGATGCCAGATGGTGTATGCAGTTTGCTAGAGTTGGCGGTAGGCTGATATAGTGTTGGAAGCCCAAGTAGGTTACTAGGGTTATTAGTAGGTACTATTGTTATGAAAGTTGGCGTACAAGACTAATGTTATATGACTTATACGTCTAATTTTTGATGGACAGAGAAAGTTTTTGACTTTTGCATATTTTTGATAATGAAGAACGCCTTAGTTTGCTTCACGAGTACATCTGATTTTCATTACCTAAATAGTAGTTGGAGCAGTGGCCTATTTACTGATAATCCAAGTGAATTTACTAACGGTACATTTTAGTCCATAAATTTTTAGTGCAAAGTAGACTATCAACATTTAACTTACTAATCTAACGACGTTCCCAGCCTTTTGTAACGCATCCACAGCAACAGAATGCGGCGCGCTTTCTACTGAAATGTCGTTTACCTGCAAACAAAATGATGTGTCGTTATACTCGTATTTTGTATTAGTTTATATATATAGTACAAAGACTTAAGTCTAAAAACATAGACACTGTGATACAGATTATTATAGGCAATGCGCATTAAATATTATTTTGTTGATAGATCCCAATTTATTTTGATAATAAAATACTTGTGATGAATACAGTTTGTACTAGGTTTTGAAACTTTAATGCAAAGTGACTTTCCACCAACAATGATTAATTTTATTATAAATGTTATCTATCAAGCTTTTGAGTAACAATAAGAATTGTCGAAACTTATCTAACACTGTTTCCATTCGGTCACAAGCAATTTATCAAAACTATTTCTATAATTTAGTTGTAATAACCGGCAAGCACTTACGTCACTAATTATGTCGATGATTAGCTCGATAAGACGTATTATATTATTGACGTAAGTGCTAGCCGGTTATTACAACTAAATATAATCATGCCTTACGGGAACTATAATACATTTATATATATAAAACTCAAAGGTGACTGACTGATTGACTGACTGATATAGTGATCTATCAACGCACAGCCTAAACCACTGGACGGATAAGGCTGAAATTTGGAATCAAGGTAGATGTTATGACGTAAGCATCCGCTAAGAGAGGATTTTTGGAAACGCCACTTTAAAGGGGTGAAATAGGGGATGCAAGTTTTACTTTCTAATGCGAGCGAAGCCGCGAGCACCCACTAGTATTTCTATAATATTCAAAAAGTCCAATACAATCAGAAATATCTTTCCAAACTTCAATATGATATCTCCAAAATACGGTTCCTATGTTTTACGACCCCACCTTTATTCATTCGGTACGTGAATACTCATAAAGCAAGGTAAACCCATTGATCGTATAGATGTTAATCAAGTCCTTTATTGCCTATAGTTTAATCATAATTTACCTTCCTTGGATTACTGTGAGACTGTTTCAGTAGAATTATCACTTGGTAATAATCGAGGCGGTATAATTGTAATATTGACTGAATCGAAAGCACGCCAGGATCAATTATAGAGATAAGCTCGCCAATTGTGGGTTCAGTTTTAAGTGCTTTTCTTATTTATGATACATTTAATGTAAGAATTCGTTGAAATAAGTATTCGTAGCTATTAAATTAACAAATTAATGTCAATTATTTATCATCATTATTACATTACGGTACTATTACTACCACGTGTTTTTACCATAATATCCCTGAAAAATCCAATAATTATTTTAACAAAGCTTTGTGTAAATTTACTATAATATATCTCTAAAATAATTATTTTGACGAAGCTTCATACATATTCCTTTATTTAATCAAATATAATTCATCAACAATCTACATCCTATCTACCAAAACAAGATAAAAGTATACCAACATTTTCAGCCTAATCGAATCACTGTAGGCACCAGAATTTACCCAAAAAACAAACGCCAGTTAACGATGCGAAAAAAATTCACCTGTCAAATTCAATATTCGACCTCACGCGAAAATTCATTAAAATAGGAAAAGTTTGTGAATAATGTCGCTTGAAGAACTCCCGGAAGTCTGCCTTAACAACGTGGTAAAAAGTTTGATTACATTATTTTTCTACCCAAAGATATATCACCTGGTAGACACGTAAAAACAATTTTACTTTTGTTTTAACAAATCCATCGTCTTGAAAAAGCTTGATGCTGATTGCTGTAGTATATTGGTTAATAAGACGATTTTGAACTAATGAATCTTTACTAGGATTATTATCATTCCAAAATCCAAGTCTTTTCAGTAGTGGAAGGATCTATGCTAAGTTATATCTACCATTTTTTTACGGATAAATGTTTACATGGTATGGATGATCAAAAACAAAAAATATTAATATTCTTATACATTGCGGACTCTCATTCTCAATGATGAGCAATGCAACTTAAGTCGACAGTGTCAAGACACATGAACTATTATAAACATTTAACTAGGTAGGAGTCTTGTGTTTATTATTGTCAATGTTTCTACCCCTCTCGCTATTTTTCTTGCCAAGCTGCCATTTGTAAGAACAGCCATGGAATTGGATAAGGAATGACATAATTTATAAGCCCTTTATCATTCCCATGTGCCTAATGCTGCTGTTTCATTGCTTTGTTTGTGAATTATTTATGCGTTTTCATTTTGGCTTTCGCGCGCTTTCTTCCAACTATTTATGTTGGGACAAAGGGTTGTAAATAAATTGCTGATTTGAACTTACATGTTTTAGTGCAAAATAAACGTCTTATTTGGCTACGTTTTATGATAATGAGGAAGTACATTTGTGGAATCGGTGCTGGTTTATTACACAGAAAAGGAAAAAAATAAGTGTTTAGTAATACATATTTACTCTTATTTTATATAAGGCTGAGGAGCCTATTTCATGCTTAATAAATACTTCATGTTAGATGTATTTAATTTGTTTCAATCATACAAAAACTTGACATACATACAATTTATTATTATATTTATTTATTTTTTATTTCATCAATTTGGATAGGATCAGTGAAATGAATAATTCACATATTTTCTAAATAAAAATCTCTTTTTAGTAATAAATTATCCATCTACTTGGAGCAAACTATCCTCTTAAATTAACCCTTCAGTTGCAATCCCCTCGATGCTGACGTCATCGCTATTTGTGCTGACAGAGTATCCTTATACCAAACTATGCTTGTACTGTGAGTGTAGGACAAATTAACTAGAGACGGTCGGGTTTTTTGAGATAAGCATGACACGAGGTTTAGGAAAAAGTAACTGGTACATTCTAACAATCGGTACAGACTGAGTTTTACTAAGCTAAACCTATTGTACTGTACAAACTATGTTGATGATGATAATGA